>JAVHJN010000013.1:0-1200000 GCA_036971655.1 Arthrobotrys megalospora
CCTAACCCTAACCCTAACCCTAACCCTAACCCTAACCCTAACCCTAACCCTAACCTAACCCTAACCCTAAACCCTAACCCTAAGTTGATAAAATTATATTATGATAAATTATGTATATATTCCCAAATAATCCAATATTATAGATACTGGTTGTTTTATTTGAAATAGGAAATATTGGGAGAATGTAAATTTAAAAACCGAAAAAGATAGCTGATGATTTTGATAAACAAAATCCAAAAATTTATAACTTAAATCTTTTTGTGGGATAAAAGGGTGTTAAAATAAGAATTATGTTTATCATACCAAAAATTTCCATATTAAAACAGAACATAACTTGGTCGTGACAAAATTAAAAAATTCTTAATTAGGAATACCTAAGACAGGTATAACAATAACTTGGTTATGATAATAATTAAATTATTTTTAAATTAAAATAAAATATAATTTAATTATAATAATTTTTTTAATTTTTAATTTTTTATTATTAATTTTATTAATAAATTTAATTTTTTGTGTTGTGTGTTGTTTTAATTTAATTATTAATATTATAATCAATTTTTATTTATTTTTTTATTAATTAATTAATTAATTAATTAATTATTATAATTAATTATTTTCCACATCAAAATCGAGATTTCCGACTCGATTTTGATGTCATCACGTGATTAATTTTAATAATAAAATAACAACACATTTTTTTTATTATTATTTTTTATAAAAAATTATAATTATTATTTTTTTTTTTTGTGTTGTTGTGTTGTTTTTGGATTTCGGTGAAATCCAGAAAGGAATAGTAGTTAGGGGTACCTTTTTCTTGATGAATTTATCTAATAAATAATCAAATTTAAATTAAATATTTAAGTAATTTTTAATATTTTTAAATTATGCATAATAATTTAAACCATCTTTAATAAATTTGGTAATATTGTTAAAAAATATAATTTCATTCAATAATTAAATAAATTAATATATTAATATAATAAAAAAAATTATTAAATATAATAATTATAAATAATACAATTATTGCAAAATACATATTCAATAAAGTAAAATAATTAATAAAATAAATTTATATTAATAATATATTAATAATATAAAATTTTATTAAATACTAATTCTATTCTATATAATATATATATAAATCATATAAATAATTAAATATTTTTAAAATGAGTTTTACCAAAAAATCTACTATATATAAAACGCACATTGGTTAATAAAAAGCCTGCTCATTACTACATGTATGATTTGGTAGAATGTTTTGCACATATACACTAACAATTTATATAGAATAAGTTGGAACCAGTGTCTGATTCCAGCAACTCATACCTCGTAGAGTATATATAAAGTTAATTATGGTTTTAAATTTATATAAATTGTAGGAATTAAATGTGTAATTACCTTTATTATAATTTGGTTAAAAAATTAATTAAAATGTTATATTAAATATGATTGATTATTTTATATATAATTAATTATTTTATATATAATAAATCACCCTATACATAATAAATTACCCTATATATAATAGATTATTTTATATATAATAGATTATCCTATATATAATAAATTATTTTATATATGATAGATTACCCTATATATAATTAATTATTTTATATATAATTTAATATGTTATATATTATTTTTTAATTTAATATTATTAAAATGTATTAATCATTATTTAAATATTAAAATTTATATGTAATTATGTTTTTTAAATTAAAATTTATGATTAATAACTTATTTATATTTTTTAATTGTGTAATAAATTTAGAGTTTGGATTTAGCACTGGTTTTTTTACCAAGACCACAACTTATTTATATAGGTGAAGTTGGATCCAGCACTGGATCCTAATATAGTATACTCCGTAGGGTCCACTAAGCTTATATCCGAAGTTCATCCCACAATCTGTATGAACTGCAGTCGCCGAGACAGCATCAATGTTACAAAATAGTAAGGAGCCGACCAACGACGGAGATACGAGGTATGAGTTACCTGCAACTCAGCGCTGGATCCAACTTCTGTTATACAAATGAGTCGTGGTCTTGGTATAAAAATTGGCGCTGAACTTAGGCGCTGGATTTATCACGGAATTGGCATTCTTATTCTGTTGGGGTTTATTTGTATTGTTCTTGTGTGGTGCAGAACCCGAAGCGTTCCTTACAGAAAAGTCTATGTAATGCAGTGTGGTAAAAACATGGAAGATTATTTATCGACTAGCTGATTAAGAATACATTTACCACCAGCACCAGGCAATATGGCAGTCGGCCTCTGACATTCGTAACCAACTGGACAGTCTTTACCCGGGAATATACTTCCATGACAACTCAACCCTTCTTTATAGTCACAAATGCCAGCTTTGCATTCAGAAGTTATTGGGCAGTCGCTTGAATCAGTGCATTTTTCCCCTAGGGCACTGGTATCGGGGATACAATAGACGCAATAGCCATCATCGCGCCATCTTGAGCACTCATAGCCTTCCCAGCGGCATAGACCCTTCGTTGGCAAAGGTATTGATGCGGACTTCGTCGTGGTGGTCGTGGTGGTCGTCGTTAACGTAGATTTCTTCGGTGTAGGCTTGAGTGTAAGCTTCGACGTGCACTTTGTAGGCTATTTATTATACCATTAACGTTGTAATGTTGGTAGGAGGCTTAAAGGCTATTTCTACAAGCTATCAAGGGCCACTTACGGCTGGTACGGCGGCGGCAAGGGCTGCTATAAAGATAACGAGGACCGTCGCTTTCATGTTTATCAAGTCTTTTAACCACGATGTGCAAATAAATAGATATTTCGGAAATGATCTTCTAGTAAGAGAAGCCTTTTTTAGTTCAAAGTGATGTAGTGCTGGTGTATCAAGAAACCGCACAAGTCGCGGGGGCAATAGAACCAATTTATATCATTTGTGAACTAGGAACTGTGAATGTAGTAAAGAGTTTTTATCGCAAACTGTGGGCTATATTTGCCAATTTAATCTTGATAGTGTCTGATCTCTGTTCGATCCCGTCGATGTGGAGGATGTGGATCGTCATCGCTATTGCTACTTGTAGGCAATGTAAGAAACTCTAGATATTCGAATGAAAGCTCTTCAACCCACAATTTGGCAACATACCCCAACAGGGGTATGTTATACGATACGCGAAGGCTTAATTAGGCTGTGAAACACAAATTTTAAATTCAACGTCTGCAGAGGTTTTCTATCTTGGGCCAACATCCCGAGCTAAAAAAAACAGAACTAGTATCTCAAGCCTGCTCGCCCTCGCTCGGCTGCAATCATATTTCTCGTAAAACATGGTATGCTTCACTTTGTGAAGGTTAGTCACGTAAAGAATATGACGCATTAACCAACATCTTTTTAGTAGACCAACTGTTTTGTAGACTGATTGAGAGACTCGCAAGGCATGAATGGATCCATTGATTCTATACCCCTACGTAGGCTGAATAATAGGTAGTCCGTCCCTGGAGCTATAATACAAAAGGCTTGTCTCTCAATCTGTTTACCCTTATTTGCACTCACGATAAACCAGCTATACATCGACAGTGTTGATACTGAATCAAATTCTGTGTTGTCTAATGATCGCACAGATATGATATGTGACGAACCTCAAGTTGGAGCAACAAGGTTCCCTACAGCGCGAAGACTGCAACAAATACAAATTACGGATGATGTGAGCATAGTTGTAGAATGGGTAAAGGACAGGATGAAATGAAAGAGAAGAATACTTACTTAACTAATTTGGAACGAGTGGGTGGTGAGGAAAATACAATAGTAGTTGATCGCGATCGATAATATTTCTGAGGATGGTAGTAAGTAAGTTGAAAAATACGATTAACGAACTAATATAGATTCATATATATAAACTTAGCGCGCCATTGGTATAGATCTTTATAATACCTATAAATAGATTGAGGATCAATCATTTCTTAATTGTAATTTGATTTGATCGTTTTTCGGTTGCTTGAATAATTTTCTGCACATGTACGCTTCGCGACCTAATCAATAATCGTTCTGGCCGTTCAGCATTTATAGGCTCTCTTCAGCATTCATGAGTCTGAATAAGCACGTCATTCATTAAACCACACGTGAAAATAAACTGCTTAAAGTAAATCATCAATCAGACTCCCCTACATCATTACTATCACTGTACTGGACTTAAACCCACAAACGCCACTGGAAGGGCAGCTAGTGGCAAGATTTGGATTATAACAAATGCTCATAACCCGTGGAACACCATAGAAATGCATTAATCCGTTCCTTGAACTTCTGGATTTTAATTTGCGTTTGGACTCCCGGTGCATGGTATCTTACAGCTAGGTTTAGGAACGGATACTTTCAAATTCAGGCCGAGAGTGCTACCAAATCATTCCACCACACCAGTGATGATGTCCTATTTTGGTGGTAGCAGTTGGGCAGGCATACATATGTCTTTTTCTGGCACATTCCTGAAGGCATGCCTTTACTGTCAAGTTTTTCCCGTTACTCGCTGAACCTGGAGCTGGAGTCCAGGCAAAGCATGCACCGTGAGAACATTGAACCCTATTAGCTAGATAGCGGGTTGGGCGTAACTGATCCCACCACCTTACAATTTGTATATTTGTAGCATCACACCTGACCGCAACTATCTACTTCCACGCTTTCATTATGTGGCTCAGAAAAGGTAGGGTCTTTGTAAAGGCTCCACGCATCCCCTTTGTTGCCGTCTCGCTTTCTTCCGTGACCGCTGCCGTCTTGGTCACATTGGGTGTTGGATCTGTTCTCGTCCATATGTCCGTAATCTAAGCCAATACCCGAACCACAGTGGCACTATCGGCTTCCAGCACTAGACAATCCCAACTCAAGACAGCCTTGCATCGGTCAGTGCTGCTTACTGTCTTGGAACCTGACGCCCCTCCAATTGCAGCCCAGCGGAGCGGATGAGCTTGGTCTGGGCCTAAGTTGGAAAGGACCGAATGCAAAGAAATGCCCCAATAGCAAGGATAATTTAGATTGCATTATAGAATTTCACAAATGCAACTGCTATTAGGTAAATATTTTTCAATATTACAATAGCAACGCCAGCCAACGAGCGGCTGAGCGGATGTGTTGGAGTAATAATCTCAGTTAGAACAGGAAGGATGTCGTGATAGTATAGGTTTTGTTTCTTTTCGGCGGTAGACATTCATTGATTCAGCAAAATCCGATGATGTTACCTTCACGCGCCAACAAGTCCGCTCTTTTTTGACATATTAGCCCGGTTTCCCGCGAACCGACTCTATTTAGGTGTGAAGAACTTCATTATGTAACGTCAAACTCGCGGTCAATCGCCTGGTATCCGTTAATATTCGCATATTCCAAGTTTGAAGTACGAAGAGCAGGGGTGTATGTCGATATTAGAGCTCTTGACCAGAAATGTCAGTACAAAATACTTTAGCACGAGTTTCGAAGTGGAAGCAGCGGGCGCAAAAAAAAAAGTAATAGAAAATAAAACAGCAATAGGAATAACGAACCACAAAAAGCAGACAACAATCGAGATTCGCGTTTACTTAACGATATCGCGATACCGGAGACCTACTTGGTTTTGCGATCTTACTAAAGGGTTGGTTAAGTTCCAATTTGGTATGGTGGCTAGGAAGCAGCTATCTCACGGGACATCAAAGTTGGGGAAGTGTCAACTTAGCGCTATGGCATGCTGATGTTCCGGGTCGTTAGCTCGACCTATACATGGACCAAAAGTCTCTTAGGGGCGTTTGATGGGTAACTACAGCTTAATATATTGATCCTAACTCGATTGCCGGGGCATCAACGAGACATCGGTACCCAAAAAAAAAGTGAAATTATAGATGGCCTTGCCTGTTTTACTCACAACCCACGCACCCGAAGTTTAGTCGGTGAATGGCAAGTAACTAAGTTTGACCACAATCTTGTTCTAGAAAATTTTAAGAAGAAGAGAGTGTGCCTCTGCTGAAACCCCTAAATTTGTCCAACGAGTATCGTGGATGTCGATTATTATAATAAAATCTGCGGCGGCGAAGTAGACGATCTATTCCGATCCTTTCGATAAACTACGTTGAAACTCCATTCAAGCTGAATAAGAAGATATCCCCGGCGTTATTAGCAAGTAGGAATTAAAATTCAGGTGAGAACTGCGCTAATGGGTTAACGCTTGGATTATTGTTACGTGGAATGGCTCGTGTAACTGTTGGGACTGTATTCTAGTTGTAGATGCCTATTATGCTTTGAAATTATTCTGTTGGTATCCCTGAGCCTGGTAAGTGGTTTCTAATTTTCCATAGCCCCCCATACGATACGCACAGCAGCCTTCAGTGTATCAGCCAGGTTGGGTTTCGGTTATTCGCGCTCGCCCGTGTTGGACCGATTGAAGTTGGCTAAGGCCTCCCACCAACGAAAGTGCTTTGAAGTGACGGAGGATGAATTAACATTTTTTATATATATTGTGCCAAATATTTTGCGAAAATGGCAAGATTTACTCCCTGGGGGCTTCAGAACTTGATCTTATTATCGTTTTGAACCTCGTCGAATCTTACTTCGAACTTTAGATCCATCATGCACAAATATTGGCATACTATTGTACTTACCGTCACCTTCTCGGCCATGGCACAGAGAGTGTCGTCCCTACCAGCGAGCGTGGGCGAAGTTGCTACGATCAGTGATAATAAGACGTCGCTACCTAACCCACCCGTTCAACCATCACAACTCCAATCGGATAGGCCAAAATCTGAACAAACTGGGAAATTGCTCGAAGAGAAGGCAATAGATCCCTCTTTTTTTTACAGTGTCAAAGGTCTTTACGTAAAATGCGCTACACCCCAATTTATTTATGAAAAGGAGCCATGGACAAGCCCCGACTTCCCAAATATCGATCGCAGTGAGTGGATTGACTGGAAGGCCATGACGGAGAGCCGTGAGGCTGCATACGCTTGGATTAACCGTCGCCGCTACCGTTGTCATACCTGCAAGTGTGATGAAAAGGGTAAAGTCATCCTGCAGACTCGCAATAATAAGGATTCTTGTTCCACCCAAAGGTTCGCCGACGTTTGCTCTCTCACCTTAGGTACGTTCCGTAGCTCACAATCAGATGCATCATAATGGCCTAGTTCAGAAAATTGCTAACTCTGTTTTAGGTTGTATTTGTATGGCGGACCTAATCCAACCAACGGTAACTTCTTTGGACGGGACATTTGCGGAATATCAGTCTGCCTTGGATTCAATCCCCCTTACGGCGAAACTTGCCAACAAAAACTACAAATGGCAATGGGGCGACAAAACTATAGGATTTTCTGAGGAGTCCCTCCAACTCGCAAATCACCTGCCACTTATACCGGGCTCCGAAACAGCCGACTTCGATGCTCCGAACAAATACTACTGGACCTGGCCGAACCTCAATCCTCAGGGACCCAGAAAGGGAGGCTTGAAAAGAGATATTCACGATGCACTGACTGGCTCTCCAGATATGAACGTAGCATAGGGCATTCGTACCTCGCTGCTCGAGTGCTCAAACGATCTGGCTCCAATCAGGGAGCGAACTGTCAGCGCAAAAATCAGGCGGGCCAAGTAATTTAAACTTTTTCCAATTGCTTCCACTATTTTTTACGTCCCATTCATTCCTTAGTGCGGTTAAAAACACATGTTGGTCTAGAAAAAATGTGCCCCAACTTTCAAAGTTCCTAGTCCATTCGGTCGTCTCCTTGCCGGCGTCGTATCATTGTTTCGCAAAACCTCATCCTTATTATAATGTTACGCTGGTCGCGTGTGGCTTGATACTCAATATCCCTCTTTATTGTACTTCCTTTATCTTCCCAAACCTCACATTTAGCATACATAAACACATCGTACTGTATATTGCAATTACATCCTGTCATGATGGTTAGAATGTAGTCTAGAAACGAGGGCCGCAATTAAGGTTACACTTACAACTGACGGAAATTATCAAACAAGGTATCACGATGGCAACAGATTGACGGAATACCCACAGACAGAAGCTAAACTCGGAACTCATCTTTCATTTCAATATCTAATGCGGCATTATCAGTTCAGAACCCAGAATTAATGGTGATACGCATGCGGTTGCAGTTGACAGAATCAAGTATTCGTTGTTGTTTTATTGTACTTGTAATACCTAATAAGATAATTGACAGGTTTATAAGGAAGGAAGATTTAAAATTCAACATCTGTGCCCTATCAGCTACCTAAAATTTAAGAATCGGTCAGTCTTTTTATCACTTTGTACAGCACACCTAAGGTAGAAATTTGTGTTGTAGCAAGATATGCGGGCGCAGTGCTGCCTCGAATAGCATTATTTTTGAAGCACAAAGCTAAGAAATTCTACTGATACAAAGAAATAGAAATAGATATTGGGACAGTAATGGTAGCGGAGAGGTGGGTTTTAACTATAACTTCATCTGCCACTGCTACCGCCACTTCTAAGCCCCTAAGTATTTAAGCTTGCTCTGCTTCGATTTCTTATACCCGCGGTCGACGGCATCCTTGACGCAAAGAGGCTCTTAGCTTTGGTTATGTCATATCCTGTACGTGTACCTATGTCATTATCATTTCGCGGCATCAGGGTCATTTCAGCTTACAGTAAGCGCTTAAGCTCTTGAATTCCTAACTCAGGGGTGTCGCGATATCGGGCTAGTCTAAACAGCGCAGGTAACCAGAACCGACATATACTATCATTTGTAGCAATAGCCACCCCAGTCCGCCACAACGATCGTTTTGAGATAAAGTCTGATCCACACGGTTTACAGTCTCTTATTCATTGTCCAGTTCCTCTTTTCTCATTACTACTCATTATTGTAGTATCGTGTCACACTAATACTCGCCGGGCTAGAATTATTGAAGTGGCTGGCCGGCTGACAGCTTGTTCAAACAAAACTTCGATGGAATCATCCTAGCTGTATATATATTCATTTTACCCGAACCGCTTTTAAAACTGTGAAAGAGTATTCGAAATGAGCCGAATATCTCAGGACCACATACCACCTTAAATCTTCAAGGATCGCGGGATTAGATTGCTCGCAATTGTCGAAGTTTGCCCACAGCTTGATTCTAGTCCTGTCATCAATTCGATGCCTTGGCAGTATACGTAACATGAAGATCATGATTTTCACCAAATTATTACTGAAAACTAGTAGGAGCGGTGTCCCCTAATTTTATAGCATATTTTTTCGTAAGTCAATGCTATCAATACTTCTTTTCTGAAAAATGGGAATATATTTGCCAATCAACATGAAAGTTGAGTTAACGTGACAGGTATCACGACAATGTCTCTAGGGAGCTGTACAGCAACTTTCGAAACCTCCTCGATTGTTTAAGCTTTCCAAGTAGAGAGCATTCAATGTAGAAGCTAAATACAGTTAAATCTCTTCCCCACACGGCAATGGCAATAACGGCCTGGCTGAGATAATGTTTCCTAGCTCAAGTTCTTAGCGGACGGAAAATGCAGGCGCGATGCTTTGAGGTTACAGTGATTTGTACAGATATAACTGAGAGTCAATAATGATTTGAAATCGTTGGAGAGACAGAGTGAGGAGATAATGGTTAGAAAGAAACGAAATCTCAATCAACGAACAATAACTCAAACGCATGGCCGTAGCTTCTTAATCTATGCTTCAAATTCGTTCGAGCCGGCCCCAATGTCTACATTCCGCTGAAAATCTTTAAACCAGAAATTATTCGATTGGGGCGGATATGCCTTTTCATTCAGCCTGAGGAAGCTGAATATTCATTGGGTAGCTTGGGTCAAAGGGGACCGCCGGGATGCTCTGATCCGTGGGTGGAGGGGAGTCAGGCTTAATCAACGAACCCGTTAGCCCATCCTCGAAGACTTGAAATTACGGAAATAGCCGCTCCAGATTCACTTACATTCACTTGAGTGTCTTCCACAGATTGTGTGCGCATTTCGGCGGTGTGGTTATATATATCCGGATTGCTTGGTAACGGTGCTGAATCTTGGACCAGACCCGAGCCTTTATCGGCCCAAAATCTTAACTGTGGGAAGTTTATCTTGGAGTTTTGACCGAAGGGTTATTGGCGACTTTGAAAATATCGAAGGTCGAATAGGCTGAAGGTCGCTTTTGAATATCTTTCTATGCTCGAGCTGGATGTTAAAAATACAGTCTGATTGAAATAGCGGATCGTAGGGATAATGACTGATGGAGAAGCGAATAAGAAGTATTTCGGCCTTCAACAATATCGTACGAAAACGACGAGCATTATATATAGCTCGAGGCCAGTAATAGTATCAAAACATTTCCATTCTACAGGAGCAGCGTGATTATCTTGTACGTTGTTACGCAAAAGGAGAGCTTCAGGGTATACCAGTAGGGGTAGAGTTCCACTGCATTGCTTCTATCCATCATTGAGTATACAAAGGACTGTACCTCTCCAGTTCCCATAATATGCATCAGCTGCGGCCTCACACCTTAATACCACAATCATAAGAATCAGCTGAGGAGATCTTAGATTGCTATCTGCTGCGCCGACTCCCGGCTATTGAAAGGATCTCCAATGTGAAGTTATACGATACATGTATATACTCGAGCGCTACGTTTCGGAACCGTGGGGAAACTGAAGGCTACAGTTAGTCTAGTCACCATGGGATGTAGTTTCGGGTGGTTTGATGGGCTCTCTTGAGTTTCGGGAGGCCTGAAGGCTGCTGCGTGAGGCTGGCGTAATTGTAATGTGATCTAACCGGAACTGGGTCTGATCTAGGATTATATTCGGGCATTGTCGCACAGGCTCTCTTTATTCAAGGTCAAAAATCGTTGTAGGGACCACGTGCTCCTTAAACCAAGAAAAGATACGCAATTCACAAGCTCGCCCAGCTGGCCAGAGGACCGTTAAAATCTTACAACCAAAGCTAGCTAACGAGCTAATGAGCTAAGGCCTAATCGAGGTCAGACATGGCGCCGACAGTGAAGCATCAAACCAAGTACTTAAAGAACTCTGGAGGACTTTGCTCTATATATAGATCTATATTCTACTTGAACTTCCAGACTGCCCTCGATTAATCACCATTATCCGCGATATAGGTTATGAACTATACGTATATGAACAACATGTTAACGGAGTTATCCAACGAGAGCCTGAGATAAGACAGCCAAGAGAGGCCCAACCCTGGATTTGTTTTTCCCTTGTCTTCATACGTACCCTTTTTTTGTGTATCCTGGCGCAGCTGGCCAGATTGTGTGTAGGCGAACACGGGCAATCTTGCCAAATCACAACCGATCTGCATGTTCCATCCCTTTCACCGAAAATGGTTCGACATCGGCCATGTTCGTGAAGGAGAATGTATGACGACGCCCTAGTTAGAGCGTAGCACCTAGGAAACAGAGGTCTGAGAGTTATTTTACTATAACGTGAGTTTTCAATTCGAAAACGTCGGAGCGAAGGTGATTATTTCGGGCGTCTCGAATATTGACACCCGTTTGTTCTCGACATCATTAGTATGCAGAAATGCGGACGCGTTAAATTATGATCGATTGTGAATGATATGAAACCATAAGACTGCAGTTAGATTAGCCCTACGCCAATTAGATATCGCGGCTCATCGATGTTCGTTTATCAACCATCCCGCACAACGTTGCCATAGCTCGTGGACAACGGCCAGTTCAGGGGTAACATCCATTTCTACAAAAGAACTCGAGATTTTCATTCGTTATGATTGGAAAACTCGCCAGGACATCTAGCGGCCGAGCCACACACTCGAGGAGTTGCTAGTCGATGGACCCGGCTGACCGAACTGACGCTTAAGACTTTGCCATCGCGCATCGATATTGTTGGTCACCTGTACAAACCTGCCTAACATTTTGAAACCGCCGTTACAGCTGGCTGATCAGCTGTTGTGTAGGAAGCAATACCTCCCCCTTGATTTAGACTGCCACAATGGTTGTCGAAAATGGATCTCAGTTTGCTCCCGGCTTGAGCGATGTCACCTTCGGATCGATATATCGCAGGCGTGAACGCTAATTCTCTCTCAATGGGTACAGCTGCAGCTATGGTGTGTTGTCGTGATGGAGCGTATGGCTGTTTGACGAAACCCCATGGTCGTCTTTTGTTGTCATACCAATCGATCCCTTCCTCATCACTATGTAAACCTCGCATAGCAGGGCCGAGCTCAGATGCTGGTGCTAACTACAGATAGTATACTGATAGATTACCGGTTCATTTGGGAAACGGCATGCCGGCAATTGACGTTCATAACTTAAGCGACCACTGTAAAACCGCCCAGTGCTCATAGTTCGATCCTGCAGCTGGAATGTGTGGGATAGCCCACGCCACCTTGAAGAATGTCGGAGGGTCCAGAGTTGTTAGACTACAATACCTTAGAATTATCCTTCCAATATTGCGAATTGTTGAGAATCGCCTGCCCCTGGAATTCTAATGTTTCTGGACCTCAGCTCATTTTTGCGTCACCTAATGTCCATCATTTATCGCAGACGAAGAACAAGGGCCATAAAAGAGTCTTTTATGTGTCGAGCTTGCAAATATTGCCGGAATCACGTAGATTGCACCAGTGTTGAACCCAGCGCCTTGGCTTGCTCCAGAAGACCTCCTGGGAAGCGACTCATTGGGGCTTAACAACCACCCAATTAGCTGCTCTTCTGTGGGCGCCGGGCCCAGGCAGCTGTTGCTTTACCCTGCTCAGCGGCGATAACAACAATATTGGGTGTATATAGACCCGAAGGGCTAATATTGTGCACAAAGGGCCATCCACAAAAATTAATTCGGCACTGGATCGTCCTGAATGTTGATACAGCTCAGCTTAGTGATTGTGTTGACGGTGCAAAGTTGAAGAAAAAGAGCTTCGGCACAATGTGGTACACACTCTGGTGCTTCATCAAGTGCAGGCACAAACCCAGGTTTTACTTGAATCAAAAACGGGGCACCTACATCCCGCTGAGCAGTGATGAGCACAGATAGCTTGATCACAGAAGCAGGTTAGGACAAGACACTCCTAGGGTACCATGTCCTAACAGCGAGCCAGTGCTTTAATTCCAAGGACCTTACATAGACTGAGTGTCATGGACAGTTTTATAAACATTTGCTCCAAAAGAGTTCATCAGGTACTAAGCAGCATAGATTTGTTAAAAGCAAAGTATAGTAATGAAGTCTTTATCATCTTGGATTCTATAATGATGTTTTAATCCTGCTATTGAAGCACTAGTCGATCCAAAGTCTTGATTGCTTTATTATGACCAAGGGGAGGGGAAAGTCTATGCTGTTGGTTATTATATCACAAGGTTTCGAATTCCTATCAGTGAACAACTATGGGGCTACTAACCCACAACCATGTAGAAAACCCTGATATAAGCTAAGTAGAACATGCATAAATTAACAGCCATCGGGCCTTGCTACGGTTTCGAACATAAGGTTCCTGGTTATGGTCGGAGCAGGAGTTAGCTCGAGTATATGTAATCTTAACTAGGTCCCGCGACGACGCGGACAAATGTGGTGGCATACAATAGATTCTCAACAGCCAGGTCACCTCGAAAATTCCGGGACTTCTCCGGAGGGCTTTACATACGTGTAAACGGCTTCCACCGGAGCGAGTTATTTGTTTTCCACGAGATTTGCACTTCCAATCATAGGGTAACGCTGCGACAGAGCACTTCTTCGTTGCATTGATAGCGCACGGCCCCACCCAATCTCGGGATCTACCACCGAATCTTGGGCCTCCACAATCTTTGCAATCCGACCAATCATGAGGCGAGTTCGCGCCCCGTCCCCTGAATTTTCGCGATCGATTGACGAAGCGCTATTTATCCTCGCGAAGACGGAGAGGTCTGAGGCTGGTTTCTCCCGTGCCGCCTCACCCGTTCGTCGTTTGTGAGATTATAAATACTCCAATGGAACGTCCAACGGCTTTGTACTGTTTGGTATTCCAATGCAAAGAACGAAGCTTAAGCTCGAACGTTGGTCAATTGACAGTTAACGTGTAATTGACAGCTCTCTACGTCTCACGATGCTTCTCTCAATCCACCAAACCTTTGTCTTCCTCCTTATACTAGTTGCGCAAGCAACAGCGTGGACACTCCCTTTCCTAGGCCTGGGCACAAGCGAGGCACCCTCGTTTCTCACCATAGGCACCGTCCCAAGCCCGCAATGCGCCAACATCAACAACGGCACCTACCTCTGTTGCACCGCAACTGTTAGTGGTGGTTTCCCCTTGATCCAGACCGTATCAGGACTTGCAGGGTACCAGCTGCCAGCAAATACGTTGAACGGCTATATCTGTTAGTAGCGCGCGCATCTTATCCCTCGATCAGAGCGGAGCAAAGAAACTAATGGGGGACAAATGATCAATATCGATAGGTACAAAGAGCGCAACACCCTGTGATCCAGGTCAAGCCGAAGTATGCTGTCAAGTTACCAAACTGGTGAGCTCGACCCGATTCCAATATTGGTTGAAACGGCGTAACTAACACCAGGGACTTAAAGCTACCGCTTTGGGGGCTTTGGTGTCAAGGCACTAGGTGGCCTTGTTCTGACTCTTCCTAACGTCGCTCGACACCCTGACGCATTACCAAACGGGCGGCATTTTCCGGGACAGGAATTGTTGGAACTTCGATGATTGAGCGACTCTCGAAATCCCAATCTTCACGCGAAACTTTACTACGAAATAGTTATTCGATTGGCTTGCCGAGAATCGGCGGCTGTTCTAAACATACTACTCTCTAATAATCAATTTAAGATCTTAAAATCGAGACAAAAGAGAATCAGACCAGGTGAATAGCTAGCCTCCGATGGCTTATACCATGACCAACGATGCTTACAGTAAACCCAACACCCTACAATCGACTACATGTACCGGTTTGAAATGCTTGTAGAGTTTGCAAATTTAAGTCCTTAATATAATTTACCCAAGTAAAATCGGATCATCGGGCTGCGGATATAGTGTGTTTCTTATTAATCACATAGTACGCATGATATATATACAAACTCGTTTTCAATCTATATACAAAAATTTTCAACCTCCACTTCACCTAGCAGTAGAGCAAGTCTTATAGACCTAGAAGTTAATCGTCATGTTGACGGCATTCGACCCAGCAGTGTAGCCATCCCGAGGATAGAACTCCCAGGTGAGAATAGCGCTGTTGACGCCAGCGGGCTTGTTATTTCTGAGGTAATCGGTTCCCGACTGCCAGAGAGCGAGGTTGTTGGCTTCGTACCCCCAGTTTCCAAACGTCCAACGAGCTTGTTGGAGTGGCGGAAGCCAAACAGTCCAGTCATCGCTGACATAGACGCCGTTATCCCAAACAGCCCTAACAGCTGCAACCCTGTTATACCCATTCCAGGTGATTGGGATCCTGTAATCGTATGTTGGTGGAGTAACAGTTGTCTCAGCGATGACAGGAATATCCCAATGGACGATAGTCAGGGTCAAGAATGCACCGCTGGAGAAGGTCAACGTCAACACCTCTTTCACGCCGGGGGCGCTGTTGGCGGTGTAGAGGGTGGACAAGTAGGTGTCTGGAAGGGTAAGCACACCGCTAGAGAAGGAGTACTGCGAGCCCGTAAGAGCAGTTCCTGCCTTGTTCTTGACAGACACCAATGTCTTCGACCCAACGTTCTCGTACGTCGCCGTCTGAGACGTGACAGGCGTACCAACCTTGTGAAAGATGAAAGCAGAAGATAATTGCGGGACGGATCCATCAACAGTGCTGACGGCTAAAGTGTTCGAAGCTCCGCCCGCGGCATTGATCAAAATGCTCTGCCCAGCAGGGTCATACCAAGTCAAACTCGTCCGGTTGAAAAGGTCCTCGCCGTTATCCCACGTCACGATCGCGAAGTGGTACTTGTTGGCCGTTTGAACAAGGTAGTCGAGGTATCTCCAGCCAGCTGCCGGCTCAAGCGTAGCAGGACTGCCTCCGAACTCTCCGATAACGACGGGGACGTTGGAAAAGTTTCCACGGAAATATTTGAAGTCGGCGTCCAAAGTCGCTTTTTCGTCAGCGGATCCCCATGTAGACTTGCCCCAGGCGCGGAAAACGAAGTCGTAAGGAGAGTAATAGTGGAACTGGAGACCCCAAGGTTGGTCCGGGTAGAGTGTTCCACGTTGGAAGAAGCTAATAGTTTTGTAGCTGTCCATATTGAGACCGCAGAGCGTAACAACTCTTTGTGGGTTGAATCCGCCCGCTTGGTTGATTTTGGTCAGGAAGATGTCATTGAGCTTGTTCAACTCCACCCCGTGTTCGGCTGTCGAACCTGGAGGCTCATTGATCGGTTCAAATAGGAGTCTCTCGCCCTTGCACTTGAACCTGTCCCCAATCTGAGCCCACAAAGCGCCAAACTTCTCTTCGACGGCAGCATTACCGTTCTTCGTGAAATCAAACCAGTCCCAAGAGTCGTGGTGAACATTTAGGATAGCGTATAAGCCCTTGCCGAGGACCATATCCACGACTTCCTCAACACGGTTCATCCAGACAGGGTCGACGGTCCAGGTTGGGCTGCTCCCGGAGAAGTGATGTGTCCAGGTAACCGGGATACGAATTGACTTGTAACCGCTCGCTTTGATGGCATCGATAACGGTTCCAGTAATCGGGGGGTTATTCCAAGAGCCTTCATTCGGGACGGCGTCAAGTGTGTTACCGATGTTCCAACCTGGGTGAAGGGCATCGAAAGCAGCGGAGGCAGAGATCGGTGTAAATGTAGCAGTGCCACAGACCGCAGAGGAGGTTGGGGTACGGCTCGTCGTTGTAGCCGACGTAGTAGTAGAGCTGCGGGTGGTGGTAGTACTCGAGCGAGGTGTGGTCGTGGTTGAAGATCGGGTCGTTGTGGTAGAAGAGCGGGCCGATGTGGTAGAAGACCGTGTCGACGTTGTCAGAGATTTAGTTGATGAAGTAGACGTTCTCGTAGCCGTAGTAGTAGCTGCGGTCGTAGACCGAGTAGTTGTGGTGGTGGTGGTACTTGAACCGGCGCCCTCCAAGCATTGGGAGTAGTCTCCACCTTCGTTAGCACCCTTGATATTACAACCGTGCGCGCGCATAGGAGCGACTCACATGGGTTCCAGCTATAGCAATACGTCCCGGAGACGCAAGTTGTTGGTCCTGTCCATCCGATACCACCACCTGCAGGCTTGTTAGTGCGCTCTTCGTTGCTGGGACTTTATCTAGATATGCTACACACATTGGCCCCATAACTGGGCTTGCGCGCTCACTGTCGCCGCCAGGAGGGCAGCCGTTGTAAGACGGTACAGCATTTTGAGAGTAGTACGGATGCGAATGCCTTGGTGAGCTGGATCTGGAATACATGGCGAATTTCTTGCGTCTTTTATATTTTGACAAATTCCAATGCCCCGCAGTAAACGAAAATTGAAACTGAACTATACGACGGGACTGCGGTCCTACGGACGAAGATTAAACTCGCGACTTGATATGAGGGCTCCCTAGCCATGACAGGGAACAGGGGTTATTCATCCAATCTTCGTACACGGTCAAACCATGGCTTGAAAGTCTGATAGTGCATCCAGAGGGGAAAGACTGTTCGGATTTTCTTCCCAAGTGGGAATATCTGGCTGAATCTAGCGGCATCGAGCACACCGGAACCGATAGAAGCTCGGAATATTACCCTGTCGACGGCCGGCTCTGAAGTTAGTGTCCCGACGGCCTACCCATTTCCTGGTTTTAGCGTCGCTGCCCTTGCATGCTGCTGTAGTATCGGATTAACATGGAACATTTATGCATCTCAGCGAATTCGTTTAAACTTCGGCTCAATCAAACGACCCGCCTCGTCCCACCCACGGTTCAAATTCGTGGCGATGCCAAGTTCGACGGCTGTGGAGCACGCTCAAGCAGAGAGGTTTCGCAAGTTTCCCCGCATACAGCAACACAGAATTTCATGACTGGATGAGAAATTAAATCCAACATTGACGTTGCGTTGCATCGGGATGCAGTCCGAAGTGCCCGTAGAAGGTGTTCCAAATGGACCCACTAAGCTATCACGGCAACAAACTCCTCAATTGCGGCATAAATTCTGAATGGAATTGTTCCGGAAAATGTTTCCAAGGTCGTTGTGACATTAAAGTACAGCAAAACTCAAAGCGAGTCCTTATCTATCTACATACTTCATCATGGATTTGTGCCGAACCCAACTGGCAGCCTGAGATTCATCAGCCGCTTAATCAGCCTCTCCTTGAAATCGTCGTGTTCCTCCAAAGCCCGTTTGCTCAGATTGGCCGGGCGCATGTCATAGTGCGGATGCGGTCCGAAACTCTCGAATAACATTTCCTTCGTAAATTCGCTATCGTAGTAATGGATAACCCCTGTCATACCATTAGCGACGTTTCCCGAAAGTGGGATGGAATCGTACTTACTCTCGGCTCCCCATGTCGTCGGATCATCTCTCTTAAACGGCCGGTGGGTAGATCTCTTATCAACTTCTGGAACGCTTGGGGGATCGTTGTTAAAGTTTATGAAGCATCCGTGGAATGGAATTTGCCACACGTTCTGATTTGCACGTGCCTTCGTCGGACTACCTGGGACATTCGGGTAGTCTAAACAGACACCGTTTGTCCCTCCATAAGTTTGGTTCGGGTTTCCCCAGTTATTCATCCCACCGACAATACGAGACCAATCCGCGCCATTTGTGACAATGACTTGGTCCCTCATCCTCCAACTTTCGATCTGACCGATCCATCCGAGACTGCCTGGGGGATAGGATAGCACGACGTTATACTGGATATTGTCAAACTTGCTATTCCTCGCTAAGTTTTGCCATCTCTCATTCTTATATTTCATATTTGAGATGATAGTATTCAAAGTGCCTTGCATATTTTGCTGGCCGACACTGACGCAAGCGGTTGTCTATGCAATCATTAGCATAACCCTTATACCAATGCTTGAACCAAACTCACCGCCCCAACGCCTCCTTCTCTGGCGCTATTGTACGGGAACTCATCGCACGAAGTCCATGTCGCTTCCTGCGCTCTGCGTTAGTACAATTCACTCATTCACTATAAAAGTGAAACTTACATTTTTGTTCTTATCAAACTTGTCGCCTTCCCACTTGTCTGAGTTGAATTTCGAACAGGTGTCACGGTTCGGGGCCGGAGCACCACTTCCACAAGCGTCGTTCCGGTTCCCAGTATTTCCACCGTAGGTCAGAACTGCAGTACCAGGACCCGTTCGGAATCTTGAAGGGTTGCCAGCGGACTTTGCTCGGATTCCGTTCTTAATGTTCTCACAGATCCCGATTACGGTATACCCACCAGCTTTGGAATATTTGTTGCTCGGGTTGAAGTTGTAGGATCCGAACATATTACAGTTATAGAACTGGGTTGGTCGGTTGTAACAGAGCACATCGCTCTGTCTGGGTTGTAGACTGCGCTCAACTAGGGACCTTTCGGAGACACTAAACCCGTCTATATGCCCCACTGCGGCATCTAGATCCCGTCGTTTGAGACCATCATCACAGATATTGGAAGGTTCATCATCATTCTCGCCATTGGGACACTGGAATAATCCACCGAATACCGGCCTCGTCTCACCACTTGTTCCAGTTCTGTCGTTTCTTGGAAGTAGAGCCTTCGGAATTTCTAAAGCTCGTTTGTCCTTCTGGCTTCCGTAAGTCAAGCACTTCTTCGGAAGAAGGCCAATTGGTGATGACGGAGTCGCCAAATCTATGCTTCCGCCCCAGTCAAACGTACCCGACAGCACACTTTTCCAATCAGCATCACAATTAATATGCCATTCGAGTTTTTAGGATCCAAGTACTTACGAAACTTCGGCTTCCACAAACACTCGATAAATGTAGTCCGCCCAGATGCAAAAGGCTGCACCAGCGCCGCCCTCAATGGCGTCGGCGGACCCGGCAGCAGAGACTCCTAGATCAATAGTATTGTCGACCCCCAAGATCACGTCTCCCTTCATCAGCTTTCCACCAAGAGCCTCAATGCCAAACGAAAGGCTTGGCGTTACCGTCAAGGATATGTGACCCTCAGCCCTCACCTCAGCTTTGAGAGTCTGGTCAACCGAGAATATCTGATGGTTGTCTTTGTTTAGTTTCGTAGGATTCTTGCTCGCTCCTTTACCGTCACCATTTTGGGGGAATGCGATCTCAAATGCGTTGAACCCAACCGCGAAGCCCGCAACAGCCTTCCCAGATATGCTGACAGAAGTATCGATCCTGGCGTTAACGTTCAGCTCAGGACCGATACGAATAAGACCCTTAATGCTAAGGCCCGGCCATGTTACACCGTTAACAATTTTATAGTTGCCAGATGTCGATTGTATGCTTCCAGATCCCTCTAATGTTAGAAGGACGTGGACGAATGGCTCCGCGCCAAAGTAGGCGTAAGCTGATTCAGTCTTAGGCACCGGTAAGATCTGTCCCTGAAATAGGTAACTGTATGTGGCGCTCATAGCCATGTGGAGATAGGCGCTCGCGTCGATCTGGGCTTGGTAAAGGGTGTTGCCTTTCTGACAACGATCCTCGAAGTGGAAAATAGTGAACCGCTTTTCATATTCCATCTCTAGAGTACCTTTGTCTGCCTTTCGAATCGTCGTGACCTTCTTCAGCCAGTTCTTAAAGCTTCCAAACCAACGTTTCTCTAATCCACGTTTCTTAGCTGTACCTTGGCCCGAACCATCCGGGTCTTCGTCTGTAACATCATCCCAGTAGTCCAATAGGTTCGACCAATCGGTACGGTACTGAACTTCAGCGCCAGGCTTAGCTGCGGCGTTAATTGCTGCAAAGTCGAAGTCAGTAACTAGCTCGAAGACTTGATGCTCTTCCTGGAGATCACGGATGGCCAGGTTTCTTTTCCGCAGTTGAGCTCGCCGCTTATTGAGTCGCTTTCGGTCCCCGTAGTTGATCGGAGCGTCTGGGATATGTGTAAAGCTCACTATCCTAGCATAGGGGCCGGATCCAATCCCATGTGGCAGCTTGATAATTGTGTCTTCAGCATTCATAATGAAGATGCGTTTGCATTCAGGAGCGGACATTCCTGCTGCGCATACCACCCGGTAGGTTTCAACAACGTTCTCGAAGGTGTCATTTCGAAGACCGGGCTTTCGATACTCGGTCCATTCCCGTTTCTTCAGCTGGAAGGTCGTGGTCTCTTGGTCCAAGACATCCCAGGCCTCCTCGAAGCCGTTGTCAACGGCTCCCTCAGTGCCGTCAACGAGCACAAACGAGAACGCTTCATCAGCCTACAGGTATCGGGTCAGTACCGTGGGGACTGTACGAGAGGGGTCTGGTACCGTAATGTCTTACCCCGCCGCCGCTGCCAGCCAAAATTGAACTTCTCGTTGATCCCTCCGATTGAGTGTTGCTATCTGGCGTCATTGTATACTCTTCTTCATTATCTCCGAGGGGCTTTGGGAAGATGTCTGCAGGGTCAACGCTGAGCCTGCTATCCTCGTCCTTTGGCGGATCACAGCAATAAGACATCTGCCTCCCATTCGTACATGATATAATGGAACCCTTATCTCCGTCAACGTACTCCTTTTTTGTCCATTGGACCTTACCAGCAGGGCACTTGAAATCCGTGCAACCATTGTCCGGACCAATCCACTTGCAGTTCTTTGGTTTCTTGTCCTTTTCGCAACAATAGTGGCTCTTCTCCCCGGTTGGGCACATGGAGTCATCGTACGCGAGCACAGAGCTAAGAACAATTTCCTTATCGCCAGCACCAGGACCAGTACACCTGTCGTCTTTATTGCAGTTACCCCAGCTGCATACATCGAAGGCGGGTCTTGAATCACAGCACAACTAAGGCAAGTTAGTACCACGGTATACATATTTCGTGGGATTGAGCAAATATACCCTTCGTCTGCCCGTCATTGGTTTGCAGACTTCTGAACCTTCTCTATTCTTGTAGCCTTCACTTGCCAAAAGGAACTTCCCTCGAGGACACGCTGTATCCTGGTTATCATCACAACCGGTCCCTATCCATTAACCATATGTGTCAGTGTCCTCTTGTCGCCAAGGTATACAGTCGCAGAATATCTCATACATTGGCAGTTTCTCGGCATGGTTCTCATGGGACAGCAGATAGAACGAAATGCTTTGGTGGAGCAGGGCCGTTGTAATGGGATTTGGCCGTTGAGTGGCTCGTGGACGTATTCTAGAACACGATAGCCGGATTTGCATTTTGGTGGATTCTTTTGGTTGCCGCACTCTGTGGTTACATAGCAATCTTCCCCCGTCGCAGACTTCAGTTCGTCGATCGTTAGATCATCGTCTGCGCCATCGAGTTAGCTTTCGTTTCAGGACAGCCAGCTGGACTATGGGCCATTTTGGGCTTACCATCGCCGAAATGACCTGCGACATCCGTTCCAAGTAGGTTGGAGAGCGCGGTGAAGTCAGGGGTGTCCAAATCTACGTTTTTTGGTGTCAACGGAGCAAACTGATTCAGATCCAAAGCTTCTCAATACCCACCAACTGCCCAAATCATGATCCCTCCCAGACAGTTATCTTTCGCCTGTTGAAGTTTCTGCTTGAAAGTTTGGTCGTCATCATATCTAGACTAGTCTTAGCTCATCCTATCATACCATTCCGATCTTTTGCCGCCTGAACTTACGAAACCCAGGAATCTTCGTCATATGTCATATATTTAACCGCCCTCCTCTCATCATAAACTTCGGATGAGGCAGACCCGGACTTTAGAAGTTGACTGATTTCTATAGAGTTAATTAGTTCCGCAAATAAAGCCGGCCTAAGAAAGGAGGGGTGAGATACCAGCCCAAGAGAGAACTCCTGATGTGTCAGTACATGCTCCTGATGCACCGCCATCAGCATGTCGGCAGCCGGGGATGCTGCAAGAAGGATTTGCCATTTTGAAACTCCTTCCGTAGAAGCCGAAGCCCATGACAATCTTTTTAGGATCTAACTTCGTGTCCCTCCAGAGGAGATTCAAAGCGCCCTGGATTTCAACAGAGTCCGTGTGTGCGCCCAAGACCTTCCCTACAAAGTTTTCATCGGAATCCCATGTCCCATGCATATCGTAGGACATCTACTGTGGTTAACACCAAGACCATGATCAACAAGTCCGTGAACCCCTCCACTTACAATATTTGCCCAATCGGCACCAGCATCCAGCATTCCACCGACATCGAACCATCTCAAATACCAAAATGAAGCTGGAATGGTAAAGGTAAGACCGTATCCGCCGCCTCTCTCATCGAACTCTTCCCGAATCGCTTTAATGAGTTTCACGTAGTTTTCGGTGTCCTCAGGAACGCCACCACGGTCTTCAGCTCCAGGATACTCCCAATCTAGATCTGCACCCTATTATATGGAATGATTGTCATTGTCAGCTAGGAGCTACGTCACGCTTGAGATAATGTATGAACCAACATCGAATGCATAGTCCTGAATGAAACCTCTCAATGCTTCCGCAAATTTACGCCTACTCTCGTCCTTTGACGCCATCTCTGTAAAGGCTTTATGGGTCGGGGCATCCTAGATATTCCAGTTAGATCAACAATAGCTATAGCGCTGGAGAGCGGCCGGTATATATCCGATTAGCACAAACATTGAATGTCCATCCGCCGATAGCTAGCAGAGTTGTGTTAATATGAGGAAACTAAAGCCTAATATACCATGGAAACTTACCAATATAACACCTGAGCCCAGGGTAATCCCTCTTCAAGTTCGTAAACCGAACAAGCAAATCATAGTCGCCCCCAATCTTGGGATCGAGTACGATGTAGTATCTTCCATCTTGCTCTGCAAAAGTTGCAAAGGAATAGTAGAGGTGAGTGAATTGCTCTGCTGGCAAACTCTCGGGGGGCATTCCACCACAGTTTCGTAATGTTGACCATGATTCATAATAACCGATTTTTAATCCGAAAACGTCTCGATTACTGCACGACGGTTTCGAGGGCGTAAAGCAGTTATTCTGGCAACCTTTGTCGGTCTGAAGACTCTGTCAAACAAATGTTTTTCCGACTATATATGAGTCAAGGAACACCCCCTTACCGAGCAGAAGTCTTCCGAGGTTCCTGTTAAAATGAATGGGATTAGTGAGTCCTACGACGATATATCTTCAGCAAATGGATCACGACGTACCGCAAAACCCCCATTTGCTGCAGCAAACGTTCAATGGACACTTTTGCCCTGGATCTTTAGCGTCCTTTCCACATTCTAGAATGATACATTTAGTACTTAAAAAGTATTACTCCGTTGCAACTCGATTCCCACCTGCGTGTGCGTCGCAATTGCTGGCGCATCCTTCAGAACAGAATTCAGCTCTTCCCACAGGGCATCATTGTCAGCATTCAGCCTGTATCAATCTCGAGGCTAGCGATAACACCTACCCGTAGCCACAGATACCATCATCGACGTCTTTATCTGCAATATAGCAACAGGCCTTATTCGGGCATGGTTTGTCTTTGCTGCAGAGAACATCCTGCGCCCAAGTGAAAGCGATAAAATACGAGATAATCAAAAGAACAAAGAAGCGGGTTCTACACCCAGGCGCCCACATTGGGGAAACCATCTTGTGAAAGGTCGAAGGGACAGCCTACGAGTCCGTACTCGACTGGCCTTCCGAAGCAATTGGATACTCAAAAGTAGCCCTACTGCAAAATAAGCGATAGATTCCTCGCCCACATTCTAGTTTATAAAAACTGCGAACTGCTATCGAGACCAAACTTGCTCTCACCTTCGTAATCCCTGCGCGGACCGCAATCTGATCATGATGAGCCTCGGACATGTCCACACGCTTTCCTGTCCGTACGAGCGACCGATATATTTGACTCCAATCCCTTAGTGCAAGTATGGCTGCGCAAACGCCAAGCGACAAATTTAACAGAGCATACCAGACATACCCTTGAATTCTCCTATAAGCTTATCCATGGTGATCCCAAGGGTACGACGGGCATATTCTGACGCCATGATTGGCGTATCGATACCCGTCGGGCTACGGGAAAATGGAGATCAAGGTTTACAAATCTCGTGAAGGTGAAACATCTAGAAAACTCTGTACAACCATGGCGCGCCGCCGGCAGTTGCAACCTAGGCCACCATTAGACGAAGAGAATGTTGGGCATGGATGCCGAGCCAGTTGTTTTCGGGTGCCTTGAAAACGTTCTAGGTGTCAGCATTCCAGAAGCTATAGCTAGGCTCGTCAGGAACGGAATCGATAGGGAAAGTGCTCACCAAAGCCAAGACCAAGTACTAAATGCTTACATACATCGGATATTTGCCCTGGAGCTCACCGTATAAGGTGGCCGCTCCTGTAAGAACTAGTTAGCGATCTTCGAAGCTTCAAATTTACCCGTGCAGCGCTACATCCATGCCGCTTAGCTTTCAAGGTTCGCCATGCATGCAGCCAGTGTCTCGCCTGTGGTCCCGGTACCCTGCAGCCACCCGTGCAGATTGAGCTATTAATTCTGTCGGAACGTTAATAAGATGATGTCGGTCATCAAGCAAGGAGATGCCTGTGTGCTGTGTCGATGAATTAAAGTCAAGTTCCGTGTGACCATGAGATCGATCGGTGCATGAATGTGAAAGGGGTAGTTGCCAGTTGAAGCAGAGGAACTTGCCAAGGACATGGATAACTGCCGCCCGCAACACAGGCACTTCATTCGTAGGAATTGGTCCATGAAATCGTGCGCGTGTGTCCTGCATTACGGAAGCTATTAGACCCAGATGACATGAGGATAGATGAAAAATATGAAAAATTGGTTTGGATATTAACGGTAATGTATCCCAACGCCCTCCCAACTTCAAGCGCAAAGCTCCAGAGCTAATTGACTCCGTTGAGCCCGGATTGGCCTCACAGAAATCCGCTATCATGTATCGACAAATTTCACAAATTATCCTCATCGCAATCCTACTTCTGTCGCATGGATCTGAAGCGGACTTCAAAATCTTTCAGCTCGGCTCTTCCCTAATTCCCTCAGCCGCTAGCTCGAGATGTCGAGTCGCGTTGACAACAAACATTGTCTGTGATCCGTTGCTGCAGTCAATGGTAACTGGAATGCCCATGAACTTAACAACGGGGAGACTAGATTCGATTTGCACAGCAACTTGCGGTACTTCTATCAGGTCGTATGCAACCGGCGTGCGTACCCAATGCGGGACGTCCGTATACGTCAATAGCACTTTCCAGCAGATCCCAGTTACCGATTATGGCGACGAAAACTGGTGGAAATACAACGTGACCTGTTTGAAGAATTCAGCAGGCGACTACTGCCAGTTAGACAAGCAAGATTGCAGTTCATGCACTCTTCAAAGAGTCCAACTAGAGTTAAATTCTCCCTACGGGCAACCACGGCTCGGAAGCCCTGATACATTCGCAGACCTCAAAAAAACCTGCAGTGTAGCTTCAACGCTCTATCCATTGACATACACCGCATCTGCTGCACCCACAGCGGCTCCCAGAACCTGTTCGAAGTCCTACACCTCAAAGGCAGGCGATACTTGCGTTTCAATTGCAAATGCCAACTCCGTGAGCACTGGTGGTTTGATAACACTGAACTCGCTCGATGCAAAGTGCAGATACTTAGAAGCGGGTACAACGCTCTGTCTCCCTGAAACATGTGCCCTTCACACAGTCAAAGCGAATGAAACCTGCCTTGGTATCATCAGACAACACGCAAACACAACCGGGTTGTTCTCGCAACCGCAGCTTCTCGCATGGAACTTCGGAATCGATCCTCATTGTGAGAATATAGATGACATGGTGGGAGAGGGGATCTGTGTTTCACCTCCTGGGACTACTGCCCCACCTGACTGGCAGAAAGACAACGATAAGACAGAAGTGTAAGCTTAGACTTCCTAAGTTCCATTTTGTCGATGCGACGAGAGTATAGAACTAATCAATCGGCAGGCCGAAACCAAGCAATGGGCACCCTCAGTCGAATAAAAAATGCGGCGCATGGCACACTATCGAAATCAATGAGACCTGCGGAAACCTCACTTTTACGTATCAGACAAAGCAGAGCGACCTAGTCTTTCTTAACCCTGGCTTAAAGTCAGACTGCACCAATCTCGAGGCTGGAAAGGCTTATTGCGTGAAGCCCGTTGGGAGTATCAGGCTATATCCCGATTGGAAGCCGGTTCAATTCCCCTCAGATATCTTAACAGCTACTATCGACCCGGATCGACCTCCAAACAATCGCACCCATACATACCTCTGGCCTAACTCCACGGTTCCTGTGACAATGACCATTACTCAACAATTCCCGCCACCTGCGGAAACAAGCCGTTGGGAGAGCTATACACTCTGTCCTGACTTTGGAGCCACAAATCCAGATTTCGAAGACGGACAGGTTCCTTGGTACGCACTAGAAAACGAAGCTTGGATGAGTGTTTACGATAGGTATTGTGTGATCGGTGGCAACGAAACCATACCTACAGCTACACCCACCTGGCCAGAACTTGACATCCCCCTGACCGCGGTACCACCACCGGGGCCCACAAACAGTGGTGCACCCAAAGATTGCCTGAAATGGGTCATCGTTGGGCCCGGAATGAACACATGCCCTGGAATTGCTGCAGCAAATAACATCACCGTTGCGGAGTTTAAAAAAATGAATCCTTGGATAGACGCCGATTGCCGCAACCTCTGGGCCCAAAATGCATACTGTGTCGATACAATCGCAAATCACGAAACTCCGATCACAGAGCCCCCAACTAGTACAACCACTACGAGCCGGACAAGTTCTACAACTAGTAGGGCGCAAACAACTACTACCACAAGTACAAGCTCCAAACCGACTTCTTCTACGACTTCTGGAACGCCTGCTACGACAGTCGCTCCACCAGGGCCTACTGACTCCGGTACATCTCGAGCATGCACCCGCTGGCACGTTTTCCAAACTGGAGAAACTTGTACCAGGATGCTCGTCGCGGAAAATATCAAACTCCCGGCATTCCAAGCCCTGAATCTTTCCGTCAATAGCTCATGTAACAATCTAAAAGTCGGAAATGCTTACTGTGTTGCTGGCGCTTGATCCGTAGCGACTGTTGTCTAGTGTTTTTGCGTTGGTCATGTTGCAGTTTTGTCTCACGAAAATGTAAATCATCCTTTGCGCCCATGCGCATGCGCATGTGTGTCGACTCCTGGCCTGGCCTGGATTCACGAATTCAATGCACCTGATGTCTTCGGTCTAGTTATTGCGAAACAAAGGGCTTGTTGATGGAGCTAGGCCGTTAGCACTGTATCTTTCACCACAACTCGTATATCAACGTGAAATTGCAAAATTGCAAAAACTTTCTTCGTCAGACCTTCCTGATCGGGTTCCGGTGCCAATTGTCGCGCGGTTCCACGGATCCCTACCCGTCGCACGTTGCATTGTTGCATATCGCAACATAACTCGCGCAGAATTTAGAACATAGGCAAAAGCAGATTCAATAGCTAAGAATTATAAGTTACAAGTCCCGACCATGAATGCCGTCGCCACCATTTTTGGTCATAAGGTATTAATTTATGTAGGCCGAATTAGCCTCATCAGGTTATGACAGTATCATGATATCAATACGATGGGATACCCTCAGGGTGAAGTGCAAAAACAACCCAGATAGCCGAGGCGAGGAAGGAGCACGAAGGATATGAAACTCGTACGGCCCAACTTTGGATGCTGCTAGGGTGATCAGTTCTGATGCCAAGATTACATTACCGAAGCCGGAGGGCCGGCCGCTATGAAGGATACCTGTGAGACATCCCCCAATCCTTTTAACTATTTACTAAAGATAATGGGTCTGCTTATTCGTTTCCCGATTGATCTAGAGGTAAATGTATACAGCGCCTGGGTCCTCAGAGCTTTCTCTGAAATTATTATCCTAGTATATATATACTATCGTATACGAACACCTAGAATAGGACAGCTTGTACTAACTATCGGGAAACCTGATAAATGGCTATAACGGTAAACATAAATTCTAAATTCGAAAAATATTCAAAAGATTTCAGGATATTCGGCGAGCCCTCTAGATATGGCATAAATGAATCCAATCGCGAAAATCTTTTTAACAAATCCCGCCACGGTGGGTATCACAAAACACGGAGCGCTCGACTGCTGAGGAGCATATGCGCAGAGTGGGGTAAGAGATAGTGAAGCTTGAGCTCTTGTTGTCTTACATAGCGTAACCCTATCTCAACATTTTAGACGGATCATCCGAATATATCACCGATGAATACATATGCATGTGCACATGGCGCCATGACCAACCGCCATGCCGTCTGGGTACGAGATCAATGGTTACCTGGATTTACGAAAACATAACTTGTCTTCCACGAGTGAGACACATGTGGTGCGATGACATTAACGCCCAGGTGGCGCTACTAAATTTTTTGGATCTTCAATATGCATATGATCTCTCCCACCGGTAAACCTCTGATAAAGCTCCGAATTCAGGGCTTTAAACCGGGCCTTTATCCTCTTCCGTAGCCTCAAACGGATTCGACGGAGATGCCCGCCCGAGAATGACATATTGCATTGGGTTAACATGCAAGAGGGTATTGTCGCCAATGATGACGCCAAGATCTCAGCAAGGGAAGTCGCTCAATCGATAGTGGTGCTATAGGGTTGACGTCGGTGCCTTAAGATGAGCATCAACATGCGTGAATCTTATAGCCCTGCCCCATCATCAATGCACCGAATCGGTAAATCCAAAGCTAAGCTACGGAGCCCCAAAACCCCGTTGCATCCTTCCGATATGTTCCATGCATGGTACCCCTGCTATTAATTTAAAAAGGTTGATCAAGCCTCTTTCCAGGGATAAGCATTGTAGACGGGTTATGGACAAGGGATGCTTGTTCAAGTGTTCTACAATACGGTCCACTTGAGCTTCGCGTCGGGAATATCCCCCGCCAAGAAACCTTTTCGCAAATAAGCTTACAATATCACGGCACATGTTAGCTAGTCCGGAGCTCAGTTAAGAACCACAACACCACAACGCCATCAGAGGCAAGAATCGAATCTTATTGATGCATCAATCGCCATTTCGGAATTGGAGCGCAGCCATCCCCATCTGCGGGGATTTGATCAATCGCCCCCTCGTATGCTACGTCAAACGAGGATTTGCGGATACAACCTTCAAGTCGCAGGGTCTGGCTAAACAGTCCCTGTCTTGGAGGCATATTACATAGGCCATGTGTACCGTATACCTGTAGGGGCCTAGCATGCATTTCCCAAGATTTTCAACGGCTTAAATCTCTGCATCATTGCTATCAGCATTGTCACTAGTAACTACCGGTACATTCTTGGCAGTTGTCTACGTTCCACAATGCTAGTTATGTCCTGCGGGACGTCAATTTTCCCGCCCCGCAATGTGGTTGGAATATTCTCCAGCACCTCATAAGGCTTCAGTGATCACCATGAACCTCTCGTGTTTCTCGCGGCCAGTACCATAGGATAGTTCTTCTAAAACCTTCGCTGTCATATCGAACCACGCTCGTAATGGCCAATTTCCTCAAACTCCTTCCATTCCTGTCGGTTCTTCCCACTCTTGTCGTATCCCAATGGACTGAACCCCCGCCAGGTCCAGCAGACCCCAGCACTGTGAAGACATGCACTTTCTGGATTATCGCGGAAGAAAGCTCGAAGGCGGACTGTCATACTTTTGCCGCCGATTTGGGAGTCTCATGGGAGCAGTTCTCGTCGTGGGTTAGTTGCCAATCATAGTCAAATAACATGAACTAGGTATAGCACTTGGAATTTTGCAAGAACTAAATTATCTTTATCTAATAGAATCCGTCGGTTGGTGACGATTGCGCTGGTATGGTAGTAGGCAATGCCTACTGCATTGAAGATAACTACGGCCAGCCAACGACAACCTCCACTTCAACTACAACCACACGCACGACTACAACGTCATCCGGTCCTGTTGCTCCTGGTCCAACCCAAGATGGACAGGACCCGAACTGTATCAGTTGGGAATACGTAGCAGTCGGCGAGGACTGCCGAACGGTCATTGCAAAGCATCCAGGCGTGACTGTGGCAGATCTTTACAGGTGGAATCCAGCAATCGAGAGCGACTGCCGTGGCCTCTGGGCTCAAACTTATGTGCGTTCCCCCATGTAGACGCCACCTTGTGTCTAGACACTCCCTAATTAACGTATGATGGAATACCTAGGTCTGCGTGGCGGTGAAAGGTTGGGTGCCCCCTTCAACTACGACAACCACTACCAGACGGACCACAACTACCACTGCAGGGAATGGTATAAACACTCCGACTCCCACTCAAGCCGGCATGGTAGGAAATTGCAACAAGTTCTACTTCGTCAAGTCAGGCGACGGCTGCGCAGCAATCGCATCTCAGGCCGGCATCCCAACTGCCAAGCTCTACGAGTGGAATCCTGCTCTGAACGGTGACTGCACGGGGCTTTGGGCAGATGTCTACGTTTGCATCGGCACTACAACCTATACACCGACTCTCACAACTACCACGAGGCCTCCAACGACGACAACCACCACTCGTACAACTACACGAAATAACGGGGTCGCCACTCCCACCCCTATACAAGATGGGATGACAACCAACTGTAATAAATTTTATTTCGTCAAATCCGGCGACGGATGTGATCCAATTGCTCGCCAGTTCGGCATCTCTTTGTCAAACTTCTACGCATGGAATCCAGCCGTCAAGAACGACTGTAGTGGTCTCTGGCCCGACGTCTACGTATGTGTAGGCCTGATCGGATCCACTCCTATACCTACCACTACGACCAAGACAACCACCAAGACAACCACTACCACCGCTGGTGGAGTAGTGACGCCCACACCAACTCAGACAGGAATGATCAAAGGGTGTAAGAAATTTCATTTCGTCCAGAAAGGCCAGACCTGCGAGCCGATCCAAAAACAATACGGTGTAACTTTGGCACAGTTGTATCAATGGAATCCTGCAATCGGCGCCAGTTGCCAGGGAATGTGGGCTGAAACTTATCTCTGTGTGGGTGTCTAGTCACCTGAGAATTCCAGAATAGTTGGTATGCGGATTCAACGCATATGTACTGGAGGCGCCTAGCTCATAGATTTGGGGCGGGCGAGGACGACGGATTTTACCACGCTCATCTAGTTTCGAAGGAAGACACCACCGGCCCGCTAGACACTTATCATAAAAATGTATTTAATATTGCATCGTAGGCCACCCCCTAAATCATTAATGAATTAATTGGCTATACTCTCAGATACCTGGTACTTAGTACTCCGCCGTGCCATTATGCATGTAGCTACGCCTTTGGCCATTGGTAGCTATATCATACAGTATGCCGCTCGTACTCGTTGATGTCGGAGAAACCCTGCCAGTGACTTGGGAGTTGCATTGATTGGCACCATATCCCACCGTCCGCGTCGTTGAAAAACAACAACTTCGGCTTCCAAAAGATGTTCATCGGGAGAACGATCCGGGAATTGTTAAACAGCACACGACCTGTGCCTGAGCCTGCTTCAACTGCAGGGCTAAAATCAAGCTTCTCGAATGGAAATCTGTTCCAACTAGAAAAGAGAGGGGCTCCTTCTCTGTTTCCTCCTTTAGGCACCGGTATTAACTTTTGACCTTGGACGGATTCCAAGTACTCCAGATTGTCTTTGATAACACTAGGCTGCTTCACTACAGCGACATGTTTGCGGACCTGGAGGGCTAACTGTGCCAAAGATTTGGCCTTCATTTCGCCGACTGTTCCCAACGGAAGATAAACGCCGAAGTAGTGGCCTTGGAAGTATTTCTCGCTAGGATCCTTCTGGATTCTATCGCTGAAGTTGAAGGCGTATCCCATTGATACGAAAAGAGAATCTCTAAATCCAGAGTATATTCTCTGTTGCGGTTGACGCGCTATTCAGCCATCATTCCAAAGACGCCCACATCAAGGAGTGATATCTCACCTGAACCCACCAAGCATTTACGACATCCATTTTTGAAAGCCTTATGTTTTCTCCTGTTTCCTTTGACAGCCCGTCAACTTCCTTCTGACAGGATACCTGAAGCTCTTGAATGAACTTTTGTGGGAGGTATATGTGTTTCTCTATTCCGGGCTCAGTAAGCCCGACTTTCGCTGCGTAGTCTTGGTAGATTGCCCGAGCAATTACCGTAGCGAAGCCCGTCAACCCAACCTGACACCAATTTCGGACATACTCCCACCCCCCTTTCTCAGGCGGATCAACCTGTACAGTATCCTCGCCACTTATCATCTCTGAAAGTTTCTTATGAATTCCCGGCGGTGGGACAGCCCTTGGTATCTCCCTCCCCCACAACAAGTCAGTGTAAGTGTGAATTATGTCGTAGCATCCCTCCCCGTCCACGAAAAAGTGGGGGAATTTAAAAGCGATAATTGTGGCGTCTTGAAGCAGTGTAACCCGAATTGCGAAAAGGGATCCTATAACCAGATTCAATGTTGATAGCGCGTCGAAGAATAAATCAGTGATAGCCAGGGCCTTGCCATCGGTGCGGTACGGCCGAATAACAGGTTTGTTACCCCCTCTTTCAGTTGCGGTGAGCTCAAAGTCAAGAGGCGAGACGTCTCGTAGTTTGGCCTCCATTGTCCTATGCTTAAAATCTATTCGAGAGCCAGTAGTCATACGATAGGGGAATTTCTAGAAGATTTGTCAGCTCCAAATCCAGTAATAAGGATACTCGTGTTATGAACAGAGGTACAGCCATCCGTTATACCTTCGTAACCATCTCTCCTCCCAACACGGGCCAGTGTCTGACCAGTTCACGGTGTTTTTCTTCAAGCAAACCCAAGTCAAGCCGCCCAGAGATTGACAAGCAAACGAAAGTTATGCAGTCTTGAGCGAGAGGCTCGTTGGTCTTGAGGGTGTACTCTTGAGGCCACTCTGTGGCCGTTGTTGGCTCCAAGGAACCCATTGCGAAGTCTCCAGGCTTCAACGTTTGTGGGGAATTAGTAATTATAAGCTACACAGAGAGCAAGATAGAAAGATTAAAAGTTGCGATCTAATCAGCGCGAATTTCGTCTCTAATCAATATCGCTATAAGTTCGTAGTGGATGCCGTACCTCAAGGGCAAAAGTATATGCATGAGCTGTATGCGTCGCCCCAAAGAGAAGTAGCCAGTAAGTTGCAAAATCCTTCGCGCCCTAGAAACAGGCCCTGTCGACTCTGGTTAATATCTGAAGCAATGCCCATCATTATATACTGCCATCGACCCCGCGTATACTAACAAAGGTCTACAGCCCTGGAGTTGGATTGTAAGCTCCAACAGTTTGCTTCGCTTGCTTACGTAACTTGCCAACTGCCGAACCGCAGGCCTTACATAGCTCGCGCGATGCAAGTGGAAATCTGGTTGGAGCAGTGGTGGATACTCCACATTTTCCGTCAGCGGATCGAATGACGTCAAAGTTACCTCAACAAAACTCCGTGGCAGTTTTGTGCACTTTCGAAGCTTTCTGTCGGAAGCAATTGCAGTCGGTTCGCGAATGCGAGCCCTTAGGCATTCACTTACAAGCTAAACTATGGACAAAGATTTTCTTCAAGGATATCCAGAGTTAAGTTAAGATACAGAAGGCCAGACATATCAACAACGGATAATATTACAATATACAATAGTCTTTTACACCATAATCATCGAAATCGTATCTCATTCTCGCACCAAAACCGTAATTGAAGCCAAATCTCAATTAAATTTCCCAGGAGGCTCCTTCATAATTCAAGCCTTCGCTGGAAATGGCTGTGCATTCCACCTGACACGGCGGAGATGCCTATCCGGATCGTTGACTTGGCTACGGGCGTGTAGCCACTTAGCGTTATCCACCACAATCACCATACCATCTGGAAGGTCTTCAGCTTTCATGACTTTCCTCAGCGACCTACCTGATGACGATTGACAGTCATCGAGAATTTTGTCCAGCTCTTCTAAGGCCAGCTCCGCTTCTCTTGTCAACGGGCTAATAATGTCGCGGCGGAATCGAAGTTTCGGTTCTCCGTAGCTCATATCGAGTAAAGCTCCGACCAGGGTATGAGAAGTACCCTTATCGAACTCATCTGGAACCGCAAATACAAACTCAGGCATACTTAGTCTGCTGATCGTCTCCTCGGAGAGTTCCTGTACGATATCGCTAGCTCTGACGAGCGACAACGAACCGCCTCCATTTCTATCCGCATGCAAAACATGTAAAGCAAAGTGGCGCGGAGGATTCGCTTCGAATGAACAGTCAGTATGCCAAGGGAAAACGTGCATTGTCTCGCTTCTCGCGAGAGGGTCTTCTGTGCTATGAACCTTGCCATGAATCGGCTTCACATCCCACAGCCACCCCTTTTTCTGCGAATGGTCCACAGGAAGGCCATGGCCGTGCATCGGGTGCAAGCCGTCCTTCACTAATGAGACTAGATAGTCCGATGCTGGATCGGTAAAGTTAAGACGGACGAGCGCTACTCCATGTTCCTCCAGCGAACGATGCACCTCGAGGACATGTCCAGCGGCAACTCCGCAGCCAGGAGAATACGCGTCGATGATCTTTGGTGGGAAGACTGCCAAATCAGCGCTGTGTTCCGAAACTGCCCTTGACGGACGGCGAGCTTCGGTAGTCTTGGGATGCATTGGGAATGGAAGACAATCTCTGTCACAGACCCCCATCATCCAGCTCCCACCTCTTGACAAGGCACAGATCTTCTCCGCTGACGACCTCCAAGGACCAAAACCATTAAAATATCCATCAACCATGAAAAAGGTTCCTACGATATCCCATGGAACCCGTTTAATCGAGTTTTCGACAGGCATCATGAGGTTCAAGGTTTTGTGGTTGACCGCCCGCTGAAGGACGTGTTGGAGTGTGGTCTTCGAGAGGAGACTTTGCCAATCTTCTTCTGAGACATCATGGCGAAATATTATTCCGGCGCCTTTCCCGCTACCTGCTGGCTTAAAAAGCCACTGCTGAGCTCTATCGCTGCCCACGGCAGTCTGGTACTCAAGGGTACCGGGAAGGCATGTTTCTGCAATCGAATTTTCGAGAAGAGCCGCAGCTTGGATTGATAGAACGTTGCGGGTGACGAGGTTTACAAGTTGATGGCGAACTACGCCGAGCATCCTCTTGTCATGCACCAACATTATAGTGCGCATATCATTGATTCTGGATCGGATCGAGATTTCCCACAACAGAGGTTCAGGCAAGGAAAGAAGCTCATCTTGATGGAGTTCAAGAACAATCTGGGCCACCTCGACCTCACGCCCGCCGACGTCTTGCACCAATCTATTTCCGGCGTTGGTGGGGATTATTCGCAGTTGGGAAACATCAGCAAAGATAACCTCGGTCCGAAGCTCCTTTGGTAGGTGATGGATATCATATCCGAACTCTCTTCCCTTCAAAACGTGCAATGGTTTTGTCATGTCGAAAACATGACCAAATACGTCGTCGAACTGGTAGGTCCAAGTTGTCAGTATCTCGTACTTCTAATAACCGATTCCGAGGCTCTTACCTGTGAGAAAGCCGGTTGGAACTGGGAACTATCATCACGATAGAACCCATTTCCGAGACCAAGGGTGCAGAAGAATCCATTGAACCCGAACCGCGCATTGATTTCACAAATTTTTATTCTAGGATACGCCGCCTCCGTATTTTCTTCAACCAGGAAATCCGGACGCCAGCTCCCGCTTCTCCAGACCACCCCTTCACGTTCAAGTCGTCTCAGAAGCCTCTCGAACTTCGGGTCAAGCGGTATGGAACTCGAAAGATCTGAGTCATCCCACCATCTCGAAACGATATCCGTGATCGCGGCATATAGGTGCTTGCTGACGCTCTGGATATATCGGAGATATAGTGGACTGACATAAACCGGAGAAACGCATACTTTGCTCAAGATGGCCTCGAGGGCTTCTCCCGATTTCGACTCTGGGAAAACGGCTCCGTTCAGCTTTTTTTGCTTAGAGATCAAGATTGATTCCTCACAGCCAAGAGCCGGCGCCGTCGTGTTGCAGTCGACGACCTGATATATATGTTCCATGGCGAGATATATTGGAGATCGTGAAATTATAAAACGGTACTATTCGAACAAAACCACCTCAGAGAGTAGATTCAGGATTGGGGAGGATTGGAGAACCCATCTACGAATCGATAGAAGTGGGAGGAATGTGCCATTTTATAATCCAGTCCTTTTTCTCCGCTCAGCAGTGGAACCGTGTGACGTTAACTCATTAGCAGATTGGCCAACTAGAACACAAGGCTAATTCGGAGAATCGCACAAGGCAGGAGGGTGCAGATGCCATCGGGTTCCACTGCTTGAGAATCTCAGTCGCAAAAGTAACCATGACGCTGCGTAACATGCGGCAGGGGCCGCAAGGGCCATGGGTGGCAGCCAAATGATCCGATCAGATAATGTAATAGCTCTAGCGACACGGTCGTTTTTTTAGAGTAAAAATTCCCAATGGAACCAATATGGCAACGATAGTTCCTGCAAGAGGAAGCCCTCGCTCCCTTTCTCATCGAGCTGTCCCTTTGGAACCCGGATTCCCCGGTGTGACGCATTGAACCCGCAGGCGCAAACTATCCCGATCGATTGCAACTGAAAAGTAAAAATCTGCGAGCTGCAGTGCAGGGATCCCTTCACACGATCCCGCATTGCAAATCCACCCAGACCGGACCTCGCTTGTGGAAACCCTATCAAATTTCGTAGCTAAAGACTCCAAAGAAGTATTCGCAGACTTTACGAGCTGCATCAGCTCAGGAAAGTAAGTTCGAATGCCTGTTCTCCGGATCTCCCCGTTCGGGAGAGGATATGCTTGTGTGTTGTCCTCGCATTGCGAATGCGAAAACCCTGAATCTGGTGCGCTGGGGACTCGCGTTTGCTTTCGAATTCGATTCGATTCAGTTCAGCGCTACCTCTCCGAGCTCTAACAGGCCACTCTGCCCTGATTATATTCACCGAATAGCACCGGCGGATAGAGAAAAAAATACATATAATCTTTTCTCACGCTCAAGATACCACCGAAGCTTCACGAAAGCAGCCGAGCTGTTGTGACGACTGCAGCTCCTGAATTACAGACGGATCAGCTCCTCCTGAGGCCTTTTTCCCCTCTTCTTTTTCATCGATGGTTGAATACATGCATGCATGGCTTGGACGATGGATGCTATAAAATCTTGCATTCCAAGCTTTGCGGTATGGGTGGGGGTTGGAGATTGCATGCATGCACTGTACATACGCCTGCGGACGCGATTGGACGGCCCCCCGGAATTTTGTATTTTCGTCTCGATCTCATCGAGATTCCCTTGCAAGCTTGGTTCCACAGAGCCGGGGCCCCGCTCCGCACCCGCATTCAACAGCCTGCTCCTGCAGATTCCATTGACCAATCGTTCGCCAGAACGCACAAACAATGCTGCAATCGTCTGGTCGACGATGTCGGCACGGGCGGATCTCTCGTCATTGATTGCTCAGGAACGAAGTGGCTGGCATGCAGATCGAAGCCGTCCTGCATCGGCTTAGATAAACTTGGATTCTCAACTTCTTCTCTCAGCTCTCTCGGTGGTCTCGAACCCAGCCAGGCATGTAATATATCTCTCAGCTATAAAAAAACTTCGGAGACGGGCTCCACCACCTTAGTTCGGCTAGCTGCAGCCTCTTCAGACCAATCGAGGCACCAGAAAGCTCGCATTCGACGCCAGGGTCCGATAGACATTGCATAGCAGGCTGTTCGTTGCAGCAATCGATGCATTGCTTTCGCAATTAATCTCGGTTCTGGCACAATTTTCCAGTCTAGTACCCGTCTGTTCGAATTCTAGAGTCGGCGGCTTCCTCTTCAAGTACACCAATCGATATCATGAATCATGACATGACATCAGGGCAGTCTCGGCATGAAAATCATAGTCCCTTATAGTTTACAATGAAAATAGTAAGGCTCTAAACTAACTTTGTGCCTAACTAGCTAGTTTTGCAACCGAAGCTCAGAGCGCGGCTCTTTTCGAGCTCTGGAGCTGCTAGCTAAGACGGATGTATCCATCTGCGGGACAAAAAATGCGGAATCTGAGATACAGAACGGTCTCGCCCGTCTGAGACATGCATCCCAGCCTAAAGTAGAATACGAATGTTGCAATCAGACCCTGCAACACAAGTCGCCGGGGCAAGACAGGCCGACTCGAAATCCGAACAAGAAATTCATGACACTGCTTCCCGCCCCAATGCTAAATAATTGCTGGAATTGATAGTCAACGTGAAGAAGCACTAATTATGTTACAAGAGAATGCAAACAGTATCCTGTTCATGAAAAGCCCGATAGCCCAAACTTTGCAAACCAATTCCTCATCCCACCACTAGCCCCCTATCATGTGCCAATGCCATGTGTTCACGTTCGTGAGGTCATTTGCGACATCGTGCAAGACATTCTCTTGTCCCAGCAATCGCATTACTAGCAAGATTTGGGACCTTGCTCCTAAAGCTCGAGATATCCCCACCAAAAGCATTGCTGACAAGGTCGACCGGGAGCGCAAATAATGAGTTCGCAAACGTTAGTGTCCCGGGGTCTTCGCTGGAGAGCGCGGACACTAGAGTCGCTTCCGTACACCCTTCATTGTACATCGTATGCAGTGAAGCTTGGGGGAAAATAGTCATAACATTCGGAGTAAGGGTGTTGACGATGAGTTTAGCGCCGTTTTCTTCAAAGAAGTATGTCTTAGTCGAACCCTTCGTTGCGACGACGTAGTTAACGGCTCTTGGGTGGATATGCGCGGGAAGTATCCCACATGGCGCTAGAGTTATCAAGGCTAGGGACTAAACGAGTTTCCGTAAAACTAGCTCAGCTGTAACGCTCCCTTTAAGACGAAATATTGTGTCCGAGTGATACCTCGTACACACTAGGGGAAGCGACGTACCATGCCATTCCCGATAACCGCAGGAAAGTTCGCGGCACTCGCAGTAACGACCGAACCAGGGTCCTTTCTATATGAAGATTGCGCGACGAAGTTGAAGGCTTTCGACGACGTCACACCCAAAGGTTAGCTATTAACATAGTAAATACCTGAACGATATCTCATAAACCGAATCACTTACACCAATCTTGGTTGTCGTCAATGATTGCGAGTCTATCAAGCTGAGTCGCCTGAGACTTAAGTAGCTGGTTACGTTCCGGATACAACGTTGGATACGCCACCGACAAAGGGAAAACAACAAATCCGATCAGCGTAAGAATGCTCCGAAGCATCTTGCTAATTTGGCGACTATCCGGAGAATTAATTAAGAACTAGGATATAATCTCACGCCACCCGCAGATGGGCCTAAATAGTAGGAGTTGCGGGCGAGATATATGGTCCCGATACCAAGATGCCGGCGTATATCCGTCCCCTGCGATCTTTGATTTAATGACTACGCCGGTATAGAGTCTCAGGAGCGACCCGAAAGGTAGGATCACGAGTCTTTATAGAAACTATGAATTCTGACAAGTGCAAGAATCGTGGCACCCTAGATCAATCCGCAACAACAGCTGCACATGATTAAACCCGAATCGCTCTGCTTAACCATACGGAACATGATCCAAAGCCCGCCCAACCAACATAACGAACGATGCCTAAACCCAGGAAGTTCGATGGATAACCGTACGACAAACGGACTTTGGCATTGAGGCATCAGAACACTTCATCCAGCGAATGCGTCGATTTCGACGTGGATGGTTTCACAGAGCTGCCAGGACACACCAATAGTGTTATAATGATTATCGGGGCTGGGCGACAATACTTCCAGAAATTCCATCAAGAGGGCTCGAGCGCTGGAGAATCTTTAAATTCATGTTTTCTAGATCTTCTGCATTCCAGAATCCGACCAGCCAAGAGATCGTCCTAGTAGTCATCCCCTACCACAAGACGGAATTCGAAACTAAAAATCCCAAAGATCTAGCTTTTGCTTTAAACATCTAAGAGCTTATAGATAAAGTCAGCCATTCCACAAATTTGAGTCGCATCCTGCTGCGGCGAGTCAACTACGCAAACTAGACCTACAGGTATCGGACGATATCGCGATAGGTCCGATAACATAAATGCACCATGCCCTTGATGGCTTCCAAGCCCCCTGGCTACTAGCTCTTATGCGCAATACCACGGCTACATCGAAAATTCGAGGCGTTCAGCCAAAGTTGATACCTCGGCCTGAACACCAAAGCTTCGGCATTTAGTCCCCCCAATGACATCAAAACTTCCCCTCCCCCCGGTCTCTAAACAAGGTAACATCTCCTCTCCTCCGTAGGCTTAAGTCCATTTCAAGTTTTCCCCGCAAGTTCACGCCACCCGGCGCATCTTTTCGAAAACCTTATTCGTGAACCCCCCTGCGTTGTGGTGCAATGTCGAATCAAAGTTTTTTGAGTTAACGTTTCAAAGGTCACAATTTTCGGACTTTGGTGCTATCTATTCTTAGATTCAAAATATTTCCTTTTCCTCTGATCGTTCTACAATCCTTGTCCGCAGTCCAAGGAACATTCCATTTCTCCAATATTTCGACAAATTCGACGTAAAGACGGATATGAAAAAACGTGCCCAAACATGAACCAAATTTCCCAACAAAGCCGCCGGGAACAATTTGCGTTGGCGATCAGCTATAACTGTCCGCAATACAATGTCTCTCGAAGATGGGACTCAGTCAAGCATAGAGAGCTCAGAAGCCCAGTCGAGGATATCAGCATTCCTCATTACATTAGTTACTCGTGCCACTCTCCAAACTGGAAGGCCTAGAAGGAGCCCGACGTAGTACCAGATATATCCCAAGAGAGGGGGCCGATTCTAAACGTGGTTCGGAACCCAACTGTTGTCCTACCACCACCACTGCACCGGCTCGACCCAGCAGATCTCCTCCTTCGCCGTCCGATCTTAAGATCTTGTAACGAAACCGGTGCTTTGGCCTATTGGTCGAATAACCCCCATTCCGTCTCCTGTACTACCCCAGGGTCTTCGTGACCTAGGACCGGACTAAGTTTACGGTTCCAGTCGCTCCTAGGTTCCTTATAGCCATATTAGATAGACCGTGAACAGGACCGTTATCAGATCGTCTCCTAACGCCCTTTAAAGAGTCGGCTCTAGAGCTTGAGATTATGACTAAGCTCTCGGTGCCCAGCATGCTTAGATATCCCTGTGTATGCAATTACGGGGTTGATATTAAGGCGGATAAGAGGATTCGAGACTAGTGGATAAGGGTAGCCCGCCAAATCTCTGGCGGTCGCGATTCATACGAGACAATAGAACATGTGTAAAGCAGGAAGTAGCCAGCCTACATATGAAACTTCTAGGTAAACGGAGATAATTGTTTCTTCATGTCGTACCATAATAGATAATAGATGCGCATAGCCTGATATTCGGCGGGTACCAAGTTCTCGATTGCGAGACGGCGTAGCCATGACTAGATCCTCACAGAAACCAAGTATCGTACCTGCGGCCGGCCGCTAGCGCTACTATACCGCCTCGTACTATTCCATTCGCTGGTCATTAAGACCGTCGTAGGGCCCTAGGGGACGCCTCGAGATAGGCCTACATAATAGTGTAGCACAGCAGCTTGCTATTCGGTTGCAGGGCGGCCGTTATAAGCATAGGTAATGCGCTGAGGCTCTTCCAAATCAACTGTTTAAAGACGTTCCGCGACTAGGATTCAAAAGTCATTGATGCCACGTTTGCAACGTTAGCGAGAGTACGAATATCGCGAATCTTAAAATCTTATTCCTGAGATATCGATACTCAATAAATATCTAGATCAAGGTCCTGGAATGCATGGATGGATAACCCGACGTACGTTACTGGTGATACCGTCCCTACTACTTGAAGGTATTTTGATATACGGCTGAACTTTAGTGTAATACACGGACCATGCCTCCAGGTTGCCTCGAAAACTCCAATAACTAGTAAAGATGTATTTTACAAGCAGCGGAGTGGAAATAGATTCATATTTGCGCGAATAACATTAAGGTCATACATAACCGGGTGCCTAGCGGGCGTAAGGTGCTGAACCACGCTATAGCCCTTGATGTGTATTCCTAACGGGATATCAATTCCCGGGATATCCGGAACCGCCACGTTTCTTCCGAGGTAGGTCCACGTTCTTCCGTTCCATCGGTAATTACGAATATTTTGGATGATTAGAGTAACACGGCATACGTGGTGTCTGACGGCTCATGATATTAACTATCAAGGCTCTGAAGCCTAGGATCCAAGAGACAGTCCCATTATAACATCGAGCGAAACAGCGGGTCGGAAAACAGGCATGGCTTGTAGTACAAAACGTGGACGGACATAATCTATACAGATCTACTTATTCTAGCGTTTCTAAAATGCTACAAAGAAGCTGAACGGCAACAAGGTCTATAGTTTTGTGGGCGGAGTTTCCCTCTTTCCCCTGGGTTTGGTGTTCCTGGAGGCATCTACCATCAAGGCAACCTGGGTACTAGTAGCCAGCAGCTCACCGTCTTCGTCTAGCATGACCACTTGCAGATCCCATCTACCATTCTTGACTTGTTGGCTGTGAACTTTGCTAAAAACCCACTTGACTCCTTCCTTCGGGAGGGCCTTCTTCACATCTAAAGATAGTGACAAGGTGGGATACCAGTATTTCGCGGATGGGAACTTTTTATCCCCGTCATCCTTCCAGCCCTCGGGATCCATTTGTTCAACCACACCGACAAACAAATCGGCGATGAGGGCGATGGCTTCGTTGGTGATACTCTCAGCTGGGTTGGCAAAAGTACCCCAGTTATTGACAACGCCAGGAGTGTCCTCCACGGTGGAGAAGAACCGGGTCCTCTTAGAAACCTCTCTGAAATCAGCAAAGGGTTTGGGTCGTTCATACCACCCCTTAACACCCTCTGGAGTCAAAAGTTTATCCAAGTTCTTCCTTCCGACCAAACCAGGATCAGGTTTCGTCCAGTAGGTATTCAAAGTCGGCCCGGTCTCATTGTCAATATTGGTCATTGTGACATAAGCATTCACACACTTCATGCCTTCCTGCAGCAGCTCAATGTGAAGAACACTATAGCCTCTTCCAATTTTGGTATCGACAACTTTCAGCTCGACGGGTCCAGCGTTCGTCTTGATCATGAACATTCCGTGGAAGGATACGGCATGATGCTGTGGCGGAGATACCCGGCCATGGGTGGTCGTCATATGGGTGGCCGCAGCTCGTAAGATGACTGCTGCGACATATCCACCGTTCGGAACTGCACTACACTTGATAAAAACGAGGTTAGAAGAATCTTTATAACAGCGAAAGCAATCGCGAATGCATAACCAAAATAACAAGATTCATACCCTATGCAGTATGCCTTTGAGAGGTTGCCGGAGTATGTATGCGACGTCAGCTGCTTGACGGCCGAAGCCTCAAGGAATGTCGGTACCTGATCCATGCTTGGAGGCTCGTCGAAGGAAGTGAGTGAAGCATTTGGGATGACCTTGAGGAGCGAAGACAGCGCCTTAAGTTCGCGGTTCAATTTCGGCTGGGCCGCGGGAGAGAAGACCTGGAAAGGGAAGCCTGTCTTAGCCGAAGACACCAAACAGCCCAATCAGGCATGTGATTTGGCGGCGGAAGTAGTCACGTGAGACTGTCAGTATCCAACACCCAACGCATAACTGGTCTAGAACTGAGACTAAGCATTTGTAGTCACAATCTCATCCACGACCTCACCTTCAAAAGATTCCCTCTTGGAACCATCGCCAAAATTTAATCTACAAGGTAACGACACAAGGTTTATATGAAATGGAGATTCATTATTCCCCATATCTGGTTGGAGTAGAGTGCACTGAAAGATGCGGAACCGACCAGTAGCTTCATGGGTGCCAGGTACTTCTATAGTGATACTACAAGACTACCATATAGTATCGTTATAATAACCTGTTGAAGCTACAAAAATATTTTTGTTAACGCGAATTCACTACCACCTTCATCTAACATCCATCTCACCTCCATCTCTATCCTCTCATATGCATACGATATAATCATCCTCATCCTCATCATACCCACCTTCGCTTCATCTCTACCCCTCCCCCCATCCTGCAAACTATAGAGCTTAATCCCAAGCAGACGAACAACGACGATTATAGCTTTGATTAACCCTCCATTCATGATCCATCGCTAGAGGAGGTTCTCCCAAGATGGCCAAACGCTAGTGATCCAGTGGTGGGGACGGAGCTTCAAATAAATATAGCACATCTCAATAGTCTAGCTCCCCAGGTACGATATCCTTTGAATCCGGCCACCTCTAGCGGTTTGATATCACAGGGATGTCCTCTCTCCAACTGGCCAGCCATCGATCATCAGGCATGCAATACGAATATTCATTTCAACGGGTCAACTGACCTTGGAAATCCAATGATTCCACTGGTGGAGATAACTCCTCCGTCAATAGCACCTAAGCAATGAGAACCCCATTTTCTTCTACGTGGATCTCTTTGTAATTGATTGCACAGCTAGATGTACGTATGAACGCCAATTATATATCTCTTATTAGAATGGAAAGAGCTATTGCAACCGAGGCTGAGATTGACATAATACCGATCACCAATGGGTGGACCTGCTACACCCAACCAACCAAAAAAAAAAAAATTAAACCAAATATGTAGTAGCAGGAAGGCCAAAATACAAAATTTTGCATGGTATCATAAATCAAAAAAAGCATATTTCAACAAAAAAGATTCATCATATATAGCCTCCAGCACATCAGCCGTACATACGTAGACCATACTTTTCAGCAAACTCTTGAACACCGCTGGGTAGCTTCCCTCCCTTGCCCATACCACTCCTTTCCGCATACTCTTCGCCATTATCTTCCTCATCACTGCTTGAACTGCTACTGCTATCGCTGAACACCAAATCACCTCCCTCAACAGCGTCACCAGGGTCCCCTGCCACTTCGCCACGTTCCCTACCCTTCCTAACATGAGCTTGCTTCATTTTCTCAATCTTCTTCCCTTCTTCACCGGCGCAATGCGTCACAATAACATCGAAGCCAGGGAATTGCCTTTTCATAAATTCTCTAAATGCTGGGATGTGCTTTTCGAGGGGTCGATATGTTCCAGAGTCATTGTCGATGTAGAGTTGAAACCTAACTTTGTCTGTAGTATTTAGTGAAATCTGCGACGGCCTCCTAGAATCGTCTTGCAGGAACATTAGATCCAGATCTCTGTCTCTTTCTATGGTACTTGCAGAGTCTGTCCGGTAAGGGGCTGTAAAGGGCAGATGTGCCGGAGGGGACCAAAACGGTAACTGGCCCGGTGGAGCCCAGGCCTCAGGGTTCCTATTGACTGCTGGCAAAGAATCTCCCAACATAGTCTCTCCCCGAGAAAAGCTCTCTCGGGCTCCGCTATTTGCTCGCTTCTTCTTCCTGTCGTCTCGGTTCTTCGAGTTGCGGTAGGTAAGCACACCACTGCTGGAAGACCCTGCCCGAGAAGAGACCGCAAATGATGGACGTCGATGATGTTTCCTCGGCTTCCGCCTGATAAAGAACTCTCCGGCGAATGCTACATGCTTGGCGCCATTTGCTAGAATAACGTGCTTCGAGCCAACCTCCCTAGCCCACCCGGCACCAACTTCAGACCATCGCATCTGGCCATCAATTGTGACTACGTATGTAAATAGTGCTCCACCGGTTTGCTCCTCCTCCTCTCCATCGTCACCGATGCTAGGCTGCTTCTTCACCTTTCCAGATTCCAGAAGCTCGCCACACATCTCCAAGAAACGTTCCGATTTGGTGAGTTCGGAATTCCCGCACGGTTGGCCATCCGTAGGGCGCGGATTCTCTAGCTCCATAGCTTTAAACTCCGGGTCGCCCTCAACCTTGCCTCCTTTGAGAAGTCGACGAAATTTCGATTGAACCTGCGCATCAGAATGAGGCTGGCTTGGGTGTTCATGCGGCGAATTAATCCCTGTTTGTTCCATCGGGATCTCAGACATGGCTGCAGACTGTTGCATGATTACTTCTTCTCTTTCATCTTGGAGAATGACTCCATAGACGGTCTTGAGGTCGTGGGAGAAGATAGTCCGGTGGTGTGCATGCAGTGCATGAGGAAGAATCTTTCCTGTGAACAATTTTTTGATAAAGAATTTGGAAGGGACGAAAGGATGATTTAATTCGGGTGGGACGGGGCCCTGAAGTTGAAGGACATTGGCCTGGAAACTAAACGGCATGAAGAATTAGTTGGATTTGCAACGAAACCAGGAAGTGGTATATCCCATACTTATATTTCTTTCCTCCGAACAAAGCACGGTCTCCTCCTGAGCTGATCGATGAAGTGTCATCAGTCTTCTCGACAATACCGGCCATACGTCCAGCGAAAGGAGAGAAGTGTTTCGAGAAGTAAGCTACAATCTAAATGTCAGTACTTTCCAGCTACAAAGGTTTAAGGCTTTGATTTATCTTTACCGGGTCCAGAAGTATACGGGAATGGTCGGCCAGCATTATCCTTGGTTTCACCAATAACTTCGATGCTCATGTCGACAATCGGCCTGCCACTGCTAATCTTTTGGCCATTGATTGCATTGATGACTGGCGAAAACGCAAACGCCCTCCAGCTACCACCGCCATTTCTCCTTCTCAGCTCGATCTTCATATGCTCCTTCTTCCAACCAATGCCCGTTATCGTCTCAATCTCAATCCTTGTCTTCCCCAACCCGTCATCTTTATTCGAAGGATCTTCATCTCGACATATAATGGTCATAGAAAACCCTGATTCCGGGACATTGCTAACGATCCAGAAAGTCTGGGATGGGAAAATTGGATGCAGTGTTTGATGGTGCGTTGGTGTGCGAAAGACGATCAGAGGGTCGTCCGGATCCGGACCGGTATTTTCCTTAACATGCCAGCCACTTTCCGTAGATTTCTTGGAAGATACACCGAGTTTGATTTTGAGATACGGGTCGGAGGAGAACTTCCCGAGGTCTGCGACGGGAAGGTTGGAGACGGAGTGGAAGCGAACCACAATGTCGTAGGTTTTCGACATGGTGCTGCTGGGTGTTTCACCGCCAAGAATTTGGTTATCTGGTTTGCTGCACAACGCTACTGTGTTGAGAAATTATTGATTCGCTCTCAATCCTCGCAGGTGAGAGGAACGAGCGAACGTTCGAGAGAGGGAGAAAAAGTCCCGATCAGACGCCTCTAGGAGGTTGAAATAGTCGGTACGGAGAAGGATAAGCCCGTGGAAGTCCTCGGGATGCAGGACACCTTCGCAGACAGTTCGTGCGAAAAAAGCTTTAAAGCTACGGCCCGATGACGTTGGGTTTGGTCGAGTTTGCGCTGATGTCTTGATTGGTTCCGGAACATGCAGAGGGCGGGGCAGCACTCTAATTATACATCCCTCTGGCTGGTAGAGTACTCGTTCAGACACGCTTGATTAAGTACTGGGACACTTGAACAGCTCTCGCGGATGAGGAACGGGTGGATTCAGGTGGGCGGATGGAACGGCGTCTACGAAGATTAAAATATTGGTTGGACATGGCGGCGGGGCGCTGGTTGTTAAATATATAACCTCAACGGCGCAGTCCTTCCACTTCCACGGCCATGGCATCAGCGCTACGGTTCGTGCACATGCATCTGCCTCCCACTCCACAATCACACTCCAGTCCTTCCAACCCCCTCCAAGTCTGCCCAGCCGCTGCCGCTTCTGCGACTTCGTGGCTCATGAAACTTCCTCTTCTTCTTCGCTGAATTCCTTTGTAGCCTCTGCAACCGGCTTGGCCTTCCATATACGACCCTGACACAATGCCGTCGAACTCCACTCCTGCAGGCCTGCAGGAGCCACAAGTTCAGCTTTCCCCCAAATTGATTCCGAGATCCGAAAATCACTCCTTCGGATAGAGTGGACTGATTGCTATCTCAATCTTTCCAAAGGCAGGACGATGCTCACCGTGGAAAGGTAGCATTCCGATAGGCCACCCTAGCCACCTCGGAACATGACTCCGACCTAACGAAAAGTCTGGGCAAAGCTTAGCCGTTATAATATTGGTGACAGCTTGCGCGTCCTCCCTCAATTTAGGGCAAGAGGGGACGGGAAATCTGCAAGTTTTTGCCAGGCAGACCTGTCTGTCTAGATAGAAAAGGGTAATGCATCGGGCTCGGAATGGCATCCAGTCGACGTGTCACAAGGGCCACATCTGTTTCGTGATGCAAGCTGGGTCTCGGAATGCAAGTTGAGTTGATTTTAGAGCCAAAACGGGTAGTTTGTGGGGCTCTGAGGTGAAGATTATTAAGTAACCAGTCCAGCTAAGGTTGAATGCAAGGCTTACACATGGAAGTGGGGTCAAAAGGCTCTCCGAGATCGAGTAAACGACCCAGGGTTCCCTTGCAACTCTCTCGATTCGAAGGACCGAACCTGTCCAGGATTGAAAACCCCGATCACATCATTGTTTTACCTCTTGAGGAAAACAGAGAACACTATCTCAGGATAATCTCAACAAAAATGGCATTTCAGAAATTCAAGGCCATTCAGTCTTCGTTTAGAAAAATTTAGAAACGCGGCGGTCGAATATAGTTATGCTGCTGCACCAGGTACAGTTTTATATTTAAATTTATAAAGCCAATCCTACAAATCTATCAACAAAAAGACTCTTCGAGCGGTACAAAAAATGACGGATACAACTGTTCAAATGCTCTTAATTAAACTGCCTTGAGATTCCTCAAATCCCGTTCAAAACTAGCCATGACGCCGAAAACGAGTTTGAGGTGCTTGAGCCCCAGCTTCTCGTCACAAGTATCCGCAATACTCAATGCGGTCCTGACCGCGTTCTTGATTTGCCGTCCATTCAGATCTTCGGCCGCAAGCTCCTTATAGTCCTCCTCGACGATAGTTACCTTTTTACCATCAATCCTAGTAATAAAGTTCCTCCAGATCTTTTCACGCGCGTCTGTTGCCAACTTCGTGTAACGAAGGGCTACATGAATTCGCGACTGGAAGGCATCGTCAAAAGTTGACACACGGTTGGTAGTCAAAAAGAGGATCCCTTCATAGTATTCGACGAGACGGAGGAAAACACTGACGAGAGCGTTTCGTTGAATATCATGAACGGAACGTTCTTCAAGATAAACGTCTGCCTCATCCAAAAGAAGCACCGCTTTCCACCTTTGGGCCAAATCTAGAATACGTCGCAAACTCCTTTCCAAACTCGATACATCCGTTCCAAGACTGCCCGCTGAAATCGTATATAGCGGAGATTTCGTATATTCTGCGACGGTCTCCGCGGTCATGGTTTTCCCTAGACCAGGGGGTCCGTGAAGAACAGCGATGAGACCTTTACCCTTGCCCTTGACAAAATCATCGAACCGTGTCTTCTCGTCGATATGGGATTCCACAAGGCCCCGGATCAACTGCTTGGTTTCAACAGGGAGGACAAGCTTAGAAAAGATTTCTGGGTTCCAATGAATATCCTGGATATCATCGATATAAAGTGATAACCATTGCTTATGGTCATCAAGGGTAAACCCAGGAATGGTGGCGGTACAGATTAGCTTTTCGTCATCAGTCAATTCAAGGAGCTTCGGCTTCTTGGTTCGGGGGGCTGGGTTGCCGTCTTCGTCGTAGTCGCAGCCATTGACTTGATCGTCTTCTTTAGGTTGCGATTCGTCGTCGTCTGAGACATAGCTGTCATCGTCGTCGAAATCGCGGTTCGGTGAGTCCCCAATCTTAGTGAGATATCTAATCTGACCGGAGGACTTGGAATCAATCATGACACGGGTATTAATTCTCGAAGCGCCATCCGCAGTTAAGGCATTGTAGTTTTTGCAGTGGAAACCCTGAAGAGCCACGAATTTGGTACCCCGATCGACCAGTTTCTTCACAAGGGCCTCCTTCTTGGGGTGCTTATCCAACGGGAAGACTCGCAGCTCATGGATCTTCCTGCTGCCGTCAAATTCGTAGATGTTAAATTCTTTTTGGGTTTGACCGAACATGGTTCCGTCGTAATCGATGTAGGACGCGGAGATGCTGGCATATTTACCCCCGCAGCCGCAGTCGTATCTAAAACTATTGAGCTTTAGAACGTGAGGTTTTCCTAACATGCTGGCGTAGACGAAGCTCCGAGGCTGAAACAGGGTCCAAAGACTACGAACATCGTTAATATGTATAGCTATAAAATCGAAGCTTCAATTATATGAGTACTTACTAGTCGAACGTGATCAAACCGACGTCCGTCCAGAATTGGAGCTTCTTATTGAATGGTGCCCATTCATCGTTCAGGAACTTCATCATGACACTCAGATGCTGCCCAAGCTCTGTACCTTTCTCCTCTTCCCGCTGGGCCAAGTCATTCAATTCTTTGGCATAGATCCACAGCTCGTTCAAGGGGAACTTCAACGACACATCGGAAACCGAGAATGAAATCGAAGGATAACCAACGATCAACTCTTCCAGAGCCTTTTTGACAGGCTCGGATTTGATCTCAAGAGTTCGACCAGAGCCGCCATATTTGGAATTATCTTCTATATAGCGAAAGGTAAAATTACCAAACTCATCGCTGCCGCTGTCGGTGGTACTCCTTTTCCTTTTCTTTGCAGGTCCCTTTCCGAGCTCGTAGAGCTTTGTCTCGCGTGACCACGAGTCTTTGTTTTCTTCGTCCTCAACATCGAGGCGTTCGAGTAATTTCACCTCATTGACAACAGGAGCGGGAGCTTGTTCGGAATCTTCCACAACAGGAGCGGGTACGGCTTGTTCGGAATCTTCCATTGTGATATAATAGATATGAATGACGAGACTTTAGAACAAACAAGAGATGATAATGCAATGGCTTGCAATGATTGTGAGATTGTTAATGTTGTGGATTGAAGTCTCTAAAGTTGCTCAACCTCTACCTTTTTATAACGCGTGAAGCATGCTTTCGAAGTTCCAATCTGGATCCTTTCGCGTCTACTGAGCACGTCACAATTCCGCCCAACACGGCGTGCATCGAGATACATTGCATTTTGACTCATGAAATACTTCACCGCATGTTAGTCACAATTGCCTTGCGATGCCTTATACGCCTGAAAACATACAACGGCGCCGTCTCCAGACGCGGGTATATGGCACAGCCCTTGTCCCATAGAAGCTTCCCGATGCGAAGATCAACATATAATCGCGGCTGCGAAGGCTGACGGACTCAATACAAGAAGTCGTTTCGCCGAAAAAGTCGGGCCGAGCGTGTAAGTATCCCGGGCCTGGATCCTCAAGCTAAGCGGGTGAAGCCAATTAGATTTTCCGAGCATATCGATGAGTCGACAGATATATGCACGCCACGGAGCTCGAAAGCGAGCCCTTGGGTCCAATCTGGCGAGCTCTTGGCTCTGGGTCATTTTTGTGACGTTTATCGCCCAACAGTGGGAAACCCGATCGAGTTGGCAATTTCAGGCCCGGCATTCAACGCAAATTTAACCACACACATGCAACAACCACTCATTTGATAGAGTACCTATGTGATATATTAATTGATATTGATTTACTGCTTCTCAATCGAGCTCCTCCAGAACCTCTTCACTCGAAATATAGGTCCAATAGCCTAAACCGCGAAATTTACAGAAAGAAACGGTGATTTGGGACCTTTCAAGGCGACCAGGGCTCGTGCTCGAAGCGACGGTTTGTAACTATACATACTACGCCACTACTAGCTACACATCCGTGCATACCCAACCTTTAAAGTTAACTAGGCATCGGCTGTCCTATAAAAATACCATTAAACGATGCAGGCCTTAGGCGAGGAAGCCAAACCAAAGACTAATGAAGTCACAATTGAGTATGCTACCGCGAAAGAACAACATTCAGCAAGGTACAATCGATGTTAGTTATCAAGGACGCTAGACAGCCTAGGCCCGTGCCGATGTATAGACAGATACGGGTGTTGGGATAATACGGCCTTCGACAGAATATTAATATATATATATATATATATCAATGCACATTGATTTTAAAAGACAGTCTCCATTTCCAAACTGGTATACCAAACAATTGCAATATTGTTTTATCCATAGAATATACGATTTTGGCTTCGTTATCTGAAGCCATGGATCATCTAACCCCAGACCGAGACCTATTCTATTTATGCATTAAGGAATGGAGATTATACGACCGATACGACCATAAACTTCGAAGCTTCTAGTCTCTGACCGTTTCACAAAGACGGCAGCGTGATAATCGATGATCCCAAACCGTCCAAATCAGAGGCCGACTCGGACAACTCCCAGATTCTCAGAATTCCGAGGCGCATACTGCCAGCCGTCGCTTAACCGCCCGTTTGGCCCTCTAGTGCACTTATGACCGTTCGCTCAGCTTATAATACCTCGAGCTCGCGGCTGCCAGGTTCTCTGGTAGGTTATTGTATTGTGGATGGTAAAACTAACCAAATAATTACTTATGCTCACTCTTAGCTCAAAAATATAACACCGATTGAAAGTATTCCTCAGTTAAATTAATCCCGAGCTCTTGCTAGCTCCAACTCTCCTATGCATATGTAACCGGAGTTTATGTACAAGTCGGGAAGTCGAATCCCTTGCTGTCGGCCGGTTTCCCCACAGACTATAGATGCAAATGATGATGAAAAAAAAATAAAATAGGATAATAAGGAAAGGGATTGAATATGATACAACGAGTGTGATGGTTTTGCAGAAGACGGCCCTGGAAAGAACGCCGAATGTGTGCAATTGATTTATCGCAGTTTAGTGCCCGAGCTGAGAAACAAAAAGGGAAAGATATATATCGACCAAGAAAATATTGTAGGCAGGACGACAACAGAAGGAAAAAAATCTCAAAGATGTAAAAACGCCTCATTAAATGCCATAGTTTGTACCCAATAACCCCCCGGTATAGACAAAACAAAAAAAAGAGATACAAATATCAATACATACGAGAAGCGAATTGAAAGAACGCCAAGGATTCGTGCAAATGTAGAGAGACGTTATAATCATCTCGATCTACGGCTAGTATGTACAGTTCGTATTGGAAGTGGTGGTATTGGTGGTAGAGGAGGTACGTCCGGTATTACCCCGAGTCCGTGAACATCGATGACCGGAGTGACAGGTTCGGGTTCGCTGTATCGCCATTGAACTTTGTCAAAAGTCCACTCATGACCAGAGCGAACTGGCGTCTCGCTTGGGCTCTTATTGAAAACTGTGTCGTGGTATCTCTGGAGGTCGTGAATCGAACGGATAGTCGGGGTCGCCTCATTTTCGGAAACGATTTCTTCCAATTCTTCGACGGTCGGAACGGTTATAACTGTGGTTTGAGATTTGATGGTATCCCGATTCTTGCTCCTTAGAGTATCAAACTCTCCCTTTTCCTCCAGCGATATCCAGTCGAATGCTCCAGGGCGACTACTATCAGTGCATGTAACACCGCTGTCGGCTTGTTCTCGAGACCTCGATGTACTGGCTATAGTGATAAGTCCTCCGTTCTTCCAGACCAGGAAGCGAAGAGACGGGAGCGAAGCAATGATGATACCAACAGCAACTTCGACGGCGGACCAGACGGCAACATGAGTCTGGGTAGCAGTGTCAGCTAAGACAGCGACACGAACCACGCTGGCGAGCATGCTGAAGCATCCCAATGTAAAGATGGTGATAAGTCCGATGAGTTGGGACCGGCGTTGGAATTTGATGTTGCGGAGGAGCGGGAATGGGAGAATGAAAATGGCGATGTCGGTAAGGATGTTGCATGCTGTAGATATTATGAAGACTGGGATGGTGGCGAAGCTGAAGCAAATATCTTCCTTATTTAATGACCTATAATCAAGAAGTACTGTCAGTGACTGTGTAAGAACATAGGTCTAGAGTTCAAGATCTTACCAATTACGATTAACGGGCATACACCAGAAGATATTGATACTCAGTACTCCAAACATAGACATAAGCACAGCAGCAGTGACAAAATGCAGCGCCTTTCTATGGGCGGTCAATGAAGTCGGTATGATGCTGTAGTAGAAAGATAGTAGAGCACATTTGACAAGCCATAAAGCCGTATAGTAGGGAAGTACTGATCCGTATATTATCTTTAGGATCAGCACATTCCTCTTTGGGTCATCGATGAGATGTGCAAGGTCGTGGTTGTAGGTCCGGTTTGGTGCCATTAATCCCAACTTCAAGAGCCAAGTATCGCAGGCGGCCATTGAAGAGAATGCCAACCAACAGAGTACTAGCAAGATGTCGCCAATATTTACTCGGTCGCGCTGGACTAGTAACCTAGCGACGAGTCGTAGAACTACCAAGTTCAACGTCAGGACGACTAAGCACCACTCTATTGACTATATACGAAAGCGAATACGGTTAGAATCCATATCAATATTGCCAAAAGATGAAATACTATTTCGTTGTGGATCCAAGAATACATACGATGGTGCCTTGCCCTGTGAGGGCCATCTCGCCGTAATATTATCGTCTCGACAAGCTCGATGTCTTGCTATTGCTCTTCATCCCGAAATTCGAAAAATAAAAATGGATGGTGTATGTTGGATATTCGACGTCTTTTCCACAAATGCACAGTCCTCCAATCAAGCCAAAAGCCACTTTCAAATGTATCCCTCGATAAATCCAAAGCCGATAACTCCTCCAAAAGGTTGTTGGAACGAGACACCCGTTTTCTCCTTGCTTCCGCGTTTGTCGATTTTTAGTTTTGTCGGACTGCTAAAACCCTTCAAAAAGTCAATAAACAGGCGGAATCGAAGGATAGGGAAATCTTGTGGTTTTAAAGGAATTCTCTAAGACCTTCGAGAAGGAATTCAAAATCTGGGTTTGGTTTCCCGCCCTTCCTTCATTGGCTCACGCAGTTTTGGCATCTTGAAAAAAGCAAGTTGCAGCATGGGCTTGAGGCAATGAATGGGGGGACTTCATTTCTTTTCACGACGGAACACAGTGAATGGGACCACGCACCCACCGTTTTACCACGAAATGTCATTGGCAGACCATGACTGAGAACGTGATGGTGTGTGGAGCCCAAACTCCTCATTTTGATGCTGAAGAAGCCGGCTAAAAACGTGCGGCCTTAGCAGAACCACTTTTCCATCCTTTCATCGTTCCGGCTGGACCGTTTGCCTGGGATCGTTGGATCTGGAGCACCCTTCCCCATGCAAAGACATGGATACCGCTGCTTGCGCCAATACGAGGGGTGTAGGCCCGCGCGCAGGAAACACCCACCTTCTCATCATGACCACTGCAAGTTCCATCAGAACGAACCTTGTGACGCTCAAGCATCCGTGCATGTCCATGCGACAAGAAGCCGGGGACGCACAAAAGCCTGAACACTCCCTTGGGACTTTACGAATATCTTGGAATCCATTTTAATTCTGTCAGAATGGCTCCTTTGTTCCCGTATTTTGGGTTGGATTACTCAAAGTCCGTCCGCAATCGATGGTTTCCGTAGCCGCCTGGCATTGTCAATGTAGACACAAAGATTTTATAAGGGGGCAAAAAACAAAAATTTTAGGAGGCTATATTTGGGAGATAGCGCAACTGTGTTGGGAGGATGTCTTTCTCGAAGCCGCGCTTTTCGTTCGATTTGATTACTCTTCCAATCAAAGAGAAGAACATGGTGGATCATTTCTTCCAGAAGGCGCCGAAGAGAAATGGTGAGATTCGTGATGGCAGAAATGGCTGAAGTTAATATCATACTAGCCGGAATGGGGGGCAAAGTCCCGATAAACCCTGGCGTTGGACAGGATGTTTGATTCAAGATAATCCGGACATGGTAATTTGTTCAAGATAATCTTCAGAACCATTCGATATTTGGCGGCAACCACTTATTTCAAGGCCAGCGACTCCAAAATTCCTTCAACATCAGGGGCCAGGTCTTAATTCTATTAAACCGTAAATCCGGAGTACTGTCGAAGAATCGATGCCTACGAACGTTGATGAGCATCCGGCAGATATTCTTCGCAGAGCATGCTTTGCAGGTGTGATCAAGCCTGCACCAACTGCATACAGATCACACTCTATCTCACGCCGCTGTGTTGGCGCAAAGTGGGGGCATCTGTGCTCTGTAGCTTCAGCACGAACTAGCTCGCAGAGCCAGCATGCTGCGTATGCAGACTTCGATCACAACTTCGAGTTTCTCCGGTTTATCCGCAAACTCATCCATATACTATTGTTCCGCTGGATAGAGGCTCGGACGGCGGATTGGGCTCCGCTTTATTATAACCTCGGAAGCAGAATTGCGGCACTCAGACTGGAGATTTGGTTGTGTGCTGTTCAGCGACGGTAAAACTTGCAGCATGCCACACCGATGTAAACCAGGTATCCTTGGTATAAGAAACCTAATAAACATAGATAGATAGATCTTGCTCAAGGCCGGATCCACGGACTTGAGCCATATTACTGCCACTCATATAAGTGCTTGGTCTTTAGCCTTCAGGCAGCGATATTGTTTTCCCCAGTTTTTTAGTCTGAGTGTTTTTGCTTTCGTGTGAAGCCAAGTTGGTGAGCTTTTCGCTTGAAGGAAAAGCCAAGCAGGCCTGACCCACGGCCCAGCCTCCAACCAAATCTCTTGACATGGAAAAGCGTTGGCAAACCAGGCCATATGACGACATTTGTATCGCCCTCGCGGCTCTGGTTGGCTCACGGGCGACAGTCACGGCCAACTTCATCACCAAATAAAGTGTGCTTTAATATCTACGCGAGGTGAAGCCTTAGTTTCTGCGTAATATGATCGATGATGAAGGATGCAGTGACGACGTTGTCGCGTGCCAGGGCGCAGTCCTCGAAGTGGATCTTAAAGCCAGGAATGTCCCACTGCTCTTTTGCGCTTGAGAAGCAGCTATAACTGTCGGATTGAACTGTTCAAAAATCAACTAAAATATCAGAACAAACTTGCTCAGCTTTCATACCAATACCCAAAGATCCAACTATACCCGGAGTGTCCAAAAATCACCTTCTTTTCCAGCTGTGGTTTGGAGACGTATCGTTTCGTATACTTGAACAAAGCTAGATCCATAAGCAGAAAGAGATTCCCAAGATGCCTACCGACGTCCCTGGGCACGACGACAGTTGGCAAGATGTGTGGAACCGTATCACAGCGAATGTCGGACTCGGGCTCCTGAACTGGCCGTCGAATGTCGGAATAGACGATTTGATATGGTTGCACACAACCACAGCGTTCCAGCGGGAGGGTGTTTGGTGGACGGAGTTTAATGCTTCCTTCTTTCATGGGAACTCCGGCAAACGTATGTGATGTCCTGTTGCATATTGCCGAACAACACATCTTTTGTTGTTGTTGATGCTAACCAGCTGGCCTCGTAGACCCTTCCAGCCTTGTCGCAGAAATAGCGAGCCTGATAGGAGTTACAGAAGACGACCAGGAAACCCGCGAAATCGTCGCTAAAAGGGCAAAGTTGTTCTTAAGGAAAACTATCGTCGGGCGGAAACTTAATGTAGCAATTGAGAATGGCAAGGTTGTCGCATTGCCTGGCAGCGGGTCCAGTGGCATTAGTGCTAAAGAGCTTCCCATCCCATTTACTACGGCTCCGAAGGGCGGGGATATCGTAAAGATCAGTGGAATCCTCCCTCAGAACTTCAAGTACGGGCCGGTGGAGACCGAAATGAAGGTGGTAGATCCGGAAGGCTGGGCTGTAATATCCGGTCAGTTTGCTCTCGTACCTCGATTCGAGATCGTACTAATGATCGATCCCCAGATATCGATGACACGATCAAGGTAACGGATACACTCTCAATGAAGAGTCTTCTGGTTCACACGTTCGCGGAAGAACCGACACCCACACCTGGTTTCCCGGATTTCTACAAACATCTGGACCAAGTGCTCGACAAGCCAGCCTGGTTTTACATCTCTGCTTCGCCATACAATCTATATCCCTTCCTTCTCCAATTCATCAAAACTCACTATCCCTTCGGTCAGCCTATCCTGCGAGATATGTCTTGGATGTCTGTTGCCGGCTTGATGGCGTCGGTCTCGACTGGCACCAAAGAGTATAAGACAATGGAAATCAGAAAGCTTATAGGCCAGTGGCTACCGAAGCGCAAGTATATCTGTGTCGGAGATAGTACTCAAACGGACCCCGAGACTTACGCAGAAATGTACAAGACTTTTCCAGGAACGATAAAGGCCATTTGGATAAGGGTGGTGACTGGTGTTGACGAGGCGGAAGAAAAGAAAAAGAATTCGGCTGACAGGTTCGAGAAAGCTTTCACAGGAGTACCTAAGGAAGTTTGGAAGACATTCCACGATGTCTCGGAACTAGGAGGGCTAGCCGAGGGGCTGAAGCTTTGACATTAAGGCTCTTGATATTTGGGAGCTTACGTATGCGGGTAACTTGGAGGAAGTTAAGTTGAACACGACTCAGGGGGCTTAGTTCCACTGGAAACGTTTAAAAGTTAAAAAGTCAACAAAAAAGGAAATACACGATTAGTATACATGTAATCGAGGGTTTGAATTGGCTTCTTACCATCCTCTCTTTGATTGCGGGTGTATACAATTTTCTCAGGAGCGGGTGCCAGTCTGCTGTCTTATACGAAACTAATGTAGTAATAGTGAAAACTCATGTCATTCTATCATATTCACTGCCGATTTTACTTCTTGCGTATCGAATTCTCTATATGTCATTCAGCTAGTATAGATCAATTCTGAAGCTTCCGGGCCACGCGGGAATTAGATTATGTAAGTACGTACTCTACATAACATTCGTAGAACTCTGGATAAAATCTCGGGTCCAATTGCAAGCCCTGTACATGTCTACATCCGAGTGGTCACACGACAGCTGCATGAATTGCACCGTTTGATATTTTCCAGCATCAGCTATAGCTATAGCTAAAGGACGTCTACACGATGGTGGACTCGGCAACTAACTGCCATATTTCTAGCGGATGCGTTCCCTCGGGATTTTTCTCGCAAGGTCGCGAGGAATTGTTCAAAACTCGTCTCGATCTCGCGGGTCCGGAATTGAGGACTCGATTAGAAGGCTGGCGACGGAACATTTCTCTTAACTTTGTTTTACGACAACAAGCCCATTGTCCTATTATTAGCCTCCCTCTCAACCGTGGCCCACTGTCACCGACCTCAATTGAGGCGACCTTCTTGAGTTCTCGAAGGTATCGACCATGCCATGCCATGTGCATGCACATAACGTTATTACCGGAAGGTGGGGCCAAAGCTTGTGTTGTGTTCAGACCGGGCGGGGATTTTAGCGAATAACGAATCAAAACTTCAGAAGAGAGCACAAGGCTTCCAGGTTTCGAGTGGTATCAACTGATAACTTTCAACCGATGCGCTGGAGGAGCCGCAATCTATTGGCCTTTCGATCTCAGCGCCCACGGGCTTAGTCGTTTGTTCCCACCCGACGGAGGAGGAGAGCTAGGCAGTTGGAATCGGCTGCATCGAAAGCTTCCGGAATTTCAGGCTGCCTCCCGAGCTCAAGCTCTAGCTCGAGCTTGCCCTCATCGATTGCTACTAATTTAAGGCCCTTTCGACGCCATGTCGAGGTCATGGGCAGCATGAAGTCATACAAGGTTAGTTGATCTTGGTCGGCCAGCAGCGAGCTCTGATATCAGAAAGACCCTTCGAACTAACCCGATTCCATCAGCCTTGTCGACGATCGAGCCGAAAGAGCTAAGTTTGAGGTTTGACATTACCCTCGATTGGGAACAAGGTTAAATGCGGTGGGAATTCGCTCTTCCGATGTCCCGGGTGCAAGCTTCAGAAACAAGCATGCGACCACCCTCGACGGCTGTGCTTTTGGGGCTATCTGAGGGAAGGCGGGAGATTGGTGCCTTGGCCTGCACGTTCTAGCTTTCGGTTGCATTTTTGGCACACTGTTGGCCTCAGCTGCTATATGGCTATAAAACCAAAATACCTGATCGCACTCCGACTTTCGAATTCCCATCCATCCGATCTTTGAAATCCAATTGAAAGTCGCTGCGCCTAGACGACCAAGTTGCTCCCGCATTCGAGTCAACGCTCCCTTGCGTACTATCGCGCGCAAATCAGTCGTCTACTTATAGTGGCGGGATTTCCCCAGTCCTGAAGTTCCCTACTTCCCGAAGAGCTCGCTGTGGTTGTCCGACGATATTGACTAAGGTTCCCCGCTATTTGCGGTTCGCCGAAATACAACATCGCAACATACGTTTATTCATGTAACACCACTATCGATATCGATATCATCATATCGCATCTTTCACTCTTTCACCCCTATTGATACAGTCTACCTCAAGTGATTCGGGTCGCTCCGCCTTTGACTTCGAAATGGAGAATCTAATGTTCAGAACATTCGATGAGGAGAAGCCGAAGAAGAAGAAGGAAAAGAAGGAAAAGAAGGATGCAACAGGCTCAGAGTCTAGTGCCGCCGGGTCCGAACGACACCCGTCAATTGATGGAAGCTTGGCTAGCAGTCACTCCCAGAGCACAAATGACACTGCACCATCAGAGATGGAGGGAGAGTACGTTTCTCGAAAAACATTGATGTCGTCATTATAAAAACTCACGACTGTGCAAAATAGTATCCCGGCGTACTCAGAGACGGCACCGCCAGTCGAGCTACCAGCTGCACCGCCACCTTTCGTTGCTCCAGCAATCCGCTATCTCGAACCAAACGCTTTCCCGACTATGGATCATTGCATAGCCCACTTAAAGCTCTTACACGCCTTCAGTGCCATGCGGGACCAGATCGAAAATACCAACGGCATATTTTTCGCCACGGTCCCTGGAGTCGGCGAACCTCTGACCGACGAACTTCGCCTTAAGGATAAAAGATGGAGTATCTTCGTCTCGAGAGCGGTTTATCGCTTCAACGCTTGGTGGAATACGATACCGGCGCAGAAAGGTGGCGCGACGTGGCATCGCCTAGCTATTGGCTACTCCTTTAATAGTGATATGGAGAATTCCACTCTGAGAGGTAGATACATGCCATTTGACTCAACGAACCTGCCACCACTAGATGTTCTCATGGTTTGGCATGCTTACACCCTTAATCCGAGAAACTTCTTCCAGGATTGCCTTCGTTATGGGAGACTAGATTTCTGGTTTACCGGGTTGCCATGGGCGGCCATTGTAAGTCCTCCTTCACACAATAATAGGCCGATAACTTCTAACTCCAACCAGAGCGATTGCATAGATCCTTATACGTTTGAATATACACTGGCCGATTCTGCGGTTTACAAATGGGAAGCCAAAACACGGCTTCCGTTTAACAACCTTGATACACCCAACTATCGAGGGTATTGTGCGAGTTGTGGCAACCCCTTTGAGGCCCCATGGAATGCTCCAGATGATACCGGTTTTGCCGACAAGAACTTCAAACTCATTTGCCCAACTTTAAGCTGCGGTAAAGTCCACACAATGGATACCTTATCCAAGGACAAGTTTGTTAGAGAAGCAAACGAGCTGTACAATTCGAACTACCCAATGCCAGGGACTCTCTTGGATCTCCATGGACTCCCAAAATCGGTATCAGAACATGAAAAGGCTTGGGATAACTTCACAATGCCGAACAGATTACTGAAAGAAGTCATCTACAACATCCGATCAATGCCTCAGAACAGCGGGGTAGATGCGGTAAAAAAGCTGCTGGAAAACGCAATAAGCAACAGCAGTACTGTCTCGAAGGCGTCGACTACCGAGCGAATTACCCAAGGAAAACTGTTAAATGTTCACAAATTGTCTATCCGCCGCATGATGTCGGCCTATTGGGACAATCCCTGGCCCCAGAGCCTGAATCTGATCGGTGCTGTGCTGCGACAGGGCACCTTCGTCTCCAAAATGGCGAACGATCTTAATTGGTATCACTCCCCAGCGATCGGGAATACCGTATCGCGAGCGTGTACTCGGTATAATCGCTTTATCTCCTTAATGAGAGCTCGGTCAAAGAAAGTACTGGTTCCAACCCTCGACATCGATTTGGCCTGGCATACGCACCAGGCTATGGCTCATAATTACTACACATACACCGTCGGTGCAACTGCAAGATTCGTTGACCACGATGATAAAATCGATGAATCGAAGCTTTCTGACGCATTCGAGTATACCACCAAAGAATACCAGAAGATCTACAAGGAGCCGTACTCTGAGTGCGGGTGCTGGTACTGCCAGGTCGTCCGTCAACAAGCTACCGGCACAGTCAGCCGGCTGTTCTCAAAGAAGCCAATAGAATTCGAATGCGGGACCGATGAACCCCGGAATCATCTCTCTACTCATGGCGTCGTCAGAGTCGAGGATAGGATAATGGAACTGCAGCGAAGACAGCTGAAAGCGAACCTCGATAAAGCGTATAAGAAACTTTGCGAGGAGAGGAAGAAGAAGGGGAAGAAGCCGCCAGCACGACCGGATTACTGGGGATACTACTACGGACCTTATTACCCGTATGCTTACTATCCTTATGGGGTGCCATACATCCCCCCATTTGGCATGGATCCCTGCATCGGCAGTGGTGTCTATGGCTGTAACCCGGGGTGCCTCGCCACGGCCGCTGGTGCGCATGGTAATTGCGTCGGAGGCGCTTGCGGGACCCAGGTAGCAAATGGAGGTTGTGGAGGGGGTGGTTGTGGGGCTTGTGGTGGGGATAAAGCGGCTTGTGGAGGCTCGAATGGCGCGTGTGGAGGTCATGCTGGTGGTGGGTGTGGGAGTGGCGGAGACGGCGGTGGCGGTGGTGGTAAGTTTTCATATATAAATTATAATTTCGATTCTGGAAAAGTAGTAGTCGGGCTAACATGAATCTTTTGCTTTATAGATGGTGGTGGATGTGGTGGAGGTGAGTGATCTACCAATATTACCTATCGTCACTCGTCAAATGCTAACCTTTAAATCTAGGCTGTGGCGGAGGCTGCGGAGGCTAGTTACGGAACCTTTCACCATCTGCGAAGGATGATAGGACCTCGAAGTATTTATCGAGAGTACCTATAGTTTTGCTCACTTTTTTATGATGGAGGTCGCTGGGACGCCGACATTCTTTTTGATGGTACTAGGTTTTCTCTGCGGTTATGCGGCATCTTTAAGGAGTTATGAGGCAGAACAAGAGCTTAGTGTTTTGGATTATGGTCGAATTACTGGAATTATATGAGTAAAGTGTCCGGTCTTTTCGAAGGTGTGAATGCACAGTTATTGGGTTCTCGTGTTTTCGTGGATATCGAGATTTGGAATTGCCCATTGACAATTGAAGCTTTCCCATATGACCCCGCACCTCCGTATATTTCTGGAGATCGGCACATCTGCCCTACGAGGCTCCTGCAAGCCTATCGATTAAACCGTGATTTCCGCTCCGCAATGGAGGGTTCTGACAACGTCGCATGAAATCCGCCAAGACTTAAATTCCCAACATGACTTCTACAAACCGACCGACATCAGCCCCCAAGATAATATAACCCGTAGGCCAAAATCACAAGATGTCGGTTAGCAGCAGCGGTACAAAACCTTCGTCGAAGCTTATGTCACTACCAGTTGAGGTACATGAGCATATACTCTCATTCCTCCCTAATTTTGACACTCTTTTCCTCGCGAGCAAGGCCATTCCGCTTTGGCAAACCATTTTCAATACCCGTTTCCTCAGCTCCGCACAGTACACCCCGCCTGAAGACTACGGTATCGCTGGCGCGCACCAAATCTTCTACGGCGTCAACGCCGACTTCATGTGTATCGTTGAAAACGGGGTAATCCATAGAATATTTCTTCAATACGACACAGGCACCGAACTCGATATAACCAACGACCCCATCCTCGACGCTTTATTCTGGCAGTCCGAAGAAGCTAGGAATGCAATATACCCTTGTGTTTTGGCAAGGGTCCATCCGACCCGTGTGCGCCGTCACCTACGAAAACCAAACCCCTATGCCAGAAAAATATACCCCTCAGTCTACCACATTGACGAATTCACCCCGGGAGACACAATTAGAAAGGTCGTCTTGAACGTTACCCGCAGGCACATCTGGGAACTTCCGCAAGACATACTAAGGACTAAATATCGGATGGAAATTGGGCCCATAGTTAGGAACAGGGCAAAACCCAGCTACAGCCGCCAAGGGCTAGAAGCATTTTTTCGGGGTGAAGAAAAGGAGTAAAGGGGAAAAAGCGCAAAAGTTTAGCGAGGTTTATATTGTGTCAAGACCTCATTTCCGAACCGGTTCCACAGAACAATCACGAGGCCTTAACGGCGTGCCGACATTAATACTATTGTCCAAGGCAAACAATGCTGCACATGTCAGGAGGCGAATGCATACTGGGTATTAATGTTATTATATGTTTCAAGAATCATAATGGATTTTGATTGAATTGAATAGTGTCGTGAATGTTAAAACATTAACGATTAAAATGATAAGTCTTGTTATCGTACATGACAACATGGATCCATATGCCCATACCAGTGTGATTTTTTTTTCGAAAGCAAAAATGTAGACTCCAGTCCCAATGAGTGAATAAATAAAAAAAGAAGCATCAACGTAAGGTTTAGGTATCAATGAGTGAACAAATATCCAACAAAAAAAGAAATGCAATCCCTCCGAGAAAATTATCAGACAAATATTAGGGGGTTTTCAGAACAAAAGCTTTTCGGGGAAAACTTTTAAGCGAAGTATCCGTACTTCTTGCAGTACTTGTTAGCATTAGGGTTGCTCTTGTTCGCCGCGATACAAGCATCACGTTGCTTCTTGCACTCATTGCAGGCATTGTTGTAGCTGTTGTAGCTGCCTCCACGGACCCAATCCCAAGTCCATCCGTAGCCCCAGGTTCTCTTCTCAAGAGAGTCTTCCTCAACGGATTTCTTGTGGTGCTTGTACTTGTTCATCTTTGGCTTGTTGGTTGAGCCACCGTATTGGACACGGCAGTTCTCGTATTGAATGTTGCAAGCCTCGATACAAGCATCACCGATAGATCCACGTGGGAAGGAAGCGCATTCAGAGCTCTTGTAGGAGGAGAAGACCTTCCAGCAGTTACCGCTACCATAATCATTTCGGTCATCATTGCAAGAAACAACTGGAGCCTTGACACCGCCGACGGGGTTCTTGTACGCGGTTGGGGTGACACAGACGTTGTTAGTTGGGGTTGGAGTGTACTTTGGTGGCTTGGGGGTCTTGGTTGGCTTGGGAGGAGTAGTTGGCTTGGTTGGTGGGTACCAGCCATCCCAGTCGTCGCAGTCCTTCTTGTTGCACTTATAGCCATTGCACTTGTCTTTGCAGTACTTGTGATAGACAGCGCAGCCGGAAGCGAGCTTGGTGCACTCAACGTAGGCAGCATCACCGGCCTTATCCATACACTCATTGACTTGAGCCCAGCATTTAGCAGCAACGTCTTTGCAAGATGGCTTGTCAGTGAAGGTTGGGAGAGGTGGAACGCAGTAGCCACCGCAACGAGTTCTGCAGGAAGTGGTGGTTGTCTTGGTGGTAGTAGACTTAGTAGTAGACTTAGTGGTGCTCTTGGTGGTTGTTGGTGGGCAGTAAGAGGTGGTAGTCGACTTAGTGGTAGCTACAGTTTCATGTAGGTTAGTATAAGCCTTCTAAATCGAGGAATGTATATATAGATTACATACTTGGAGTGGGTTGAGCGGTGGTAGTAGTGGTAGTAGTGGTAGTAGTGGTGGTAGGCTCCTCAGTAGTAGTCGTAGTGGTTGTAGTTGGCTCCTCAGTGGTGGTAGTAGTAGTAGGCTCCTCAGTGGTGGTAGTGGTAGTCGGCTCCTCAGTGGTGGTAGTGGTAGTCGGCTCCTCAGTGGTGGTAGTGGTAGTCGGCTCCTCAGTAGTGGTAGTGGTGGTGGTAGTCGGCTCCTCAGTGGTGGTTGTAGTAGTAGTGGTCGGCTCCTCGGTGGTAGTCGTAGTAGTTGGAGTGGGTTCCTCAGAAGAAGTGGTGGTGGCAGCAGTGGTCGTGGTAGTAGTGGTAGTGGTGGTTGGATTTTCACCGCATGGCTCAGTGGTATCGAGTTCCTCATTGTAGTAGACGTAGATAGTTGAGCGGCCACCGCATGTCCTGCACGCAAGTATAATTAGCCATCTGAAATGCAAAATCTTTGGGTTCATGGTACTTACTGGTCGGTATTGCCCTTGCATGGGAGGTTGCATTTGGCATCATCGACAGGAGCGACACCTGGAGCGAGCTTGCCGGCGCACCAACATTCCTTGCCGTATTCGACACCGGCATATGCATAACCTTGCTTACCGCACTGGCTGAGGCAGAGCTCGACAGTCATGGAATCGCCATTGATATCAGGCTGGTCGTCGGTAAGGAGTCTGCCGTCAACCTCGTTGAAGCATCCAATGGCGGTGTAGTCAGCACCAGCAGTAGCGAGTTCGTCATCAGTCTTTGGTGGGTAGGTAGGGTCGCGGAAGACGGTGATAGCCTTGCTGCCACCACAGATCTGATCTGGGTTACCGTTGCAGGCGTAAGAGCAGCCAGCCTTAGCATCACCGTTATCAATATATGGAGTACCAGCGATGGTGGCACCGCAAGAGCACTGTCCGTAGTACTCAAGACCGGCGTAGCGGAAGCCATTGTTCTTGCAAGCAGACCAGCACTTCTCGTGGGTCATGCCTGGGCCATTGATGCCTGGTCTGAATCGAAGAGTCCTGCCACTTGGATCATTGTAGCATCCAACATATTCGAATGGCTCGAATGAATAAGGGCAGACTGGGTAATGGGGCTTATAAGTTCGCTTGCTAAGAAGATTGTAGCCCAGGCCTCCCTCTGAAGCCAGAGCGGAGGGAAGGAGCGCGGCCAATGCCAGCGCAAGTTTGGAAGACACCATCCTAGCGGTGTATAGGCTTTGATATTGAACGAACGTAGGAAGATGAGATTACCAATGACGAGATCGTAAGCGATAGACGATAGAGACTGTATGAAGGAGAGATCGAGCCCTACCGGATAAAAGTATTGACTTGGGGGGGAGGGTTATTGAGGTTTATATAGACCTCTTCGTGAAGTCATTTTGGCGGCGGGCGGCTGCTATAGTCCTTCAGTCCTATAGGCCTGGACCGCATAAATCTGATAGGTAGCGCACGGTTACCGAGCGCCGGCGAAGAAAAAAATGTCCCAGCAAAGATTCGTGTGATTCTGTAATTAGTTGCTTGCATAGTGCAGCATACAGCTGTTGGTCGAAGGGGAAGTGTCTCCTATCAGCATGGTCAAAATGGTTGTTCAGCAGACAACATGGATCTCGACGCTAAGAATGGACTATTATTACCCGATAAGCGAAATTTCTTTTTTAAATTGAAGTTGATTGAGGCTGGCTATACCAAGTTGGGGGCCCGGGTCTGTGGGCTGGCTAGCTCTGTGAAGTCTTGAGGGTCTCTCGGGGCGGCAAGAACATGTGTATGGAAGCTGTCGATTTGGGCGCCGTGCTGCAGGAGGTCAACCTGTAATCTTGCGCAAGTCATCCTATCCCTGCCAACTGACGTCTGGTCTAACTAATTTCAGTTGGTTGGTTGAGTTGGGCCGCTCAGGGGTATTATCTCGCCCCAGACCTCTGCGGCGTTTGTGGCATTAGACCCATTTGGTTATAAATTTTCCGGTACAAACTCTGTCCGGTAAATTCGGCTTTGGGCGAGAAAGATCCATATTGTAAGTCTTTCGTTAGTTAAGAGACCCGACGTGGAGTCGAGACTTTTTGCACCTTTGGTGACTGTACATATGGACATGCACCAATGATGCAGGCGCAGCACTATGCTTGCAAGGTCACGGCCTTGTCGAGGAAGAATCCTTCGCATAACTTTTCCGGTCCGGCGAATAGATGACAGCTTCGAATTCGCATCTGCAGCAAGCTGGGTTTCCACCGAAGCTGAGGGCGCCCAAAAAGGAGTCTAGCTTTGATGCATTGTGAACGGATACGATAATCAACCTCCACGGCCAACGAGTTTGTGTTTCAACCATCCTAGTGTTTCCATTAATAAAGAATTGATAATAGCAATTTCGTGGCGATAGCTCAGTCGATGTTGAGGATGCGGCTTGAGATTCCAAGTTAGGCCTCGCCGCAACATCACCGGAGTACGAGCGCCTGCCTCAACATTAACTTCAAAACGGACTGCGAGCAGAATGACTGTTTCAGCGTCTGCCGTCGTTAATTTGATCCGATGGGAATCCTGTGATTCAAATTTGTTCAGGAAGGTGGATCTGATATCGCCAGAATTCTCACCACGGGAGCACTAGTGCAAGGCGTCTTGTAGGGGTCCACTTGCTGTCAGTGAACGCCAGAAACTGAAGTCCCACGTTGAGGTGAAAAACCATAGCCCAACACTAATAATACCCTCTGGCGAACGGAGGTCAACTAGCGCATTAGTGACATCAACGTTCGATGTTTCTCTCGAATTGATCAAAGGTTCCACGGCTTCTTTCCAAAGAGTCTGTGTGATAATTTGCCGCTGCGGCTGATGATTTCATAGTAGGTATGAAACAGATATCGCCTATTCTCAAGCATCATGTGGAGCAATGGGCACATTCCTCGCTCAGATGTTTGTTGCCGAAGATTTAATTTTGGGTATTCAATTGTCGGCCTGGAATGCTCAGGCTCCGGCTTAACCTGCTTTGGTTCTGGTCCGATAACCACCCAGAGCTCGTCTGTTATCTTCCACTCAAGAGAAACAAGCCGGCGCAATCGAGATCGAGATCGATATACTAGTTTCAACGCTGGCTGTTTCGCATGGCAAGCCCTTCAGTCCTCGAAGTTATTCCGTGGACCGATCAATGCAATCCAATAACCTAGCTCCGAGGATCTCAGTGCGAATCCGTGAGAGTTTTTGCGAAGCAGTTCGGTTCCTCGAGGGATTTCCAGCCATGTGGGTTTTGGCTTCTGGTTGGCTTGGGTGTCAAGATCGGGACGGCACCTGTAAGGTGCATGTACGATTTCTGCACCCTGCAGCTGACGGCACACTTGGCCCTGGCTTCCCCGCTCCAACAGCCTGTCCAGCTTTCGCTAAGGTGCAGTTTTGTAGCACAGGGTCTCTCCACAGAATCCATGGAGCATCTAGGGCTAAACATCATATGTTGACTTTCTTGTGACCTTGTATCAGCAGTTGTAACATCGATTTGGACGGCCTTGTTGAGCGCCGTCGACGCCGAACGGGTACCTAAGTGTAACCAACGTACCCAAGAGAAATATTATCAGCTCTGCCGAAGCATCCGAGCATCCAACATGAGGCGCAAGCACCGAGTGCGATTGTGTCCAACAGACACGGTTCTTTTGCATGAAGATGGCTGAAACTGGACGAGGGGGGACTGTTGGGAGCCTCCGCATCGTCATACCACTCTGGCAGAGCAGCCCTTGCTTCAGCCATTGCAACCGGCAACACGCTGGGTTTTTGCTCTCTCCCTGTGAACAAGCCAACGAGATCCTACCGCTGACCCTCAAATAATTGTTCTCGCGCGCTAGAAAGAAATTTCTCTTTTTCTTTCCTCGGACAAAAAGCATTCTAGATAGCTCAATGAGACGAGAGAAAAAAGCACCTGGCGATAATGTGATAGCCAAACCCTCGCATGTGGTCATACGCAATGTATGTACTCTGGATTCAAATCTCTTGGCGATGGGAATAGGACGCCATCATCAGGACATCATCTCCTCCCTCTCCCCACAAACCTCATCCAGCCTGAGGGGATTTTTTTAATGGCCCAAAGAAGCGAGCGGGAGATCGGTCCTCAGGAGAGTGCATAAATAACAGGGTTCAAGGAGTTTGTCTTCGCTCGGGTTGTGAATTAATTGTGAATTCAATCTCGATCTTGATCCCAACAGATAAACTGCAAGATGACGGGCTCTTTCCGTCACAAGGTCTTTGTACAATTTGTCCGCCCTGCTGGTTTTCCATGACTCGATTCAACATTCCAAAGACCCAATGTAAGGGATCTATCTTAAGTTATCGCCGGCGTTGTGACCATTCATTTATTCAGACGCTCCCCAGAATAACTTCTCATGTGAGATACCATATCTGCACGACCCGAGCATTCCAAGGGGATCCCTTGAGGACTTGCATCGACACCACATGCTAGCCACTAAAAAAACCTCCCGCGTGGGATAACCAGAGGAATGTATCGAGAATAAGCGATATCGTATCCCACCGTCCAATCGAGTAACTAATGGCCTCCTGCCACGTCGAAGGAGACGAGGAGGCTACCACCGAATACCGACGTTCTCGACCACTGGCATACACACGGATCACCTTCTCAGCGCTGTCGTCGATGTATAGACCATGCGTGTCTCTCAAGTTTTTGTGCCACTCTCAAGCCGAGGCTGAAGCTTTCGCCCTAAGCGAGAGGCTGCATTTCCGTGGGCCCTGTTTTACATTCTAAAGCTCCACTTTTTAACTTTTCGGTAGAAGCCGGGACCGAGAGGATCTACCGACGGCGTTTTGAATAATCAGTTTCTCAAGATACCGCGCAAATCGAAGTATCACAAATTTGTCGGGGTGCGTCAGGCAAAAAAAAAAGTCGTGCATTGCACCGTGATACCCAATGGTCCGGACTTGTGGAAAGGTAAATGATTGAAATGTGTAACAATTTTCCCCGCTCAGATACTGTCTTCCTGGCTCAAGGCAGTCTCCGTGCAACCACTTTACAACGTGCCCCAGACTGTACAAGGACGAGATGCAGCAGTCAGTCGGTCCAATGAGATTTTGTACGACGGTGGGCACTTTGGTCAAGAACTTCTTGGCGGTTATACATGAGGGTAATATAACAGGATAATACCTGCAGACATAAGTGTATTCTAGACATTCAAGACATATGTTTCAAGAAGCTCGGTCTCCACTTCCGTATAAAATGCTTCAGCCTTCCAGTCTCAATGCTACCACGTCTAAATAGACGCACCATTTCACCCGTTGCGAGTCCGATCGTAACAGAATCTGCCCACTAGTCGCGTTTCTTGGTATCTCGGGGCCCACATAGCTGACTAGGATTCGATGCTCCACCGACCCCAGAATCACCTTCTTCCTGGCCGAGCTCGGAACCATAAGCTGCAGGGCAATATATCTATCACCAACCCCAGTGGCTGGAGTTAATAGAATTGTACCCTTCGCCTTGCTCTGTTGCACGTATGTCCTTGTACACGGCGACGGAGAGAGAGCTCTCGGAGCCTTTTTGCGTGCATATTATCCCCAGCGGGATGAAGTTATACGTGGTACAGAAACTGGGATTCAGAATTAATTAATTAACTATGGGCTAAAAATAAGGTACTGTTGAGGCACTAAGAATTCATTTGTCGGCGAAATACCACCCTACTTAAGTACTTTCGAAACCAACATCTCTAAATTTGAACTTCACCGGGGACCTAGCAGATGAGTAGGTAGACATCTAGGGACATCCCCCGGACTTAAATTTAATTCTGCCAGAGTTTGTTGGTGGCGCTGTGGCTTTGGCAAACCTCGCAGAAGGAACGAATCGAGAATAGCCACTCTGATGCACTCTCACTATTTGAGGCTGTAGTACACGAAAGGTCTTTTACAACATGGTTAACTAAGAAGACAACGGATAATGAGTTGTAGTTGCTAAGCTACGTGGGTGGGTGGTAGCAGACTCGAGCCTCAGTTGGTGTTGGATGTTGCATATAACGTTACGTTACTACGGGAGCACCATAATATTATTAACGTATTTTTCCTGATCCGTCGGCTTCTGGTCGATCACCACGTGTGCGCTGACGATCGTGTTGTGGAACATTTCCAGAAGGAGAAGAACCCGACCTCATAATTGATGATCCCAACTCATTGAGTTGTTAATGAGACTTGTTGGCGCTGGATTGAGGGATCTAGGCTCGAATAGATCCCTTCTTCCCGACTGATATCATATCATGACGATGTTAAATATCTTCATCACCTTGGCAGTATACTGAGTAAGTAATATTCATCACTGCTAAACATTAACGTTAATGGGCTACTACACGATTGGGAAGACTCAGAAGTGAGGAGGTATACTACACTTTGCGTTGCCTTGTGGCACTTGCACTACGGGCTGCCCGTCATCTTACCCAGTCTCGACATGTATCGATACTCTGACTGAAGCCATACTCGAAAGCAACGTCCCACAAATCCAACATGAACATTAATCTTAACGTCGTCGTCAACTCCAACATACCAACCTCTTTAAATTTGTCTAAAGGATTTTTCTAGATCTCTTCCTCAACCTCTGGATCAGCTAACAGGCTGCAGGGCTTTGAATTTCTTCTTCGGGCCTGCTTCCGAGCTGTCACTTCAGCTGGCAGCCCTATTTTTAGAGTTTTCAGCCAAGGCTTGTCCCCTACTACCACACATTGGTATGGATATGCCAATTCTAGTCGGTTTTGGGAGACCGCCCATCGAAAAGAGGAAGGAAGGGCAACACATGAACAGTGCGAATACCACCCTCTCAGAATCACGGACGAACAAGGACGAATGAACAAGCTTTAGAAAAGCTCATAACCAAGCCCTCTTGTCCTGTCTAACGACATTAGCGTTCCGATGACCTATTAAGGAGCTGCTTCTGTGCGCTGATCCAGGTAAACACCTGAATTTAACGTTGACATCCTTGAATGGGTAATGCCGAATGCAACGCTTCCACCTTCTTTATGACGTCGCACCTCCCGAAGCTGCGGAGAGAATTGGAAATTTTCTGTACAGCGGGGTGTCCGAAGGCTCAGATGGTCACTGGACCAGAAGGAGCACTTTAGGCGATTAAAAAGAAGCTTAAAAATTCTGTATATAACAGGACGGGTGGACTGGTAATTTCACGATATCCATCCTTTCCCCTCATCGACTTGTTTGTGTGTGGTTTGTTGGATTTCAGACAGCAACGCAGAAAACCTCAGACAACCAACGATGGTTCGCTTCACGCCTCTACTCAGCCTTCTGCCACTGTTGGCATCGGCTTCACCTGTTCCAGGAGATGACTTAAGCTTCGACCTATTACCGAGGGAGACCTTTGTCGATTGTTTATCAGCTGGGAAAGTCCCAATGGTCCTCCAGTCCTCCGCGAACTTCGGTCAGCTCGCTTCGGCATATAACCTACGGCTAAAACCCAAGCCCCTCGTAGTCACCATTCCAACCACCACTACACATGTCTCAAACACCGTTAAATGCGCTAAGAAATACCGTCTACATGTGAGCGCTAGAGGTGGTGGCCATTCCTACTCAGCTCAAGGTCTCGGTGGGATAGACGGAAGCGTGGTTATCGATCTCCAAAACTTCCACGATGTCAAGTACGACCCAAAGACAACATGGGCTGAAGTTGGTGGCGGCGCTAGACTTGGAAATATCGCACGAAAACTTTACGATCAGGCCAGACGTGGTATCCCACACGGAACATGCCCTGCAGTTGGTATGGGACATCCAAGTCTTGGTGGATTTGGAATTTCCAGCCGTTACTGGGGTCTCATGGTGGACCAGATAATGCAAGTTCAGGTTGTTACGGCTGACGGGTCGCTGAAAATCGCGAAGAATAATTACAACGGCGACCTCTTCTGGGCTTTGAAGGGAGCTGCTCCAAGCTTTGGTATCATTACCAGGTTCTGGTTCAAGACATATGCCGTCCCGGAGAACATTGTCAACTACTCTTACCGGTTCACCGGCCTAACGTCACCGGCCCAGGCAGCTGATGCCTTCATGACAATTCAAACTTTCGCCAGAAACGCATCTAAGGAACTTGGTCTTGGTGTCTCGCTATGGGGGAATGGGATTGGTTTCGAGCTCTCGGGAGCCTACTACGGCAAGTCCCAGGCTCAATTCAATACTCTCTTCCAGCCTCTCCTCAACAAGCTACCTCCATACAGCAGCTCCACCCTTGAGACAAAAGGATGGATCGATACTCTCCTCCGCTTTGCTGGCAGCAGCACTCTTAGCGTCCCAGAGACAGGCTACAACGAACACACTACATTCTACGCCAAATCCCTTGTGACCTCAAACAGGGCCCCCGTCGAACGCCAAAGTATGCTCAACTTCTTCACTTACGCAGCCAACCAAGGCGTGAGTGCGTCAAACCAAGGCCTCCCCTGGTTCGTCATCATCAACCTCTACGGAGGCGGCAACAGCGCCATCACCAACCCAGCCCTGCTCAAGGAGAGCAGCTATGGCCATCGTGATACCCTTTGGAACTTCCAATTCTATACCACCCTTAGCAATGGCTTCTCAATTCCCACTAACGATGCCGCTATCAAATTCTTGACCGGTTTCGATAGTGGCGTTAGGAGATCGGGCGACTTTTCCTATGTCAACTATGCTGACCCGACATACTCGAGGTCTCAGGCTCAGAGGTTGTACTACGGCAAGCAGTTGACCCAGCTCTCTTTGGTTAAGAAGAAGTGGGATAAGGATCAAGTCTTCTGGTACCCCCAGAGCATTGACCCAGCGAGGTAGTAAACAAACCAAAAGGTTAACTCGTTCGCTCGCATATATTCGTTCTCATATTCACATTCGCATATTGAATTTCTATTCCTGCATAGCGCCTGGGGTCTATCTATATTTTCCTGTTTAATTTCCTTTGGCATTTAATTCGGTTCTTAGAATGTATTTTAATTACTATAATAACGCATATACTTCCTATGACAAACTATCGTCCCATCTAATTAACAAATCTACTAGATGAACATCAGTACGTCGTATGTTCATTGTAAAAGGAAGGGTAGAACCTAATGCATATGGACAAAAAATTAATTTTATCAACTTTTATAATTTAACTGCATTAAAAAAACTCTAAAATTGGAAAAGTCCACGATAAACGAAAAAGTTGTTAACATTTTGCAAAATCACCACAGTAGGAACTATCCAGAGAACGCTTTAATCATAGCGGTAATAAAAGTTGTAAAGTGATCGCTAGAGATACTCGTATATGCTTCATTTTGAGTGAGATCAGACATGAAGACATGTCCGACTTGCTTGGTCATTTTAGTGACAGCATCACGAATACTCTGGGAGTCTGTTGGCGCCTGATAGATAATGAAGCTGAAGGCACTCTTGGAGACACCGTACTTGGCGGCAAGACCATCGTATTTGGCCGCGATAGTGTTGTAATCATCGAAACTATCCTCGAGGACGACGGTGATATCTGTGTTTTGGGTTGCAGCGAAGTATTCTTTGGATGGAACGGTTCCGGCGTTCTGGATCGTAGTCGACAGCCCCTGAAGTTTGGCGAACGTGTTAACTGTGGCGACATATGTAGCGTTCGAAGCGTTATCAGGAGACTCGTCAAAGAAGACCCCATCAACTGAGATACCAATCTTTGGAGCTTTCCAGGCCGCATAGGCCAACAGGTCGGCTTGAACGTCTTTGACGGGGCGGTTACCGTAAGATTGGTGAACATAGCCGAATACCTGTGCATTGGGGAAAGATTTGAGCTTCTTGATTCCGGTTTGGAAGTTGATATCTGGATCGCCGCTGCCGGGCCCGTTATCTGGGTTGATGATAATGGTGAACTTGGTTTTGGAAGATGAGTTTAAAGCCTTGAAGACTGGTGCCCAATCCTGAGCTCCATCGCCGGGGTAAGAATAAAGCGGAACGGTAATGCTAGCATTGATAGCGGTGCTGAGGGAATCGACAGCATCACCAACGCTGGATCCGACCGTGCTGACAGTTGACCCAATGTTGAGACCAGAAGAGCCTGGTTTCGTCCAAGTTCCTCGTTTCTGAACGGTACCAACACGGCCCCTCCAGCCCTTCGGGTTCTTCCATGGGGCCCTGACGGTATCTCTTTTGTCAATGCTATTGATGGGTTTCCAGCCCTTCGGCTTCTTCCACGCGTTATCTTGGCCTCGTTTGTTGATACCCGTCGATGGCACCTTTCCGGCCCAACCTTTTGGGCGCTTGAGGGTGAAGTCTCTCTCAAAGAGTTTCCCGCCATCGGAGTTTTCCTTCCACCCGGGAGGGATTACTATCCGCTTAGTAACACCGGCGGGCGAGTCCACTTCGGTAAAACCATCACTCTTATTCTTCCACCCGGGAGGAATGACGATGCGTTTGAATATACCAGTGATGGAATCTGCGTGGCGAACACTATCTTGAGAATGTTCACCGCCACATCTCATCTTAAGAGCACCAATTGTAGCGACAACTGATGTCAATAAGAGGACGACAATGACGACGATGAGCTTCTTATGAGGCTCTGAATGTCTATATTTGATTTCTCCATGCACGGGTCGGTAAAGAAGGCTTCTCTGCTCGCCTTGAATTTCGATATCGGCGACATTGTCGTGATCAACGAGATGGATCTCTGGGATCTTCTCTGGAGCCATGTATGGACGACTCATTTCCAAGCGATTGAAGGGTCAAAAATATTTAAAAATGGTTTGGAGAATGATATGAAGAAATAGGTTAATATATCAGTTTGAAACGAAGAGTGAATAGTCTGCACAGCAGAATTAGTATCTTTAGATTAGTGAAAGAATGCTTGAAGGACCGCAATACTTACTAGAAAACCAATTCCTCGGTCTTGAGTTACCCACGGTCTTATAGATCTGCTTTCTTCTCTGACAAATGAGAGGGGTACACTTGCTTCTACATAGGCACAGATTAGCTTTACCGAAGAGATATGAGTGGTTCGAGGCTGCTATATCCGCCAAGATTAATATTATAGACTCACAATGAATGATATTGTATCGATATCTCATGAACTTAAGATGATCTATCGACACTACGTGCTTGAAACTAGAGCTAGGGGAAAGGTGGAAATTGACCAGGGGCCGCCAAGTGCTTTATAGGGTCTCAAACTATACTTTCGCCTCCCACCAGGAATCCAGAAGAGTCGGGATCTTCCATGGCTTGAGGATAGAGTTAAAGTTTGGCGGATATCAAAATGTTATCTCTGGTACCTGGATCCGTTCCGCTGTCAGAGAGAAACCGCCAGGAGTGGCCGTAACCTTAATTGGGGCGAATAGAGGCTTGCATGAAGTTTGCCATGAAGTTTAGCTGGATGTGGTGGATGATATGCTAAAAGGCAAAGGGCTATGAAACGCATCTGGAAGTTTACGTTTCTGATTAGCGTTTGGCCGAATCCGGCGGTTAATATCCAACGAACTTTAAGGGTTGTGTAAGTGGTAGTGAAATGCCATCGTGCACCGACCAGTGTACTTCCCTACTTGCAATAGAAGTGGAAATGTGTGCTCCGGCATTTGTTCTTTGTTGACGTCGTCTGGTTGAAGTTTTAAGCTGTTGACATATGAATCGCTGCGCTTTGTCTTGAGATTGTGCACTGTGGAAGCATGCAATCCCATGGAGGCCGGAGGGCAGGCAGCCGGACATTAAATTGGCATGTGACTTTGAGATTTTAGTCTGAATCAGATAGACAGCTGTCGCTAACGTAAAGACCAAGTTCGAAATCCGATAGTCAGCTTTCGGAGTCCTTTGGAGGGGCACATGGATGTACTATCTTTCGAACGTTCTTGGGATATCGATATCGATAGACTGAAAATTGCGTTGCCCCGCGAAAAATCCAACAACATCGCACATCGCATCCTGCCAGCCAGTCGCGTCCGCCATCAGGCATCTTTCCTCAAACCAACATCACGCCAGCCAACAATCGGTGCACGCTCTCCACAGCCTTCCAGAATCCTTCCAACTGGCGATGTGATTCTACGAATCGCGATTACATTAGAATCTTCTTTTTCCGCTGGTTCGGGCCTGCTCAAAAGCGATGTCTTCTTTCAGCATATTTGACACAAGCCTTTGGCGCCAAAGTGCGGCCTCAGAGAACTCCACCGCACCAACCCCACCGATAGAGCCCTCCATCATGTCTAAGAGCGATGCCACAGCTTCTTCGGAGGTTCCTTCGGCCTTTAATACACCTTCAAGCTTGCTCAAGCTATTTGATGCATCGGTGTACTATCCCGTCTTCTCTGGCATCGTTGAGAACCTCGAATTCGATGACATTGCCCGCTTGTCCTTCACTTGCAAAGCCTTGTCCACACTCCCACGGCAAATCACGAACATGGAATGCGATATCGACAAAATGCTCGTGAGATGGTTTACAAACCCGAAGAGCCTCCGTTCGCTCATGGCAGAGCAGAATATCATCATCGGGAGTCACTTTGCCACCGCCCTTTTCAGCAGAGAGTACCGCACTTCCTCGATCCGTTTCTACGCTACGAATGGCCCATCATCCACCGCCTTGGAACAATATCTCCAATCGCACGGCTATGAAGAACTTCCACGGGCAGAGAGTAAAACCGAGTCAAGGGTGTGTCTAGTTGTTCCATAGGTATTATCCTGTTAGAATACAGCTGATCTTGAATCTTCCTTTTAGCGTCGGAAGTATGAGAGACCGACCCATCGAGGACTGATTGTTGAGATCAGAGTCTGCTCAAACTCCCCACTTGGAGCCTTTCTGGCCGCCGTAAACACTACACACCTCTTGAACCTAGTTACATCCCATAAGGCCTACGCTTTGTTCCCAAAATCGGCATTCATGCACAAAATATCCTTTATCACCCGCGATCTCAACACGGATAGTGTCCAACATTCGCTGCTTCGATACTCTCAATATGATTATGATTTTCAGCCGGTTATTTGGAACTCTTCTCCACTCCCTTATACTCAAGAAATAACTTCTCCCCGTCGTGTTGGTGACAAGTTCACCTGGATTATCGACTTCGACAACGAGGGCATTCCTCCCCCTACCGTCCCACAGCATGTCGTTGAGTCTACTTGCTTCCGTCTCTCCGTAACCCCCGACCCCAACATCTTCATGAGCCGCCAACCAAACTATACAAACTCACGCTATCGCCTCTCCTGCTCTGGCTTCTACTCATCCGTCTTACGGTATCATTACACCTTCGGCTGTTCGGCGTGGAGAGCCTACATCGGAGCGCGAGTCGACGCCCTTACAAAGATCGAGCTGTATAAACTTCCTGCGAAAGATCGTGTCGGCTTGGACCTGACCATTAAGAAGGACTTTTACAAGCTCGAGGGACGATTTCAGAAACCCGCCCGTTGGAAGTACTATGACCACCTGGTTAGAGAGTGGTGGGATGATTGGGTCAAAGATAATGACGCTAACTTCAGGGCATCCCCTCTCCACTGATATTTGTTCACTCTTCTATTTTTTCTTTTCGTTTCCTTTCGTTTCAATTATACATTATCTGGCGCATTGGGGATACCCCACTGGGACTGGCGTGGTCTTGAACCGGACTGCTGGGTACGCGTGTACCATTAGAAAAGGTCTTCATCGGTGTTATGCTTCTATATAGCGGAACAATTCGGATATTCGGCGTTCGGGTTGCTTATATTAGTGGCTTTAGCCACTAGTCCTTTAAAGTATACTTTTCTTTCTAGAAGCTATTGATATATCATATCCGTCCTGTATCCTAAAGGCGGGCCTCAATTATCTTCATACACTCTTTTAGCGATGATTTGTGCCTAGCCATATAGTGAATTGGTGTGGGTAGAAAGTAGAGATTATTATATTAAATCCGTAAGTACATAAACTATGCGGTACCTAAGAGCCATCCGATTACCCGCTTAAGTGGGTATAATTAAATGCTATGCTTTTTGAAATGCAGCGAACAGTTAAAACTGAGAAAATGAAAACCAAGAAAGAATAGTCATGACGGCCGTCTATGATGCTCCAGGGGGGAGATGGGGGATGTATGCCAAGGGCGAATATATAGGTGTGTAAAGTTCGAACGCCGGGTGTGTATGAGTAGATCATCGATGCTCTATATATAGAATAGAGAAGGAAATGTGTCGTTTTCGTAGATCATCGCATGAAAAGGGAGTACCCCTTTAAGCAATGGCAAAGATCTTGGGGTTATAGAGGTATCGTGCGACAAGGAGAAATGCCGTTCCAACAATCATGCACGACCCGGAGAATGAAATGGCAGCTGTATAGCCATAGTGGGTGAGTAGGGCGCCAGCGATGGGGCTGCCTGTCAAACCGGCGACACCAGAGATACCCATGGCCATTCCAAGGTAGGTTCCCATTTCTCGTGGATTCGGGACAATCTGGGCCATGACCGCTGGGAAGAGGGAGATGACGCTACCGGACCAGAAGCCGAAGAAGGCTGTGAGAGTGATGAGACCCGCGGCAGTGTGGACCCCGAGCCAACACCAAATCAAGATGCAGGTGACGATAGGTGCAATGATCATACAATTCATTCGTCCGATCTTATCAGCAATGATACCCGGGAGGATACGGCCGGGGAAGGACAAGCCGTTGAGGATGCTGACAAGGTAGATTGACATCGAGTGAGACATGCCAAGGTTTAGCGCAAATGTTGGAATAAAGAAGAATGGAGTAAAAAGGCCCCAGAGGATGAAGAAGTTGCCAGCAACTAAAAGGCTGTAACTGGGGTTCCGGAACGCCTGTGGGAGGAAAAATGTTCCTTTCCTATGGGGTAGACGCTCAACCACGGTGACACAAGTGATCCATAGTAGTCCGATGAATAGGAAGCCGATGGAACGAACAGTCCAACCGAAAGTAGTTCGCTCAAGTAGATTAGCGAGCATAATCGGGAGGATGACGCCTCCAAGAGAGGAGCCAGCGACGACAATACCCATGGCAGCTGCGCGCTTCTTATTGAAGTAATGGCCGATGCAACCGACTGCAGGGGTGAACAGGGCGCCCTGGGAGAGACCGCCAAGAATACCCTGGCACAAAAGGAACTGGTAATATTCTTTGCAGATACTAGTGAGCATCACTGATACTACTAACATAATCGACGCCGGTACGATGATGACCTGAGGAGGATGGAATTAGTTGCGAGTCTGAAAAGCGCGAATTGTTAAGATTTGTAACTTACTCTTGCGCCGTATCTGTCGAAAATCGAACCTGCGAATAAACCACTTCCGAAGATGAATGCGATTTGAATAGACCCAATCCAGGCAATATCGTCTGCGGTCTTTCCTTTAAGAATCACGCTGAGATAGTAGGCCTCGTAAACACTACAAAACATCGAGTTAGCAAACCTGGCTTTGTGGGGTTCCATCAATCTGCTTGTGGAGCCTTACCCAAAAGCATTAACGTATCCGAAGGAGCAGAATAGTGCTATCGAAGCTCCAACGACAACGAGCCATGACTGCAAACCTCCATCTGGGAAGGTAATTTCAGGCGGAGGGGCCTGTTTTTCTGGGTCTGCCGCGGGGTCGTCTCCCACTATCGTGCCTTCTTCTATATCTGGGTTGGCAATTGCGAGGTTTCCAAAATCTTTCTCGGATCTTGCTTGAGGTGTATTGCTGAGAGTTTCCAACTCCTTGGAGTTGATTGAATCCGCCTTCACCATATTGTCGATATCCCGATTCTTGTCGTGAGAAACTACTTAAATTCGGCCGAGGATCCCTGTTGTATTATGTGCGTTGTCGCCAGAAGGCTGTTGCACAGAGATGGCAAGCTTTCGACTTGTGCGCCGTTGTACTGTTAGCACGAGGAATAACCTTACTCTGTGAATGGAGATGTTAATTCTAATCTGGGCGGATTGAAGAATATATATACATCATCACAGCCTTCAAGCGCGACGTTTTCGTTACGAAATAATAACGTTGGTTGTCGGCCTTACTGAACGGTCCACGGTTATAACCGAATAGACGGGGAGTTAAATATGGGTGTTCTTGGACCTACCTCACGACGGATATCTGCCCAATCGTCACCAAACTTCCCGATTCCTTCAGCCTTCTCAGCGCTCTTGTCCTTTTCACCTGTTGAATCGACAGGGCGATCGTAGATGTGAGTAATAAGCAAGGAAGCCATAAGTTCAGGAGAAATATTCCTATTGAAGTATAGAATTATCTCCGCACAGTGCTCGTACGAAAAAGTCGGTTGGTATAACTGACGAATGATATTGCAGAATCGATCACGAAATGGAGACGGAGGTTAAACGGGCCGAGGTTTGTCATCTCGTTTTAGCCTGAAGCGAAAGGCTTGAATTTTCTTGGTGCCGCAAATCTGATAAGATTAGATCATTGCTGTCGGTTCGGTCGGTGATAGCAATAAGTGGGTCCATAAACCGATTCCACCGGTTTTGATATCATATGATACCGGACGGACACCCTGCGTCTGCCGATTTTTGGCCCTATTGCTTATCAAATCGATCGTGGATAGTGGGGAATACGAGTCATATAGCTCTGCCGAACCAGATTCCTGCAGGAACATTATTAATCAAGGTTTGCACCATCTAGTCTCGACGTCTCAATGAATCCTGTTCTTGATCTTTCGTCAACACGAACCCGTCGATAGGTTGCTGTCAGACGGAGCTAAAGCTTGTGGGCTTAACTAAATCCGTCGAACTGCCGTCCGTCATGGATCGAATAGGCGCTAGAGTTCCCTTTTCGACCCTTTCCAACTGAACTGTTCATGTTAGTATTCCCCATGAAACCCCAAAGCCAGCCTGGAAGCCCTCGCCACATAACCTGTCGATAATTTTTGGTGTTTGTTGCAATTGAACCACCAGAATTAGCCAAGTCTGTTTGTGTTTGCCCAGGCTACTCGTCATCACAGGGGCAAAGCCGTCCAATTGGGATGGTGCTTCCGTGGGCGAGGTCCAGGTCGCAACGTGCCGTGGTTCCACAGCCAAGATCACCAAGAGATCAAGCCTCGCCCGAACTCAGCAGGAGGTTGACGTACGACGACCTTACCACCGAACCCTCAACCGGACATCGCAATGCGAATTCTTCATCTCCACAATCAGCCGTTTAGTTGGTGGTATCGCCGGTACGACGACATTCTTGCAGTTCGATCTCACGGTCAGGGACCAGCCTGATTCGCGCAATCTACCCCAAAAAATGTCTCAAGGGTGGTCGACAAGGCTGACGTCCGTCGCCGTCTATTCCCTGCTTCTTCTCCTGCCGCCGCTACTGACTGCGGCACAAACCGATGGCGATCCTAATGCTGCCGCATGTGCATATCTAGACGATGCGTTTGATGTTTGCTGGCGAAGACGACGACTACAATATAACGATCCTTCGGTCGCGGAGTGCGTATGTAATGTAGGGGGCGTTCCGGATCCACTTATCGACCCCGCGGTGCCACTGTGCACTTCGTATCTCAAGACTCAGAGACAGGAGGATCGCGCAACTGCTTTCTACAGCAGCTTTAATGGCTATTGTGCCTCGTATGGGAATGGTGGAGGGGCCACCGGTGTTATGACAACGACTTCTGCTCCGGTATTCTTTGGACGCGCGAGTTGCGAATCTGTCATCCAATCTTACAACCTTTGTCAACGGTCTCCCCAGGATTTGATAATAGAGCCCGAAGTAGCATCGTGCCTATGCCATGATCCCGCTGGAACATTCACGACAGGATTTGACGACCTGCTGACGCCATGCTATGGCTGGGCGACGACTTCCGAGCCGGAATTTGCGAGTGGAATATCCAGCCTCTTCGGATTCTGCACTAGATTTGGTACCTTCACTGCCGAAACGATCACGTCCATGACATCCGAATTCACTCCGAGGCCCACAACGCGACGCACAATCCCATCTTTATCATTTTCTCAGATCGAAGACCCCGCGAGCACAGCGTGCGAAAAGATGGCAAGGGTTGCCAATGCCTGCCGCACTGGCCCAATGGATCCTCTGACGAGACCCGGTGTTGCGAATTGTGTCTGCACAGATCCAAATGATATTAACGGCGGATTCGGAACTGCATTTGACGACCTATTATCCAGTTGCTACCCTTATGCAAGGACAAGATCTCCGGCGGCCGCTCGGGAGATAGAGAATCTTAGCGGATACTGCACTAGATTTGCGGACGGTGGAAAAACATTCACGGTGGTAAGCTAGTATTCACCAAGGGCAGTTCCGAAAGCAACTTACATGGGGCCATCTTGCTGACTATATGCCTTGAAGACCTCCACCAATACTAATGCGACTCGTACGGTAACTAATGATGTATTTGTCACATCTACGGGCCTGCCAGAAGAAACGAGCCCGGCTGCAAATGTAGCTGATCGAAGCAAGGTTAGTCTAGCCGAATGTCCCCAACACTGCTCCCATGAAAGCGGATTCTAACAGTCGCCCCGCTCATAGGCGAGTTCGACGGTATCTTTAATTCTTTCTTTGGCTAGCATCGCCATGATTGGGTTGTTCCTATAGTAGGCTTCTAGAATCAGCTGCTGGGTACGGTTGATAGAGTAAAGACCGTTATAATGTAGATTTGGGAGCTGTAATACTCATAAACAGGGACCATAGTACTCTTACCTCTAGCAAGTATTAATGTATAGTACCGTCAATGCATTCTTATTGAGGGTTCTGTTTGGCTGTATGATTGTGTAGATATAGCAGCAGATGGGCGGTGAAGCTGCAGAGGCTCAGCGTTCCAGCCATAAGATATCTCAGCAACGCCATCAACCACGCAGCTTCCTCCTTCTCCGTCGACACCTCCTCTATCAGAACCGCTTCTCTCCCTCTCTTCAAGATATCGCCATCAAACCTTCCGTACGCCTTTTGTACCGTTTCATCATAGTAGCTAAGGGCTTTAATCGTCACTATCATGTCCTCAGAATTCAAACCGGGCCCTCCTGAGCGTCTCTCGCTTCGTGGCAACCCCCCCGACCTCGCCATCAGGTGTGGAACCCGCGTATTCAAGGTCCACCAAGACCAGTTGCTTGGAAAACCAGGGATCCTTGATGCAGTCCGCTATGAAGGCATCCAGGTAAATATCCTTATCATTTGACACTTTGATAAGTTTGCTAATATCGACGCGTCAAAAACTTCTAGGATGGCTGTGTCCAGGTTCAGGCCCATGACATTGAACATAGCGTTCTTTCGTGCATCCTGGACTACTTTTACAAGGGAAACTTTGATGAGAGCGGCTTGAACCCGTACGTTCCAAGCACTGGCCATCCCGATGAGAATAACGGGGTCCAAGAATCACCCTTTCGATCACCCTCTGGTTCTCCATCCGTTGAACGTAACAAGCGACTGGCCGCGGTTTATACCATGGCTCAAAAGTACAAGATCCCTGAGCTCAAGGAACTTGTCAAAGAGAAGTTCGCTGGCAACGGCAAGCTCTCTGAGTACCTCGCTGCCATCCTCAAGGATAGTAGCTTGACAAGTCTTGATATGGGACAAACCCTTCACGCAAAACTCCAAAAGGTTGCTTTGACTTCCGTTGACCCCCTTGAGATCGATCCCTCCGAAGCTATCGACAGCGGGTCAATCAAGAGCGTCATCGCCGCCAAATCTCTTGAAGAGGAGAAAGTGAACAACCCCAACAACACCCCAGTCACGGACGACCCTCTTACCACCTCGGCTCTCTCAACCATGGAGGCGTTAAACTCAACCCTTCAGACAGAACTCGATGCCCTTCGAGCCACTAATGAGCAGCAGACAAAGGAACTCACTGAACAGAAGTCCCAACTTTTGATCTTGAAGCATGAGAAGTTTCAAGCCGAGCTTTCCCGCGACACTGCTTTGGAGCGTTTTGAAGGTCTCATGAAGGTCGTCAACGATACCAAGAGGTGCAAGAACACTGGCTGTCAAGTCCCACTCAACATCGCCATCCAGGAAAACGAAGTCCGCACCAAAGGCAACGTCAATATCCGATGTGGCCATTGCAATTCCCGCCAACGTTAAGTTCAAGTTGTATTTTTTTTTCTTCCCTTTTCTATTCTAACGTTGACAAATGTACCCGAATCCACCTTCTTGTGTACGTAATATTCGACGATTATCAACACTGAGGGATTTATAGGGAAGTACATCTTGTACATAGAATAGGCTACAACTAGTACTCCCGATTATGGCTATGCTCCTGGATTACCTTTCCCGGATATTATAATTACAAGATTTCCCTCCGCTTATATTCAATTAAACTGTTCCTATGAGAAAATATGATAATTTGTATCGATTTATGATTTGTTCACTAAGCTACATTGTCCTTTATCGATATCCGTTCTGGCGCAGAAGTAGATGAATGCGAATATCATGGGCTATAGGTATCATTAGATTGAGCATTGCACTCTAGACGGTTCGTAGGGAGTTGTATATGGTGGAGATGATCCTCATCTTGGAGTAGAGATAGTGGCATTGCTAGCATGAATTTGGTGTGTTTCTGGTAGCATATTTATATATAAGATTCTGGCTCCGACACTCTTCTTGCTCCGTCCATCCCACTTCTTCCATCCTCCATCTCGCCTTCCGTCGCCTCTTTCCAGAAGTATAATCCGACCCGAAGCCCGCTGTCGGTCACGGGGACCTTGGTATTGTACCCACAAGCCCCCTCTTTTTCTTCTATCCTTGTCAAAATTAGTGAAGTTGCTGACTTTCTCGAGCCAGGTTACAAACCTTCGGACCCAGGAATGTCTGGCCTCCTCAATCAAAATACGAATATGGTAGACCCATAAAGGTCTCAGTACTTTGGCAAGCCGATTTGCTAGAATGAAATGGGAATCAAGTATCCCTACCCGGAAACCCTCGAAGAACTAGAAAGCTGAGTCGTTTTTCTCGTAAATAACGACGCTCTGAGACGGATGTCGACTCGGTTCGAAGAGCATCTTCAGGTATTTATCTCTTGGATCTCGCTCTGCAGAAGCGATCGCTAAGATATGTGGATAGGGTGAATGAGGTGTCATCATTTCGGCTTCCGGAAGATCCAACGACAGATTCGCTATTATTGCAGTACATTCACTTGGGCAGCTTTAATGAGCTGGAAGGAATGGGACTCCAATACTAGGGAGGTGATTTGGCCTTGGTTGATGTTGTTATTTACGACATGACTCCATGCAGCACCAAAGTATCGCATTTTCCAGCCTTTCCCAACTGGTCGCATTTAGGGTGCAGTACATTTTAAAACCTCGTGGCGAATACGTTACAAAGTTGAAGAGAGACTGAGAGGAACTTGAAGAGACAGTTGGTGAACTTATCAAAGACCCCAAAGGGTTACGGAAGTCATTGACTCTGCCAACCTTCCATGAACAATTCATTTACAGATTTCCGATCCCACTACCAAATATTCCGACGGTTGCGAAGAAATGTACAAGGGTCTTCGGCGGCGCGGGAATGGAGGGAGACCACCAAATCACCATCACCGAGGAATTACCTGCCATGGCGTTGGACAAAGTGGTCAGCACAATGTCAGCGCAGGCGCTAGTATTTTAGGAGATACGAGTGAAAGCTGCCAAGCCGAATTCGTTTCCCATGAGGATATGGATGAAAGTGAACCGATTGGACGCCGATGGTCTTAAACAGTCTGCTCCTGAAAACGAAGAATGCTGCAGCTGCGAGAAAGATAGCATCGTCGGTATCAAGGTATGTATGTTTATAAGAACTAACTATTAAGTCGGTCCCCGGGGAGGAATGGGTTATGGGAAATGGGGCGGCCTTGAGCAAAGAAATAGGGGCGAGGAACTAATCTAAGATAGTATCCGAGAGGCTAGTGATACAGGTTCATTCAAGATCTTAAGACCGGCGGGAATTTTCGCGATGTCTCGCCACCAAGAACCGCAAAATTAGCAGTGGGGGAAACTATTCCGTAACAACGAAGGTGGTGGGGAGTTTGTAGGAAGAGAAAGTTGGGTGTATTTCCCAGAACAATTCAAAAAGCGGCTGAGTCCAGCTACCTCAATGGTAGCGCTGCAGCTGGTAAAGGAGACTAGCGTGAGTCACATGGCACAAAGGGCAATACAGATGCTTAGGAGGGGTAGGATAGGTTTGTAAAAGCGAAGAGAGCGATGATGTTCATGCTGCTGCGAATGCTTCTGGGACGATTCTTTCCCTGGACGCTATCCTATTACAACTGGGTCTATTGTCATTATAATCTATCGATATTACTTAAACGTTTAAATTCCCGCCGGCCGCCTGGACCCTGTTTCATAGCTCCCACTATTGCTTTAAGTCCTTCCTAAATACTTCTGGCGACTTTGGGCCTTAGCTAAATCATCGAGTGAACGGAATTCTAGAAATGGAGACGTAAAGCATGTTATCCAGACTCGAGAGTTTTTCATAAAAGAATAGGGAATAAAGTTAAAGGTATACCCAGAGCAGAAGCAGTTTCTAGAGGCGCGGGTTGAATATCGGTGCAAAACGCCAGTGCAATTTTCTATGCATATACGTGCAGGTATCCCCTCTTACTTAGTTCTCGTCGCCATAGATCATTAGGTGGATCATCCGCCACAGGATCCATTCCCGTTCTAAGTGTTTATCAATCCTCGTTATCATCGTGATCAGTCTCTAATCCGGTCATGATACCCCCTTTTGGTAGAGGGATAGAGATATCTGGATAACTACCCGCAAAAATTTCGTGAGGTAAATTTACAGCTTTTCCTTCGGCATGCCCATATACTCCGCCGGCAATTACCTTCCTCTGTTCTTTGTTCCTCCAACGTTCGCTTAACATGTTCGCAGTCTTGGAGTATCGCGATAATTCGCAGTATTTGGTCAAATGCGAATATGTACTCCTCATGCGCGAGATACTTGTTTAAATTCTCTACGCTAGTCGTCCAAGTATATATCCTCGAAGCAGACCTGCGGAAGATTTCAGGGTGGAACCGGAGCTGTAAGGCTGGTGAGCAAGATCGACTCGAATGGCACATAACCTCGACCTCTGAACCTGAGCGCTCGGGCTTCTGTTACTGTGTCGTGTGACTAGTCCGTTCACACAATTGGACAAGATTTGTGACCTGTGATTTCCTATTCTGGATCTTTCGCAGAGCGCGCTAGTATTTGTGGGCCTACTTTCACAGAAATAATATCGGAGCCGTTGACTATTGGAAAGCACAATTTTTTGTTTCAGGCTGATGTTTCGTAATTTTAATCAATCTGCGATAATGTGGTCTCGTAAAGCAGCCCCGAGATTATAGATGATAATTGGGGGTACCGGTGGCTAGGCACACAACCAGGTAAAGATCGTGTAATTTGCTGAAGTTGAATTAGAATTTGAGGAAGTATAGCTGCATGCAGAGTCTGCTGTATGAGGGATATTATTTCAGCAGCAGTCTCAGGGAATTGAAAGCTCCTATAAGTATTTCACTGGTGGAAACCCAAAAGTTCTGGGTAGAGATGTACATCGACGTTACATGTTGGATTTTTTGTATCCGTGCGGTATCGATATCGCGTTGGTCGTTCTCGTTAGCCTTCCGGAAAATTTCGAAAGGCCTCAAGGCTGCGAAACTAGTTTCGAAAATATCTCGGCACGATAGCCTCTTCGCACGGTCCTCTAACTAGCTCACTACTAGCTACTTTAGTTCCTCGCCTGCGCCCCAAACTTAGTGAGACTAACCAACCAGGCACCGACATTCGCCTGTATGAACTACGCGAAGACGGGTTGGGGATATGCAACTCGCCGGCGACCGGGGCTGCTCAGGCCTCAATTCTCGTTCCCTGGCCTGATAACCCTTTATATCTAACTGCTGGGGGTATAGCTGGATTCGATGACCTCCGACGCCCTCCGAGACGATGCACGCGTGATGGTCACGATTCAGGGGTGGGTCCATCTTGGGCAGAATAAATGCATTAACGATTTCCAATTAATTTATCCCTCCAAAATACAACAAACTATGCGCCGTTCCCTATAGTATCGGTGCAAATTTACTTCATGAATAAATTGTCTTTCCGGCCACTCGGTTGACATCATACAACATATGAGGGGCGTACAAATTTCCATTCGCCCTTTATCTGAACTCAACGGTTACGTCGACGTTGAAATATCAGATTCAGGGAATAACAAAGGAATCGTCAATTTTGCCTCCTACACCGTCAGGATAACCAAACCAGAGCCGATTGCGAGATTCGAAGAGTTCCTCGCTAGGCATGTCGAGGATTACGCACTGGAAGAACCGTTTGAGACAAGGCTTGCGGAAAGAGTGCAGAATGCAATATCAGCGTACGGGACGGATTTATACAATCAAATCAAATTGAACGGGCTTTTGGAGAACCTTAACGACCTTACAACTCAAGACCCGGTTTCAAATCTGGAGATTTGCGTATTCGAAGAACCCAGTAGCATCACTTCAACCATACATTGGGAATTGTTGGAATCACTCCCCCTTCAGCAACTGCACCCAAAGATTCAAATTCATGTCTCCAGAGTGGCGTTAACTCCTCCGGAAGCCGAGGTGACGTGGGCGACTGATGCTACATGGCCTCTAAACATACTGGTTGTGGTAGCCCGATCCGGTGACAAAAACGATATTCCGTATCGAAATGTTATTCTCCCGCTCACCAATATATCGAACAGCTTTCCTGAAAGCATTTTAAACATTGATATCGTCCAGTTAGGGACATGGGAGGCGGTGCAGAAAGCATTGGTTGCCAAACCGTTCGCATATTATGATATCGTTCACTTCGACGTCCATGCAGGTGTTGAAGAGTCTCGGTAAGACCCCTGGGACTCTTATATCGCTACAATATCTAATTATGGAGAATTTAGGGCCATACTTCGATTTGAAGCTTCCGTCTTCACGGAGGATAAAATTGATTCTGAAGATGTTGGAAGGACACTCGTCGAACACGGGGTCAAAGCAGTAATCTTAAATGCTTGCCGGTCAGCGCGGGAACCAGTACAGTCTGGGTCGAGTATCGCGTCTGCTCTCCTCCATCACGGTCTTCATTTCGTGATTGGAATGTCTTACAATACACACCAAGATGCTGTCGGGCACTTCCTGCGAGCCTTATATAACACTTTGCTGGTTGATAACCGGACGGTTTCAGAAGCCGTCTACCTCGCAAGAAAGGAGATGCAGTCTAAACCGACCCGAGAAGGACGGTTTGGTACAAAGGTCGATGTTCAAGATTGGTTCAACCCAGTGTTATATCTACGCAACCCCGCCGTTGGCCAATTGCATATTGTCCCTGGACCCCGCGATCTTTCTTCGAAAGCTTCTCAGGTTGATGACTGGTGTGCTGGATTCTACGGTCGAGATTATGATATTGCGTGTATCGAAAAGGCGCTTCGCAGCGGCACGATTGCTAGGATCCAAGGCTTCAGGGGCGCTGGAAAGTCGACCTTGATGAAGCATTTGCAGGAGTGGTGGGTTCAATCTAGATTCGCGGAGTCAGTATTCGTGGTTGACTTCGCAGAGATCGATGAGCTCACAATGACTTCTTTTAAGCTATATCCGAGGGATATCTTTACCAAAATTGATGCAATCATTACAGAAAGGCGACAAAATAGGAATAAGGAGCGACGAGTTTACAAAATCTGGCCGGCTCTGATGTATGGGACTGGACTAGGGGACACGATGCTCGACCATACCAGTACGCAGGATGATGAATTATTGCAGCGACCAGACCGGACGGTTTCGGAAGACATTTGCTCCCGCCTCAAAGCCGAGTTTTCACAGGAGAGGTATATTATCCTCTTCAATTGCTTCGATAACATATCATCCGCGGCTTACAGTGGAGATATCAACTTTCAATGTTGGATTGAGGAGATGCAGACCTGGCTTAAGGATCTCGACTGGGTTGAATGGAAGAGTATGGCACTATTTTCATCCTCGCTGGCCGAAGAGTGGCTCAACAAGATACCCGTGGTCTCGCCTACTTGTCATGGAGCAAAAATTAGATATATACCCGCGGAGATCGTCGAACTTGAAGGGCTCGACCCTGATGCAGCTACGCAACTCGCTAAAGGGGTTATTGATCTTAGCCCTTACTTAGGAGACGCAACCTCCCGCCTCTTCTTAGAGAGGATTCTTCAATACTACCAGTACCAACCGCTTGCACTAAAAGTTGTGCTTCCACATCTTCAGGACTCTGGGCTTACTACAAAACAATATTTTGAGCGCACACTATGCTCCGAGATTCAACTCCCACTTAAGGATACAGGGGAAGAGAAACGTCTAATAATGGACATCAAGCGGGCATGCACGGCTGCCACCGGCCCTATTTCACTATCAACACTCGCTGCTACCACAGTATATTGTCCGCGTACATACCTGGTAGATATTCCCAAGGCCGATGAGCCTTTTCAGGAGGTAGAAAACACCAACCAGGCTTTCGATGACGAAATTGAAACATATCAGGATTTTGGACTAGTTCGCTATATTGAACCTAGTAGAGGCGTCGAGGATGATGTGAACGACATCTACAGCGGCCACCTCATGATCCACCCTCTATTCACTTCTTATATGAGGGGAACTATCTCGGAAACGAGTGATATCGAAGGCGTAAAATCGCTTGATATCGCTTTCTCTTACCTCGTCTATTATCTCGCCCAGCGGAGCGAGGATGGGGAAGGTATTGATAATTCCCGGCATCCTGGTAGCATTGAAATTGAACGCAACTGGTTCAACATCCTCGCTGCGCTAAGGTACTGTGTAACTAGGCCTTATGACCGGGGCCATAGCACAGAAAGACTGTTTGACTTTATCATGAATCGCATTGTATTGTACGTTGCCGATTACAAGCAAGATTGTTGGGATATTATAGCAGAGATTGCATTGAGTGGCATCAAAAGGGTCATGAACGAATTTTCGAAATTCGACAGTATCACTGTATCTTGGTGGAGCGACGGCCTGCTCCTGTATGACGATACATCAGCTGAGGAACCCGACGAAAGGGCCAACCAAATCTTCCCACTTTGGCTTCTGCAAAGAGTTATCAAACTTTACGTATTCCTCCGACTATACGCCTACAAGAAGTTCGACCCTCAGGCTTGGCATTATAATGCCGCCGTCATCGGATTGCTCGATCTCAAACGGAGCCAAGGTTTCCACCACGGGGAAGGGGAGACATTCCTAGAGCAGGACGCGTTCATCGCAGCAGCTGAAATTGCACATCAATCTAGCAGCCACTACGAGGAGGGACTCACTTATTTTGTCAACGTAGATCCCTCCCGGACGGCCGAGTCGATGAGAGAGCATCTGGAAATACGAAAACGAGATATTCTGGCGGAAATGGTGGGATATGTCATGGACACTGGTGTTCATCGGGTTGACACAGATATCAAGAAATTGGCTGGTATAACCGGGGACACCGTATTCTCAACAGGGGAGAAACTTCTCAGTAGATCTGTGCGAGCCCTTATGATGAGACGCGTGTATGCCAAAGCATCATATACCAAGAGTGAAAAGGATATTGAAAGAGCAAAGAAATTGGTCTATCAAGAGCTGGAGTTAATCAAAGACCCAAGCGATCCCTACACGATCATCTTGCATAGATTCATATGCGATGTGAGTAGTAAATCCTTCAATACCTTTTGAGACTGTATATGAGCTAACTTTTGATGTAGCTATTTAAATTGGAAGCCGATTGGAATGGCGCAATCAGACAACTTCACATCGTCCTCGAATTTATTGAGTTTAACCCTCAAGCGTTGCAGAGCATCATGTCGGAAAGCGGTCGTGGCTCATATCTCATGGAAGTACACCATGCGCTCGCAGAATGCTACGAGAATTTGGGGGATCCCGACAACTTAAAACTGGGGGATAAACATCGGGAGCTCCGTTGGAATATTTACGAAGAGCAGGAGAAAACTTGGGCATCTGTGGACCATAAAAAGGAAGCAACTTTCAACTTGGTGCTTGCTATACAATACGCAATTGAGGGAGTGTGTTTAGGGACTTCACCGGAGGGCTAAATAGAACAGATATAAGATCCAGTCCCGCATAGTGGAGCTTGCAGAGCGCTGTTGTGCACAAGGAACCGGATAAGGCCTATGGGCATGAAGTTGACACTTCTTGTATTTGTTTAACAGCTGCATTTATACTTGCTATATTAATTTGCATTGCTGTCGACGTGGATACACCTAACTCCACTACTTGATGTAAATTTTACCAGAGCCCGTACAATTTCCCGAACTTGTCGCCATTAGCACCAACTCTGTTCCACTCCATACCGTTCTCGACACCAGTAGCAACAGCGCTGCCCCAGACATACTCGATCCATCCGAGAACGCCGTCAACACCAGCAGAAACACCACTGGTAGTCCAGACATTCTTATCCCTGACATATCTAGCCTTCGGGTTCCATCTGACTCTTTGTCCAAACTGGATAACGAAAGCCCAAGCCCTCTTGTTGGTAGTGGCGCGTTTTCCGTCAAGAATTCCGGCACGGGCAAGAACCGAGGCACCAGTACAAACGGAGATGATGTATTGAAGCGAGGGGTAGACATCCTTAACGAATTGGATGACGGGGGCGATCCCGGCATCGTTTCTGGTTCCAACACCGCCAGGGACGAGCAAGACGTCCAATGGGGGTGGATTTGTGAAGGAATAGCCGGTCAGGACGGTGGCAGAGGTGTTGGAATTTGTAGCGAATGGAGTGTATGGCTTAATTTCGGATGAGACGCCATCTTCGGAAAGAAGGAAGATATTGATAGGTTGACTGGTTCCGAGTCCCCAGAAAGCCTCAATGGGGCCAAAGACGTCTAGAGGCTGCCAACCTTTGAAAAGGGCAATGCCGATATTTTGGGGCTTGGGACCCGGTTGAGGCTCCACATTGGTAGCAGCTACGTTGAAACCGAATTGTCAACTAATGGTCATATATATAGAAGATAAAATCCTCGAAGGTTAGGGTTTATATATACCAGCAAGACCTGCACATATGGCAGTGATAAACGTGGCAATCTTCACCATTTTGATATCAAAAAAAATAAGATTTAAGCTAAAACTGGGGCCGGCGGGTGGGATACGGATGGTATGCAAGGTACGGATACTCCAGAAACGAAACACAATTGGCACCCACTCGCCTTTATATCCTCGGAACCAGGCCCCTGGAATCGGTATCCATATTCCCGACTCGGTTGATGGAGATTCGCAAGCGCACATGCGCATCTGCATCTGCATGGATTGTAACAGATCTCGAAACATAGCTCCAGTCAGCAATTGTCCTCGTGGTTGTGTTGAGTTAGCCACCGGCAGTTGCATTCCCAGAAAGGGACATCTTGGCGTCTATCGCCCTCGGTCCGTGTAACCGACGCCATGCAGAACGCCCAATGGCAAGCGCAGGACGAGACAAAAGTGACCCTGGGAGCCCCATAGTTGAGCGCATTGGAGAACATTATTCAGCCTCCTGGTGGGTTTTCGATGATGCTTGGCGGGGTAACATGAACTAAAATGGCAATGGCGAATATGTAAGTTTCGAGGCTGTTTGCTGGGGCATGATTCATGGACATGGGACGAAGGCGTCATTCACTCGGACGAGGCCGGGTTGAGTGCAACATTAGCAAGGCGTAATGGGAATTTGGATGCGAACGAGGTTGGGGTTTGGAATTTGGATATGAAGACGATGATGCATTCTATCTGCAGGTTATATACAACCATGCTATTCTCCGACGACCCTTCACGGAGGAAGGTCACGGGCGAGATCACAGCCTCCTCGTTAATTCCAACCCCCGGATGCTGTTCCTAGCACCCTCACGCTCCGTTGATCTCCGCCGCAGCTTTCTCTTTCCAATCATCTCTCCACCTGCTCAGAGGAGGTCTTCTTTCGATGACATCCCCAACTCCCCAAGCCATTCTCTTCTTGTCGGTCTCCTCGTCCACCTCTCCATCGGGACAGATCACGTAAAATTCGTCCTTCTCCATCTTCTCAACTAGGTACTCAGCGACTTGCTCGGCTGCCCAAGCACCGGCCGGCTTTTCAGTGCCGTGCAATAAACTGGTCATTCCTGTATGTGTCCAACCGGGCACCAGGAGGTGGACATGCGTGGTAGCATTATCCCGCAGATCGAAGTGAAGGTTTTCAGCAATCGACTTCACAGCAGCCTTTGAAGCGTTATAGGCGGGGTTCCCCGGTGGATTGGTGATGCCTTGCTTCGAACCAGTTAAGACAACTGCCTTTGGGCTTTCCGCTGTGCTCGCTGCGATCTCGTCAAAGAATGTCGAGATACCGTTAATGTATCCAAGAAAGTTGACATTCATGGTCTTGGCGAAGGCAGTGCCGTCCTTCCAGTCCGACTTCGCGTTTATGGCAGCATTGAGGACAAGGAAGTCGATTTTGCCGAATCTTTTGATGAAGTCCTTCTTCAATAACGACCAGGCGCGAGGGTTTGAAGTGTCTTCTCGGTATCCGTCAATGGTAGCCGATGGGTACTTTTCTTTGGACGAAGCGACGAAGGCCTTGGTGGCTTCAATGTTGTGGTCGATGATGGCAACATTCATGCCCTTGGAAAGACAGAGGTCTGCGATTGCGCGACCGATGCCGCCTGCACCACCGCTGATAAGAGCAACGTTACCCGGTTTGAAGACGGTCATTTTTGAAGCCTGAGATATGTGTGGTGATCGCGAGAGTTACCGATGAGATGAGGGGCAAGTGGGTAGGGTATTGGAGAAGGAAGAGGGGTGAGCGATTTCAGAACCCCAAGCTCCAGCTAAAAGCTTTTGATCCGGTCTCGAGCCGCCAGGACCCGCTGCCGTAGGAGAATGCCGGCTTCATAGCTTATTTTGCTGATTAGTAATCGGCTGAGGCCGTTGATGGAGACTATGATGTCAAATGTCCGAGCTCACGATTTGTAAAGGGAAGTTAGATTGAACCTAGTGCATATACTCGGTCTTAAAGGCCTTATCACCGGTCGCTTTGAAATCCAACACTATCAACACGATGATTTATGATGGAGAGATACGGCTTCGCAATGGTGATTGGTACTCAATAATGAGGCAATAAGTATAAAAAACGATGAAAGGGTTGCCATGCATACTGGAAAGACAAATCTACTGAAAAATTTGGTGGAAAAATGTTATCCCCCCTATGTTGGATAAAGTTTCAACAAGATCCATCTCCATGCCCGTATGAACTGAAGACTGTATCTCGCCACGAGAAGAAGGTTAAAACATAACCCAAATGGGCTCCCAAAAGCGGTAATATAGCAAAACTCTATATATTTCCGAGTCGGTAACATCCCAACCCGGAAAATTACCGGAAATGTCAAGATAACCGGCTGTCAAAACTCAAAGTACCTAGCGAAGCCCCGCCGTAGAAATGAGAGTATCTCGGATTAGGAAGTGATTGCCATGTAAGTTTGTATATCCTTTCTATGGCGTTAGGGGCGGCGTGGTCTGGAGCGTACTATTTGCTGGTAAGGTTTTCAGGTACGCGACGGTTATGGGTGGAGGCCTGATCCAGATCTCATACTTTTGCCGTGACTCGAGTGTTTTGAATATCAGAGTATAACGTAGGGCCCACGTGTATTTAAGCGTGCGGTTTCCATGTCCCTCATCGAGGCATCTGCAGGCTTTAGATCTATCGACTAAATATATCTATTTCACTCGTTACAAATTCAGATACCTTTAACTCAAAAGCCACACTCTACCGGCTCCACACACTCTTTCACCAACTTTTCGTTATTCCATATCTTGCTATTGAGATATAGTACGGAATCGTTGGACGATTTCTCCAATATGAGATTATACACTCCTTTACTCCTTCTTGGTCTAGCGTCTACCGTCTTTGCACTACCAAAAGGCCATAAAGACAACGCTCTAAGCTCAAAGACCATCAGCAAGCCCACAGGAGCGGTACCCACCCATTCGGTCTTCACCGACGGTCCTAGTTTCAGCCTTCCAGCCGTGCCACCACGACCTCCAGGTGCTACTCAGCCTCCCCCGGTTCCAACTGGAAGTGCTTCCCCTCATGGTCCACCATTTCGTAATGGAAGGCCTCCAGATGCGAGTAGGACCGGTGTACCCCTGTCTGGCAGTCCGCCTCCAAGACCCAGTGGCACTGTCGCCCCATCCTCTGCCACTGCAGACGATTCGAACAAAATGAAAGGGAAGGTTGGCATCGTCAAGCCTAACCACTGAATTCCCAGCTACCTTTATTGGTTGGCTATGGGAAGTTACGGCGGGAATGAGGGTGCCCTCTAGGCACTTTGCATCTTTGTATTATAGAGAGACCGTCCAGTTGAATACACATATCTTGTCTTGCTTGAATTGGTTATAATAGGATCTGGTTATTGATATAGATTGGACTATATATGTTCTAGAATAAAAGAATCCTTCAAAAGAGCTTAAGGAATAGTAGTTAGTGGTGCGACGCAGCAATGTCTAGAACAGGCCCCCAATACTGGCTGCGCCAACACAATGCTCCGTAAAATACCACACGCGTCTCCTGCACCCCCAATCGCAGCATCACCAAGATTATTGCAATCATCATCGTTATCATCATCGCAACCTCACCAAGGAACAATGGAGACTACGCTAGGAGGGACAGATTCAGCTTCCCCTGCTTCCGACCTCCAAAGTCCACCACGACCACTACCGTCTAGTGCCGAGACTCTATCCCCATCCTCGTCCATTCCATCCGGCGACGAGGAAGATACACCTACAGACATGCCGTACAGTCTAAGTCGATGGGCCCGATACCCTCGCTCTGGAGCTCCACCACCTTCATTAACTGAATTCGTCCAAAGAGCTCGAGGCTCTAGGAGGTCGTTCATTTTTGGCGAAAGGGTCGAAACTCGTCGAGATTCCGACTCTTCATTCTCGAATAAGTACCCAGCTCAGACTTTCCCAGTTACCACAGATCAAGGGGAACTCTCTGGAGCTCCTGAAGATAGGCCTCCTAAAGCGTTCTCTTCGCCCGCTTATCATCAGCCTGGGAAGGGACTTCATCTCGATATGTGTTACGATATTTCTTCCACGAAGGCAGAGGTAGGGGACTCCCGCTCTGCTTCATCAAAAGACTCCTTCGAAACGGCCGATTCACGGAATCGCAACGGAATCAGTGCTGATGTTCAAGATACCAAGAGCGATGGAAGCAAGGAATCCAGTGGCGGTGATGCCGCTGACCAGCTCACCGCCCTCATTGTTTCCATGCAAACTAGCGAGCCACAGGAGATACAGTCACCCCAGATCTTGCACGTCGCTGCTCCGGTCGACCACCTTCCCGCTGCTTCCAGTGACATCAAAGAACCGATTTCAGCTACTCTCGGGAACAAAAACTCTTCTCAACAAGGCCTAACCCTTGTCTTCCACGGCAAGGACGAACGAGGTCCTCCTCCAGTTCCTCCAAAGCCAACGGAATACCAACCAGCTATTCACCAACCCCTTAAGGAGAACAAATCAGGGACAACCGTTCAAAAGTCCGTCGAACAGCTCGAATTCTACAAGAATAATCCTCCAACAATGCTCATCTTCCAAGTTATCAAGACCAGTACCAACCCCGAAACTCGCAAATGCGAGTACCACCTCCGTTACAACTGGTCCGGCGACAACCCTGCTTTCCCAGATGGCCCAACATCCGAGGATATCTTCCTCTTCGACGGCTTGTGCATGCACAAAGCCGTCATCGCACGTTTGCGTGTCTGGCATTCATCCCACATCTGCATCAGCAAGGACCCAAGGATCGAAGACATGAAGTACCGCCTGTCTCCCGCCGAATACACTGAAATCAACCAACACCCTTGGCCACCATTTAACCCCCGTGGATGGCTCCGCTGTTTGATTTGGGGAAACTTTGGCATCGAGTCCTCTACAGATTAATCGTTGTCAGCTTATTTATGGCATTCCAGACCACATATCTGAAGAGCATCACCAAGAAATCATGTTCTTGTTACCTTACATGTACAATACAAATCGAGGCATCCTGTCGAGTATGCCGTGCTAGTGACGACAATGACATGCTATTCAACTATAAAAAATCAATCACCCCCGAATGTAGGTCTACATCCGATGGAGTGATCCTAAGATCTCTAAGCGAATTTAAGGATTTCTTTGCATTGATGGTTATAATGCTAGAAGCATTTCTCGAGCTATCGTCGGTCCCTATTACCGCTAGGCCTAACCAAGAGACCCACTATCTTCCGCCGCTATGAAGAATAAAACCACGAGCTCTAGCGAAGCTCTCGAAGGAATAATGCCACCTTAGAAATAGGAAACGAAGTAGAGAGGTTTTGTAGTAGCTTTTGACAAAAGTAATAACCATCGTCGAACTCGAGATGGGAAACAGTTGAAAACATCGTCGTATTAGACATTCCAGACTCTTCATCCTTCAGCATAACCATCACTTATAATTCAGTAAGTCCACCACCACTGCCGTCTTTTTTTCTCGTTCTTCTCACCCCTTTTTATAATCCCTCTCACCCCCCTTTTTTCTCGTCTTCCATCTTATCTTTCTTCCCAGATCTCGCCTCACTTCCTTCCCTTTCTTCGGGCTGTCCCTCATCCCCACTTACATTAGATTGATAACCTTCCTCAACATCCTCCATCTTTCCACTCTGTTCGAAGAATTTAGCCCGCTTCAAATCCCCCCTATTACTCCCCGCTGACTCCCTGCTTCTTTTACTAGCCAACGGGTCAATATCCTCGCTATCTCCATCAAAATCTGTGTCTATTTCGGCCATAGCAGCAGGTCTCCCACCGCCCTTTCCTTCATCTTCGCTTTCGGAGCTCATTCCAGGATTTCTCTCCTTTCCTCCTACATTTCGAGAAGTTTTGGAGTTTTTCTTCTTCGCAAGTGGCTTTTCCCAGCGAGTTGGCAGAGGAACTCGGGTGAGAGGTTTTTGGGGTGGCGGATGGACACTGTAGGGCGGCGGAGGGACGGAAGGAAAAGGAATAGTGGCTGGTGGAACCCAGCCGTCGTCTTTACTACTGTAAGGTGTCGGGTGGACGGAAGGGAAAGGAATAGTGGCAGGCGGAATCCAGTCGTCGTCGTCATCATCATTAATCCTCTGGTTAGCAGCTTGAGACGATGATCCTCTTCTGTCAGAACGGTGCTTGGTCTGTATTGCCTGTTGGGATGCCCTCCTCATCTTTTCGATCCAGGCAGCCTTTGCCGCAGCTTCCTCTTCTTCGGACTTTTGGTCGGCTCTGGGTCCCGTAGCGTCCAAATCCATCGCCTCACCAGTCAGGTCCCGCGTGGAGGCTTTTGATGTTCCCTTGATGTCTGCGCCAGTCTGTCGCCTCTGCCCCGCATCGAACATCCTCCACATCGGATGATTCCTTCTGTGGTTATTATCACCCTGTGCTTTATTGTAAGTATCCCACATCTCGGCGTCGTCGCCCTCTGAGTAACTCGCCGAACTACGGTCGCTTAGGCCAGTAGACGCCTCAAGATCCGGCGTCTCTTCAGGCGGGGAGGGATCAGGTTTCGAAAACCTGAGCTTCAGAATAGGTCGAGAAGGCAGTAGCAGTGGCCTCTTAGTACTCCTACCCCGACTCTGGTTCCTCCCGGCCGCTTGTGCTCTCTCATATTCCTCAGTCAGTTTCTGTTTTGTCTGGAAGTAGATTGCCTTCGAAAGAAACTCCTCTTGGTAAATGTCCTTGCCGTTGAACCACTCCGACCGCTGACCCCTCCATACGGATTTGATGACATCTGGGTCTTCGATCCTCTTATCTTTGGGTTTGAAGAGGTTTCTTTGATGGAAATTTCGCATGATGCGAATGCCCCACGACCAATTAAGCTCATCGAAGGTAAGCCACTCGGTAACGGCCGGCTCGCCATTCTCGAATACGAATTCGCCAGCATATTCGATAACTTTCGGGTTGGTGCTGTCTCTATAGCGAGAGTTGAGGATTGATTTCAAGGACCAATCCGGATTCCCCATAGGGCGATCAAATGAAGCGGCTGGGTAGGTGCAAGTCAGGCCGAGACGAAGAAGTCTCTGCTCAAGGGTTGTAAAGTTGTTCACACGTGTGGGATGATCCGCTGGGTTGAAGGGTCTAAACACACTGTCGTGTAATGGTAAGGGTTTTCTTTCCTCCTCCTTTACTGGAATATCAAATTCAACCTTCTTTCCACGAGACTGACTGCTATAAACAGGTCTATTGGTTCCGATGGGCGCCCTGGCAGCAGTTGGTTGGGATGTATCGGGTAGACTTTGCTGTCTTAGTTGGGCCAGGTACTGCAGAGATTCTCTGGTACTCTTACTGAGATCTTTGTGGACTGACGTTGCCTCGTCCTCAGAAGAATCGTCTCGGGTTTTCCGTGCACCCCCCGATGATGAACCTTCATCTTTCTTCGGATATCGGTCCATCGGCGAAGTTCGTAAAACTAATTTAACTGCTCTCGCCATTTTGGTTAGTATAAACTCCAGCAGCTAAACTATTAAACTGTACTGCTCGAAGATTAGCCAACTAGGAAAGGAACTATTTGCATCATACCGATGTTAGGAATGGAAAAGAGAACAAGTTCAGGATGTCAATCCGACAAGGCTACCAGTTCGCGTTTTCGTCAGCGTGCGGCGCAGAGAGTTTGTCTTTAGCAGGATATCGGCGGGAACCAGCAGCAACCGTGTTTGAGAGAGTACCAGGAACAACGGGGCGCTCTAAATATGAAGCTACAGGGATGGCGGATTCGGAGACAAGGTAGAGATAGTTTGAAGACAGGTTGGAGATGAGGTTACAAATCGATGGTGGTGATGAATTCGACCTCACAAAATCCGGTCAAGATATGGTGCCAAGGCTACGCAGAGGGCCCGCATGGAAATGCGGTCTGCGCCGCTGTCTCTATGCGCGGAGTAACTTCAGTTTACACATAAGGATAAACTTGTGGGAAGGCTTCAAGGACATGTCCCTATGTATAGCTATAGATGGTATATACTTATACTTGTGAACATCTGAGCCTCAGAAAGTGGCTAATCTTACATACAGGATATACGCTATTCATTTCAAAATCCAGGGACTTCCATTCCAACTTTTGTTCAGTACGATTTCGATTGAGGAATAACTAGTAGTGGTAGGCTAACTCCTATCATTTAAGGATTCCGCGACACCCAAGACGATTAAAACTACGGTACCCCGGGTGCGGGTCCTCGGAGTACCTCGCTGATCGGGACCGGGACCAGAGGTGGTAATTCCTCCAGCTTCAACTTTAAGTCGTTCAGGCGGTCCCTGTAGAATAAAAGGGTATCTAATACCTGCTGAGATCGTTCCCACACCGGCGCGAACTCGTAATGATCCTTTGTAAATACATTCCAGAACATGGTCCTTCTGGTTTCCTTGTAATTCCAAAAGGCTCGATCTAGACTTAGAAACATGCTCTCGACTGCCTTGTATAGATTATACCGCCCAGCTACATCAAAGAGCGCCCACGCATTTCCGCCGGGTTGGGCAGCCTGAAACTTATCGGTAGCGTAGAGCCATCTTGTCAGTTGATCCGGTGTTCCAATGCCCCGGTTCCGCGGGTACCACAATAGCAGTGCTATTGCATCCCATATTGATAGGAACTGTGTGATACCTGGTATTAGGGGACGAGATTTAAGGTCCCTCTGGTAGAAATTAGGCGGTACCGGTACTTTTAACGCCAGAATTTTGTCATTCAATACCTTCAGGCTCACCAGTTTTTCAATATTATATTCGGCGCCTCCCAGTAGGTCGAAGTACGGTTCCCCAAACCGACGTACAGTTGGGCGAGGGGATCCCGGGGAGGGCGGCTCTTTATTAGCCTCGCCATCATCGTCGGAATCGGAATCAGAATCGGGACCGGCTCCGATCCGACGGGACCCGACTATGAGGTCAAATTGCCCTCCCCTTATTCTTTGCTCTAGCGAATCAAGATGCTCGGAAAGTTCTCGAGCTATCGTTCTGTAGGAAGGGTCAGGAATGACGTCGAATCCGTCTATTTCTTCTATTTGGTCCAGTTGTTCTTCACCCGCCACTTCATCGCCCGCGCTTAATTCATCGCTACCTCCAATTTTGTGTTCTCCTTGCGTTCCCGAACGTATATCCGTCAGTAAATCCGCAATTTCCTGCAGTTTCACCCTATTATCCCCAGAATATTGTCCAATTGCCTCGAATGGCACGGCGCCATGCTGTGCCCTTGTGATTCCGAATAACCTGCCGGTCGACGAAGTTTCGATTAGCATTTATACTTTCCATCATTAGTCCAGATTACAAATCAAATTTTGCTGATATTGGTGTCTCATAGCCATGCATAATGTTAACGCGCTATTGATACTTCTTAGAGGCCCGCCCTTTGGCTTACATCGAGACAAGAGATGATATATCTATACTTACGCAACGATAAAGAAGAGCCCTGCCACATACTGGCGGCCGGTATGATTGGACCACATTATAACCTTATGTTATGTTAAATGTCCAAGAGCTTTAAAGCTAGAACCCGGAAAACACCACGTATACACAAGACAAATTGCAACGTTTGTCTTATTAGATATCTGGATTGGACCTTCTTTATATGGTGGTTGTTGACATGGTTTACGACCTTTGTAGCGAGAAAGTCGCATGTTATGTACACGTGAGCCATGTGGAAATATATTGTCTCATATTGTAGAATGAGCGAGATGTTTCTACAGGCCTCAAGCCGTTTCTAGATAATGACCTCAATCCAAGCCCTCTTGTTCGCCTGCAACACAGCTGCACAGCTACCTGACATGGATGTATTTGCGGCACGCCACCAGCTACCCTATTTTCTTTCTTTTTCAAGATAGAAACATCGTAGGCTAGTAAGATAATAGATGTATCCTCCGACATGCTTAAGTCGTTAGATATATCGGAGCGTAACTCTAGATCACAACTCCGTAACCGATCTCCTGACCGAAAAGTTTTCCGAGGCCCTAATATAATTATCCCGATAACCAACCCGGATTTCTTCGGTGCAAAGGAACTGTGCCCCCAACTTCAGCATTAAGAGTCATGTCGGGCGCCAATCAATTCCGCAATCATTCATGTCGTTAGGGCGATATACCTTCATGCAATCGCCGTGAATTCCATGTTTTTACGTAACAAAGATATATCTATACCTGGTTGTCATCTCGGAGAATTGCTATGGACCCTATCTCCTTCTCAGCTATGAATAACGTTACAATGTCATCAAAGATATTTCTGTCCTCGCCTAGCCTACCTGTTGACACGTGCGGATCTAGACTTTAAATCCACCGAGGTGAATTTAGCCCTCGTCTAAAGAAAACTTTGGGATAACATGTTGGGTACAAGTCAGTCTACGTTGCGTACAAGGTAATTTCTCGAGTGATGTCGTGTCACGAATCGAATATCCAAGGCAAGTATCTATGATGCAACGTCGTAGTGGTAATTGGCGACCTCGCCGCACCAACATTTCCCCGAGACACTCGCTTCTTCATGCACGAGCACCTCGCCTTTTCCTTTGTCATGCGGGTTGGCCGATAGCCCTTTGAAAGAATTGGAGGCTGGGGACTGGTTTGGAGTCTTCCCGTTTCGAATATGGCACGGAAGGATCGTCTATATCCCGAGCTAGAAAGATATATCCACCCAGCTAACTAGTCGGACTCTCCCACTACCTCTTAAATCCACCATGCTACGACGACGTCAGTCCCAGCATATAATAAACATCGCTAGGACCCTTCTTTCACATACCGTAGCTTTTTTGATAGTATATACACTAGCCCTGCAAAACATTCTCCACGAAGAAACCAACATTCGGAAAGCTTTTTTCTAAAAGATACAAAATGCAATTCCATCCCTCTCTACCAACTCCAACTTCATCCCCCACGAGCCCACTCTCACCATGCTCAACCCGTCAGCAAGTTTTAAATCTCCTTCTCAAACTTAACCCCAGCCCCTCACTTCCACCAGAGTACCCGGACCCACCTACGGACCGCCTTCGAGGCATGATATACGCAGCAGCATGTCAACGGATCCAAAACCGGGCCAAACTTCCCCACAATACTCTTCAAAAGGCTTTCAATCTTCTCGAAATATCCACAGATCTCACGGGATACTTGTTCCCATTGCACAGCTATGATCTCCAAGTCGATATCTGCGTCAAAATTGTTCTTTTCAACCTTTTGTTGTCGGAAAAGGAGGCCATCGAAGACTTTGAGAAGTTGAGAGGATATATGGCTAGCAGACCGGCTTTCAGTGCTCCTAATACGGCCTCGGCAATGGATAATGGATTCGTAAGTTATCTTGCCGAAGAGGCTGGGTTTACTTCTACGACTGCGAGCGTGAGCGAGATTTCCCCGCCATCTTCCCCGAGGCATAACAGATGCAGTTCCAAGAATAAAAGCTTCAGCTCTATTTCCCAGGCAAGAGTGCAACTAGCTTTGATGGAAGGGGTTATCCACGGCCTCATTCAGACCCGCTCATCCGAACACCCAAACGGCGTTGCACAAGATAGTATTTCTGAAGCCTTTATTTCGGAATGCCTCCTCAAAATCCTACCGAACTGGATATTTCCCGTAGATGAGTTCGGTGAAGAAAGACATGGATCAATATATCTCCCTGTGACGGAAGACTTTGTCGGGTTTTCAAGAGCCGTAAGTAACCTCTTAGAACTCGCGAAAGCTTTCCTACACCCGTGCTTCAGCTAATCCTCATGCATATGCATAGATTTCCACTGTAATGGCCACTTGTAATATCCACCCCTCTCAGGCAGACAAGACGCATCTACTCCCAATCGCAATCGAAGACGCAATAGCCCACTATACCTCTCTCCAAAATACTTTCCAAACCCACCCACAACTCCAAAAGTTCTCCGAAGCATACCTCCGAGGCCTCATTTCCGCAACCCTCGGAACCAGCGATGGGTTCAAGCATTTCTTTATGAGCGATTAGAGGATAGCGTTGAAAGATGAATGGCGAAAAAGACACATGAACTCTTTTTCGTATCGAAGGATGAGCGTTGTGATCGATGTAAACGAGATGGATGTAGATGGAGAAGATTTGGTCGAGTCTGAAGGAGTGAGGCGCAAGAGCATCGTGGAGGAGTATGATGGTTGGGAGTTCCTACGTTAACCAGTGTTGGTTTTGCAAACGGGCCTGCAGAGCTACGGTAACATATTGGCCTTGGCTGCAGATACACACGTCACGAGGGGGGGTAGGGCTCTAGGGCGCTTTCGATTTCCAGTGTACTGGCGCTATATTCCCATTATCCTTCTCGGAAAACTTCTTCGGCGATCTTGTATAAGTTTAGTAAATTTTAGTAAACAAACTTGAACATCCGTTCCATATTCAACTCTTAATCTTAGAAGCCATCACAGAGCCAAGTGTACAAGGGTGCCAAACTCCGCATAGATATATGCTAGATGATATTATACCTTACTACAAGCCTTGATATCCTCCTTAAATTGTCTAACTCATCCCGTAGTTATGAAATAGCCAGCCAATATATATCAGGTCTGATCGTGACCCAGTTGAGTACCTCGAATTACAACATCCATTTCCATGAACCTTATAACCTCAAGCCATAGTATCTTCCAAACTCGGAACCAGCATACATAGGCACCATTCACGAAGACACATTTTGATTCCATCTTACAGCCTTGGTTATACCTCAAACGAAGTGTTCTACTTTGTTGAGGCGGATTTACGAGACCAGTGATACCATGTTTCCAGAAAATAATAATAATAAATAAGAGGGAAATCTAGATACAGGGGCGAGAAGGGGATACAAGACATATAAACAGAAGCAGAAGCAGAAGCAGAACAGAAAACAACAAAATAAAACAAAGCAACATAAAAAGAGAAGTAGAAGGAATATATGGCAAAAAAAATGCAAGATAGATGGCAGAAGTAAAGAGAAGAAGTAAAAGGAAGAAGCAGAGGTAAGAATAAGGAAATATGTACAGGAAAGGAAATATGTACAAGAGAAAGAAAATATGTACAGAAAGGAAATATTTACAAGAAGGAATATGTACAGGAGAAGAAAGGTATGTACAGAAAAAAGGAAATATGTACAAAGATAAAAGAAATATATACAAAGATAAAATATACATGTGAAAAGATAAAATAAATATATAAAAGATAAAGGAAAGTATGTACAAAACAAAGGCGCACAGCAACAGGGCAGGAAACCGGGGCCCCCATCCTGGCGCCGAGGATGGTGGGTTATTTGTTGAAGCGTCGTCGTCGCGGGGAGGGGGCAGCCGCCGCCACCACTAGGAGGAGAGAGAAAGAGAAAGAGAAAAAGAAGGAGGAGGAGGAGGAGGAGGAGGAGGCGCCCCACTTCCTCCTCTAGGACCTACTCCTCTTTCGAGGAGCGTCCCCCCGGTCATGGTCGTGGTCGACGGGGGCCGCGTGAACGTGAGCGGTAGAGGAAGAAGTGGGAGCCGGGAAGGGGAGGGTGGTGACAGTGGTGGTGGCGGCGGCGGTGGCGGGAGGGGGGAAGGCGAAGGCGAAGGACGCCGAGGAGGGAGGGACGAACAACGGGACCTTCGGGGCCTCCACCACCGCTTGCCCCATTGGTGGGAGCAGCCAAACTTGATGCTGCTGGGCCTGCGGTGGTGGGATGGGGGATGTGGGAGCCCCGAAGATCCCAGTGTCAACGATTCTGCGGCGGGGGCTTGTGAGGGCCATCGGGTCCTGGAAGGGGTGGCGAGGGCCCGATGCTCGCCTCGGCGATGGCAGGAGACGCACCCTGTAATCTGGTGCGGCGTAGTATTGCCGCAAGTACCAGGGGGTCTCCAGCGTTGCCAACCGCCAAGGGAATCTGCACCGGGCCTCTTCGAGGAGGGCCTCCCAGGACTCAATGGTGTAGTCCGGTCTTGGTAGCGTGTAGACCGGGCGTGTGGCGACAGGGGATTTCCATTCCGGAAACCCCCCGTAAATCTCAAAGCCCCCCACGGGCTGTCGTGGCTGGACTAGCATTTGTCGGAGCTTAGTCCAGCGCCCGTCGGCTACCCGCTGCGACGCCCTCTTTAAGGCGAGGGCGACCTCTCCGAGGTAGAAGGAGAGGATATTGACGAGCAGCAGGGCCGCCAACGGGGCTACCACGACGAAGGTGATGGCGGACCCAACGAAGTCCCGCGACTGGACCCAGGCATTGGCTATTTGGAGGAAGCCTGGTCCTTCGCGAGCAGGACTACGTTGGGCCACCTGTGCCCGTGGTTCCTGCCTGGCTGGATGGTGGGGAAGTCGCTGTTGGATGGCGGCAGCGAACTTCCAAGCCAAGGCAGAGAACTATAGAAACAACCAAGTTAGTCAATTTGTCCACAAGGAAGAAACAAAAGCGGGAGAATAAAGAGCTTACCGCTCGACAGAATCGTACGTTCGCCGACGGGATGAAAGTGGCCAGGATGAAGTATTGGATGGCCGCCACTTCCATCCCCTTGAGTGTCCATCCCGGACCCGTAAGTTGGTGGAGGCTGGAGCTCCAGGTAGTTGCCAGCAGAGTCGTGACCTACAAAGGATGTTAGCCTAATATTCGAATTTTTTGAAAAGTCATGAGGAGAGATAACTTACCTCGCGGCCCCTCGCCACGAGCGACCCCTCTGGGTGCCAATTGCGATAGACGACGCTTCGGGGGTGCGTCGGCTCCAGGAAATAGGTAGCCCCGGCTACCGTGCCCTGTGCGGGCCCAACAGTAAGACAGCAAACAGAAAGGAAAATGCGGCAAATCACCGCTACAAGACTGAAATCGGCCACAAGGCCGCGGGAAACAGGAATAACGACAGAACTCAAAACAAAAAACGCAGATAGCAAACGAAGTAAAGAAACGAAAACAGGAATAAATGCGACAAGATCAGAAGAATCAATAGTAACAGAAACAGGAAAAGCAGATAAAAGGAAAGTAAGGGAAACGAGGGGGTAGAGGGCCATGGGGGAAGAAACGAAGGAAATGATGGAGGAAATGATGGAGGAAAGGGAGAAAGCCATTTTGAATGTCGCGGGAATGGCGGGTCCTGTCGCGAGATTGTCGAATGTGATGTCGGGTAGATGAGAACAGCACAATGGCTCTCAAGCTACAATACTAACAATGCCGTCCCGGGACTACGTCAAACCGGATTACTAACACTGAAAGTAACGACGATGGGCGTGATGAACAGCTGAGAACAGCGCAATGGCTCTCAGACTGTGACGGTGATTAAAACAAGAGAGGTACAGTTGGGAACAGCGCAATGGCTCCCAAACTGCAACGGGGAAAACGATAAGTGTAAACTACAGCTGAGAACAGCACAATGGCTCTCAGACTGTAATAGTGATGACAAACGGTGAGCGTGATAACTTCAAAATCTTAGCCCTCCCGAGAAGCAAGTCAGTCGCGGACAACTAAGATAGTGATGATGATCAACGGACGAGAGAGAAGATGATAATGACGAGAGAGAAGATGATAATGACGAGAGAGAAGATGATAATGACGATGAGCGGATGATAATGATGATAGAAGTGATGAGAGCTTGAGCGAAGAAAGTAAAGTCGTGATGAGTTAAGTCGTGATGAGTGAAGTTGGTGCGATCGAGAGAGCTGGGGTAAGCGGTTCTGTGTTCAGAAGTGCTTGAGAGAGGAAAGAAGGAAAGAGAGGGAAAGGGTTTAGAACAGCAGGTATTAAAATAAACCGTCTACAGATTCTGGCACGTCGACGAGGGAATCTTGGATTTCAAGTTTGTGATTTCCTAATTGGGACTTCCCGTACAGGTATCAACGCCCGATTAGTGCTCTCCAGCAATGCTCGCTCGGCATCTACACTTACACGGCTGTGAATACTATGGCTGAAGGAATTGTCGCCCCGGCCGCCGGTCCCACATATACTCGGCCTTCAACGCCGTTCTGAGATATATGCACCTCCATCTCTCTTATAATGCCTAACACGCCATACCACCGAGGCCTTTCAAGGCCACAGCGTTAACTAACTCTATATTATCTTCTCGATCTGACCGTTGCTGAAAATTAGTCTTCAACCCCCCTTTCAACCTCAGCCCGTTGCAAACATCAAGTTGCTGCAAAAATATCTCCGCACTTCAACAGAAAACTCCGCTAACGATCCCCAGGTCGCTATACAGAAGTTCTATTGCCGGATGATTTCTGGTATCGATTCATACGATATCCCTTGCTTCTAAAGCTTTATATCTCGATCAGAAGCCCAGCAAAAACCTACAGGTCGTTGCAACAAATGTGTTGTTTTTGTGGCATGTCGTTGCTCGGCATCCCTGTTCCCTTGTGGCACCTACCCAGTCTGGCCGACCTATTCTCTCTCAACGCCGACACTATTAAGAGGGTGCTGGATTCGTATGGCTTCAACGCGAAAGCTGTTGCTTTCATTAGGTGCCTGGTCGGATAATTTTTTGCTAATTTGTTTCACACTTGCAGAATATATGCTAACACAACTACTATTCACGAAAGCATCAATATCGGCCATCACGAGTCACAATACGATACATTGGCACATTGACACCTATCGAGATGCCCCAAGCGACAACGGCACCGAAAGAACCACGATCGACCGACATAAAACGGCTACACACGTGCATTTTCTCCATATCCCGCTTAGATTCACAAGTTACTTGGCATCCGGCGCTCGATGGTGGCCTGGCAGGCCTAGCGCCCCAGAATTTACGTAATAGCATCCAGGAACATGGTTAGAGAGCCTCTCAACTTCAATATTGGCATGCACCGGCTGCAAGCCGTTTGCGGAGCGGGCTTCGGGTTGCGAAGCGCGAACTATTTGGAGTTTGCGCTATACATACACGAGTTAAGCGTGGGGAGGTGCATGATTCTGGCGATCTCGATCCCAGAGTATTGGTTTATTAGGAATGGAGACAGCTAGTTGACAGGGTTGGGCAGAGGATGGCATCGGCTTTGTTCTAACTATTCAACCATACCAATCTTAATTTCAAAGTCTATCTACGCTTTAAGGTTCCTCTGTATCAAGAGCTCCGTGCTCGTATCTAATATAAAGGCTAATCTTCAGATATCCACCCATCCCGCCGGGCCTAGACTGAAACCTACACGCTATCTGGTATAAATTTAGAGATTTTGGCCCTGTCCACCGGAATGTTTCTTATCAGCGATCGCCATATCTACGCTAGAAAAATAAAGAAGCAAAAGCGCGATTACTCGAGAAAGGCAGGCTCCTCTTGGCTCCGGAGCCATGGCGTCGATGGGATGGCACCCAACCAGATGGTCCGGTGATAAGGATTTTAGAAGCCAAGCATGGGAGACGTGCAGGGTTGAATCGAGCATCTATGCCCACCTCAGGCGCGGCTATTGCCAGGGCCAGGACTTTTTAGCGCCTACAGACGTTATGAATTTCTGTTGCCGAAATCCTCTACAAGTTCTCTCGACATTGGGAGAAAATTGCCCCAAATTCCACCACCTTTTTCAAAACCCCAAGTAAAACCGAATCAAAGTTTCAAATAGTCCCAACAAGTTCCGTAAAATCCCATTTTCTAATGCTATTATTAATGTCTCAGAGTCTTCAATGATATCAACCCATCGACATGTCGATGACAAGAAAGTATCCCTAAAATACCCGCGCTTCCGAGTCCCTATCAAAGCCCTATCAGCCATTATATCCAATAATTGATAAAAATCCCGCACATTGCCACCATCAATCCGAAAGAGCATGTTTCCTTTTGCTATGTGTCATTAGTATGACAGTGGTGACAGCCCTCGTGAATGCAATTACCTAATAAGCGAATGTTCAAGCACCGCCAAAACCGCCAAACCCGAGAAACTAGGAAGCTTAGCCTACCGAATTGCGTTTCATATGCGGAATATGGATGGGAATTTATAGATCTGGGATTTTCTAGCGCCAGTTCTGGAAAGATAAGAATGTTTCCATTAGGAATCGGGTTTCGTGACGTTCTGATAACGACGTTGACATCGAATTCATTATATACCCATCTGTGTCACCAACACATTTCCCCCCTGCCATCTCGGGATTTCCCAAAATGGACGCGCCAAGGATCTAGGATTATTGAAGACCCTCAGGAACGGGTTTTCCTATCGAATCTTCGAGGCTTGCAGAAAATAAGAGAGTCAGTGTGTAAGGGAGTAAGGATGCTTATAAGTCTGTACGACGGCATCGGGAGTATAGGTCCGTAGCAGAGCAGCGACGAGGTCGACCGGTCATATCTTTGTGTAATGCCCCGTCAAGGCCCAACGTACCCCATCCGAATTCGATTCGACCGTTTCGTATCCACCAGATCGATCTTGTGCTCTTGTCATTTCGTTTGCCGATGATGTTGGTCAACGTTAACGTTGACGGTTCCACGGCTCCGGTTTGAATTTCTGCAAGCTTCCTTGTTTTGTTGGCTGGGAAAAATACCTTCATTGGGGAATTCATGGATTTCAAAGGGACAATGAGACCCAGCGGCGAACAAACGGTTATTGCCAATATTGTTCCCCTGCGAAGACCATCACGGTAAGTGCCACGCGATCGTGATAGTATGATCCTACTGTTTGCAATCTCTTACCCGATCTGGTTTCCTGCTTCATCGACGTCTCGTTGACGACCATATTGGCAGAAAGCATAATAAATATAAATTCCAGATTGTTTGGGTCTTAGACTTTTCAAGTGATCAAGCTAATGCATAGAACCACCGTCAAACGGTATTCAATAGGTGAACTTCTCCTCCCGGCGTTTGTTCAGTAGGCACCAGCGCCGTACATGCCTCCTCCTACGCCTCGAAATCTTAATGAACCGAACTCCTGCACTGGAAGGAGCCTATTAAATCGATCGAAACCAATCTGCCGACGCCGGTAGACACATCCCCACCGTTTCCTTCCTGGCTCCTGGACCATGTAAATCGCTACCAGGTTGGGATACTCGCTATTTGACATCACGGCGATTACTTCGAGACTTAGTTAGGCGATTTACTATTTCCCCCTTCTCTTCGAATAAAAATTCGGCCGAAACGTTATACAGAATTCCAATTTATTTGGGGAAAAAAGTAACATAAAAACTGTTCTCGCCAAAGGAGGAGCAATCGAAAGGGAAAAAAGGCGATGATGATGGATGATGATGAATCCGTCTCCAGACTCCAATCGTCTCGACCGACACGAGATCCCGATCTCGCTTCGTTCCTTGTAAATTGACACCATCGACGGACCGGGCTTTAACCACGAAAAAAGCCTATTTTTTATCGGCGTTGTTAAAATTTTTTTTCCTTCGCTGCACTGGCCAGCTGAGATGAAGCAAAAGACGTTTTTACCATGGTTTACAAAGCGAGATGGCTTTTCATCATCATCAATCAATAATCCTAATCCCTTCCATCTTCTGCATCGGTGTCCAATAAATGCAGCTGTACCCCGGACTTTTTGTGGTGTTCATCATCCCACAAATACCCTCGACATTTATTAGCTGCATCCTGTCTTCCTGCAAGGACGAAGTTTTGCCCCGAAAATTGCGAGGGGTGGTCCCCAGACCACACATGAACCCAAACCCGGTTAGTTGGATTAGTTCGGCGACCTTTTTTCTTGTTCGTTTCGCACCACCACCACACATGGAGAAAAGTACTTTACCACACGCCACGAATTCAAACACCAAGTATGTACACGCACAAAGAGATCTAATACATACTACTAAAAAAACCTACCCAAGAGATAGAGGAAAATCCTCCGTCCAATAGATGGGTAGGGTGATTCCGGGAGCTAAAAATATGCAGCCCTAAAGCCCGATATTCCATTCTATTTGACCGTTCTCGACTCGAAACCCCCACCTGGTATACAGGACAGGTGGTTTTCGTTTAATTGTTGTTGGAAACATGTTGGCCCCCTCGGTAGACTTCGGAGGAGCCGTACTCGTAACGTACGATACTTCGGAAAAACTTAGAACGGCGGTTGAAAAGAAAAAAAAAAGAAGTCTACAAGAGTAATCATCATCCTATCGGGCCGAAAAACATCAACTCACTTATCTTATGCACGCGAGAACAAGTGATTAACTGGAGAAAAGAAAAGCTGCAAATTTATCCACAGACCAGCGCCACCACCAGGCATGAGGCACCGAATTATATTTCACGAAGTTTCAAAGTGGTTCCCCACGAGAAGGAAGATGCGGCTTGTGGTCCCTCAATCTGCTGCATTCCAAGTTGCCGTTTCGCTTATGGTTACTCGCCGCACTTGGCAAGCAGCATTGGCGCATACCCATCCCCAAAGCCCCGGCTGAAGCAGTTGTGTGGTTGGTCGGGTCGCTCGACTGCCCAAAGCCGTATGTCACGAGCCAGAACTGAAAGCCGACCGTTCCTGATAACGAATTCTGGGCATCTGGTCTTGTCGATGCAACCTCTCAAAAATGTGTATCAGTCCGCATTAAACTGCACACCACATACCCGCCGAAAACGTGAGGCTGTGTGCTTTTTAAGCTTATCTCCATTCAATAAGATCGCGAGAGAGTCGCCATTTTGTGACTTTTCGAGTTCCCCCGTGTGAAGTTCGACAGAGATGGAATATCCGGATATCCTTAGTGGAGACCCATTATTGCATAGGAGAAAAAAAAAAAGATGCAGGTTTTTGCTTGCTTTATCGCCTGTTGCCCACACCTTTTTGCCCATGTCGCTTGTCACTTTCCACGCTGCTTGTCACTGTGCAGGTGTCTTGTTGGCTGCGGGTACTCGTCCATCCACATTTTAATAAAATATTTGGCGCGGCGAAAGCCATCGCCTGCATGGTTATCAATATATCAACGGATGCGAACTAAAATGAGTGTACGGAAAAAGCCTAGACGACCTCTTATCTTTTAAAGAAAATGTGATTTATTGATATGCTCGGTAAACTTTGCAAAATATTCGCAACCTTGCTTTTGCATGCTTTAAACTCCCGGGGTTTTGTTTTTAGCATTTTTTTGCCAGTTCCATGATGTAATCTCCTCATACATGAAATCATATGTATAGACGGAACCCACGAAAGAAACCCACACACCGTGGTTTGTGGATTAGGCCCACTAGTATTGGAAACACCGTGGAGCGAGATGGAGAGCCTCAAATGCGAGTTGTTCTACGCCGTATTGGACTGGTGGACTGTAAGAACCACACACGCGACATGTCGTCTAATCTCCCATATGCGAAGTCCAAACCTTTGGCAATTTCGAGCTGTCAGATGCGAGATCGGGCTTCCAGATTGGCAGCGCAGGATAGCATGACAACATCCCTTTACGTAGTCGCCGGCTCGCCTATGTTTGGTATGGAAACCTGAGGACAAAACCAAAAAGAAATACAAAAAAAGGCCAGCTCCAGAAATTGCCCTTAGCTTGGCAAGCTACCCCTGGTGCGAAACACATCGGAGATTCTGCATTGGGATAGGGCACCTTGCTGGACGGCGTATCGAATTTTTTTCTGGGTCTGGTCTGGTGTGGTCCTAGTTCCTGTTTTGCTTTTGGCGAGAAGTTGAGGCTGGCAGATGTCTCTGTCTAGGCAGGGTCTAGGCAAAATTGCCAGAGAGAGAATAGCGAGAGATATGCCCAACACCTCTCATTTGTCAGATTCGTGGTCGTCCTTCTCGCTCACCAAGGTCAGCGGTATCCGCCCAATATGCCCGAAGATCCCCCATGCTTTTTTCGGGATCCACTCGTGCTCGGGTGTTTTAAGGTTCCTTTGCAGGGAACCAATTTTTTGGTGCGTGGAGGCATGGGCGATGCAGACACACAATGGAGACACCCCCATGCTTCCCTGTCGGTATCAACCAGGCGGTAGTTAAGTTGGATCTGTTAAGTATAGTATAGTGCTGGTGGTTTTGGTGGTAGTATGTTGAACTTCCAGGTATATATTCGGACGTCCCTCACTTCCTTCCCATCCGCTCAATCTTAAGTTCACCCTGCGTGCATTCCATTCTCTCTCTCTGGCCTCGTGGGAAGGAAAGATCGTCAGTGACCGTCTTTTCTTGTATAACTCTTTTTCTTCAAAGAGAAATTGGGCGTGAGAAACTTTGAGGAACTAAATAGCCTCCTCCATCCTCGACTACACCTCGACACTTCGTCGATAACGAAATCCGACTTGTTCGACTCGAACGACATTCATAATGGCTGAGTGGGAAAACGTTGGAGCCCCGTCTCCAATTTGGAACGGCTCGAATACTGAAGATGGCGGTGACTCTGGTTCGTAGCCCATTGCAAATTGCAAACTTCGAAAGAAGTTGAATGAAGAATAGATAGGATAAGTCGAATTGAATACTGACATATCTGCTGCAGCAAATGAGGATCTCAACATCTTCTTCGCGTCCGGTGACAGCGCGTACATCATTGTCGCCGCGGCCATGGTCTTGGTCATGGTTCCAGGTCTCGCCTTCCTCTACTCCGGTCTTGCACGAAGAAAGTCGGCATTATCGTTAATATGGGCCGTCATGGGCTCGATGGCCGTCGTCAACTTCCAATGGTATCTGTGGGGCTACTCGCTGGCCTTCTCGCCCACCGCCACCAACGGTTTCATCGGAGATCTCAACCACGTCGTTCTAAGAAACACCCTCGGAACAAGATCCCCTGGCTCCAACTATGTCCCCTCGCTCCTGTACTCGTTCTACCAACTGCAATTCGCCGCTGTCACGGTCGCCATCGTTATGGGTGCTGTCGCTGAACGTGGTCGTCTTCTCCCGGCCATGGTATTCTGCTTCTTCTTCATGACCATCGTCTACTGCCCGGTTGCCTGTTGGGTGTGGAATGTCAACGGATGGGCCTTCAAATGGGGAGTTCTCGACTATGCTGGTAAGTTGTTGCCCTCTGTATTACTTTTACGTAAAGCTTCACTGGGAGCTGTCGACAACACATCAACACCTCAACACTTCAACACATGCTGACTGGTCGTCTATCAGGTGGTGGTCCCGTCGAAATCGTTTCCGGTGCCGGTGCTCTCGCCTACTCTCTCGTCCTCGGTCGTCGTCAGGAGCGCATGCTCGTCAACTTCCGTCCTCACAATGTCTCCCTCATCACTCTCGGAACTGTTCTCCTGTGGTTCGGATGGCTCGGATTCAACGGTGGTTCCGCCTTCGGTGCTAACTTGCGCGCTGTTATGGCTTGCTGGAACTCCAATTTGACCGCCTGCTTCTCCGGTTTCACCTGGGTTCTCCTCGATTACCGTCTGGCCAAGAAGATCTCTATGGTCGGTCTCTGCTCCGGTTTCATCTCCGGTCTCGTCGCTGCTACTCCAGCTTCCGGATTCTTGACTCCACATGCCTCCATCCTCCTCGGTGTCGCTGCCGGTGTCTGCGCCAACTTTGCCACCAAGATCAAGTACCTCATCCGAATCGATGATTCTATGGACGTGTTCGCAGAGCACGGTATCGCCGGTGTCGTCGGTCTAGTCTTCAACGGTTTCTTCGCCACCGATGATGTTGTCGGTCTTGACGGCTACAACATTGGATTGGGACCACAAGGTTGGATCGATGGAAACTTCGCCAGGATGTACAAGCAAATCGCCTACATCGTTGCCTGCCTCGCCTACACCTTCGTTGTCTCCGCTGCCTTGGCATATGCCATCAACTTGATCCCAGGACTCCACCTCCGTGCTTCCGATCACGCTGAGTTGATGGGTATGGATGACGACCAACTCGGTGAATTCGCCTACGATTACGTTGAGGTCCGTCGTGATTATTTGGCTTGGACTCCTAATCACAATAAGGCTCCTATTGCGGGACTTGAGGCTGAGCCGCATACTACTTCTTCGGATGCTGAGCCTGAACCTAGTAAGGCTCAGTGATCGCATTTCTGATCTATTCATTCGTTTAACCACCATATAATTTTCACTGTGTATATCCTTTTTAATCTTTCGATTGTCTTATCTTTCAGTATATTTTGATATCATTTTTTTTATTTTATTTCCTTTTATCTTTTTTTGGTTTAGCTAGCGAGGTATGGGTGTGTGCGGGATGGGGACCTATGGGGAAATATTTCTTTGTCTTTTGAGCAATGTCTTTTTTTTTGTCACTACTACCAAGTAAGTAACTAGATACTCTGCCGTTAGAGACTAGACTTTTGTGCTTTTGAGATTTAGCTACCAGCGGTTCTATATTTGGGAACAAAGGAAATATTCACAATCGTTGAATTCGAAATGGAATAACTATTCAGAACCATCATTATCTTCTCCAAACCATTACTCGTAGACGTCACTTCTTCAAAACGTAAACCCATTGGTCCGTGGATAATTAATATCGAACTTCCGTATATAGCTAGTATCATCTGATCGAAAAAGGTGCATCTGCAAGTTCTCCACTTTTGCAAGATGTATTAATATTTTTTTGACGCTAAGTTTATTTGCCGAAAGGTCCTTTTGTCTCCATCCTAGTTCACTTAGCGCTTACGGGATCGAGTCCCCAACAGCCGCCGTATGCATTAAATCAGACCGTCGCATGCGGATTCCCGATCGCGATGCCGATGTATGGTACCAGGGTATGTATGCAATATCGATTGGTTAGTCAAGTTGGAGTATGGATATCCTGGTAGTCGGCATATATAGTAGACAATCTAGTATATGCCCTGTATCTACAGGAATATTATGTTCCAAGAGGTTATGCATACGCTAAGCACTTGGCTTGCCGTTCGGCATGTTCTACGGATCGTAGAGTACTATTCTATGACGGGAAGGTTGATATATTGGCCTTCCTTCGGCTATTAGCCGTTATGCTACGCTATAGCGCTGGTTTTGGTGGTTAAAAGATCCTGTGGAACGATGAAGGGACAAAAATAGATACTGGCAGTGTCGTGTGCCTACATCACGATCATCGATACATGTCACAACTTAGCGATTGGAGGAAAGTGTGCAAGGGAAAAAACGGTCAATTCGTTATAACGGGGCCCACATAATGTGGGCCCCCTCTGCGTAAAGTATCTGATTAACCTCCCCCCTCTCCACCCCCCTCATCCCCACAAAATGCGTGCATATCCCCCCCAGGGGTACCCTTGGTACCCCAGACAAAAAACTTCTAACTACTCCTCAACCTCCCCCTCTTCCTCCTCTTCCCCCCTCTTCTGCTTCTTGGAGGAGGTGGACCAAACCCCGAAGGTGGGCTGAGTCCTCTTCCTCCCCGGAGCACGACCACTACCACCGCCGCCACCTGTAAGGACAGGGGCAGCAGCAGTAGTGGCTGGCTCCGGGTTGGTAGAGTCCTCGGCCTCTACCTCGTGGTTATAGTCACACCTCCCCGGGCGAGGGCAGAACCCGTACTCCAGGAGGGTGTGGCAGGGCAGGCCACTCCTGTACCCCTTGCTCCAGGTGGGGTATAGCCTTGACTCGTGGGTGCGAGTGCAGGCGGCGTTTCCGCAGGTCCCCGTTTTGAGGAAGGAGCTGCAGAATTGGTAGTGGTGACGCTGCTGCTGCTGCTGTGGCCTAGGAGCCGACTGGGTTGGTCGGCGCCCGCCGCGACTGAAGCGACGGACGGGACCAGCACCAGCCGGCTCCTCGTCGGTTGGTCGACGGTTGGGACGGTTGGGGCGGGCCGATGGTGGTGATGGTGACCCGGCATCCAAGCCGGCGTCTTGGGCCTCCTCCTCCTCCTGCCCAGGCTCGCCGGGATGGATGATGGGATGATAATGAGGAATGGGGGGAGGAGTGGAAGGCAGCTCTCCACGGGTCTGAGAGAGGGGAGGCGAGGAGCGGCCGGTTGCCGCAGCGAGTTTAACCTCCAGGTGGTGAATCACCTCTTTAAACGCCTCTTTTGTCGGCTCGAACCTGAGTGCAGCTTGGAGGTGGACCGTGTTGATCTGGTGGTCATGGCACTCCCCAACTATTTCGGCCTCACGTTTGAGGCCACGGATGATGGCATCTTTCTTCTCAAGCTCGGCTTGAAGAGAGGAGTTCTTCTTTCTGAGATGATAGATTTTATCACAGAGTTTGGTGTAGTCCTCGACGGACGCGGCGAGGTACTTTTGGCTCTGCATCTCTTCTTTTTCGAGTTTGGAGTACTTTTGTTTGAGGATTGCGAGCTCGTTTTCGAGCTCTTTGACACGAGAAGAGGAAGGTGATGATGATGAAGAAGAAGAAGAGTCAGAAGGATCTTGCTTGATTGTGATAACAGCTCGAGGTTGGTTATTTGGTGATGATGATGGTGATGTCGATGGTGCAACGGCAGCGAGATCGGTGGGGGAGGTTGTTTCTTCTGGAGGAACTGGAGAAGAAACAGGAGAGATGGAAGCAGGGGAAGTAGGAGAGAGATCTTGATTGAAAGACATTGTAAAGTACCCCTTTGGATGAGCGGGCAGGCGTATCTTGAGCGTGGATATTGGCTTGCACGTTTGGTGGAGCGGTTCTTTCGAAGCTTTCTATCGGGATGATGATGCTTGCGAGATGGTAGGATGACGATACAGGATCCAGCTTGGAGGACGTTTTACATTCATACTACTTTACAAAGCTCTATCGTCTTATCGTCTTATCGATATCGATATCGACGCCTTCAATCTGGGCTCGGCTTTCATATCTTGTATATGTTCATGGAGTAGCAAACATGCCTCCTCGGCCACGATGCCTCCATGCATCAATCTGATAGCTACTAGTATGAAACATCTAATAAGGCATCCACCTGCCTTCTACAATTAGTTCTAATATACTAACATCAATATCGGCAGATTTCTATCATTCCATCTCATGGATACAGTGAAGATATCAAGATATACTGCATGGAGTAGTACAACGCAGATTGGAGTGTGGGAAAATGCACAAAGTGCTGAAAAAGGAAGCCCGCCGAAAAGGGTAAAGCTCCGAAACGGGAAACGCCTGTGTTGCACCGAATCTCGCAATGCATCGATATCAATCGTTCGAAAGACGGGGAAATAGCAGTAGGACGTCGGGGTACAGTCTAACCAATCGGAAACAATCTCCGGTCTTAATCATCAAATGTTTCGCGGCGTCCAACCGACGGAATCCTCCACAGAAAACCAGCAAGAGAAACCCCCCTGTCGGCCGTTTACATCATGGGATGATGTAATGCGACCTCCCGGACAAACAACGTTACAATCACGGTCGCGGTCGCACTTTAGTCCGCCATCTTCTTCAATCAAAGAAAATATTATTGCATAGGGCTTTCTTCCCACGGCTAAAATCGTGACTGTGGTTTAATCGATTTCATGGCGATCAGAATACTTTCGTTGAGGGTTATGTCCTTGATCACTCTGACGTAGGGCGCAGCTGCAGTCTAGCTAGCCAGAGCACCAGTCGGGAATCACAATCTGATACCAAGCGACGCTAAAGGAACAATGCCCCTCCCCTCAGCCATCCAGGAATCGTCAGTGTACGCCCATCAGTTCCTGGAACCAGCGTCCTTTGGCAGCCTTGGAAAGCCGGAAAAGGTATCTTTTCTTTTCAATGTTGTCGTCATGAGCCACACTTTATATCAGATTCATTCCTGTTAGCCGGATTTTCAGGTTCTTGTATTTGAAGGAACCCCTTCCCTGAGACGAGACCCTCTTGGAAGAGAAAACTTCTTAAACTACTCTACTTTTTCCGAATATACAAATATCCTTTGAACTGATTTTCTGTAATCACAACCTCGTGCTTTTTCCATTGATAAATTACACACCGAAGACTTAAAGGGGTGCAGTCAGCCGTTACTGCGCAGTGAACGCGAACGGGCTCAACCGGAAGTGGCGTGTTGGCCGCGACGTCATCAGCTGTAACACAACTTTCCCCCAATTTCCAACATCCTCAAAAGCCCGCTCCATCGCCCGTCATCACCGAACGCTCGTTCAAAAAAGAATACCGACTTTTTGGAAACCTAACTTGTAGAAAAAGTACCAATACTATACATACCAAAGAAGCTACTCGATCAGGCTAGTCGATATCGACAGCATTAGTCAGGATGGCTGTCATAGCAAAGTTGCTGTCTACCATCTTTCGGGGTGCTCAGATTCTAGGCACCTTGTACAATACCGGCTGCACCACATACTTGGTCATTGGACTCTCGAATAGGAATCTCATGAGTGGAAGGGTTCATGCCGTGGAAATCATTGTAAGGAACACCTCCAGCCCTGATGTTTGAGGGCGATTCAGATACTAACCGCGTGGAATTTACAATATAGAGTGCTGCAGGACTCGCCTGGTCGATCTTCGCCCTCGTCTCCTCGATATGGCTGCTGCAGAAGTCATTCTTCCAGTTCCTCACGATCGTTGGAGATGTCCTTTTCGTCGGAGGATTCATCACCATCTCCGTGCTTCTGAGAGACTCCGTGGATGGGGATTGTAATGACAATAATCTTCTCGTACCGTGGTTGCAGCGAGGTGGACCCAATTTGAACGCGAATTGCCACATAATCAAGGGCATCTTCATCGTCTCGATTATTCTATGGTACGCCCTTCTTCCACAACCAGTTGCTCAAGAGAGGAGTACTAAATAAAGTGTATAGCGTTCTATTCTTCCTTACCGTCTTAACCGCCCTCCTCGCCCACCGATCTTCAAAGAAAGATAGAGCATACGGTCCATCTCCATCAAACAACTATACCTACGGCCGAGGCAAGAGAAACAAGAATCGCGACCTTGAAACCGCCGCAGTAGCAGGACCAGCTCTAGCCCCGCCACTAACGGACAACCGCGCATCTCACGAATCAAAATTCACCGACGCAACCGAAAAAACCAACGATCCTGCCCTTCAAACAGGTACTACAGGTGCAGGTCGCGAATACCTCGCCCCCCGTGGACACGGCGGCAAAGAAACCACTGTTTCTCCCGTTACTTCTAATGGAAACCTCCGTTCAAAAGATCACACCCACGCAGGCCAATACGCCATGGCTGGGGCTCTCGCGGGTGGCGGTGCAGCCGCAGCCGCTCATCACCAACACAAGAAAAACGCCTACGCCACCGGTCATGATAACCTCCCCAGTCACCCGGGTCCAGAAGACCATACTACCGAACGTATTCCTCAAGATCCAGATCGCCTGGGCACCATGAATACGTACGGTACAAACACAAACAGCGCCTACTCCGAGCTCGACAATACCACCGGTCCACCATCCACCTACGCAACCCCAGGAGCTTACCCAGGATCTAAAGGTTCGGTCCAACCAACTGCATTCTATCCAGCTGCAAATACGCACGAACTACCCACTGGTACAAACGGAAATAATCCACACTTTTACTCCAATGAAATGGAAGCGTCCGGGGGTTATCAAAACTATCCACCACAACCACTACCACAGCAGCCGCAGGAATTGGGAACAACGGGAGCGGGTAGGAGATATGATGAATATCAAGCGCCTGTAACTCCTCTCGCTGATGAGAATCGTGAGGAAGTTGGGTTTGGATATGGAAATGGGCCGGGGATGACGGGTGGTGGGTCGAATCAGATTTCTACACTCCCAGAATTGGGCAGGGAGGATGGGGGACGGTTTTAAAGTGCGTGCATGGGGAGATGATAGATAAGTAGGCTCGAGGGCGGGTATTTCGGGCTTTTCCTTTTATTATTATTAAAATTAATGGTATTACGACTTTTGCTTTTAGCTGCTTGTTTTTAACTTTTTGTTTTTCAGTTTCTTTATTCGGCGTGGCCGCACGGTTTAAGGCGGCCATTGTTGACTCTCATAGTATTACTAGTAATCCTGGCGGAATAGCTATTTTCCTTTGTTATAACTTTGTTACTTTTTGCGCGATAATGTGCATAAAATAGTTTTTTGGTGGTTCGGATAATTGATGGCATGGCAATACTGCCGTATATTTCTTTCCTTTGTTAACTTTTATTGTTCTATAGCCAAAAATATTAACCGATCTTAATTCCATCTAGTCCGGTAGCTTATGGTGCTCCGCTAGGAATATTGATATATGTTCCTCTGTAATTGGTTTTGATTGAACTAGGCTGGGAGCTCAAGGCTGGTAGGTAGGTGGATATATAGGCAGTCTTGATCAAGACTACCTAGCCCGGTGGGTCGAGCGTGCAGCGTCTATGTAGTATTTGATAAGCATCCAATCTACTGTCTACCCGGAAAACTTTCGAAAGTCGGGAAACCTGTTGGGGGAACGGAAGGCAGTATCATATCCACGGACTCTTGCAGTTTAGATTCTATGCCAGCTGCAGACAGAAGGATGTTTCAATGGGAAAGAAGGCTTCTTGTGAGAAAGCATTGGGCCATTCTCTGGTCCCGTGACCATTTTGGCACCCTGAATGTAGGCAGTTATGCCAGTAGTCGAGTTGTGGCTGTCGGTATTTTATATGGAGCAACGAGTTGGCCTCAGCGTTCACATAGTAGTGACTACTTCACATAAAAATTTTCTTAAGAACAACAGCAACGGACAGAAATTCTTTTCTTTCTTCATCTCTCGAACATCCTCCTCCTCTTCTCTTGTCTCCAGCTTCCTCACTTGTCTCGTGCCTAAACAACATTCTCACCTTGATTATTTCAAGCTATCCATTCTCGTCGGATTCTTTACCTAGGCTATTTCACCCCCAGGAAAGATATCTACCGATCCTTAGTCTCTATACTTCCCTCTGATCACTTTCCATAACGATAACAATGCTGTCGAAGAAGTCGAACAACAAAAGCAAAGGCAAGGGTAGCAATTCTCGCCGCCAGAAGGAGAAAGCTGCGCGTCGTTTAGAAAAGGCGAGCATCCAAAGTGATGCCGCCTCTACAGGTATTCCATTGTCCTCCTTTAATTCTATCTTCGAGTACATGGATTCTATGGAGCTATGTGCGGCCGTTGTTGGGAATAAATACTAATTTTTTGAGTTAATAGCAAGCATAGAAAGTGCCGACCCACCTGAAGTCCCTCAGGAGGTCAATGAACCGTTGCCGGAGAATCACAATGATTCTACCGAAGTCTCAAAAAGCTCTGACCTCGCGTCATTGCTTCTGCCGTCTGAATCGAGCGATCCGAAGAATACGGACGCTACTGAGGAATCCTCACTATCCGTTGGAGAGGCCGAAATGCCCTCCACGAAATCCGAACCAGACGATGTTGAAACTTCCAACAAGTCTGAGTTAAACGACTCGGTTTCCGAACCGGAGTCACTCGACCTCCTCCTCCCCCCTCCAATCCTTCCAATCGAATCAGAGATTGCAGATAAAGCAGTCTACACCCAAGAAGACGACAAAGAAGTCGTCATCATTCCAATCGACACCGATCCGGACTTCGCAATACTTGTCACCGAAGAGCCGTACAAGTACTGTTTCATGGTGTCAAAGCACATCATCACCCGCTCTTCCACCGCCATCCGCAACATCATCAATTCCCGAACTACGGAGACTACCTCCGTAAAACTAGTCGGCGATTCAAACGCAATGAACATAATCTTGCGTATCATCCATTTCCAGTCCATGGATGACGTATTTTATCTGACTTTCGAAGAAGTCAAAAACGTCGCTGTCATTTGTGACAAGTACAAATGGCATAATGTACTTCGTCCCTGGAGTCGGGCTTGGTTGCAAAAGTACTCGAAGACGGCGTTGGAGCCGGGGTACGAGGATTGGTTGTTCATTGCAAAAGTCTTTGAATGCGATGAATCCGTTCAAGACTTGCTGCTTGTTTTGTCCGAGCAGTGTGGGAAAGCGTCTCCCTGCGGGGAGTATATCTATCGAAAGGGGGCACGCATATGCACAAAATTGTGGCCGGAGCACCACAAGGGTAAGTAAATATTACTGCACGCTCTCCTAACTACACGCAAAAGCTAACTTTAAAATTTCTAATCTCTAGCACGCATCGCGAAATGGCGCCAAGAAAAAGTCGACCACCTCATCTCCCTCCTCCGGCTTTTCAAGGACTTTGCCAATTTCGACACCGATGCGTCCGCCGACTATTGTACCTCCGAAGCCTGTCTGAACCAGGCAAACGGATCATTCAACCGATCTGTCAGAAAAAGCGGACTGTCAGAGCTGATCGAGAAGGGAGGAAACCAGTGGACCGGCTCGGTCCAAGAACTACGACAGAAGCTATGCGAGCTGTCGTTCCAAACGTTGGCCTCGGTTACCCCGAACCATAGCTGTTGGTTGGGGACGACATGGGAGAATTTTCAGGGGCGTGTTTGTGGGCAGGTAATGGGAGAGGAGTGAGTGGAGTTGAATAGCTTTCTGGTTTTTCTCGGTTATATAAATTTCTAGTATTACTTGAGCGGGGAGGGGGCGCGGGGCGTTTATTATAGATCAATGGACAACGTTTGCAGAGAGGCGTTTTATATCGCCTATTTTAATTTTTTATGGAATATGGTTCAAGACCCTTGACCGTAGCCTTACCGTATATCACGTACCAAGCGTATCATCCTGGTTAGTGCCAGTGGGGAGTTTTGCCGGCTCTTTACTCCATCGCAGATGCAGTACCATTCTATAGTTTTATAAGTTTTCTGGCGGGGCGCCCTCATAGTATGACAGGGTATAGTGAAATAGGCTCCGATTCTCTATCTCGAGATATTTCCTGTATTAACCGAGAAGTCCGCCGCTAGATGTAGGTTCCGCGTCTCATATCATAGATTGAACCTGGTTTGTAAATTGTGCCTTGTCCTTGATATCCGGGACGCGGACCAGGTATCGCCATTGCGTTGGAACTGAACTGTTATCTGAAGTCTTGCTGCTGGGTGAATCTAGTCTTACCGCTGGATCAGGTTGGGGCATCCTAATCCCCGATCCTTTTGCTGAACGTAAGACATATTATCGGCGACCTTCTTGTATGGACGCTTTAGGCTTGGTGCCGAAGCTTGACATTGTTGGGTAATGTGTGTTGAATTAAATGGGGCACACTCCAGTCTGCATGGTCTCGTTGGAAGGTCTGCGCGACCCAAGTTACGTCAACCTCGTGCAGCTGTTGCACTAGTCAACCCCCGACTGCCCATATAGGACTATCTAGAAATCTCAAATCGGCCACCGCGATCTTGAAAACCTACATCCTCAGTACGACCTATCAGTCTTCAAAAGCGGATAATTATGTCGGCAACTAACCCAAGCACTCCTGCGAACGAAAATGTTAAAAGTAGTGCGAGTATCGACGATGCTAGTGCCTCCGCCAGTACCTGGGAGAATATTCCATCGAAAACTCCATCCGTATCTGAAGCCGAGGCGGAAATAGACGGAGTAGAAACTGCAACGGCCAAAGTCTCCCTGTCAGATGCGTAAGTAACGACTTCATCATACTGTTATTCTTCAAAATCTTCCTAAGAGCTGTTATCTAAAGTTTCGAGTCCGTTAACATTAGAGGCCCTGGGGAATTTAGATTCGAGTGTACCACAGTTGATATCATTGAAAATCGGGATTCGGATTTTATTCTCCACACGGATGTGGGGGAACGGGTGGTCCATTATATGGTCTCCGCAGATGTCCTTCGCATTACCTCCCCCGTCTTAAGGAAACTCATCGAGCGGAACTCTGATCAATACCCAGCGTCTCCCGACGACAGGGATAAGGTATGCGGCGTCTGTGGCTGCAGGAAAATTAAAGGCTCCCTCTGCTTAGAAGACGATGACCCAGACGCCCTCCGAACGGTGCTCCAAATTGTGCATTGCAAACATAGACAAGATCTGATGAAGCTTGAATTCCCCTCGGTTACGATGGTTGCTGTGGTCTGCGAGAAATATGAATGGCAGAACGCTATTCTTCCGTGGTTGCTATTTTGGATATCTAAATATTCGGAAAAGAGTTTAAAGTCAGGGTATGAAAACTGGCTCCGTGTCGCAAAGGCATTTAAGACCGAAGGGTCTGCTGAGCTCATAGAAGTTCTAAGCGATGAGTGTGGGTCTCTTTCAAAGGATCCTGAGTCGGGTAGGACTTATGTTGTTAGAGGCACTGAGCGGGTATTTACGGACCTCTGGCCACCAGAATCCCTTGGTGAGTAGAAGTATCAAAAAACGGTCTTTTAATACCTCCAAGTGATCAGTAGGAAGGCGAATCTAGCTTTCCTGTCCGTGGATTAGGGCACTGGCTGATTAGTCCAATTATACCAAACATAGATGAGATAATGAGAGCCAGAGCAAGTAGGATCAAACGCTTGTTTGATGCTATACTGTCTCTCGCAGGTATCATTTGGGCTGCCAGAGATTACTGCAGTTTGGAAATGTGTACTAGCTTGGCGTGTGGGTCCGTTCTGCGCTCCCTCAAAAAACAAGGCCTTTCAATGATCTTAAAGAGTCGCGGAGAGTGGGACGGCTCAGTCGTTGAACTTAAGAAAAGGTTCAAGAACCTTACGTTTAGGACATATCGCGCCGTCTCATCCGACCATAGATGTAGCCTTAATTACTTGAAAGATCAGTTTGATTCTTACATCAAGAAACCTGATCTTTCGGACGAGAAGATTTGGGATGTTAATTCCGCTGCTTAGTCTTGCCCACGGCGGATAGCGCTATGGCTCCTGTCGTTTACATTTAAGGAGCCACTCCTATCTTGGTTCACTCCCATTGCCGGAATATTTTTGACCTGCCTCTAACATTGTTTTCTTTTTAATATGATATGTCATTGTAATATTTCTAGCATGGAAAAGTCTGGTCAGGGGATCGTTCGACTGCTGCCTTTGATTCCTCGGAGTCTCCTATCTGTACGCCAAAAAGTACTGGTATAAGCTAGCTTCAAGCTGAAATTTAGTACGAGTATTGTATATTGCCCTTCGACATAGCTTAGAAAATATTTCGCAAAGCCAGCGGATATGTACAGTGGTACTATATACTACTCGGTCGGGAACGGTTGAGATGGGTCAGATTAGCACCGTTGTGCGACTGTGTGTAGGAATAGTATTGACGAGGCCTTGAGACATATCTGGCACTGTTGGCTATCTAGATATCTGGGGACTTGAGGTATTAGATACGCCCGACCTACGGTCGGGTTAAATCCATACCAATAAGTTAACTTCGTATTCAAATCTAACAAAAAATAAAGATGAAATTCTTTTTAGAGATGCCGGATACTCGAATTATGTTGTTTTTCTTCCTTTTTTTTTACATTTTATTTTATTGCTAAAGCTTATATAGTAACTAAGTAAGATTAAACTTAAAAAGATTTGAAAAGGCAATCGGAGCTTTAAAGGAGACTATACAGTAGCGCAGTTGACTAAGAAGTAGAGGTACCCAAGATCTAGAGCTATGACAGTTGGGTTTAAGTGCTGCTGCGTAGCCTTCAAGTAACTTCGTATTTGGGTATGATTCAGACCAGGTATGATGGAAAAAACTTGAAATTCTCCCTGGGGCTGGGTACTCTACTAGTGTTGTTTTTGCTAGAAAGTTTTATTTTGTAACTTGGTTATTGCGATTTGAAAGGGCAGGCGGGGCCCAAGATTCAGAATTAGAGCAGTCGGGTTTAAGTGCTACTGCGCAGCTCTCAAGTGTAATGAATGGTCGTAACCTTGCCGTGAAGTATTTTGCCATTCTAGATACGTTTTGGAACAACATTCTGACGACCAGTATGTTGTAGATTTTGCGTTGCCCTCATTGATCGTGACTGGACGTTCTGATTGGATTGGCTTGTGCCGCCATAACTGAGGAACAAATGGTGCCTGAAATATGGACTCTAAGCGCCAGACCGCATTGAAGAATCTCAACTAGTTCCCAGGCCCTTTGTTGGGTATTATTCAGGCCTTAAGGCTGACGTACATGTGGCCTAACTTTGTATTGACAGCATTCAAGTTACGCCAACCCTCGACGCCTAATCTAGAGCCGTATAGAAACCTCGCAATCCATCTCAGCCGGGAGTTTTATCCCAGCTTCAAAACGTATCCATCCTAAGCACTATCTGTCAGTCTTCAATAACTGGGTAACCATGTTGGCAACGAACCCCAGCTCCTCCGCGACCTCCGAAAGCACTGCTACCGCCGACCAGGCCAGTAGCTCGAGCGGTGTCTGGGAGGCCGTTCCATCAAGAACACCATCCGTATCCGAAGCTGAAGTTGATACGGTAACAGAAGCTGCCGAAGAACTGTCCCTCTCGAACGCGTAAGTGCAATCTAAATATAATATACCCTTGCAAACACTCAAACAAGTCTAGAGGGCTCAGGGTTCTGAAATCGTTCTATTAGGGACCATGAAGAGCGCGTATGCAAACATACTATCTTTGAAGTTATCGCGGAATCGGAGTCAGATTTTGTTCTCTATACTTGGTCTGAGGGACAAACATTTGATTTTGCGGTATCACGTGAAGTTCTTCGGATTACATCCCCCGTTTTCCGGGAGCTCATCGACCGAACCATCGAGAAAGACGCGGCATCTGCTGATGGAGGGGATGACTCTGACCAACATAGTGACCAGGGCTCTTGCGAGTACTGTAGAGGCAAAAAGAATGAGAATTCGTTGTATTTGCAGGGCGATGATCGAGACGCTCTTTTAGGTCTGCTCCAGATCATTCATTGCAGGCCTAACAGTGACCTTCTTGATGCCAGTTTCGATTTGGTCAAGAGGGTCGCTGTAGTCTGCGAGAAATACCAGTGGCAAGAGGCGATTCTGCCATGGAAGAAAATCTGGATCGAAAAATATCTTAAGCACATATTAGAGCCAGGCTACGAGGACTGGCTCCGTGTCGCAAAGGTATTTAGGATTGAAGAGGAAACCACAAAGCTCATAGAAATTATGGGTAACGAGTGTAGTAACTTGGTCCAAAGCCGCAGATCGGGTAGGAATTATGTTAGTAGAAATGGAGAGGGCATTTGTACGGACCTTTGGCCACAAGAAGTCTTAGGTAAGTGGTGGCGTCAAGGGAATCCGTCCCGGTAGCTGATAGCAGCCCATATCCAGCTTCCTAGTGATTATTCTAAGAAACAAACTAATCAACGCCATTACACCAAACATAGACCAGATATTGAAGATTAGAGTCACCAAAGTCGAGCGACTTCTCAAGGGTGTAAAGGGCCTCACAGATCTTCTTTACCGCACCTGGTTCTTCAGAGTGTGCAAATCAGAACTGTGTACCAGCTTGGCGTATGGGTCTCTCCAACGTTCGATCAAGGGGAAACAGCTTTCGGGGGTATTAAATGATTACGAAACCTGGCGCGGCTCTGTAGTTGAGCTGCGGACCAGAATAACCTCGATCGAGTTTTTTACATACAGCATCATCTCGCCTGACCACGAATGCCGCATTAATTCCTTGCGAGAGCAATTCAATTCTTACGTCAAAGAATCTGATCTTTCCAACGACATAGCCTGGAATATGGAGACGATTATTTAGGGCTACACTGGGTGTATGGCACTAGGTTTTACATTGAGCTCCCCACCCCTCTCACATGCCCGGAATTGTTCTTCGCGTTTGGGTTTCCTGTGTTTTCACTGGGAAATATTAATGTATTCAGTCCTCGCAAAATTAAACATTTTGGAATAATCGGGACAAAAGCGGGTGATGGAATGGGGTGTTGAGTGTACTGAGCATCTATATTGGCCTTGTAATCTATATCTGGTAATGTAGCTAAAGTTCAGCGCTATACATCAATAATTCCCCAAACTCTCTCCCCCACGACTATCGAGCGGTCGAGCAAACGAAGCCCCGTAAGGGGATTCTGATGTGATGTACCCGGACCGGATACCACTTGCGTTGTCGGTGATGCTATTGGTTGGGGCCTGCATGCCGACAAATGATGCCTGAATTGTAGGCGGCTTCCGCCGCGACTCACGTTTCCGTGCTAGCATCCTTACTTATAAGCCTTACTGTGCCACTGGTACTCCATTTTCCGTCTCAAAACCCCGCCGCTCTTCTGTTTGGGAGCCTTCTAGCTGGTAGCTATTGCGATCCGCCGTAGTCGCCTTGGACGCGAAGTTATCAACAGGCTTCTGGAACCTGGCAATCAACAACATCCAGCCAGTGTTGTGCTTGCACATGGCGAAGAAGAAGAAGGTAAATCTTTGTCGATTGGCAATCGAGCCCTCGAACGAAGGGACCGAAGCCCCGGCACCAGTTATGCCGACCGAGCGTCTTGAAGAGGATCCCGTTCCACCAAAGATCCCTCCCTCTCACGGTTCATCCAATTTCTGGACCGGGCTTGCGACGAAGTGGGCAGAGATTCCTTCAAGAACTCCTTCCCAGTCGGAAGTCGACGAGATATCGAGCCCGACAGTGACGAAAGAAACTGCCGAGAATGCATCTCTTTCTAAGCCCTCAAGTCCCATAGAACCTACTACCAGTACCAAGCAGTACGACGGGGATTTCGATGAGGGCATCAGCAACATCACCATCACTACTTTCACTAAAGATTATGATTCCACCATCATAGTCAAAGATAAATCCGATGGGAAGGTTATCGAATATCAAGTTTCCAAGGACATCCTCTCTATTTCATCGCCGGTGCTTAAATCGTTAATTAGCTCGAATCTTCTACAATGCGCAAGCGGCCTCCAAGACGGCCAGACGACTGCACCGCCGGGTGAATATAAACATACGCTCCACCTAGAAGGACATCCGTCAGCATTCGAAGCCATTCTGAGTATCATCCACTTCGTCCCCGACAAGAAAGTCCTCCTCAACATAAGTTTCGATACTTTCACAGAAATCGCCGTTCTTGTAGAGAAATTCAGTGGGGCAGGGCACTTCAACCTTGGAGCGATATATGGATTAAGAAGTTTGCGAAATATGCCTTGCAACCGGGTTATGAGAATTGGTTATACATTGCAAAAGTCTTTAACACCAATAAACATATCGAAAGATTGGTAACATTGCTAGGGAAGCAATGTACTTCTTTCCAGGCAGCACATGTTTACAGAGAGTATAAAGGTCATGAGCGATTGGCTGCGGACTCCTGCGGAACTAGATTGCTGGCGACGGGCCTCTGGCCAAGCGAACTGAGAGGTAAGAGTTCGGAAGTAGACGACTTTTCTTTAATAACTCTTGAGTTGAGAGTTCGCTAACGCCATAGTTTTATTTACATCATGTTACAGATCGGGTCATAAAATTAAGGGACACTCAAATCAACCGTTTAACATCCTGCCTGCGCACGCTAGTACATGCCTTTGCTTCTACGGGCGATTTGGACTATGATAAGTTTCTCTGCAGTTCAAACATTTGTCGGAGTTTGGCTTACGGGTCTCTGCTCCACTCGTTCCGTGCTAACGGCCTAACGGACGGCTCCCTGAAAGAAGAGTGGCAATATTCTGTAGCAAAGCTTCAGGAAAAGATGTCCGGGATCAAATTTGATGCGCTTGGGGCCGCCGTGCCTACGCATGTGTGTGTTATGCGGGCCCTTGGGAAAGGGTTTGGGCTCGCGGTCCGTGGCGAAGAAGCAATGTCTCTGGATGAAAGGCGTGCAAAGCTACTATGGTTCCGGTTAAAGGGTCTCAAAAGGGTACCCCTGGATGAAGCAAACTAAGTCGATAAGGAAGACTCATCTTCCTGCTCCTTTTGCTTTGCGTTGGTCATAACGGTGTCCTTTCGAGAATTAATGCTAAAAAGGCTTCGAAACTAATTGAGTAGATTCCTAACATGCGGCAATATCTTTAAGATCTAGGCTAGAATTCTAGTGCGTAAATAAGGGATTCTACTTGTACACGTGCGGATAATCTCTGAAAGATGTCCATTGTTACTCTACAGTTCCATTTGTATCACTGTTGCCCTGTACTAGCTTTTAAAACCCCGGACCATCTACAAACATTGGGAGTAGTAAGGATTGGAGTAGGTGCACTTGAAAGGGGACTGGCAGGCAGTAGGGCCAGTGTACCCAAGACCGCCACACTGTGCCCACTGAGGTGCAGTCCCTCCAGTAGCTGCAGTCGTAGTTGTAGGGTTACTACCGGGCGTGGTAGTCCTCGTTGTAGCCGCCGGCGTAGTTGTCGAAGGAGAGTTCCCTAAAAGCCCGAAGAAGCTCAAAACAGGCTCATCCCGCCAACCGGTCCAATGCTGCCCGTCCAAGCTGTAGTAGCCCATCAGTTGAGTGCCGTCACCATATATCGTTTGGGTAAATCGGTTGGCTGGGGAGTTTTGAACGGTTCGAGTGACGGACAGGCCCAATACATTGCTCCATTGAGCGAGTTCATCGTTGTAGTTATGGGGTAGAGTGACAGTGTCTTTGTCTCCGTGCCATATCTGCATCTTTGGTCGCCTTCCGGTCTAGCAGGATCAATTATGTTAGCTAACCGTTGATGCTATATATCATTTATTTGGAACACATACATATCCAGGATAACAATTTCGAACTTGATCTCCCCATTGTTGAGCAGTCCTTGAGTTAGGAGTGTTTGACCAGCCCACAGCGCCACCGGAGAAGCAAGCTACGCCGTAAAAAACATCCGGATAGACGGCAGCGAGAACGTTGGAAATCATACAACCTCCAGAAAATCCAGAGGTGAAAACTTTTCCGGGGTCAGCATTATACGTCCGCAGAGCGTAATTGACCATGTTGACAACGCCATTGGAGTCAGAAGTCTGGAAACGACTTTTTGTGTTGCTTGAGTGGAAATCCCAACAGTTACCGCCTGCGACGGTGCTACCGTATATCAAGATGATGTTGTATCTGTCGGCGTATGTACGGAGATTTGGAGTGATAGAGCTGAAAGTGTCCGTTCCACTGCCTCCACAAGGGTGGAGCTATAGATTTCAGGTCGATTAGAACCTGGCGATACAATTTGCCCAATCAATTTAGGGTCACTTACCACTACAAGGACCGCTGATCGAGTAGGCCTATTGTCCGGGACGTATATGTGCATACGAAGAGTCGATGGGTTTCCTGAACCTCCCCAGCTTGAAACTTGCTGCAATGAGGCTCCGTACACGGTTCCTACAAGCGACAAAGTCGCTGTAAGACCTTGGAGGAAACTAGATACCGCAACCATTTTTTCGTATGCGAAGTGAATGTCGGAGTATGTGCTGTATAGGAGGCTCGGAGTCCGCCATCACTTCAGAATACGGCACGGAACTGGTATTTTATATCTGCGGATTCATTTGCAATATTTGTAGTATACACATCTATCCACTCGAGAACTGACTCAACATCCCGAACATCCGAGCTAGCTTCTGGCTTCTCTGACTCTGTGGGTTCAAAACATTAGGCAAGGAACCAACGCCAGAGATGACCGGAATCTATATCCGTAGATTAGTTAGGGATTGGAATGAATGGGATACGGTAACCGGAGTACCTGGAGTTCGAGAACCTGCCAAGCATGCATCGGAGTGGAGTTTTTCCCGCGTCCAAGCCAGAAACTTCTAAACTGCGTTGTATATGCAAAATAACACGACGTCATTCCGCACCGACGTCCGGACTCCTGACACCCTATGAAACAGTATTTCGCCGAAAGAATTGACGGCTTTCGGGGCAAATGCGAAACCTGTGGGCTTCTCATAATAACTAGTGTATTATAACTACGTCGCGTAGATATATAACTTTTGGAACTGGCCCGGCTTGGCAAGGTAAGGCAGACTCAAGCTGTCAGGGGTCGATTAAACTTAACCGACGGCTTCTGTGGTACGCTTCCAAACTAAGGCCCGCATTTCAATATCTTGGGTGCGTTAGGGCCGACCATGGTACGGTTAATTATATACCGGTTACCGAATTTTTTCAGTCTAGTTAACCCTAATAGTTAATCAGAAATGGATAAGCAAGCTTACTCAGTATATAGTAAGAGTATCCCAGTCTCCCGCACCCCAGTTCCCTATTCAAGATGCTCTCTCGAATTCCCAGATTACCCCGGCATCAGAGCTAACAACGGTGTACATAGGATTGAAACTGGTGCACGATATCGATACATTCAACTGGACGCTCACAGTTTTCCTACTGAATGATTCGACCACGGATGGTATTATTAATAAATATTAGACATCTACCCCTTTAATGTCTCCTTAAAGCGTCGGCTTATCCGCCAGGTGCTAGATATTATAAAGATCCAGGGATTAACTAGCTCATGTTACGTTATGGTGGCTGGCGAACGGGCACTTTAGGGCGAGTGCTTTCGCTGTGGTCCGGAGAGTTTGCACGCATAAATAACATGATAGTGTCAACGGAATCTTCTGGGTTTCTTTACAAAGTTCTTGACGACGTGCCTTATAGAGTAACTCGGCTCTAGCTGCAGGGGGATTGGGTTATCTGGGCGGTTATCCATGCTGCTTTTGTTTGAGAGCATGACTCCTAGAGTGCGTTGGTAGTACGATCCTAAAGAGTTACCATCAACTGAAGTCGATTGCAGTGGCATAGCGTAGCAGATGTTACGGAATCTTTTTATGATCAAGGCTCTCATTAACGCATGAAATTTTTAATTTTGGTCTGGGCTTAGATCTATCTCCAAACTTGGTAAGGGACGGTAAACCGGTATAGCAGTTCTATGCTCTCTACTATATATTTTTCTCTCATCTTAAATACGGATCCATATGCTTTGCACAGGATATCCAGCTGCTTCTTCGCCACACCCAGTTACGCCACGCCCGCCACATCTGGACAACTACAGCACTGCAACGCAAGCATAATATCTCAACCAAAGGGACTCACCCTTTGACCCGATTGCGGGATCCCAGCTGTAGAGCTGCTGGAAAGTTATTTTGAGTCTGGTCTTGGTTTTTGTGCAACTATCGTCGCCTTGCAAATGTCTAAAACCTTTGCAATTTTTCGTCATACCGGTTGGATAGGCGGTGGTGCAGCCGCTATAATCACCGTCAAAACTGGCCACATTCCAACGATACCATCGTATGCGTGCGAGATGCGAAATTGGAAAGGGCGGACTGTATTTAGACGGGATCTAGAATATAACGGTAGAGTGATGATGGCAGCTGCTGGTATTGAGGAAGCTGACACATTTATAAACTTTGCATTTGTAAACCCGGCAGCCAAGCTCTCTAGCAGCTCCAAGTTTCTCAAGTTCTTGCAAATATAATCTCGCTAATTTGATAAAGTACAGTTGCGTGGGATGGAAGGAAATTCTAGTAACAAAACTGTCAACTTCAGTCGAACGCCGTATAAACTGCAACATGGGCTTTGTGTTGGGATACCCAGGCCAACCTGGTGGCACAACACGGCGGAAATATCTCGGACAAATCCGGAAACTGTGCCACTTCAAAGCTTGGAGGTTTAGACATTTCATCTGGCTAATAGCTCATGGTGTTAGGTTGACTCACCTTCTAGGCTCGCTGCGACCGGGAGGCGAGATACGACGGGAATGTGCATAAAGACGGAGATTTTCCCCTACTTTGCGACATTTGCATGACGAACCTTTGCTACAGAAATACAAGACGAAGTTACAGTCCCTCGACCGCGGCACACTCGATTCTCACATCATGGCGTTGGCTAGTCTTCGCGAAGAGCCTGACCTTGAGGATCTAGCATCTGACGGGACTTCAGGATTCGATTGGTACTATCAAGTATGTTTGGTTTGTTTGCCCTCATCCCGATGTCGAGTATGAATCCACTGATTGGCTCACCGATATACTTGCTGTGTCGTAGTGTAATTTGAATGGACAACCTCGCTTTCCCGAGGAGCGGCAATATCGTAAATTGGCCCTTGATTATATCAGGCTCGGTCATGCCGGCCGTAAGGTAATGTTGCTTTCCTTTGCCTATCGATATTCAGCGTTGGCTAATGGATGAATACATTGTTGGCTCTTCAATGTAACAGCCATATGTTGTACGAGCAGGCCAATCACCATGGCGAAACTTTAAGAGCGTTCCGTCGAGACGCTGCGCGAAAAAACAAGGTCTAAAACTGCTCCCTAGGGTCCCTGTTTCTCTCTATACGAATAGAGAGCGGCGCTGCTGCCAACAGAACCGGAATTCTGGGTCTGAGAGTTTGTTCTTTCGAACATGGTTCGGTGACAAGGAACATTCGGTGGCAGAGTCCGACGGCCTCTACGAAAAGTTTATTTTGGGTTGGAAAGATGCTTGGGAGGATGTCGGGCGCTTCATCATCGACCAGGAGTACTGTTTTACTGACATTTCATACGCCGATGTACCTTGTGCGCCCATGCGATCTGAAGCTTACTCCCTTGAGCAATGGCTGTTGAGCCGTCTCCCCGACCAATTGAATATACAACGCCTAGAAGATGATCAAGGGCACCAGTACACCGAAGCCGAGTTTGATGAAGAAGAAATGATATGCTTGGTAATAGCGGACAGAGAGGCCATCATTAATGGTTGGATACTCCTGTCGTCAATAAATCACAAGGGGTGTGCTCTAGGAAGCTGGAGGCTTCCCGCTGGGAGTTTGGCCTCCGAATTGCTCCGGACGCGTAAAGCCATTCCGGATTACATGGCAGATGCCATATATTTTAGAGGGTTTCCTTGGCTCGTGGAACCTGCACCCCCCACTGTACCCCTTGGTGGTTTCGAATTCGCCGTGTCCAGCCCACCAGGCCTGTGGTGGCTAGCAATTGATAGAAGAGGATTTACATGTGAACGCCCATCCGAGAAAGCCCCATTGCAGTATCCTCAATCTTAAATGACAAGCAAATCGAAACAACATCAGAGCTGTATCTAGATCTTCAAACTCTATATGGACATTCGAACTTTGCATCTCTGTAGCGCCAGAACGACAGATACTCTTGATAGAGGGTCTTTTTATAGTAAGTCATATCACCGATACCGCCGACACGATAATCGCGAGGTCGTAGGCACTTCAAAGTTACGCAGTAATCACGATTAATCATATATCGCTCTAAACAAAGTCCTGCTAGTATTATCTCCATATAATAAGTTACATTGACGGAATTTGACTACTAGCTAGCCCCGTTATATTATTACTGGTGTACTAAAGACAGCATCTATCCCCTTGATGAATTGAGGATAGGTCCTCCATGGATCCACAGCAACCCAGTCTGGGTATTTACCCCCTCGTGATCAGCGGAAGTGGGCCGTGCAGTCTATATGCACCTAGTGGGGGTAGTTATAAACTCTATATAACCATTGATCGGATATATATTTTCCCTCGGCTCCCCGTAGAATACGATATAATCTCCAGCTAGCTGTTATTCTCCTTGTGCATACTTCCAGATAACTTTTAACCTTGGAATTTCCCCCTAATTAAGATTAAACTGCGCTTCCGATTCTAACCATCGACTAACTTGATCGCCAGTACTAGTATCCGTTGCACTATACTTGTTGGCCCCTTCCTCAGATCGCCCGTCCCTAAGACTTCAGGCCACAATAATATAACATGGTTTCGACTAGGGCCTCCAGCCTTCGGGAACGAATGGAAAAAGATAAAGGAGTCAAGAGTGAGATTCTTCAAGTCGAAAATCACGTTAATGCGCTTCCTAAGGTTCTTTCGGGCGCCACTCCGCCTCGGACTCCTAGGCCTATGGCTAGCGATCCCACACAGCTGTCGAATCGTCTCTCAGGAGCATTCCTCTTCCCGCCTGCAATTGAACATGCTGACGTCAAGAAGGAGGACGTGGATACCGGTCTCGAGCACGTGACCACCCCGATCGCCGATGACGATGCCAGCGATATCACGGTTGTCGTACTCCACCACCGACACAGATTTCGGTTCCTTTCGTCTAAGAGCGTCTTATCCCTTTCATCTCCAATAATTCAACGAACGATCCAAACGTGCATGAATTTCGAGTCGCCAACCGGTGGTTGGGATGATCGAGATATACCAGAAAATCCAGAGTGGACGATATATCTCGACGGCGACCCACAGGCTATGCAAGCAGTTCTGCTACTGCTCCATCTCAAGGGATCCGACAAATTTTTCAACATCAGTTTCGAGCTATTCACTGAAATCTCGGTGCTCTGCGATCGGTATGCTTGGCAGGATGCTCTTCGACCGTGGGTTCGTGCCTGGTTGGAAAGATTTGCCAGGAACGCCCTTAAACCGGGATATGAGAATTGGTTGTACATTGCTACTGTCTACAACTACGACAAAAAAATCAAAGAGCTAGTTGCCGCATTGGCTACTGAGGTGTCGCTTCCAAGTGGATGTGGAAATTTCATCCTACGAGGGGAAAGGAATATCTCCAAAACTCTTTGGCCGGCCAAATACACAGGTGGGTTTGCGTCTCGGGGCAGGATTATAGCTTTTAGATCATACTAACTCTCCCCTAAGACCAGATTCTGCTGCTGAGGGGCATCGAGGTCGCCCGCCTCACCTACGCCTTAAAGAAACTTGTGTCCACATTCAAAAGTGGATCTGTAGAATTCCGCAAATATTGTAGCTCTCAAGTCTGCGCCGACCACGTGTTAGGCTCCCTGCTGCGTTCTATTGTACAGGGGGGCCTTTCGACTTTGCTGGAGGATGGTGGTGAATGGAGAGGGTCGGCTATAAACCTCAAGGAAAGGATGGGCGCTATCCAGTTCGATACTCTCCAGAAAGTAATGCCTAATCACACTTGTGCTTTGCATGCCGTCAGAGAAAGATTCTTAGCTGGTTTTAAAGGCGCCACTAGGACGAGGGACGCCCCTCAGAGTTTGTTTGAGCTTTCGGCGTTTTCTAATTCTTGATTTCGGTCTCTACTGGCGATAGTCCGCATATCTTCTACTGATTTTTCCTATCATTACCGGGGCGTATACGTTCGGAGAGATCTCTCTGGATGCCTCATTTGCATTCTAGCCCTCTAAGTGGTGTGTTCTCCGCGATATGCTCCACGCATTTATGTATACCTGTATTCTAGGACTGGGCTTCTTATGTACTAAAATCCCTAGGGCACCGCTCACCTACTACTCGACGGGTGGTTATGCGCGCGGAATACAGCTACTTATATATATAGAAGACTTCTTACTCATTATAGCGTTAGCCCTGTTAAAAATATGCAGCGTGGAAGTTAATTTCACGTGGTCGCAGAAGGTTTTCGTATCATGCATATAGACATATTCAGTACAATTATCACACCAAACAGGGACGCTACACCCCCACACGCATATGGGTCTAGCGCATATCGAGCCTTCATATCGGTAAAATGGATATTGAATTGGAAGCCTTCGGCAGCTAAGAGCCTGGCCACCTTTAGAGGTATTTTGGAAGACCCCCCCTATACTCCTAGGCTTATGATTCAGTTAATTGCCTGACCACGTAGAGCTCTCCGTTTAAAATTAGTATCAATCGTATTATCATCTTTGCTGTAGGGCCCGGCCTTGAGCCCGGGCGCCCGTGGTAGTAGGTGGGTTTCTGGGCACAACTCTTCGACTTTCTTCTGCTCTATACAGCCCTATGCCGTCGCTGCTAACCTGTGCTGCATTCGAATCAAATCGTGCAAAGGATATACCAACATTGGCGAGTTTGCAGTGTGTCAAGGATGAGTCCTAGCTGTACCTAAGAAGCACGAATTCTTTCAAAAAGCCACCACCAACTCCGCGGATTGTAACCCCACTCCCCGCCACCTAGGAGGCCACTCCTACTGCAACAACAACAACGTCCTAGTCCGACGACGACCCCGACAATGTTGAAAAGAGTAAGAACGCCATCGACAAATAGAGCTGTGCCCTCAACTCTCGTTAGTGTGGTTGAGGATTCCATTTTACACGCTGTAATATTCTCTGTGTCGAATATGGTTGCGAGTGTCATGATCACCACGCCGCAGAGAAAATACTAACCTTTCGTTATAACAGGTTTTGGGCGGTACTAGTATTATGCGGTTGCGGTTTTGGACATGTCGGCGGCATTAGCCAGCCCAACACGTGTGGTACTGGTAAGAGCATCGTGAAACCTGTTGCAAGACCGACAAGTTCTAGAACTATACGGTCTCGTAACCAAGTTCTATAGAACCAGTTGCAGGTACAAAAACGACAAACATGGTATGCGTTTACATTCCTCGGTCTGCTCAGCGAAACCCGGTAAGGTATAACGAGATCGTTTCATAGAACTGGGCACCCTGCTGAAATAACTAACTGTAATAGCTTACTTAATCCCCCTGCTGAAGAGCCGAATATCGCTTCCGGAACACCGCCGCTTGACCCTTTTACTCTTGTCGTGACGACGCGAGCCTGGGATATAGGCTATCACCCGGCCTCGATCGTTTTTAAACACTCCGTTACTGGTGGTATATATCGTCTTGAGGGAAAGAAAAGAAGTCAGAGAGATCCATGTCCCTATCGTCAGGGCCGTCGTCTCGGTGACGCTGCTTCTCTCGATCATCGATATCCTCAACCTCGTCTGGTGCTGGCCGTTTCTTAGAGTTGTCGTTTCCGTCTTCAGCCCCCCCAGAGGTAGTGTCTTCTTCATCGTCACTGTCCTCGTCGTCCGACGCCCAATCAGACTGGCGAATCCCACTCCAGATCACTTTCGGGCCATCTTCCATTCGCTGCCATGCTAACTCTTTCATTCTTTTCAAAGGCTTGTCCCAACCTCGAGTGATAAATACTGCACAGAGGCCCGCCGCGATTGAGGTAGCTAATTTTAGACCCTGATGATTAGTATTCATACTGAACGATTTACTGGTAACTACAATCATGATATAGCGTATAAAACACACCGTAGGCAGTGCCTGATGCATGATCATATTCTGCGGGCTCCAGGTCCCCAACACTCATACTACCACGAGGAATAGTGATCTGGTCTGCTGGGGCGTATATGCTAATTTCTGGATGTTCATGGTAAATATATTCTGCAGCTTCTGCAGACACCCCACCAACAACGGCAGAGTTCTCGAAGGCCTTGTGATTATCTAAGATGTGCGCTGCGGGCTGGGTTTTAATCGGGTCGTCCTACAATCCGATGTTAAACTCAATTCTATAGCGATAATAAGGGAATAACGACCTGGACAGGTCTCAGCTTACGCGGCCACCATCTCCACTCGAAGCGAAGAAATATGCATTCGGGTATGTCTTTTCGAGACTTTGTAATACCTCGGTAATCAACCCGAGGATGGCCTGCCTCCAGACCTCTCGCCAGGGCTCCACTGATCCAAAAGACCAAGCCCAGCCTTGGACTATAACAGCTCCCTCTATCTCGCTCCCTGACTTGTCTTTAATCCGACCCCACATATGGTCGTATATTTTAAGCAGAGAATCTATTTGAGAGATCTCTGAATAGCTACTTCGACCACTGAGAAGCTTCACAACAACTAATTCGGCCGTCGGTGCAATTCCGATAGTCCCTGCGGAGATTTTCGAAGCTACAGCAGTTCCGTGGGGCTGATGTTGCTCTCCCAAAATGAAAGGATCCCCAAAGGGTTTCGCTGTGTCGTCTTTCCCATCGTCTGGCATTGGGCCAGCATATATCCAGTTCTCCGAAGATTCGCCCAGAAACCGGGCTGCTTTCGAATCCGCGAACTCCTGCAACAAAGTATTAGAATCTGCACATCTATTTATCTCGAATGAATTAATAGCACATAAAGCCGACTGAATGTTATAATATATGCCCTAAAACCGACGCTTTTGTTTTTTTACGTAGTATTTGGAGCATACTATACCCCTCTCATCTCAGAACGTGCCATATTAAGGTCCAATTTATCGAAATAGAGAAATTTTACCTCGTGTGATAGATCAAAACCAGAGTCGATTACGTATGCCAAAACCCCTTCTCCGCCTTCGGTATCCATGTGAATCCCCCAATCCATATGATGTATATCCTCCACGTCTGGAGGTTGAGAAACTAGTGTCATGTCGATATCAATACCTTTTCTAAATTCTATCGGTATGCCTTTCATATTGTCCCCGGGTCCCTTCTTTGATTTGGTTGCTATTCTCTTGGCCACGCCTGCGCGTTTGCGATTATCGAAATTAAAGTGCTGAGAGACCTGGTTATCTAGAAGAGTTGCCTTTGGGGTCTTTGCTAGTGATCTTTTAGAAGTAGCTTTTAATGGATTTAGCCAGCTCACTTCATCTTTCGCGGGGTAAAACTCGTTGTACAATTGAACTATTCGGCTCCCTGCCAGTATCTGTATGTCTCTTTTAGTTACTATTCAAGGCACGGGCTGCGAGAGATGTTTAGAAAATAAATTCGTACAAAGTCATTGGGTCGCTGATATCCAAACTCTTCGTCCATTCGTTCCGGTGGTTTTATTGAATCAATTACCACGATCCATGTACCTAGATGCTTACTTTTGACCTCGTAAACACTCTTGTTTCTGGGTGGCATTGCCGACGTTTTGGCAGCCGCTAGAAAATATCTTAACTTAGGACTATCATTCCGATAAGCTGGTTTGATTATGTAGGCGTATTGTTCGAAAAACTGTTCGAGAGTGCCGACTTTTGAGTTGACTGTTCGTCTATTAATAATCACAGAGGCCCCGGTTTGAAAAAGTGCCGCGAGTATAGACAGCACGAATACCAAATACAACCCATCAGAAAAACGAATAAAAGCGCCCATTTCGGCTTTGGGATTGGTGCTGCAGCGCTAAGTGGGGAATAGGTAGCCCTAGGTCTAATCTAAACCCAGCTCGTCGTGTGTCCTACCGTAAAGGCCAAAGGTTTGGTATTAGGATAGAGGTCGGCCGGCCCTGACTGGTGGTATGTACTTACGCTGCACCAGACTCTTTTAAGTAGTAAGTCGACTACAGAGCGTCATCTGCACTCTGGTTAGTCTAGATAAATTTAGAAGTTAGTTACTGTTTCGAACGTTTCCCGTTGTCCTCGGCACGGCGGTTAACGGGTTGAGTATTGGTTCATCAGTCTTGTTTGGGGATGTTGCATGTTCTGTGCGTGCACCAGATGTCCAACTAAGTTAGGTCGACGCAGCTGCGCAGGCTACAGTTTTGATTTGTTCGATGGCAATTTGCAAATCACCACCGAGGGCAAAACCCTTCTTAGTTATATTTACACGTGCCATACAGTATTATAAGATGACAGCTTTGATGGCGACGCAAATCTCTTTTGGTGACAGCACACCTGTCTAGCCCCTAGACTACTTTGATGGTAAATTTTAGTAAACCGGGTTAATCTAGAGCTTGTGAACTTTAAAATCCGAGATCGAAGACTAAATCGCATTAGAATTTCAAGCTTGAGGATATGTAGTAACAAGGTCTGCATGGTTATTAGACAACATAGTTAGCGCCCAAGTCCCACTACATGCATGGCCGTTACGCAGTTGCAATAAATCTAGAGAACTAACGTGAGACTAGAGACTATGTTTTGGAAGCGTTTCTAGAGGCCCCGTATTTAACTGTTGAGTAACATGCGCATATGTATATGCATGGCGGTGTCACACCATCATGCGAAGCCTCAAAATCTGCTAACATACCTTGTTGGCTGGCCATTTGGTCGCTCTGGGGAGACTGATTAATTTCGGTGCCACCTGGCCCCCATAATACATGTCTTAAATGTAGTTGGAGAAGGTTGTTAGCACTTCAAAGCACGCAGTACGTGCCACACAACGAGCACCGGGGGAGGACGAGTCGACTAGATGATCCTTCAACGTGTCTGCGGACTTTGAAATTGCCACACGTGCACACGAATTCGACGTGCCTCCCCAGATGTTACGGCAGGGCCCAAGAAGTGCAGAGTTATCGCTTCTATAATCAGGACAATAAAGAGACTGAGTTCCTTAGTTCGTGGGAGGAGCGCTCGAGCTTTGACTGCCACCGTAACATATATTTTTACGGTAAGAACCTTTAAAACCCCCAGCACGACCAACTATTGTATCAGTAGTCTTGACGAATACCAGAGGGCTAAGCGGAGCAGATCACAGTACTGTCTCGTCTTCCTCCTCTTATCGAACTCACCCGTACTCGATCGATCGCCCGTACTCACCGATCATCGCTATGCATGTTAGTTTTAGAGCCAGGCTTATATGAAGTATATATAGTGTTTAGCGGGGTAAAATATATATTATTGAAGTAGTGAAACAAAAAAGAAGCAACATCGAGATTTTAAGGAGTGTGTAAAATAACAGGAGGAAAAAGGAATCTAGTCTATGTGACGGATAAAACGCAGCAGCTTATTCGCAATTGCTAAACCGGGAAGCGAGTTGGAAACATGTTAACAATTCGAGCGGAAAAATCATAGGTATCAAACTCCTAGTCTCTAGTAACACCGGAGCTCGGTCCCCTCCCAAAACAAGCACAACAGGGCCGCCATGTCAAACGAGGCCAACAGCGTAATATCGACCGCCTAAGACGTGCGCGGGTTGAAATCGGTCAAGCCCTTTAGCAAACCCCGTCTCGGATATAAACAGTATAGCCATCGGTATTTTCCCACTGGCCGTCAACGTAGTAACCGAAAAAAGTAAAAGTGCGGTTAGTGCAATCGTCCTTGATTCTCTGGGCGGCACCGCCGATTCTGTTGCATGGAACGCTTATGGGGTGATCTCTCTGAATAATCAAAACGATAATATGGATGTTAGCAGTTATTCATCAAAGTAAAGGTCCTTGCAATCGACATCCGACTACGGCGTGGGATAATGGTTTACTTACGTTGCTGCAAAGAAATATAGCGGAGCCATGAGAGCAGCTAACGCGGGAGCAGTCTCTGGCTGGGGCGCCGCACCTATAAAGGACTAGAGTTAGACGGATCCATGCGTATAGATATAGGGGATAATGCTTCGTAGGATTATATTAACCTACTGCCTTTCTCCGAGATTGTTGAGATGGTTGATACCACTTTGAATGTGATGTTCCAGCGCGCCGTTACCCCCAATTCTTTCACACTTGGGCGTACCACGCCAGTATCGAGTCTCAAGGGAGCGTTTCTACGTAAAGCGAATTAGATTTAATTAGAGTAGCCCTCTTTAAATAATGCCTTTCAGGATGAACTTACGCCAGTAGTGGTTTGCTCCTTCTGCCATCCAGGATGAAGCTTATCAAGCTTTGCGACAATTTCCTATATTCTCGCTGTCAGACGGTATTCTGGGATCTGTTCGAGTTATATATCGGAAATACCTCAGCAGTGCCATCCAGTTCTACATTGGGGCCACCCGGAACTACAGGGCCACTGACGTGCATCGGGACACCAGAAAAGGCAGGGGATGGAGCTGCGAGAGCTGGGACGAAAAGAGAGATCAAGCTCAGAGCGATGGCAGTGGAGAGCTTCATGTTGGTTATGTTTGAGTGACGAGGTGTATAAAATATCTGCTTATCTTTATATATATTTATAAGAAACTTTGAATTTTTAGGATGATAGTCTTAAGCCGTTGATGAACTTGCTGGTGGGATTTGATGATTATGATGATGATGAGAGGGAGAAAGGCTAATAGAACAGCGGGAAGAGCTTTCTTATATAATTTTGCAAGCTGTAAATTGACGTTCAGATTATCGACAGTGTTTGGCGTCTAGTTAGCCCAGCGAGACTATCGGCCCTGCGATCCCAAATCCTCTTAGGTCAGCATCTAGATCTTACTCCCCGCTCTGGAAATCAATATTGCGATGTAAATTTACTGCCTCGATCTTGGAATCTTGGAACCTTGGTAGTATCTACCCAGTCCAGCCATCCAATGCAGGCGTACATGTCCAGGTTACAACCACAAAAAGCCGCGTTGTCAGGTCGAAGCTAGCTCTGGGCGTAAGATAGAGACCGCCTATAAGACACTTCCTTCGAAATCAGCTACAATGTAACCAGTCCCGTGTATAAGGTAAGGATGTAGGGCTATGGCTATTGCGCCCAAATCCCATAATCGCCAAGAACACGCATGGCACCTTCTAGCGAATCTGGTCCTCGCCGTGCCGCGCAGCCGCAGGGTCACATCCTTTCTTCCAATGGTTTAAAGACGACATGCCCAAATTATTCAGCGATAGAAACGCCAGTAGCCAATAGTCGGCTCTCGTATGGTCTCTTATGCTCATGCTGACGGCTTGTGAAAGCAGGGAACTAGAACTTGCCAAAAATATTTTTTAATATTATTAGTAGATCTAGATCGATCAAAAGCAAGTGGCGATGGACGACAGTACCCTTCTTCAGCCGCAGCCGCCAAGTTACAGTGATCTGGAAGTCTAATCTCGTTGAAGGATTGCTTACGCCGAGCACTCTCTGCCCTTGTGGTTAGCATAAGGCAGGCTGCGCGCGTGCACTGCGGGAAATGTATAGGCTACAAATTTAGAAAACATGATTATTGCATCAGCCTATCCGACAATTCAATTCGTGAAGTATCTTCGTGAAAGCATTTCATAACCTCTACACATATATACGGCGAGTCACAAGACTTTCTAAGTAGTCGCCCTGATTTCCGAGTCTCGAGACCCCCAGGCGACAAGTTCTCCTTAATGGTTGTGAACTGTCCACATAGATACCACAACCACGGATCGACTTTTTTCGGAATGTGAGAGTCAAATCGAGGGATATTTTTATCTCCACCATAAACCAAATCAGGTAGTTAAGGATTAACCATAGCGTTCCTAACCACTTCGAGAAATCTCGGCTCGCGCATTCGCGCGGCACAGCACCGTCAGGGTCAACAAATAAAACCCAAGGGTTCACCTTCTAGAAAGTCGCTGCGATGTATGGAGGAGTTTTTTTAGCACTAACCCTTATTCGTAACCAGAAAAACCTTGGACCGGAAACTTATGCAGGCGATTGTAAAAACCCGGCAAGCTGGGTCTCGTGGAGGGTAAAGCATAGCCTTGTCGATTTCGTCTTTTAAGGATGGCAGGGTCTGCTTATTCGGTAGCCGTACGATCGCATAGCCGATAAGATGTATGCGGATTTTGGAGGGGTCCAGGCAAACAGCCTTACCGGGCTGATAATGTATAATATATATATATAGCGGCCAGGGTTCCTTGTGTACACGTGTGCTGAGAGTCCTCCAATGCAACTATGATCTTCGCCTCAAATTATTCCAGCTGTAAATTTTTGTTTTATTACCACGCTGTCACTTTTGTGATGATGTAGATTTTCTTGATTTAGAATTGACGATACGTCGACGGAGTCAGCTATTTATACGCCATCAGATCGGTAACTAGCCTCCTGCTGGGTTTATACTACCAAAGCTGTCGTATCAACAAATGTATACAAATAAGAAGAATATCTCATCGCCCCAGTGCCAAATAGTCAGCCAAGTTCGATAGTATTAACTATTAATATTTGACCCAAAGCCGATGCATTGGGCTGATGGATGGAGTAGTGCCAAATAGCCAACCACCTATTCACAAAGCGAGATTCCCGACATGAAGTCGCTAAATAAAATTCAGTTGTCGATCTCTGAGAACTTATGGGTACATAGTAATCTGGTCGGTAGCACGGTTAACTCGCGGGCTTGCTGCGTCGTGCATTAACCTGGAAATCCGTGAGGCCGAATGCTAAATATAAATGATGGACTGTAAAAGGGTAGATTTTGAGTGCATCATCAAAAGAAATGAATATACAATTCCTAGCGATGCGATGCTAGATCCTAAAGCAGTAACTGATTTCATCGAAAGTGCGAGAGTGGGACAATGTAGCATCCCGTCCAGAGCTATCCGTCCAAGTATACAAGCTGCATTACAAAGCCCTTATCACAACGCAGGCCGAACCCAAATGACCCGCCCAGTCGGCTGACTTGACCAATATGATCTCTTAAGATCTTGACTAGTTTGTTGCGATTCCCTAATACAGAACTTTATTCAAACTATAATACCATGCATGTACTATGAATTGAGGGTGACATGTTCAGCAGTTCAAAGAACTGTTAGAAGGCTGAACGAATTCCTGAGGAAAACGTTAGCCTTGCGTGCTCCTAAAGCAGTCTATTGGCTCTCAAGGGGCCACTACTTCTTGGAATCCGAAGTAACTATACGCTACGAGCGAGAGAATGGCGTGGCATAGCACATAACCCGCAATATCAAGATCTGAGGCCGAACAAGGCTGGAGGTCAAGCGTGCAGGGCGTCCGTTATGCGAAAATTACCACAAAAACAACACATTCGCGCGGGGACACCGGAACCGCCCGCTCGCTAAGCGGCAGGTTCCCAGCCTTGTGTAACACATCCGTTTGCAGACATTGAACGCTGATAGGCCAGACAGAGTGACGCACGTGCGGAATCCTTATGCTGCCTGAACTTGAGCGGGGTGATCGAAGGCTTATTCCATTCCCTCAATGTTTGCCGCGGAGAAAGTTGCAATCGTAACCAACTTGCTCCCCATCCTCTGATACTAGAACCTACAATACACATCCGGCGAAGTATACACTCAGTAAAATCTTAATCAAAACCGCGGAATTTTCGACCTACTATAGTACTACAATCTCATTCTAGGATGCCGCGTCTCCAAAGCTCCAGACAGGGTCCCGCGGTGACGCCCGAGTCATGCAAGTTTTGTAAGGCAGCCTCGGCAAGTAAAGGCTACTCCGCAATCCTACACTGCTGTGTTTGCGACGAGTTCTTCATTCAAGAAAACACATACAACAGCCATAACGCGAGGGTACACCGTGGAAAGGCCCGCGCACTCCCCACCGCGCCATTTGAATGCCTAGACTGCCAGAAGGGGTTCTATGATGAAGTAGTCTTCAACAGTCATCTGGCACAACATGAGGTTGTGCGAGAACATACGAACTACTCTGCCCAGAAGGGTGTCCCCACAAACCCGAAAACCAAAAAAATATTCATCTGCCCAGATTGTGGCCGAGACTTCGCTTCGAGGAAGCTCCGGAAAGAGCACCAGTGTCCGGCTCTGTATCGCTGTCCAAGTGATAAGTGCCACAAATCATTTCGAATGCTCAGAGGATTGGTAGATCATCTCGAAAGCGGCAATTGTAAGAGTGGACTCACTCGAGACACCATAAATAGATTGATCTGCGAAAAGGACACGAAGGGTCTGATCACAGTGCCAGGCGCTCTACAACTACTAGGGCGCCCCGATACCTCAGACTACGATCTCGAAGATGATATGGCCAGCCTGTCGTTGGATGACTCAAGCTGGGGAGTCTTGACCCCAGAACCCAACGGGAGTGAGATATCATTCGAAATGCTCTCAAATGATGGCCATGAGTTTGATGACAACTTCGACGTGATATCGCTGGCTTCCGATTACTCGAGACTCACTCCAGGATCTTCGGGATCCTCTGTCATCGTAACAGAGCCGATAAAGCCAACCCAGTGCTATATCTGCCGCAAGGTTTTCAGAAAGGCTTTCGATTTGAGGCAACATCTTGAATCGGCGGTCCACTCACCAAAATTGTACCACTGTCAGCTGTCTTTCATTGGATTAGAGCCTATAGGGAAAATAAAGCAGTTCAAGACTTTAGGTGGATTGGTAGCACATATTGAAACGGGCGGATGCAGAGGAGGGAATACGACTTTCGAGATTGCGGTCAGTATGTTAGGTAGACTGGCCGAAGAGTTTGGTTTCCCAGGGATGGATAAAGCGGTGAAGCAAATAGGTGGTAGACTACATAGTCACTGTTAATTATGGTTAGGGTCGCCAGGTACGAAACGGGCAATAGGAATTCCGTGATACCCTTGATCAATTTGAGATTATACATTAGGTATACAAGTCCGCTCATTCCTTGATTTCTATTCATACCATTGTTTGCTCGGCCGGATTTTGTATTTTTGTACTTCTCTCCTTTCCTTTGTTTTCGACCTCCGGGGGGAGGGAGGTTGATGTAATCATACTCTTGCCATAGTACATGAAAATAAATTGTCCCCACGCACAAAATAGTGTCAAATACACCGGCTACGAAAAACATTGTGTAATCTGTAGTGTATGTAGGCTACAATATATACACAGCTTTCGAAATTTCTGTCCACACAACGGTAATTTGCAAAGTTTAGGCCGAATAGGTTAGCTTGAAAATTATTTCGGTCGTAGCCGACGCGACTTTCGTTCGCCGTCCTTGATCTCATAAACCGGCCTTCATCATTGTCCAAGTCTGAGACTTCCCCAAGAGCGTGTTGCGTGTTGCAAATATTTGTGTTGGGTTCAATGGCCGACTTCTCCATTGCATTGATATCAAATCGAATTCGGCCAAATCGATATTAATCTTCGGAACGATATATCAGTCTATGAGTATTTTCAGAACAAGGCTTTGAAGATCCTGGTTCTGAAATTCGACTAGTCACTTTATAGGATTTAACCGTGTCTCTTAACCCGCCGAGTTATAATATCTGGTCCACATCCATGCCCACCAATAGGCACCGCGTACCCATCCCCGATCTGAATCTGGCCTGCGGCACAGCAAATCCTAGACGTTGAGCTCGCACCCCAAATGATATCACAGTGCACAACGTGAAACCCCGCTCGCTCTGAGGTGGTCAGTTCACTTGTTCTGAAAGCTCCGGCCGAAGGTACCTAGGTATTTGTGGCGTTTGGGGTTCCTGTTAGTTGGTGATTCCGATCCCTTCTCGCCCGCTTGCGTCTGCAAAAAAATAATATAAGGTCTCCTTGCCATCGACCAACTCGGCGACTTTAGTATACCTAAGCTAAAAAATAATACCAGAACCAAAAAAAAAAAATCCCAGAATGATTGACGTCCCGGAAGAATTAAAGGACGAAATCGTATCCTATCTCTCGGATAATGATCTGAAAAACGTTCGCATCGCATCGGGAGAGTTCCGACATGCGGCTTCGCGAGAACTATTTGGGAAACGGAACAAAGGCCGATTGATCCTGGGGGGAGGGCATGATGAAGAACGTGGATTTCAGTCCGGCGACGCGTATACGTTAAACAATTACGCACTTGAAATCTTAAAACGCAAGCCAGTCGAATTTTGTCGATTGAAGTCGTACCTCCCATCTATCCTCCCGATCGCGCAGTACTTCACTTCTCTTGAATATGCACCGATATTTTGGGATGCTGGTATGTGTTAATACTCCGGCCTTTGACTTTATATGGTAGTTTATTTCGCCTTTCAGACGATTTATAACTGACGGATATTACTCAGACCTTCTCAGCGTCCGCATTGGCACCCATTCGGGCCAAGAAGACGGATTTTGTTACTCATGGCCATACACTCTTAAAAGCTGGCAGGATGAAAGTGGCTTTCAATCAGATGACGAGCCTCGATCTTGCGATGAAGATAATTTAGATGACGATGACGAAGACCAATCGGAGGACGAAGACCAATCAGATGATGAAGCCAGTTATGACGACGAGAATGAAGAACCCCCGGATGTCGATATTTGGGTCGACAAACCGTACGTTATCCCAGATCGTTACACTACAAACGAGGAGAGAATACACGCCGCCAGTGCTCTAGAAGGATTCGTTAAAGAGCAAGAGGCAAATTTCGAAGAGTCATTAGAGGCTCTAAAGCAAATAATCCTAGCTTTATCACCGCAAACTGTCATCATAGACGGTTGGTATTGCTATCGCCTGAAAGGCGTTATTTTCCACCGGTATGCAAAAGATATACTAAGCTTTCGGAGGCAAAATTCCCGGCTGTTCTAATAACCCACTAACCGGAATAATAGCGGAAAACTCAGAGAAACTCCTACAACACGAATGAGGCGGTACGAACGTCATATGTGGCGCAACTATCAGACCTTGATCCCGATACTTCATGATGCGAATCAGCAGCCTCAAGAAATTGTGATCCGCTGTTTCCCTCCATATCCGTTTGTCGGCACAAATATGCCTTCGAAGTTGTTGAGCAGCAGTATCTATGTAATGGGCAATCTTCAGCGGCTCCGGCTCTGTTTCACTCGCGGAGCGGAGATATTAAGTCCTATGGGCGTCGATATGGCTCCAGGGTCTCTCTATAGACTCTTGGATAGCTGCAAGGAATCTCTTAAGGCTCTCAGGCTCGACTTTGATGGTGGTGTTGGTCCTCTTCGTGGCATCAAGGATCTGAGCAGCATTGTTGGCAAAGACGAATCCGGACTCATAGTCTTTTCAAAATTGGAGGAGTTGGCGATAAATTCTCTTATACTCCCAGCTGTAGACCTGGAACTATTGATAAAGTCACAAAAAAACCTCCGGTGCCTGTGTCTTTGGTCTGTTTGCATTTATTCCCCCGCTTTCGACTGGCAGCAGTTTTTCGAAAATATCATAAACCCTTCAAAAATCGAAAGAATGCATTTCTACGAAGTCCGGAGTGGTCCTGGAAACACTACAGAACTCGAAAACTCTCAGGGTCCTGACTTTCGTGACGAGATATTTTCGGCTGCTCTGGCTTCAAACTCGCGAGTATACGGCTGGAGGTTTGTACCCCTGGATATATATCGCCCGTTAATGAGCGCTTCTGTCACTTCGTTAGTTAGAGAGCAGTCCACTTTTAAGACATTTAACAGCAAAGAGCACCCTGTATACGTGCTGAAGAACAATCAGCAATGCGTTCAGGATGATGAGATATATAGCTACTGATAGGCTTATAAAGCCAGTCATTCTGGGCTTGTCTACCAGTTTTTGTCGATGGCGCAACAAGATTCGAATCAAGTATATATTTCAACAATGATTAGTAACCCAGTACAACGGCAGTAATATAACAGTACGATATTGCTACCAACTTTCTAACAGGATGGGTCGGGGTTATGGCCAACGAGGCCAGATTGGGCCAGCCCATTGGTTATCCCGAAACATTGCAAAATGGGCGTGTTGCCCCGCGTGGCGTGAATCTCGGTGCCCCTGGAACTCTCCTCGGTCGCTATACGTAGATAATGAACTACTCGATAGGTTGTTCAGGCTCTATTGTGACATTATGGCGGTGTGATAGCTGCTTTGGAACTGTAGTAATCCCCTGACTTGGCATTACATGCTCGATCAAGCTCTCTCCCAGACCGCTTTTCAAAGCATGAGTCTAAAGACCCCATGTTGTAGCGTCTAACTTATGTTTATATTTTTTCAACAATATAGTAGTACGCTTTGCGAAAGCGTCTTGCGAGAGACATTGAAGTTTACTTGGTATTCCAGCTTAAGGTCGGGTTTGTATGAGCTGCAAAAAGATTTCTTTAACTCTTTACTGAGTCATATAAATTCAGAATGAAAGCGAAAGGCTAGTACAAGGAGACCTCAATAATCTATGTATTGACTAATATAACGGCCGCGACAAGATCATGATGTGAATATGCAACACTCCATGTTTGCGTCAGAAGTGTAGAAGCACCCACCGGGAGTTAAGGCAGGGCTGCCACTTGTGCACTTGGTATTAATGGCCTGAAACTGAGTGACACACAAACTCTGCGTGACTGAGAAGCCACCAAGTCTGATTTGAATGAGGAATTGTGTAAGGCGCCCGCCAACGACTACTGTAGTTTTATAAGGATTACCGACATCCATGAAGAAAGAGCCAGATGAGCCGATAAGTTGCTGACAGGCGGTAGTGATAGCTGTATTAAGTGTCGCCCCTCCGGTGATCTTGGGGGGCGTTGGGGTTGTTGTCGTCGGGACGCAGACTGCAGTTGAAGCTGAAGGGAATGATGACGGATTCCCAGTAAATGTAACAGCAGTTGTCGTAGTGCTTCGTGAAGTAGTCGTGGTTGTTCGGCTGCTAGTCGTGGTCGTGCGCGAGCTATCGCAATTAATTAGTTTCCCGAAACAGGCATATAAATTAAAATTTAAAAGGCATGGTAAACTTACGACGTAGTAGTGACGGCTACGGCGATACAGACATTATGCAGTCTTATATCAGCTAATCCAGAGCAATCAGGTAGTAATAATGTGTTCCACAGAATCAAATTAGCTTTTGTGAGCCCGTCCGATGTCGCATATCTAGCGACAAAAACATCGCAAGTATCAGTGGACCTAAAATACGCAAGCTTAATACAATTTGGTGCCGTTCCCGAAGATGGAGTCGGGTACGTAAAGGGAGTGGTGCTTGTGGAGCTTGTTGTGGTAGTGCGACTGGATGTTGTAGTCGTGGTACTGACGGGTGGAGGAGGAGGCCCTTGAACGCAAAGATATGTTCCTTGTTGGATTAAATCACAATCGGGCCCCACAGCCGGATTCCAGTAAATGAGTTTAGAAACCGTTAGGTCGGGGAAGTCACTGACTAAAAGGTCGACGACAGCATCGCAAAACTCGCCAAAGTCGATGCGGTGGAACCAAGTACACCCAGCCACCATGCCTGACTGCGTGGGTAGAGGAGTTACAACAGTGCTAGTTGTACTGGGCCGAGGTTCCCACCCTGGCGTGTGTATGCAAATGTAAGTTTCATAGGGTAGGGCCGGTTCCGGTGGTTGACCAGTACACCATGGTCCGATCCCCGGGTTGAAAATTATCAGATCCGCGCGGGTAATGCCCGGAACCTGACCTCGAAAATTTCCAATTATACTAATCGTCGTTCCGCAATCGTAGCCGCCTATTGGCGTTTTATACCACATATCGCAGTTATTGACGCAACCACCTGGCATCAAAGGAGATGGAGTCGATATCGATACAGTTGAAGATGTGCGTGATGTCGTAGTGGTAGTAACGGTTATCGTGGGATCTATGGCAATACAGACATTGTGGCCTCTTATATCGGCTAACCCAGAGCAATCGCTCAGTAATAAGGTGTTCCAGAGAATTAAATTCGCTTTTGTGAGCCCAGTGGAAGCATATCTCGCGACAAAGACATCGCAAGTATCTGCCGCCCTGAAGTATGCGAACGTGATACAATTAGGCGCTGTTCCTGAGGACGGGGTTGGATATGTAAATGGGGTAGTAGTCGTCGTTGTCGGGGTAATAGTCGGGTCTATAGCAATACAAACGTTGTGACCTCTTATATCGCTTAGACCAGAGCAGTCGCTAAGCAATAACGTATTCCAGAGAATTAGATTCGCTTTCGTGAGCCCAGTAGAAGCGTATCGAGCAACAAAGACATCACAAGTATCTGCCGCCCTGAAGTATGCGAATGTGATACAGTTAGGTGCTGTCCCCGAGGACGGGGTTGGATATGTAAAAGGAGTGGTAGTGGTAGTGGTAGTCGTCGTAGTCGTCGTGGCGCCCACGGCTATACAAACATTGTGACCTCTAATGTCACTTAATCCAGAACAATCGCTTAGTAGCAATGTATTCCAAAGTATCAAGTTGGCTTTTGTAAGGCCTGTTGATGCATATCTTGCAACGAAAACATCACAGGTATCAGCAGCGCGGAAATAAGCGAATGTAATGCAATTCGGCGCTGTCCCTGAGGATGGGGTTGGATAAGTAAAAGGAGTTGTGCTTGTAGAGCTCGTCGTGGTTAATGTCGTAGTAGTTCGACTAGAGCTAGTGGTTGATCGAGACGTCGTTGTGGTGCTACTTGTGGGCAAAGCGGTTGTATAGCTACCCATGCAATATCCGTTCCCCACAATAACATCGTCGCAATCTATGTAAAGACTGTGATGTGAATTGTCAGCCAGCTATCCTAGCGGCGGGTACGAAAATGTGTTCCCCCAATTATAGGGACGGTAGTCTTGAAATACCTAGGGTTCTATGAAAGCTTTAGGTCAGCTAGTTTCTTGACTTCAACGTAAATTTAATATTCGTAGATATAGTAGCACCCTTCGCGAGCTACTCTACTCCACAGCTCTGCAAATCGAGAGATACCATAGCAAAGTGCTAACAGCGGGATCATAGTTACTTACCCATATAACAAATTTACTAACGGTAACACGGGCCCTACTGGCCAGGGAGATGCAATCGTCCCCATCTATCGCGCGGATCCAGGAGTAACAATCGGAAGCTTAGGAAAAAAGCAAATTTAGATCAAGTGCACGAGATCGAATAGATGTGCTGTAAATACTTTACTCACCTGTATTTGGGTCGTTTGGCCATGGTCCCGTCACTGCAGAGCGAAAATATAAACTTAGTATTATACGGAGCTTGGTGGTAGATGCGTAGACGTCAAGTCGGCTAACGTACCTGCTAGAACAGTGTTTAGGAGGCAAAGTATAAAAAGGCTAACCAGAGTAAACTCCCTCATTTTTCACTGCGGAGAAATGCAACTACAGTTGTATTCTGGATGAGGGGGAAGCAAAGTTCCTTTCGCTACTTGAATGCGAAGGCATAACATGGATAATGCGGATACATATGTATATATAGTCACTGTGTCTATCTTCGGTGAGTGCAAAAATTCTAAGTTTGCGTATAGAATATTGACCCTTGTTGCAACATATGGCGGGCGAACATGGCGTACCAGGCTAGGGAGAGCAATGCATCTCCCATTCAGTTGTGGAACGGATCCTGTCTAGAAACAAAAGGATACTAAGTTACTTAGCTATATGCATACATGATGTTTTGTCGCGGCACAGAGCCGTTACGAGGTCTTCGTACGATCGTTATGGAACGTGTATCCGCTTTTCTCAGTTGGGCAGAGCTCTCAACATCCCACGATTCTCTGGATCTCGAAGCTCTTAATTGATGGCGCTGTCACAATGCGATATAGCCATGCGCATGCCGTGTCTTACCTGGGACCCATGATTGGTGTTTCGAACTTAGCCCAGCTGTGCCGCGGTTAACAGGTAGCCGTGATATCCGATTACATTTATTCCGTCCCCATACTAGACGAGCTCATTCGTCAGAAAGGTTGCAGGTCTCTATACTTTTGACTGGCGTCCGGGTTGACGGCGCTCCGCACTGGCTTAAGTTGACCGGATATATTCGAAAAGGCTAGGCTATTCGAATCGCTGTATCACGGCATGTCGTGAGACTGGGTGGATCCTGAGGGTGCAACGACCTCGATTGGGTCGATATCAAGAGAAACTGATTCGAGAGCCTAGGTTATAACCGGCTACTAACTTCTTGTGGAGGCTATGAGCCGCGTGGAGATGTCTTGATTATCGTATGCTAACGCGGATCCGGATCTTGTGAAGAATTGGTTCTTCTGCATCTCGCAATACGGAACCCATGGTCATTCCCCACTTCATCGCTGCGGCGATAACCTGCAGAGGCCCCTGCTTTTAGGCAAGGTTTATTCTGACAAACAATCCAATTATAATATGCGCTCAAGGCATGCTAAAAAATCTGCAGACATGGGCGGCAGGGGACGCTCTTGGCGCAACAAGCTTGTACAAGACGTCTTATCAGAGACAAGCATCAACAAGCAAGACTGCGATTCCCTTGGCTGCGCAGTGGGCAACAGGCACCGAAAACGCGACATGGGGGGCGAATGTGCTTGCCACGCATCAGCGGTGCATACGCCTTGCATTCAAGGGTGTCTTATACCAGCATCAATACGAGCCTTTGTGTGAGACTTGCATTATCTAGCCCATCTTCGGAATCCCTCGTGCCCTGACAATTGCCATTGTAGTGCTGACCGGGTAAATCTGCAACGAATAGCGAATTTACCGCTCAGACGCCGTGCCGCGAGCATGCCTCACCACCACGCCAGCCGTTGGGTGTAAAGATCGGACTTTTCCGAAAGTTCATACATTTTGAGTCGAATTGCAACAAAATCCCTGTCCTCCAACACGGATGACCCTAAGTGGGGACGGATGGGGCGACGGCCGAATGTCCGAGACGGTAACTAGTTTTAGACTAGATCTACTGCGTATAGGCGAAGGATTTCGTTAATATAGGGTAACTCAGATATAGAATCGAATCCAGGCTCGTATCGATATATACAAGGACACCTGCCGATCGATCGTGAAACCGCAATCCTAGCAGTGCCCACGGACAGGGTTCACCAATCACTCGGAATGTTGACGGCTTGCTCCTTTTCGTGGGTTTTCCTTGCTCCATGGCCATAGCCCTAGCGAACACCTTTCGTTAAAATTATCCGGTAACAGATGCGTGATACCCTGTATAGCTAGAGTAAGAAAGACTGATTGCTCCCTAGAACCCATGCTCGTGGACTCGCAGCTTGAAGAAGCACGGCGGTGGGAACTTAGCTCGCATGCGCATATACGGCACACACCCTGATTTGCCGGCGGGTACCAGCTGCAGCATGTGCCTAGATACCTATGGGGTAAAGTTGATATTCTATACTAACCCCCGTATATAGACCCACAATATAAGAGATATAGGACATGCTGAGCTCCTATATCGCTCGAGGATACATCTTACATAAAATCGTAGTTCGCAGGGCCTGTGCCGCAGCCGCGCATGGTTGCACTTACGAGGGTTCGTCGTTAACTGAAATCACAAGCCTCAAGTCTAGACGTCTTTCGTCTAACATCGCTCGCTATCAAGTTTGCCACCTGAAGGACCCCCCGCCCATCGAAGCACTAGTGATGTTTCCTTCGCATGCGGTAATTTGAATCTCCGGTTAGCAGGTTCCAAGCCGCATTTAACAAAGAGTACCAGTGGAATTGATAGTATCTTGTCCCATGAGAATATTCGGGTGAAACCCGTGTCCCGCGTACTTTGGACAGGACCTAATTCTTATAAAAAACAGGAACCCCCCTTTGTAGGATCACTCATACCTAGCTGCTTGCCGCCCTTTATACAATTATGCAAACAGCTCATCGAAATACACGATATAATTCTATATTGATTTTTCTCTATTTCTCTATGCTTCTACTGTCGTAATCTCTAATAGTTAAGGCCTTTTCTTATTCTACCACGAGAAGTAGAGTGTTAATACCCGCTTTGAAGCCTTCCGGGGCTAAAGCTACGAGATGATCGCTTCCTGGGATAATGTTATATCCCTGGCGGTCGTTTGGTCAAGCCTTCTTCTAAATTGCAATGGCCAATTTGCACAAACTACGACGGTGGTCCCCAGATTGGGTGGGGGAGTGCAGACAGTTTATATACCTCAAGCGGGGACGACCCTCGCCGTCTACAGAACCGCGGCACCAGCGATGCCAACTTTGTATTGGAACTGTAGAGTGATGCCTCATATCTGTTCTAATGTCGACGCTTGGAAAGCGCTGAATCCGGCGGCCAACACGGTACCCAGGGAATTTGTTATGGACCTAGGAGGAGGCACTCTCCCTCCGGTCGCCGGAGGCACGAGTACTCGCAGGAGAAACGGCAGAACCGATAGGCGACGGAATGCAATGTGCGGGAATTCGGCGGCATGGAGGAGTATAAAGAATGCCTTGCATGCCACTCCTTTCGATCCCGGTCGGTCCGCAGCCGTTTACTACGGCGAAGCGACGTTTCCAGGCTCGGGAGTATATGCTATGAGCACATTGAACGGGCAGAATCTTATGCCCGGCACTGCTATCATAGCATATCCTCCAGGGCACCCAAATGCGGGTGGCAATGTCGGTCTCCAGTAGTAAGCCTGAGCCCCTAAGTCTACTCGCTAGCATTACCATATTACAAATGAAGGCTAATTCCATACAGTACATGCGACGAATTCCCTTGTGCTAGGTATGTCACTATCAATTATTGGTTACTCACCCCCAACCGTATGTTTTATCGTCGTTTGTGTGAAGGATTTTCTGATAATTTTATCCATCATCCAGTTGGATTCAGGGAGGAAACGGCCCGCGCGGTGTCATTAATCGGGGCACACTTCGAGCAGCGCCAATGGATGGCACTTGTAATAATAACCAAATCGGACCACCCGGCCCATCCAGACGAAGCGAGCAAAACTGGCAAGCTGCTGGCAATGTCGCGCTTTCCGACGCCTTCAAAGACATTTATTTGCTTTCAAATAATCAGGCCTCCAGCGTAGCCGCAGTCTTTCTTTTCAGTACCACCACGCTTCCACTTGCCAGCTCGTCAACACACGCGTTCATTGTCTATGACACTGCGGCTGCTGGGGCACCTCCTGATCCTACAACGATCATCAAGAGGGACGGGGTGAACCATTATTTTAACTCTGCCGGGCATCGAGTCACGCCCACTTCGGCACAAAATAGGCCTATCAACACCGGCCTTTCCCAACAAAATATCCACGTTGTAAAGAAAAGCAACATCGCGGATAGTATCGATAATGAAAAGCGAGGTACTGGAGGCTCTAGACCTCTTATAGATGAGGAAGACGAGACTCTAGACGATGAAATCCAAGCCCTAAGGCAACTCAAACGAGCAGAGAAAAAGCGCAGAGAAGAAGAAGACAAGAAGATTCTCGAGCAAATGGAGCTAGATCACGAAGAACTACAGGGAGAAGTTCCCGTCTACGACCCTCAGCTTTTTGAGACCGATGAGTACCTTTCAATCCTTGACCCAAAGCTCTTGATTCCAGATAAAAGGACCAAAAGAGCAAAAGTCGGTAGGGAGGAACGCAAGAGACTCCGTGGCGGCGACAAGAGTACCTGGTTCAATAAGGAGGAAACCTCCAGGATTGCACGGCTACGAAAGTTATCGGATTCTGCGAAACGGGCATCCTCTCGGGAGCCAGCTGCGGTAAAAAATGCCCGGAGAATGGTCCGGGCAGCGCAGAGAGAAGCGGAAGCAAGAAACGCCTATGTGGTAGCTAACCCACGCCGGAACTCCCCAAATGGGCCTAAAGGAGATGCTCCTAGGAGCAAAAAACGTGGTATTCAGTTGAGCCGTTATCAATTCACAGTCAACAGCACTATAGCAAATGCAGCAGCCCTCATAGCTGAAGCGGATGCAAAATCAGCAAACACGACTGAAACCGTTCCGACATTAAAACCTCGGGCACCCCCACCGAATGCATCTCTGTGGTGGTACGAAGGAATCGAACACAATGGTCAATTTGTTGGCGCTCCTGCCGGATACAAGGTTGGTCATCGGGTAGTCTTTGATTATTAGCGTCCGTTGTTTAACAAGGTTATCAGGTTTATAGGAATGTTAAAGACTTCGGTGCCGTGGGTCAGTGAATTCCAAACTTAACGGCGTATCTCAAGAATATAGCTTCTAATATTCAATTCTACAGGCGATGGTGTAACCGACGACACGAAAGCGATCAATGATGCAATTAAAGCTGGACCCCGTTGTCAAGCAAATTGCGGCGCTACTTCAGTTCTCGGAGGCGTCGTCTATTTCCCAGCTGGAACTTATTTAGTCAGCGGCAGTCTACTATCAGACTACTATACGGTTTTCATCGGAGACCCTACGAATAGGCCAATTTTGCAAGCTAGCAATTCATTCGTTGGATTCGGTATGCCGCGGTCTTAGCAGAATATATGCGCCCCTTGCCTCACGGTGTCTAAAGCTAACGTCAAATATTACCACAGGTATATTTGCTTCCGACTTTTACGATGGCGGGCCTGATAGCCACGAATGGTAAGTATTAGACCTAGACGCAATATTATATCACATATGGTAAGACTAATACTAATACTCTTCCGATGTCCCGACAGGTTTATCAACCAGAATAACTTTTACCGTCAAATCAACAATTTTATTCTTGACATCTCACAGATGCCATCAACTTCCACCTCTTGCGCCATCCACTGGCAAGTGGCCCAAGCGACCAGCTTACACAACATCGCTATCATTATGGCGAGAGATTCGACTAATACTCACATGGGAATATGTATGCCTTCCTGATAGTTGAAGGTACTAGAATATCAGCACTGACTGTGTGATCGAAAATAGTCATGGAAAACGGTAGCGGTGGGTATTTGGGTGATATTGTTTTTACCAGAGGAAGCATCGGCTTTTATGCCGGGAATCAGCAATTCACTACGAAGAATCTTGTGTTTGCGGGTTGCAGAACCGGAATCTGGTCTCATTGGGACTGGTGAGTGAACTAATCCTTTGATACTTCTAATTCTCTTAATATGCAGCGCGAATTGACCGCATTATAGGGGCTGGACTTGGAAGTCCATTTATATGAGCGGGGTGACTGTCGGATTGAACATGACCCGTGACCCCGGGGGAATCAATCCAGGCTCTAACATAGTCCTAGATTCGGTTTTCAACAACGTTGAAACTGTCGTCCTTCTGGAGAGTACTGCCGGCATCAATGGGACGACGATGGTTATTCTCGATAACGTCGCCATGCAAAACTGCGGCATTGGTGTTAAAGCCTCTGGGTCTACTCTGCTGGCTGGTGGAACCCGGAAAATAGCGTCATGGGGTCGTGGCAGGATTTACAACGATGCAAACCCCGACGGGATGCTCTCGTCGGCCGGTATGGATTTGACGCCGCTCCGGCAAATTGACGGATCTCTCTTGGGGCCCGGAAGCCCGACAGGCGTCACCGACGGTATATTCGAACGCGTGAAACCCCAGTACGTGCTCAACAACGCGGGTAGCTTCGCGAATGTAAAGAACTACGGGGCCTATGGTAAGAAGTTCCCCTATTTCCATTTCTAGCATTGCTAGATACCTCATCCATCAGATGGTGGTCACTTCTAGACACTCTTCTAACAAGCCGTTCTACCTAATATTTAGGAGATGGAGTACACGACGATACCGCGGCTCTTCAAAGGGCCTTCAACCTAAACTGTGGTATAGATAAAATCTTCATACCAGCCGGCACTTATCTCATCACGAAAACTTTAAAGGTGCTGGTAGGGTGCATTATTGCCGGAGAAGCATGGCCACAAATAATGGCTACTGGTCCAAACTTCCAGGATATGAAGAAACCATATGTTGCCGTTCGTGTCGGTCAAGTCGGAGATGTCGGAGATATTGAAATAACAGATATTATGTTCACCACTCGCGGACCTACAGCAGGCGCTGTTTTGGTCGAATGGAACGTCAAAGCAGCTTCTCAAGGTTCGGCAGGAATGTGGGACTGCGTCATCAGAGTCGGTGGAGCACACGGTAGCAACCTTCAAGCCGCAAATTGCCCTAAACTGACGACATCCATAAACAACAACTGTATCGCTGGTTCTCTACTGCTACGGGTTACTAGCCAAGCCAACGGGTATTTCGAGAATGTCTGGGGGTAAGTAGGAAATGATAAACCCGCATTAGAGGATATGCCACAGCTGCAATGGCTAACATTTACATTTTTTAACAACGATAGCTGGACTGCAGACCACGACATCGATAGCGGTCCTGATCAAACCCAAATTGACGTTTACGTCGCTCGAGGTATGCTTTTTCTACCACTGTAACTCCTATTACCCCGAACTGACAATAGCGTTGTTTTCTAGGCTTCTTGATTGAAGGGCCCGGCCCTACATGGTTGTACGGTACTGCTTCCGAGCATAATGTGCTCTACCAGTATCAATTTCACAACGCTAGGAATATATGGATGGGAATGATACAAACTGAGAGCCCGTATTACCAGGGTGTCCCTGCGGCGCCAACTCCCTTTGAGGACTCTCTAGGCCAGTTTCCAATGGACCCACCATTCAACCAGTGTAACGGAGCCGGAGACTGGTACACATGTGGTTTCTCTTGGGCGGTCCGTGTACTTGGCAGCACAAACATCTATATCTACGGTGCCGGTCTATACTCTTGGTTCCAGCAATACTCGCAGGTAAACAAATCCAAAATGTCTTCAAGTTCCTCACGGTGTTCCCTAGTGCTGATATTAGATTGTATTATTCAGGTTTGCCTTGAAACTGAGAGTTGCCAATCTAGGGTTTTGCAAATATCCCAGAGTACAGGCGTTCATATATTCAACCTGATGACGAAGGCTTCGTTGACCATGGTTACAAGATGGAATGGCCATCCAGCATGGGCCGTTGATAATCACAATGCCTATGGCTCCACGATCGCTGCATGGTTCCTCAATCAAAATTCACCCATCGATAGTGGTGGGTCCTTCGGCGACGGTGGAACCTATACTCAGACACTCGATAGAGGTTTCTGGAACCCATATCGTGGTGGACCTTTCACCGAATCGTGTCCCATATACCCGTGCACACTTTCAATTCCTCCACTTACAGTTTCTGCCCCCATTCGACCTACTCCGATTACTCTGACGTCCGCAGGAGTAACGACAACTATTAACCCGCCTGTCATCAGTTCTGAAATTTTATCATTTTCGCCGGTGGTCATCAACTCCACCCCAGGCAGTCTTATAACGTTGATTCCGACCTTAGCGAGTACAACTATCCCTGTTCCTCCTATCACCTTCACAAGGCAGGGAGTAAGGCATACGATTGTTCCTCCTCCGCTCTCTATACCATTTACAACGGCAACTCAGTACGGAAACTGCAGTATCTTCTGTAATCCCCAAGCTACAATTTAGTAAGTTTACAATTTTGAGAGGGTTGAATACGGCAAATGCATAGTTTAACTTACACCGTCTGATTGATATAGCCCGGATTATCCATTAGTTATCGAGCCTCCAGGACCTGACTCCGGAAATATTACAAACAGTACTACCCTTTTCGGTGATGGACTACTAGGAGATGATAACGGCCGCGGCTGTACCGGAGCGGGTTGCGGTTGCACCGGTTCCGGTTGTGGAGCATGTCATGGTCCAAAGTGTGGCGAAGAACTCGACTGTGTCTCCAACTGTGATACTAATACCGACGGTGGATGCAAGGGTTCAAATTGCAACTCCGGATGTAGCGATCACCATTGCAACAAACCTTGTACATCAATATTCTGTGGATGTAAAGGCCTTTTCTGCGGCGGAATAAACTTCGGAATCGACATATTCGGGGGTCTAAAAACATGTTTCGGGCCTGATTGCGTTAATGGCCAATGTATAGGAAGTAATTGCGTCCCGCCCCCTCCCGGCCCGAACGATGTTTGCGGCGGAGGGCCCTGCCCTTGCATTGGGTGTATACCCCCCGGTGGAGGGGATGGAGAGGAGGAGGAGGAAGAAGAGGAGGAGGAAGAGGATGAGAGCTGTCCCCTCCTGCTCTTACCCCCCTCGACGGGTACCGACAATGGAGATCCGACTTACGAAATTAATGCCCCCGGCGGCGGCAGCGGAGATAGTTGGAAGTCCCCGCCGAAGAGTAGCAACGGCGGTGGCGGCAACCCCGGCGGACCATCAACAACTGGACCCTCCGGGCCTGTATTCACCGGCGAGACTGGCATTCTAAGATTCGAACTCTGGGCTAGAACTTCAAATCTGGCGAACCCCGGCGGCCGTTGGATCGAGCAGTGGAGTTCTAATCCAGGTGGAACTAACAGCTTTGCGACTTGCCAGCGTGATATGCTTGGTTTCGGTACGCTTCCTTACGAAGCATCAGACTGGCTTGACGCGAAGTCACCGCAACAGCATCTATCCCCCACTGAGAACCAAAATGAATGCACTTGGACTGCTCCATCAGGGTTCAATTGGAAAACGGCCAACGGTGGACAGTTCGCTGGTATTTTGGCCTGTCAATCCAATTCGTATCAGTGTTTCAAGCCAGTCGTCTGGCAACAAAGGCTTTGCTCACCTACCCCACAGGGCGCGGGCGATGACTTCGTTCAGTTTAACATGCTGGTTTGTACCCTCCCTGTGTGCGGTCCCGGCTCTAGCTTCTGCTAGCTCGGTCAAATTTAAAGGAAATGTTTGGAATAGTTAGTAGAATTTACCTCATACGATTAGCATTGTATTTTATGCAGAGTTGATGGGGACTTACGAGACAAGGATAATTACCTAGCTAGAGCATAAGTGCGATAAATTAACATACTTATGCCTCGCTTGAGGACGCAATATATATTATATGTGTCGCTTTATATAACATTGGTATACTTGTAACCCTTTTTGGCTGCTATGCTTGAGATCTGAATTTAGGAATTTTCAACGGGGACTCTCAATAAGATTATGCTCTCTTAAATATACTTCTTAATCCCGTACGCCCTGCAAAAGTCTCTGCATACTTTGCGAATCCCCAACTCCGGTATCCACCCTAACTCTCGTCTAGCCTTCTCTATATCCCCCACCGAAACCGCCACATCCCCCTCCCTTCCTTCACATTCTTTCATCCGAACAACCACCCCGCTCTCCTTTTCCACTTCGTTCACTAACCGCTTGACCGAAACCCCGTTTCCGCTAGTCAAATTGTAAACCCTAACTCTTTCTTTACCCTTCCCATGGATACCATAAAGACAGCTCTCAAACCCCATAACAATACCGCTAGCAATATCCCCCACATGCACAAAATCCCTTACACAGCTACCATCCCCATTTTCCCTTTTTGTTCCATAAACTTCAAACGGTGTGTTCCCTTCCACCGCCTTCCGAATCATCTGCATAACTCCTCCGCCACACCGCTGTCCATCCCTCGGATTCTCCTTTATGTAACCGGAGGAATCACATCCAACGGGATTAAACAGTCTAAATACTGCCGCTTTTCGTTTCGGATTTTCAGCCACAAACCGCGCCACCAGCGCCTCACCCAAGATTTTCGAGATACCATACGGCGTTAGTTTTGCCGTCGTATTAAGAATCTCTTCCCTGGGTACCCTCGGATCGAGAATAGGGACCATATCCTCCTTCAAAGCCGTATTGGTCGTTATCTCCGGCGGCAGGCATCCGTAAACAGTCGCCGAAGATGAGAAAACCACGTTTCCCACCCCATGCCTTCCCAAAACTCTTAAAAATCCTTCCATCTTGACCACATTATTGTCGTAGTACTTCCGCGGGTTCTTCAAGCTTTCAGCGACCGACTTTGATGCAGCGAGATGTACAGCTCCTAGGATCCGAAAATACCGACTATAAGCCTTAAGAACTTGGTCTAGAGCTCTGGTATCTCCATAATCGATTGGAACGTGTAACATTCTGTTTAACGACGTTTTCGGGCCCGTTGACCGGTCGAGGCTTCCAGCGCCAATGCGATATCATGTATTGTACCATCGAAGGAATTCGACAAGTCATCCACTATCAGAACGTTATAACCCCGTCGCAGAAGCTCGAGGCAGACATGACTCCCCACATACCCCAATCCGCCGGTAACAAGAACAGCCGATCCACGGACCCTGCCGGGCAATTCGTAAAGGCAGCATGGTATAGCGGTGGGAAATTTAACAATACTCTCGTGGTAGGATTTAACCCAGGATTGAAGGTCAAGTCGAGGAATGAGCGTATTATTGGCGAGAAAGAGGATTACCGCCGACAGCTGAACTTGCGAAAAGGAACGGCGCGTTATAATCGTACTTTCGCGTCTGCGTAACCAAGGATCCGTCGCCGTCAACCTCCGAGCCTGAACGTCCAACCCCGCCATCTACATGTAAATACGTCCCCACAGAGGATGTCTTTCCGTTCTTGGCGATCAATGTTCATACGCCTCTTAAATCCTCGCGCTTTATGAGAGGCCTTGGATCCGGACGTTCCCTGCGATATCCCGTGTAGTATATATACCAGCTTCCACCGAAGTATACTCCAAGGAAAAGAAGCCGGTTACGTCGGCTTTGTATAACCGGTGTTATCATGGTGGGCGAAAGAAAAAAAACCTGACACGATATTGAGACTTTCTTTTCGTTTGGGAGGATGAGGCGGTTTCTTTCGCAGGCACTTCCGCGTTCGGAAGTGGGAGGAATAGACGATGCCTTGAGCAGCCTGTTGGGTATTGTTAGTCGCGTATACTTCTGGTAATGAGGGACATCGATTGAGAGATCCGGAATCATACCTTTCGCTACTTCAATCGGCGACTCTGGAGCTTGATATGTATACCTCGGCTGGATATGGTGTTTTGGGATCGAGGAATGTTGCAATGCAGGGTTGGGAGGTTGTGGGAATATAGACAGCAGGATTAAGCGACTTGGCACGGTTATTGATTCCATGATAGTTCCTAGTTTCAACTTCAAGCTTCAAACACAAAAGCATGAATTCATGAAAGAATAGCGATAACGGCCTTTTATAATATTATTGTTCGGAGAGAGATAAGGAATTAGGACCAAGTCGTAAGGGGGTTGGTGGAAAAGAGAAGTGGTCCATTTAATTTCAGAAATCAGAAGCCCATCTGTCCAGCGCTCTCATCAAAACCCACCTAATACCAGATAAAACCTCAGACGACAGACTTGACTAGCTAACAGTAGCATAAGAACCAGTAGGGAAGGGAACAAATCCCTTTTGAAACCCTTCAGATCTAAAGCCATCGCAAAATAGGAAACAGTATTAAACCAACAAACAGAAGCACACGAGAACCATTCGTCTTAAAGTACACACCCCTCCAAACTACTACCCCATAGTCAGCCATCTTGAGCAGTCCTTGCCAAAAGGGACTCTCGAATATAACCGCCAATATCCTGAAAAAAGCTAGAATGACAACAGCGGAGATGGCGTAGGCTTCAACCCGCTGTTCGTCCCATGTACCTATTTCCTTTCGTTAGTTCGGATTACTACCCTGACAGTTTTAAATCGGGTATATGTAAGGAAGGGGTTATAACATACTAGGCCTTCCAATAACCCAGATGTCCTTTGCAAACTGAGTCCACTCCTTGCTAGATCTTTTAACAAGTTCTTCCTTTCCTCGTAGGTTTTCGACGAGCACCTCTGCATCTCTTCTCACTCGGTCAATCTCCACCAAGAGGGTCGTCAGCCGGTCTCGGAACTTCTCAGCGGACTCTTCATCCTTAGATTCCCTCAACTGATCAATCCATCTTCGAATCTCCTTCTCCGTCTCTTTCGCCCACTTCATCGATTCCTCCGCTTCCGATCTGATCATTCTATCCACCTCAATCTTTATCCATAGAACTTCCTCCATCCTTCTCGCATAATTCTCCATCTGTAACATCCACCCTTTCTGCATGGGATGTTTATTCCCCTTTTGAGACCCATAATATCTGTGATCGCTCCCAGGATGCGAGGATGTATGTCCGACCATGGCAGCTGTAGTAGACTGGCCATCTGAGGCTATTGTCATTGATATTTCCATGGCCGTGGGTTCAGGGGTAGATATCGATGTTGAAAGATTTGGATCCGGAGTAATTGTGCGACGTAGGGTGATGGTCGTGATGGTACTCGCCATAATTGCGATTTTTGCAACTGTTCTGCGGGTGAAGAAGAAGAGGGTTAGGACGATTGATAGAAGTGAGCAACCCCGTCTATTATTGAGACCAGAAGTTGAGTGGTGGGAGCTTATTGGACGGGGTTTGGTGATATAGATGTTGATGGAATTGGTTTTGGTGACGGTGGGTGGTTATGTTTGGCGATTGGTGTTGGGTTATAGGCTGGTAGTTACGAGACTGAACATCATGCTATATATCGAAGATTATATACGTTCGAATATGTTCCCTTTCAATTACTACCCAGATAACCGGCCACCGAGAACTGGTATATCCAAATTGCTACTCGAGTAAAAAGCTATATGCACCAGCCACTAAGTACTCATTCCTCGAGGAGGTAGCTTACTTGTAGCAGCATTGGTATCAATATTGGGGAGATACTACTCCGCCTCGACTTCATATCACGTGACATTGAAAAGTGCACTCGGAGTCACAAAGAAATTGTATGAATTCTAGCGATCGATCGATCAATCCAATTCGCTATTCTACCCAGTCTCTAAACCCAGGGCTATCTAACAGGCAAAAGTAACCGGCAATGTACAATAGAACAAAACACCAAAACGGACCCTTGGCTAAAAGGCACCGCAAAACAATGCATGCCAGCTCTAGACAACAACAAAACGCCTTGCAAATGGTGGTTGTCTTAATTCTACTCCCCTCTAATCAATAGAGAAGAAGAAAATGCTTAATTTACTTGAAAATCCTGAAAGTCTCTTCGATTGGCTTGAAGGTAACGATTTGTGGTCTGGTCTGTGGTCCGGAGTTTGGAGTTCCGAAGACGAGTTGGGCGACGAGTTTGTAGGACTTGTCGACACCCCATTCTTCCTTGACTTTATCGTCGATGAGGGGGTTGTAATGTTGGAGGTTGGCACCGAAACCTTCGGCTTCTAAGGCGGTCCACACTGTAATCGCAAGTTAGCCTCGTTAATCTTTCTACCATCTGGTAATATAACGGGGAGATAGTGTACGTACAGGTGAACTGGTGGATGGCAGAGGTGTGCTCGGACCACTGTGGGAACTTCTCAGCGTAGGTTGGGAAGGCGGTCTGGAGCTCAGTGATTGGCTGGGGGTCTTCAAAAAAGAGGATCTATCACATATCGAGTTAGCATATAATTCATATCCCCACAACCACATTGTGTAAACATACGGTAGCATAAGCATTCCTGAACCCAGTAAGTCTAGCACCGCTAGCCTCCTTCTGCTCCTCCGGAAGGAATGAAAAGAGGGTATCCTTGGTAATATCCCACAACTTCTTGTGGTGGTCACCGTAGAGGAGGACTAATCTAGCCGATTGGGAGTTGAAAGAGGATGGAAGGCTGGTGATAGCGGTCTTAACGATCTCCTCGATGCGAGAGTCTGGGATTGGAGACTCGGCCTTGAGGTCGTAGTAAGTGTGACGGTCCTTGACGGCCTGGAGGAAAGTCTTGGTGTCTGCCATTGCGATAGATGCGAGATGCTTTGTTTGCGTGGAAGGGAGTAGTAGCAGTAGCTTGGTGGCAATTGGATGCGGTGGAATTGTAGTAGTAGTATTGAAGACTGATGGTTTGAAGTGACGAGTGGCAGAAGATACGGATGGACGCAGCGACTTATATAACCCTCGGAACATGCTTAATTAACACCTATCAAACTAGGCTATATCGATGCCGTGCTATGCCAATACCCCCCGCCCGGCATGCCAATTTATGCAGGTGCCGACATCGAATACGAATAGCTCGCTCGTCGAATTTGATCACGACACAATTTGCTCAATTAGCGCCATTCGATGGCATTATCGGCCGGATGCACCTGCTGCAAAGTCTAAAGTGGCGCTATCAGTATGTTAACGTTACTGCACTGTATTGTAGCGTATTGTATTAGACATGGGTGAGGTAATCGATAGTCAAGCTCATTGTGCTTTAATAAGCATTACCAAACACCATGCCAATTCTCCCCTTCCCAACCGCCAAAACGTGCGATTTGCTAAGCAAGACTAAGCACCCTCAAACATTTTTTATTTTTTTGCCAGAGGGAAACATCCGAACAGCGCATCACGTGAGACTTGGCCTTTCACGGGATTCAGGCTTCTTGGCTGCAGTTAAAAGTGGGCGGGAGCTCGGACCAGGGTCCCTGCAGAGGAAAACTCTCGGTCGAAAAGAAAAATTGGGTCCGCTGTTTTGGGAATAATGCGGAAAAGTCAAAAAAAAAAAAAAAAAATCCGAGAGTTATCCAACCCCTCTTTCCATGCCATACCCGGCATGGTCATGTTCGATATCCATGTCTACAGAATAACTGCTATCGAGCGAGAGAAATCCCCTGACTTTCGGCAGTTTGTAATTCCGGCGGACATTTTGGGCGGACTCTCGTTCAGAGCGACCATGTAATGTAATACCCATAATCCCACAAAAACAACACTAACTGCCGTCCGACGTCCCCCGCACTCCGCTCAAACCACTTCTCAGCCTCAAAAAGTTGTGCCCAATCGTGATTTCAAAGACGAACAGACGCAATGCAGGTGACGAAAAAAATGGCATTGAGATAGGATAATCTGCATCTCATTTCCCTTTCTTGATTATAAATCCGTACAAATACAATCAAAGAAGGCTGACATTGAAACCAAATGGGGTTATGGCACGGGCCGCCGGGATAACTAATTAGATAATCCAGAGCCACCGGATATTCACTGTATTGTAGTCAACTAGTATTGCTATGGTAGCATCGATATTACACGAGTGTGGGCGGCACCGTTTCAGAACTAACAATTGAAGTCTCCATTATCTCTAACAACCATTCCTACCAAAGTACTCTAACCAAACTATACAAAGCAAAGAGAAACTAGAATAATATACCAAAACGCGACTAGAACAGCCAACGAACTAAAAGCCAGACCATGTATGTACAAAAACTTAAAAACAAAATATTACCATAATTTGCCAATTACCCTCTACAAACGATGTACTCCAAAGACCGACCGACCCTGAATTACTAGTAGTCAATTATTCCCCTTAAAACGCGAAGGCAACAGCAGCAAACACCCCACCGACCACCGCAGCCACAGATCCAACCTTCTTTCCAACACCACCAGTAGCAACAGGCGGCGGTGGAACAGGACTGCTGCTCTGACCCGGAACATAAGCAGAGGTACTCCTAGTAACCGTAGTAGCGGTCGGAGGAATCAGTGTTGGCCCCGGAATAACAGTAGTCTCAGTTGGTGGAATCAACGTCGGCTCAGGAATAACAGTGGTCTCGGTCGGCGGAATCAAAGTGACCGGATGGCTGGTGGTGGTGTTATAATGAGGGTTAACGTATGAGATAGTCGTGTAAGTGATCGGGTTCGATGCTGACACCGTTGTTGGGGTTGGGATTGAAGTTACGTAAGTGATCGGATTGGAAGCCGATACGTAGGTGGAGGTGTTATCGGGGGTAGAGCTGGACTCGGAGGTCTATACTTGATTATTAGTATACTGACTATCTCCTACTATTTCCATGATGTTTATCCCAAACTTACAGAAGTGCTAGTAGGCTTCGCAGGCACCGACGTCGGTGCGGTAACCGGTCCACAATACCCAGCGTACGGTGGAATCCCAGGAGTTTCGACAGGGCTGATAAAGCTCACCGCCGTCTGAATATACTCCCAACATCCGATGAGATCCTTGTCAAAGTCGGCGGTCCACTCGCAGTAGCAGTCCTTCAGAGGAGCCGCAGTGGCAGGGACATTCTTGTCAGTCCAGCATCTGGAGATGACGTCGTTGGCGGCGTAGCAGAGGTACTCTCCGTGGCCGAACTCTGTTGTTTGGGCGGTCGCAAGGGCCGCGGCGAGGGTTAAGATCGCAGTTGACTTGTGCATCTTTGGGTAGATAATGATCTATGAAGGGATGATATCAAAATACAAAAGATGGTAAATATCCGAAAGATGGAAATGAAGATTAGAGAATGTAGAAGTTCTATGCTTTCTAAACGATTGTTCGATGATGATGCTGACAAAAATTCTCGTCGAAGATTAGGAAGCCCCGATACTTATACAAAAAAATGGTTCTCGACAAGCCGGTTCGAATATTCATGAATTCATCCGTCGTACAGTTAACTATCCGATATCTAACTAGATTCCGACAATGCATTCATGCATTCATCTTGCATACATCCAATGACATCGAAATTCTAACCCAAGCGCCGGCAGATCTTAATTTCCATCTCATTTACTATCTCCATTATGGTAATGTTTCCCACAGGCCGCTCCGAAGAGCTTCAGAGGCGCCCCCACATGTGCACAATGCAACACACTCGAGGACAAAATGCCCACATCGAGTCAAGCGCCTACAAAACCCTGGACGATTTCCTGATCGGGACACGAAGCGCCTTAGACTTGGCGCTTACTAGGCTTGAATAGTACCAAAGATCCAGATATGCAGGGAATTCGAAGAAAACCGCGTAGCTACTGCGATCGGAGGAACAGTTCTGGTTACATCAGGATGCAAGCCAGCTCATAGGGCTGGGTGAAGTATTTCCTATAAGAGATGCCGGTACCAAGGAAGTAGACTGCCTTGGCCGAGTTCCGATACATATTCCCCTATTCGGAGTGCGTGATTGTATCCGTTATCCGGATAGGGCTGGATGGATCACTTTAATATATGAGGCTGAGAGGTTCGGAAGGGGTTCCGAGAAATAAGACTGGAGTGGCCTTGTACTTTTTTTCTTCCCTCAAGTTGTTAGCATTCGCACGTGAACATTCGAACTACCTCTGTAGACTGTGAATTGCTGTATCAAGATCGTTGAAGAAGACACAATAGGAATGGGAAGATATCATAAACCTAGAAACGATGTAATATTGGTGCTATGGGGCCTCAGCCCTAAAGTGCTGTATACCAACCCGAGGAGGAGGATCAGTCTCGTAACCCGATATTGTCAAAGATCTAAGATCACTAAGTGTACCGGTAGTTGGCACACATTTGCTTGCTACTTCGTATGTTGCATTGGGCCAGACACAAGGTCAGAACGTCTTGGCGTTCTCCATTTGACCTCAAAAATGATCACGTGTTTGAAGCCTCGAAAACGTTGCGCAGGAGGATCCAGGAAAGGATTCAGGAAAGGATCGAGACGCAGCAAAGGAATTCCCATTCTGGAAAACCTGCCTTTCCAGCCTTTCCTAAAGCGGATGCTTGCCTCTTTCGGAACCACAACAAGCAACACCTTTTGGACAACTGGCAACACACCATATCGCTCGGGCTCACGCTCCAGCTGGCCTTCTTGACCAAGTCACTCCAGTCTAGGAGTCGAGAGTCTGTAAACAACATAGAGAACCTCAGGGTAGCTTCCTATTACACTCTTTTAGTAGATAGTTTGATGATGTTCGTAGTCGGCGTACATAAGCCAGATACTAGTAACATTAGGATTATTCTAGATCAGAGTTTGATGTTAATGTAAAATTTCAAATGAGATAAACTGATGCCGAGCTTAGTATGGCTCGTTAGATAGTGTAGCATAACTTGATATAACTGGTGCCAAGCAGGCACATCGGCCATCTCGGCGGTGATGTCGACATCGCAATAATTTTTTTGAACGCAGCCAAAAGACGAGGAGTTGATCTCAGCAACGGGTATTTAAACAAAGCCCCCCTGGATCTCTCCTCCTTCTTCCTTCCTTCCTTCTACATCTCACATCCCCCAAAGCGAACAAGTACTCCTCACTACTATCATAACTATCCTTATCACGATCACAAAACCCCTCCAAACCACAAGTAAGTATCTCAATTCATCTTCTATTGTCTTCTTCGAGGTATTAGACGCGTCGTATTTCTCTGTTTCGATGCTTCATCCTGCTTCTGGCGTTGTTTCGTTGCTCTACCTTTTCCCTCTTTTCACCCGTTGCAAAAATTTGCCCGTTGCAAAAAAATTTCGCGGTAAGCTAAACTTCACCTCTTTCTGAGCTTAGAGTCTGGCAATATGCGCCAGCAAATCGTTTACAAGAACTGGCCTTGTGCCACCCCCTCCTGGACTGAGGTCATTCTTGACGTAAGTACTCCAAACCCCATTTCCTGGACGAAGCAAGGAGAGAAAATGCAACTTTCAACAGGTTGCTAACCTCTCTCTCAGCTCGTCCATTACTACCTCCACCTCCTCCTCCTCAACCTCGCCGTCATCATGGGGACGCCCCTTCATGACCTCGACTCCCGTTGGGAGAAGGTCGTGAAGGTGGCGGTTCCCTTCACCATCATCTGGGGCCTTTCGTGCTGGTGCAACCCCGAAAATTGGAGGGCGACCCGCGGGGTAAGTATTCATCCCAAATCCCTCCTCAACGAATCTAGAATGTTAACACCCAAGCACCGTAGGTCGTCTCCTTTGTCACTCCTCGCGCTGTGACGGATGCCCTCCGGTCTGTGTCCGTTGCGGTAGGGGCCTCGGTCTCTGCCGTAACCATGCCTTTTAGGTATGTCTGGCGTCTGAAGTCTCGTGTTGCGACAGAGACTGCGGAGCATGTTGCCCGAGCCATCGAGCTCGGCATTGACAGTTGGGTGCTCGGCCTTATCGGGTTGAGTGTCCAATGTCTTTGCTTGGCTGGGTGCTTCGTAGTGGTCGCAGTTTATGCGATCGTCGTAAATACCCCGACCCCGTGGGATATTCACGTTGGCTTCAGGCGCTGGAGGACATGGGCCGCGGCTGAAGTCTGGTGTTGGTTCCACCCGTTGCCACCGGTACAAAGGTCAGTCATTCCTCTGATTCGTCGTAGACCGACATTTGAGGAAGAGTTGCAGAAGACCTTGGGCGAGGGAAAGTTGTGTCTCGTTCTCCCAAGAAATATCCCGGTCGTGTCCCCCCAAGTGACTGTAACTCTTCCCCCACCTCCCACTCCACCCTCCCCCATGCCGGACTATTCGTACTTGTTCGCGTACCCGAAGACTCCTCCTCCTGCTGCCAGGCCAGCTGGAGAAGGGGCCATCTACGCTCCCGTTCCCCAGAGGTACAAGGACAGGTCCAGATCCAAGTACTTCCGGGGGCGTCGATGGTCTCCAATTCAGCTGGTCTGAAGAGTCCGTGCTGGGGGCGGGGGGTGGGGAAACTCAAAGGTTTGTTTCCGAATCATGAATGGCTGCGGTACCTGAAGCCGCCCATTCAGGGGAAGGGGGCCGCGACCCTTCCATAACGAAAACGCGGGGAAGGGGCTGCGATTCCTTCCTTAAAAACACGCTGGGTAGGGGGCCGCGAATTCCTTCCAAAAAGAAACACGCTGGGTAGGACCATGGACTTTCCTTAACTTCATCCATGGGGCTGGAAATGGCCAAACATCCATTTTCCTTTGTCCTTTGATTTTCTGCTTTTTTTTGATTTTATTTGCTTTCGTTTCCTTTTTTTGCTTTGCTTTCGTCCTTTTTTGATTTTTTGATTTTGATTTTTTGATTTGGTTCTTTTTGCTTTCAAAAAAAAAAAAAAAAAAAAAAACTCGAAAACAAAAAAATCAAAAAAAAAAATCTGCTTTTCGTTTTGCTTTTTTGCTTGCTTTCTTCCTTTCTGCTTTCTCGTTTGCATGTACGTATGCACGCACGCATGCACGCACGTATGTATGTATGTATGCTCGCGATTCTTCCTGTTTGATTTCCTTCTTGTATCTTGTTTCTTGTCGGTCGTCGTAGGGGGTGGTTTACGAGACTAGTTTCGTTACATTTACATTGGTTTCTTTCTTTTCTTTATATATACTCATACTTGTTTTCCTTTTTCCTTTTATATATATTTATATAATATATAATTGTTTCCTTTTGCTTCTTTATATATATTTATGTCGTTTCTTTTCTGTCTCGATATATACTTAAATTGTTTCCTTTCTTTGCTTTATATATATATATACTTTCCCTTTTTTCCTTTATATATATACTTTCCTTTTTTTCTTGGTATATATATATACATATATATATATATATCAGACTGGTTTCCGAGACCAATATATTCTGTTTCTTCCTTGTTTATAGCTTTTCGGACGATATATACATATTTACGTTTTCATTCTTCATCATCGATCTCAGTCTGGAATGACAAGGGATATTTCAAACGTTGCTTCATCAAGACAAACTCCCCGGGACTAACCTGGAGAGTCTATTCCAAGGTCGTTTATAATTATTCTCATTCTATGACGTTATAATATTAAATAAGTCTTCGCAAAGTTTCCTGAATGTGGGTACTTTAGGAAGAATGGGGCGTGGACTTATGATACTGCGAGACTAGGATTTATGATAACTCCCAAATCCTCTCGCTCGTAATAGTACAAGTGTGTTATATAAAGATCTTAAGACGAACCCAATTTTCTCACGATCGAGCATTGACTTTTTCTATCTCTCCCCAATCTCACATGTAAAAATACTCCTACCGGCTAATTATAAATCGATTTCCAGAATCCTATCTTGATTCCTCAGCCTTTGTGGGATATACTATGTCTACAAGTACCACCCCACCCATATGATAGTGGTAAATACAATGTACAAGGCTTATGATCATCGCCATCTTCCTTCCAAGTGTCGGTATCCGCTTAACCCGTCTCAGTTCAATCCAGACTGGAATATCTTACAAAGCTAGGGTTTTTCGAGACAGAAAAGGCCAGTAACGATCAAATGGCCCAGTAGTGAATTAGGAAACCTCAAGAATAGAATACTAGAATTGATATGATACGGTAAACCGGCTTCGATTAAGCTAAGACCCACCTGGGACCATAAAGATTGTTCGATTAGGAATGATTTAACATAAGTATAAGCTTTCAGTACACCCTGATTTTCGTGTCATATTAATCTTAGCCTAATATCACAATAGAGTAAGTTATCTCTAATTATAAAGGCTAAGTCTGTATTCAAGGAGATAGCTACAGGTTCTTCATAGATATGAAGCCAGAGAGCGTCTAGTAACATCGCCAGATAACGTAAAATACCAGCCGTAACGTAACTTCATCTATAAAAGGGCCAGTCCGGCCATAAACCTTTTTCCAAATAGCATCTACCTTCTTCTCATCTCCAGAGCTACTTTATCATCATCAACCTGAAGTCCATTTCCTTCATCGCTGGCGAATTCGAAAGGTATTCCAATGTGTCGTCGAAGAAGCCCTTTGCACGGCCAAGGCTAACAAAACGCGTGCGCAGCAAAATAGCCGCCCAAGATGGCCTCCAGGTTTTCCTCCAAGGCCGACTTTGCCAAATACCTCAAAACCAAACCTCTCCCCCTCCCTCCACCACCATCAACACCATCGCCAGAATCCGTCATTTCTGAAGATACCATACCTCAATTCATCTCCCAGAAGTCACGAGCTAGGATGACTTCCAAAATCCCACGTGGTGCCGCGCCTGCCGGTTCATCTTCCCAGGCTGCTGGAGCTGATGCTCCTGATGTCTACATCCCAGACATCACGGAAATCGAGCGAAAGCAACAATTTGCCATGCAGCTCGTTGAGCAAGGCAAGATCAGAGAGGCCACGGACCTCGGAGAAGAGGTCGCTCGGGACCTCCAAGTCTACCGTGAGTATCATTCTTCTTCTTTCAAAGTGTTCATTACAACAGTTGCTAACTTGGCGGTATAGAGCAATGGTGCTTGGCAGAAAAGGTCCGACGCCTCAAAGTCGGTGTAGCCATCCAAGAAGAGGCTATCAGGTTGTTCAGGGGTCGTAAGTAGCATCTATCTTTTCTTCTTCATCACCTCCGAGAAGCATCGTATATACTAACTACTCTTTCAATAATAGGTGAGTCCTCCCTGGAAACCCTCGTCCCCTTCGACGAGCTCTTCGAACGAGCCGTCGATCGTGAGATGGTAAGTTTCCACTTCTTCCCCCTTCACTTACAGCTTAAGCTAACTTCATCAATTAGAGGGTGGACAGGGAGGCTCACGACCTCCTGCTTCCTGGGCCTCAGTTTGAGAGGCTCGTCAAGAAGCTCCGGGTGACAGCCCAGGTCCTTGAAGCGGTCTACCAAGACTGCATCAAGGGCGCTGCGGCGGCCCAAGTACAGCAGTACGCGAGGTACTACCACGCGTTCTGCTTCCCAGTCTGTAAGTATCTCCTCACCACCTCGATTCTTCATCCAAACGTATGAAACAGATTCGAGAATGATACTAACTTTCGACGATGTAGGCCTGAACCACAAAGTGTTCAGTCCGTCCGAGTTTAAGGAGCTCGGACTCCGCTTCCAACAACCGGGAGCAGAGGGAGAGGAGGAGAAGGATAATGAAGGGCACTAGGTGCCCGTTATCGTAATTACTGCCGCTGCTGCTCGCTCCATCGGGAGCAATAATATTACTTCTGGTTTCGTTCTTTCTCACATAGTTCTATCTCTCTTCCACCCGGTCCCGTAAACTAGATTATGAGCCTTCATCTCACTAGCGTCCGCCATCCACAGCGACAAATATCGATGGAAGGTAGTGTATCAAGTGCCATCGGACACCGTAAACATACTTGCATCCATGCAGGACTCTTCAACGAAGGAATCCATTGGTGAATTCTACAGGAGGAACATCGGATGCATAATCGCGATCTCTTTTCGTTACGGAGCCTTTCAGCGTAAAAACTGCCCTTCTCTATCTTGTATTTATGACACCGTATCCTACCAAGCTATCGAGAAGCACTTCGAACACTGAATCGTTGAACCATTGAAGCCTTCCGATACTCGTAATACAGGATTGTGAAAGTAGTGGTCGTCATCGGAAAACTTTCTCCTGTAGCCTCAGTGTTCAAATCCTTACGACGTCGAGACGGAGATAGCGAGATTATGTTACTCTCAGAATAAGTACTGGCTACTAGTATCCGCACAGTATCGACTTTTATGATGTCAGAGGGGCAGATATTAGAATCTGATTTTTTTTGTTTAAAAAAAAAGGCGTTGCGATCTATAGAAATTCGTCGACAGACCTCAGCGTTACTATAAAACGTCCTTCCTTCTCACCTCTCCGCCGAGATTCCTTTCCCTTACAACCAACGTCCCTATCAAACCTCTACGTCGTTCTAACAAAGCTCCTACGTCTTTCTCTACCATCTAACGCGAACTACCATCATCACAATGCCTCCATTGACCACATCCGGATTGCAATCCATCCTCATCAAGACCCCTCCGGTCCCTGGATTTCGTCTCTTCATCGACGACTTGATGAAAATGGACCCGAATCTCGCGAACAAGCTCAGAAGCGCGGAAAAGGAAGAGCAAATCGTCATCATCATGACCTCTGAGACGGAGCACATTTTTAAACTTCTCAACGAAGAAAAAATCCAGGAAGCTATGGAGGCTCGATATCGTCTCATCTTCTGTGCTGAAGCTGAACGTGAGTACCTTCTTCTTCTTTCCACTGGTTAAAAGCTCCAGAAGGAATGGGGGGTGTTTGAGGCTTAGCTAACGGAATCGTCAATGTAGGCCAGAAACTTGCTGCGTATGAGACTGTCACCCGTGAGCAACTGCTCAAGCGACTCTACGCCCTTTGTAGCGACCTCGAAGAGCTTTCGAACTCCATCCTTGGTAAACTTTCACCCTCATTCCCACCTAATTTATACCAAAGTCTAAAGATTTGTTCTCAAACACATAGACAAGTTCCCTCGTTATGGGTTCAACGATGGAAGTCGTTACTCTCGCGCCGCTGCCGAAGGGATGGTACGTATATAACCTTCAGTTATGTGATTCCACAACGAAGTCCCTCGCACGGTTGATTCTAACAGCTATATGCTGATACAATACAGGCGAAACACATGACGATTGAAGAGATCCACAACCGCACAAACCACTTGTGGTTCGTCGCCGGTCTCAAACGACATGTTCTCAACGGTGACGTCAAGTCTGCGGACCGAGTCAAAGCCATCGAGCTTCGAGGTAAGTTGTGATGACTCTAGAGCCCGTTCTCATATCACTAAATTTGACTATTCTAACTTTATCGTTAAAAATTTGTTGTAGAGATACCGTATGCTCCCAAGTTTTCGGACTACTCCCCACCCGTCAAGAAAAAGGCTCCTGAACTTGAAGCCATCGCCGAAGCCAGCAACTCGGACTACCCAATTGCTAGCAGCTCCAATTCTGTTTTCCTTGCGACAGCTCAAGAAATTGGCGAAGGTAGTAGCAACATTGCCGAGTCAGTCAGAACCGAGACTCAACCTCTTGTCCCCGTCAAAGGAGAGAACATCAATCCTATCGGAGTTGGAAGCACCGGTCTTCCATCAGATTCTATTGGTAAACGCACGGTCGCCAGCTTCCAGCAACACTGGCGCAAGTTGCAGACCAAATTCACCAAGTCACCCCCGAGCAACAGCGGACACAGATCTGATGCCGTTTAAGATGTTCTGGATATTATGTCCTTGATTATCTTTGTATACGGTTTTATTGTCAGACATCATGAAGCTTTGAAGGAACTTCTTGTTTTTTTCCCCTAGTGCCTCTAATCTACAACATGAGGCCCAAAGCCCATCCCACAGCCCCCCTAACCCTGTTAAGTCGCTAGTCCTATGATACTCTTCCTCACATGAGTTCCGAGAATAGGAAATGGCGTCTCTACTGAACATAGCATCCAAGCTTCTGCCTTTACACTAAGGCAACAGGGAATGAAATACTGGTTACCACAACTATTAACAATGTTTTTCTCACTTTTCACTGTGTTCGTTCGTCTTCTGTCCGTTGTTCCATGGTTTGTGTATTCGTGTTCTTAAGCGCTAGCTAGTGTAGTGTTTCATCAGTATTTACAAATAAGTGGTGTCAATATTTAATGTACATATCCCAAACCAACAGATTTCCCTCGAAGCTTCCAGGGAAGCTAGAACCTTCAACCATTCAAAACTCCTTGAAACACTCCAAGATTCCCATAGATACGAGAACAATATAGTGTCGATTCAAACGATTTAACGCCAGACAACAGCGGGCTTAAGCTCGGCAAGTGGCCTCATTCCCCAAAAGTTTCCTGCTCCAGCCGTACTTTTTTGAATCGACTCGAGCGCCCTCTCCACAAGCCTTACTTCATACTCCCTCAACTCTTCAGTGTTCCCGGTAGGCGTGGAAGGGAGGTATACCCTGACTAGAGTATCGAAAAGGTCCGCCGCCTCTTGAAACGCCGTATTCGCACCAACAGCTCCCACCGGCGGCATCGGATGCGCAGAGTCCCCCAGAAGAACGACTGGTTCCCCTGGCCTCTCCCGACGAACGTTTTCCCAGCTGGATTTGAAGTTTTCCGGGTCGCAGATGAAGAAGGATAGAGTGGATGTGGAACTAGGTTCATGGTTTTCAAAGACACTGCGAACGCTTTCGTTCCAATCAGCGGTTAGATCCCCGGCTAGTTCTGCAGACTCCTTAGACTTTAGACTAAGAAGTTCGCGTTCTTCCAATCTCTCGTCTGGAACTACATCAGACCGCAGGCAGAGAACCCAGTAGATATAGTCTGGGGGCAAGGTAAACCCAGCTGCCTCCTCCAACTCCCTGTTGAAGTAGATAGCTTCACTGAATAACTTCAGCGGTGTGCCCTGTGCACCACCCGTGATGATTATCCCGCCAGTTGTAAGATGGCTCGAGACGTTCTCCAATACACCCGGTTTATCAAGATACGTCTTTCCGAATATAGCCCGCCCTTCGCTATCCAGGGGCCTAAGTTCAGGAAGGAAGGTCTTCCGGACAACGGACCTAACACCATCTGCACCAACCAGTATACGCCCTTCCTCCACTGTCCCGTCTGAGAACCGTACAATAACACCCCCAGAGCTTTCATCAACTTCATAGCTCTCGAACGATTTGCCAAAGGAGATGTGGTCCTCGAGGCCTGCCAACAACACAGATCGGAGCGTAGTGCGATCGGCATTATAGGGCTTTCCAGGAGGGAGGGCACCCTTCGGAATCGCCATCTCCCCGACCTCGTTAGTCAGGGCATCAAGACGACGAGCACCGGGCGCAAACTTGGCACAGGTTGCTTCAAAAGCAGACCAGAGGTTTTCGGGGAGAAGGTGCTTTAGAGCTGTTGCTCCATCACCCCAAATGCGGATACGGTAGCCTTGCGCACGGTAGTTGGCGCTGGTATCTCGTTCATAGATATGGAATGGAGCAGGTGGATCGGCTTTGCGGAGACCTTGGGCAAGGGCTAAGCCGGCGAGACCGCCGCCAATGATGATGACTCGGTTCGAGGGTTGGGCTGCCATTGTTTGTGTTGGACGTGTGGTATTTTCGAAATAGGTATATGACCTTTGTGCAACGTGAAGACGACGATGAAGTTTATATCGTTTATAGGCGATATAGGCGATATCGGTAGGGAGGTCATTAGGAAGTAGAGCGGCCTTGGCCTTGGCATTTATACTTTCCAAACCCGTATTCTCGGGAGCCTACGACCGATGCCGTTGGCGGTTTTCGAGTAGATATCGGGAGTCGGCCAAGGAGTCGGCACCGGTCTTACAAGATTACGTATACCTGTATTAATGCGTATTTGACTGCCGTCGGAGATCGTAAAGCTTCCCCGGTGGACGATTTCCCAGAATTAGTACCGGCCGCTTCAGGTTGAGTCATTTTCTTGAGGTTTTGGACTACACATGACTCGAGGCTCCATATATGTACGTGGAATATATGGTCAAAGAATTGGTTTTACGAGGGAAGGCTGAATTCGAACTGCTCTGATCATGACTCGCGGGAAGAAGATTGACACCAGGAACTTCAAACTTATAAAACACCTAGATATAAGCATACGCACTTTGGCCATGGGTTTCCATGTACACATAGGCTCAGATGACTGTAAATGTGATCATCTGGTCTCGTAAACCAGCATCCACACAGCGGCCAGGCTATAGCATTATTGAATTATTGTGTAGTACAACTACAGAAATTAAAAGAAGACTCAACATGGAGGCTGGTATACGAAACCGACTCCACCGAAGCTCGTAAGCAGGTTTTGAAAATGCATTTTAAGGATACGTGAGAGTATACCGGCATTCAAATCTGCAGATTTCCTACAAGACTTTATCTTCAAAGGCTAGCTATTTTAATATGTTACGCGTCAATGCATGGGAGAAAGGAGAGGAGATGGTTATTCAGCATATATAGAAAAGTGTGGTATGCAAAGTGGGGATTTGTTTTCGGATAGACTATTTATATTTGTCGACAGCATGGGCTATAACGTTAGAATGAGAGAAAGCTTTGGGATAGTGTGACATACAGAGTGGCGAAGGTAAATATAATATAGTAGACAATGATTTCTTGCTTCCTCGAATTCTTTCGTTCCTTGCCTCAGGTAAGTAGAAATAAGGGTAACTGGCTTTCTGGTGGGCATTCTGGCGTCGACAATATCTGTGATTTTCTCAATCAGTTTCTCCTCGAGCTACTAATCATGAAACTGTACATAAAGCCCTAAGCGCGTTCATAAAGGCTAAGAAAAAGCGTTTGACACAAGATATAATTCGTCTTCGAGGAAATGGTTACATTTCTCTAGAGCAGGGATATAGTTATTGTTTCTATATCGAGTACCATATGAACAATCATTTACTCGAGCCCATCAATCGACCCATAGATATGGTTTGTACAATTGTTTTGGGCGGACTAAAGGAAATAAATTTAGGAAATAATGACATATGAAGAAAATAATTAAGTACGGAAAGAACTTGCGGTATCCGTTTTCAAACAGTAGCTTCAATGAAGCAAAACCGTATTATATGAGTTTACGAAAAGCAAAAGTATTATATTTCGCTTATTCAAAGTTACAAAAAACAACTATTATCCTAGTAGTATAACTCAAGTGAGAAATCATGCCGATAGTATGACCTAGCGCCAGTTTCTTTTAGATTGTAGACGAAGTTTTGTTCTGTGCGCATGCGTTGTAGGTTGTGTTTTCCACAACGTTAGCCTCCATTATCCAGGTGTACCTCTAGAGCGCGAGTACTCCCGGCAGTACTCTTAAAAAGCAATATCTAACGGTTACGAGACTAATACCTAACATGCATAGTCTATTCATCAGACTGACGCGCCTTCCTAGTCGCCTTCCTAGTCCGAACCCCGCGCCTAACAGCTTGCGTAAACCCTTCCCCACCTTCCCCACCCCCTCCAACGCCCATTACCCCACCTTCGTTCCAGTTAATCTCCGTCCCGTGTAACCAATCTAACAATCCAATCCATCCATACCCTCCCTTCCCTCCACATTCGTCGTGTCCCCTAACTCTTCTTGCAATTCTACCGATAAAGAAGGCTTTGGGAAGGTACTCGTATTGACTGTAGCAGACTACATCGACGAGGGATGTAACCGCTACAAATGCTAGGAATGTTAGAAGATGGAATGATAACATGATGCTGGGTATGTAGACTGGTAGAAATTGTAGGAGAAGGTAGTCGATAGGTGTCGTGCTTGTTAGGTTGAGAGATGAGGTGGTTGGTCTTGGGTGTACATGGGCCTTATGGAAAGGTGACTTGGGAGTCTGGTGGATATGTCGATGGGGATAGTAAATGAAAAGCTATATAGTCCTTCTATTAGACCCAAATTGAAAAGGCTTTGAGGGTTACGATACGTACTTCTCGGAGAAACATCGCATATATAATCCCTCTCGCCATATCCCACGGGTACGGGAACGTGGAAGATATTCTCAGCAATCTCGGTCTTCGAAATACATCAACCGCAATGTATTCTAGAATAGCCTGAACTCCAATCCCGAGCATGATATTCCCTAGAGTCATAAAGATTGCAAATAACGTCCCGCGATTGACATTGCTGACTTGGAGAGTCTTCTTTCTTCCTCTTCCTGTAGGAACCGAAACACTCTTGCGCGAGGACGATTTCACATAAGGTTCTTTCCCTGCGAGGGATGGCAACAAGTTGTCGAACAATGTGAATATCAGCGCGGGTAGGAGGAAGAATATGAACCGAACAAAGAAGGTCGCGAGTAGTTCGACTCGCAACGGTGGATGTGACAGAATCAATGTCGTCCAAGTCATCCAGAAGAAGAACAGGTTCAGCGAACTTGCGGTGTAGTTGTTTAGTAGCAGCCCGAGGCCGCCCAGCGAGCCGATAAGGGCGGACATGACGCGAATAGCCGACACCGGTACCAGGTACTTATTGATAATCGTAGATGGATATGAGGATTTAGTATCCCGCGATTGAAATCCTGCAGTTTTGGAAGATTTGGAGACGTTGTGATCGTGGCGCAAAGGGTCGCATTCGAGCTCTTTCGTGGCGAATATGCATGGCCAACGAGGTTCTGCCTGGAAATTTCCCAAGTCGTTCGGGTTGTGTTGTGTGACGTCGGCGCTGACTGGCTGACTGGCGTGACTACCTGTGACATCATATAATATCACCAGACTATGCAGCTTTCAAGGCCGATAGTATTGTAGTTACGATCGATATGATAGGAAGGAATAGTAATTGGAGAAGTCATACATTTCGTGTTCATTATTGACTATCCAAACATGCTAACAATCGCTAACCCATTCATGCTATGCTAAAATGCAATCAAGAAACCAAATGCGCGCTAATAACTGTCATAGTGGACAATAAGTAACCATGAAGTATTAAGAAAGTATTTGCATGAAGAAAAAAAGAAACAAGTAAAGACGAAAAAACAATTATACAAAATCATGAAATCAACCCTGACGAGAAGCTCGCTGGTCCAACTTGACTCTCTTCGACGAACTTGCACTGACCGTGCTAGTCGGGCGCCTGCTCACAAGGACCTGCATTGGCGCAATCACCGTTTCCACATCGTATCCGTCACCATTCTCGTCACCCCTCTTCGTCACCAAAGGAAACAAAACAACCCTAACCATAGCACCCATCTTTTCAAGTTGCTCATTAGTCAATCCCTCGTTGCCCCTGTTGTTCATGCGCAAGGAGACAAAGTCGACCGGCTTGCCAATACTGTTGTCGGGGGCTTCCCACATGAAGTACTCGGCTCTTTGGGTACGCATATCAATAGATAGCGTGACGGCGAGATTTACCACAGTGCGGAGTGAGTCAATAACCTGCTGCTGAAGGTGGTTTGGCGGCGGCAGCAGGCCGTACAGCGTGCGGTAGATCTCTTGGACGACTGGCTCGGTAGCAGCTGGTAGAGCGGCTCGGAAACCGCGCCTTTGGGATAATAGCTGTAAGGTCGTCGCACGCCACATGTGAACCGCGGCTGGTGGGCCTGTTAGGCGATTATTGTTAGTCTCAAGTAAATTAGAGCAGGGCCGAGCTATGTACTTACCAACTTCGTTGAGTTTTTCTTCCAATGACTTGAGCTTCTTCCTCTCTTCTGCGTCTAATCCGAACATGTAACGGCAGAATACCAACTCCCAAATCAAAGACATCGTCATTGCCATGAATATTTCCCTTCTTTTAACGCGATCTTTAAGCATCGCTTTGACATCACTCCCGTCTAGCACAACACTCTCCACAAGATCTTTGACACTCTCGTCCGTAATGGCGTCGAAGTCGACACAGCTAGCTGTGTCGGAAAACTTGGAGAATTTAACACACCATTGTTGAACAGCGTTGAATAGGTGTCCACAGGACCTTGCAAAGTAGACTTCATCTTTGGCATCGATATATCGATTCATAGCGTTCAGTTTGACTTGAAGTTTATTTGAATTACTCTTTGCGGTCGCAAGTTCCTGCTTGAGTTTCTCGATCTCGGCGTCCTTGGTCTTTGTCACAGTGGCGACCTGCTGGCTGATAATATCGTTTAGACCGGAACTCAGTGCGGTATATTGTTCTTGAAGGTCAGAATGCTGTTGTGATAGAGCGTGAAGTTGTTCTCTCTTCCTCTCGTACTGTTGTCGTTGGGCTGCCTCAGTAGCTGTCAGCTGTTCGTTGTTGATTCTCAGCTGTCGAATTTGCTGCGTCAAGTTGTCGTCTTCTTGCTTGTACCATTCCAGGTTCTTCTTGAGCGTCTCAATCTGGCTCTCGCGTTCACTAACCGCTAGGGATCGTATTTCAAGCGCCTCAACTAGGGCAGATCGTTCCTGGAGATGTTTATAGACGACAGCCTCCATTTTCTTCTGAGACGAGTTGGAGTCGTGTTGTAGTCGGGCGAGTTCACCGGATAGTTGCGAATTTTGCTCATTGAGAGTCCGTACCCGGGTTTCAAGATCCATTAGTTGAAGAGACTGACGCTTGCGAAGATTGACGCTTATCGGTCGCTCGGGCGAGATTGGAACAGCAGAAGTATCCCCGTATGCCTCCTGCGAAGCCCAGAATCGTTAGCGTTGTTATACTGCATTGCTAAAGGGATAGGGGAACTTACGAAGACCTCTTTAGTATTATACTCTGGCGCTCTTTCTTTTCCTTTCTTCGACCCGCTGGGAACTGGAGGACTATCGAATTGGAACGATGAACCAGGGGTGGTCATCGGATTCGGGGAACTGATATTGGAGGCTGCACGGGCTCGAGTGTTCGGTGCCGGGTTCCTTGGTCTAGGGAGAGCAGGTGTTGCAGAAGTTATGGTGGACATGCTGCCTTCCACGCTGGACCGGAATTCCTCTCGTAGTGGGTCCATGGTTCCTCGTTTCTTAAGAATAGTCAAGATCGGTGGTGTCGCCTTAGGGCTTCCTGGCCGAGGAGTAGTGTTGGACGAGCTTCCCGGGTCAATTATGGCAGAAGGAACAACTGCGACACCCTCCTGGAGAGGTTCGAGATCAGCGCGGGTTGAGGTATATCGCCTGCCTATAGAATTACGGCCGGAAGAGCCAGCTGAAGCAGACAGGCGACGAAGACGAGGTGTAGTTTTCGTAGTATCAGGAGACGTGGGTACCGGAGCAAGCTCGGGCGAAGTTTCAGGGGACGGATAAGCTCCCTCGATGGTATTGATGCTCCGTCTACCAGCTGAACCCCGTGATCGTGGCGTTTGGCGAGTTTGGGATGGTCCAGGTGTTGGGGTCGTGGGGTTTGACTTCTTCTGGAAATACTGGGAAAGAGGCTGTGGGGCCTTCTGAGTCGGGGTTGGGGTACTGCCAGCTGAGAAAAGCAATGAAAGCGCCTTGTTGTCGGCTTCTGTGAACGTATCGCGGCGGATGGCTGGGCGACGTGGGGCCTGGATCGGGGACGTTCGAAGAGGTGGCAGCTGCTGGATAGGAGATGGCGGAGGAAGTTCGACACCTGATTCTAACGGCGACACAGAGCTAACCCCGGAGAGAGATATTGTTGACGACCGAGCAGGTGATACTTCAGAATATATGCTTTCGCATGGAGGAGGAGGGATATCGAGAGCTGGAAGCGGTACTCTTCTGTTTGGCAAGGAGCTGAACTTCGGGGTCTTTGGCTTGGGGGGCTCTTCTAGACTTTCCCTGTCTAATGAATCAAGCCCTTCGATACCGAGGCCGATACCGCGGCTGCGAGACTGGGGCCTAGGGAAGAGGCTGCGATTGATCGGCCGGGATGGATAGGGCGCTGGTGCAGGTAGGTCGGTGGGCCCTAGCTCTGGGGAAAAGAAAAGATCACGTTCGTCCCCGCGTGTACTGGCTTCAACTGGCTCTGGTCTGTCTTCGAGTCTGTAATTATTGAATATCGGAGAAGGAACAACGCTTGAAGGCCGTGAGAGGTCGCTGCCGTATACAGAACTGTCTGTATCGCCTGGGTAGTAAACGCTGATATCGACAGTCGGTGCTTCCCCAAATTGCTCCTCTGACCAAGAAACTTCGATTGTTCCGGTCTCTTGATCGAAGTGGACGTCAATACCAGCCGCGAGTGTCTCGTTCTGGGATGTAGCGACTTGAAGAGGGCCTTGACCGTACTCTTGAAGGGAAGGACGGCGGTGTTGTCTTGACCTTTGGGTCCCGGAAGACGGTCGCCTTCGGCGAGGAGAGGATGAAAGCGGGGATACCGATACGTGGCGGGGAGAGAAAACACTGATTGTATCTCCAGGCTCTTCGATTTCCGTTGGCGTAATAGAATTGAAGTCGCGAGGGATCCCTGGAACTTGTAGACCGTCCGCGGGTTGGCCCTCGTTAGCGGGCTCGAAGGCCGCGCGTGGGATTACTATTGATAAGGAAAGAAAAGATTGGTTAGAATCGTAGACTTTGTCGGGCTGACGGGGGACTTCATTTCCCGCTAACCAGGAATGTCAACGGCAAAAAAATGGTGGGGCTGGGCAGATTACTTACACGCCAAGGCATTTCTGGGGCGATATTCTGACAGGGATGGTGACGCATGGGAAGGTGGGCCTTGGGATGTTAGCCAATCAGCTGGCACAAGCTATTACAAGATGCAAGGAAAACTTACCAATGAAAGGTGAGATATCTGGGCTTGCTGCGATGATAGGTGCCTCGAATACTGCATTTTGAGAGGACAAAGGCGTGGGAGCATCGACGTAAGATGATGTTGGGCGACTTTCCGGAAGGCCACGGCTTTGTTCGATGGATGTCCGATCGCGAAGACTTGCCACAGATGGTTGTTGGCTAATCGGCAAGATAAAATCGTGGGGAATTTCAAATCCGTGAAGGTTGCGAGGGGCCTGGCTTGGTGATGGGCGCGGGGTTAAGTCTGCTTCCTCTTCGTCATCTTCCAATGTCCTTGTTGGCGTAGCCGAACGGGTGAGCGGTAGTTGGGGATATGAGCTGGGTTCGCGGGCGGCAGCCAGAGCATACGATGTTGACGGTCGGCTTTCTGGAAGATCACGATGTGCCAGTTGTTGTTGCTCGAAAGGTGGCAGGGGTATTTGATCTGATTCTTCGCCCGCTTGATAGAATGAAGATGCCCTGCTTAGTGGTAAACCTCGGTACTGGTGGTGCTCGAGAACATGATGCGTATGAGACGTTGTCGGTCGGCTCTCCGGAAGATATCTCGGTATAGCTTGATCTAGCGATGAATGCACTTGTTCCTCAAAGTACGCAGATGAACTTCTACTCAGTGGCAAATCTTGGACCTCATAGTTGTCAGTCGTAGGTCGATAGGTATGCGAGGTTGTCGGCCGACTTTCAGGGAGATATATTGGTGTTTCGTTTTCAGCATGTTGCCTTGGCGAGATCTCTGGCTGGCGCAAGTAGAGAGACGACTGCCTACTGATTGGTAATTGAACCTCATCGTGATGTGGGCTATTAGCTTTGATTGTATGCGAAGAAGAAGGTCTGCTCTCGGTATCATCAAAGTCTGGAGCGTTGTCTTTAAACAGAGCCGGGTATTCTGGCGCTTGTTGAAGAAAGATTGACGATTCTCTGCTTGGTGGCAATTCGCGGGCGTTGTGGTACTTGTCGGCTGGCGGACCGTAAATTGTAGAGAGATCTTCACTTTGGGGAAGGCCAGGGATATCTCCGAAAAGGCTACGGGCGAGCGCTAGCGACTCAGCATATGGTGAAGCCCTACCCGAGGTTGGGATCTGAGTGAGATCAAGGGCCAGGCGAGGAATATGGGATTCATCAACTGAATTCAAAGAATCGCTGTCATCGTGCAAGGGCGGCAGGTTATGAAGGAAGTAGGTTTTGCCGCTGTTGTCTGGACCCTCGTATTCAGAAGTAGATCTTGAAAAGGGTAGCTGGGCATCGAAACTTGTCTGGTCGGCTGCTTCGCGAGGCAATCGGATTGTTGACGCTCCTGAGTGTAAGGACTCTGTTGGTTGCGGTAGAGGAACGGCGTCAAATCCACGAGGCTGGCGAAGTTCCTCGCTAGGATGGTACTCTGAATCGTTGGCGGTAGGTGGCAGAGATACGGTGCTACCCCTTCGTTTGGCTACGAAAAGGTACTCGCTGCTGCCTTCAGAACGGGGAGACGGTAGTTGGAAATTATGTGGCTCCTCGATGTGATGGGACAACGTCGCACTCGGTGCCAGAGAGTAGGCGGATTCCCCTTGTGACTCTGGTAGTGAGCGTACGGTTTCCCAGATCCCTCGTCCAAGCTGTTCAACGTCAAGACTTCCTTCGTCGTCACTGTCCTCGGGCAATGGGTCAACGCCGACCGATTTAGGAGCGGACAAATAAGCGTCGTGAAGGGAGTACATCGAAGAGACTCTGGATTCGGGCAGCTTAGGCGGAATAACGGATGGTGGCGCAAACATATTGTCAATTTCCTCGTATCCCTCACCGTCGCTATCCGGAAGATAGTCGTCGAAATCATCAAAGTCAAATACCGGGCGCGATTCAACCTCTACTTCATCCTCGAAAACATCTATGGACTCGGCTCTACTAATAGGGAGGACAAAGTGTGGGACTTGGGCGATGGGGATGAATGGCTCGTCCATTGATGGCGCAATGCTCGAAGGAAGGTATGCTGGCAGATCTTGAGCCACATTTTCGACAGATAACTGTGACTGCCCTTCCGCGGCGAGGTCTCGGGTACCGATGTCTGAGACCGGTAGTTCACCCAAACCGGCCGTTATATGACCGAGCTGGATGGAAACGGGCGAGGAGGCGCGGCTGTGAAGCAATGGTTCCCAGCTCGGAGTACTTGGTGCTACCAACTCGGCGTCCTTCTGTAGTGGTTCTGGCGATGTATCATCCTGAGGTTCGCCGATAGATGCGCGAGCGGAAATTGGTAGGGCAGTCTCTGGCTCACAAGGAAGAGAAGATTCTGTAGGATTGGTGATAATAGGGTAGTTTTCTGACAATTCCCTATCACGAGGCACCTGTACTGGAGAGAGGGGTAGGAGGGATGTACTTTCTTGAAGTGATGGCTTTACCTCCTCCGATATAACGAGTGGAATTACTGAGATAAGCGGCAGAGGGACTAAATGTGGAGAATGTAATACGTGCTGCGGCGACAGAGCTGGAGACGACGGAGGCGAAACGGGAAGTGGTACAAGGGAGGAATACTCTGTGGCGGATGCATCTGGCGTAAGGCGACCCGTCGACGTGGCAGCTTGGTTGAGGGACTCGGTTCGGTCTTTGGCGTCGGTCGGGCCGACGGTGGGTTCACTTTCAAGCTCAACAAGATTCCCGTCCTTGTCATAAATGGGGCCGCTGGCGGACGAGATAGGATTTCCGTCCTTGTCGTACACTATTGGGTCCGTGAAAATTCCAAGCCCTAGCAAAGGTTCTATGATTAAAGTTTTAGCACAGACATGAAGAAAAAAAGTGATTGGCGGTATACCTTGTGCAGTTGAATACTGGAAATAACCCCCATGTATCGATTCTGAATCCAACTGCGGCAGTTGACGGCGTCCTTGAATAGGCGTTTGCGGGGATTCAGGAGACTCAGGCTCCTCGCGTAGACTTCCCATCCCATTGTCGGACTGAAACTCGTCTTGGCTCGACTTTGGTGTCCCGTCCTCTGACCACGACGCAAGGCTTAGGAGCGACTCACGCCTGTCATCCTCCACGTAGCGATGTCCGGCCCATGCAATTGATTGCAAGCTCTCGTGCGATGGTCGATGAAGAATTGAATGTTGGAAATCAGAGCCCCGCGATGACACAGATGAACGTACGGAGCCCGCATAGGAAGAGACGTGAAATAACGAGCTGTTGTAGAACGGACGGCGATGGTACTCAGGAGTATCGTCGATACCTACGACTGAGAAGCGATATTTACTCGGAGTTGGGCTATCGGCAGAGCTTTCGGTGGACTCAAACTCTGACCCAGAAACCGATTCAGCTGTCGAAACCAAAGCTGCAGCTTCCGCCAATCGTCGCCGTCGACTCTCTTGCTCAACGTCACGGTCGATTTTCCGTTGATTCTCGAGAGCGGCCTGTTGCTCTCTCGTCTCGATGATCTCACGCTCAAGCTCTTCACGGCGCACTGATTCTTTGAGGCGTTCCTTATCTTCTTGCCGTTCCAAAAGAATAGCATGGTCAAGCTCTCTCTTGTGGATTTCCGAAGCCAACCTTTGGATTTCGTCCTTCCGCTGTTGTTCGGCAATCTCGTTGCTCTCTAGAATCGCAACCCGCTCCACTTCGCGCCTTTGGATTTCATCTGCGAGTCTTTGGATTTCGGCCTGTCGCTGTGCTTCGACGATTCTCTGTTGCTCTAAAAGCTCAGCGCGCTCGGTTTCTCGCCGTTGAAGTTCAATAACAAGCCGCTGAATTTCCTCTTTTCGTCGTTGCTCCCGTTCCAAAAAGGCAGCTCGTTCTTGCGCGAGTTCGTACTCTCTTCTCCGATCTTCCTCTTGACGTCGGCGTTCCATTTCATATTCTTCGCGCCTTCTTCGTTCCGCTTCTTTCTTCCTCTCGATTGCTACAATCATGTCTTCTTGCCGGTTCTTGTCTCTGAGCTCAATTTCTTTGGCATGCCTATCATCCTGTTCCTTTTGAACCAAGTATTGCTGATAGAGGAACATGTCGTTGTCGTGTCGCTCCTTTTCACCCATTTCGTTGAGTAATTGCTGCTCGCGTTCATAGCGGTCGACTTGCTCCTGGTAGAGCAAATAGAGTCTCTGACGTTCTTTAGCTGCGGCATTTTCATCCTGTTGTTCAAGGATATCGAGCGCACGTTGCTCACGATCCGTGCGACTCACACGCTCTAGCTCAACTTCATAGCGTCGTTGTTCAGGGGATACTTCGGGCAGACGTGGTAGGGTCGGTGGCTCCGGGGTGGACGGTTCGAGGAAATGTGGCGCCTGAGAGGGTTCCAAGGCGTTGGCGTCAGCCCGAGACGAATAGTCATGCTCCGGGATATATCGTGGTTTTCGAGGCTTGGAAGCTGGGCTAGAGAAGGGCACATCCTCGAGTATGGGTACAGGAGTCTTATGAACGTATTCCCGAGATTTTTCAGCTGGGTGTTGGGATGGAACGGAGATAGCACCGGTAGGTTCGGGTAGACGGAGGCGCCGACGAGGTCGAGAGGCCCTTTGCGCCGCGGTAGCCTTCTGGTGCTGTGCAGATGGTTGTCGAGGAGAAGAAGAAGATGCTCGAATGGGCAATCTCCGGCGGCGTTCCCGCTTTTTATGACGTTTTGATTGAGCCTCAGGTTTCGATACTACGAGTGGGGTTTGGGAGGCTTGCGGCAGAATATGCGGTGGTAGTTGTTTCTCTGATTCCTTAGGCGATAGCTCCTTGATTGGTCTTCTCGGGGATTGTTCCTTTATGGGGGCTCCTTAGGGATTGCTCTTTTCCTAGACTTGGAGGAGACTGCTCTTTGACTAGTTTTCGAGGAGATGGCTCTCTTACTAATCGTCGGGGGGACGACTCCTTCTCCAGCCTTCTAGTCTTTGGTCCCTCGGAGAGAAGAGGCGTTGGGGGTAGAGAAACTAGGGCTGCGGCACGCGGGGGGGATTCGGACCGAGTTCGGGATACTTTCTCCCTTTGTGATGACTTGAGGGCGGGTGGCAATTGATAGACGTCGTCTTTCTTAGAAGCGTACTGGAGATACTCCGCTGGCAAGGGTGCTTCTGTAACCGGTAGATCTCGTTCCTGCTTGCGACCACGCTCTTGGCTCCGATAGAGAACATCAAACGCAGTTTGAAGGAAGTTGGCTTTAGTATTGTGGGACTCTGAGCTCCGCCGGTGGGGCCTTTCTTCCTTCTGAACATCCTCTCGGACAGGCTCGGTCGCCTTCTTATCGGCCACGAATCTCGCTTTGCGGGGCTTTGGAGATATGGATCGCGCCCTACGGGGGCTTCGGAGATGCAGATCGAGCCTTAGTTCGTGGCTTGGACCTTGCGATTGGATCGGGCAACTTTTCGGTCAATCTCTCTGGCAATTTCGCAGGCAGTCTCTCCGGCAGTTTCTCTAGTAGCGTCTCCGGAACTCTTTCAGGAAGCTTCTCAGGTAGCCTCTCTGGTAGTGACTCTACAATAGGGACTCTCTTAAGCGGTGATACAGACCGAGCCTTAGATCGTTGCTTAGAGATTCTAGGTGGAGGCAGTTTCTCAGGTAGAGGCTCCACAACACGCATGCGTTTAACTGGAGACTCTGAGCGGGGACGATGTGACTTTGGTTGTATAGAGTCGCGAGGCTTACGCTCGGGCGATTGCGCCGTATTTCTACGTGCGGGTTTCTCGACCTTTGAGGGGCTCGGTAGTCTTGGAGCCTTCTTGCTAAGCTCTGGCGGGTTATCATTTCTGGAGAACCAAGAGGCAATTGCAGGGAATAATGGCGTAGTTGCAGATTTAGGAGAGTCGACACGCATCGCATCCCGTGATTTGATTATATCCTGGCGTTTAGAGCTTGGGTCCGTAAGAAGAGGAGCCAAAGGTTCTGGGGCCGGTTTCCGACGTTGTGGAGATACAGACCGAGCTGCGGGCCTTCGGTTTCGCTGCTCCTTTCGTGACGTTGGCAGCTTGAGATCTTTCCGCTCTTCTCTGCCCGCTAACTCACGCGCAGAGTCAATGGTGTCGACGGATCTACGCCTTCGAGGAGCAGGAACATCTTTCCGTAAAGTGCGTGACACCCGTTTGTCTTCTTCAGCATCGCGGCCGCGCGTTGGATTTGAGTCGAGAATATGTTTGGCGACCTGGGTGACGGGGACGATAGCGAGAGCTGCCCATGCGGCTGATGATGTCCTTTCTGGCGCCTTTTCAGCTGCAACTTTAGACTTGGAGGTCTTCTCGGGAGTGAATTTGGCCAACGGAGAGTTAGGTACATCTTTGTAAATTGGGACCTTAGCCTCCAAGACTTCTCTCGAGGTGGTTTCGGCCGCAGGCGCCTTTGGCTTCGGTATCTCCTTAGGGCTAACAGAAGGCTTCGGTATCTCCTTAGGGCTGGCAGAAGGCTTCAGTGCCTCCTTAGGGCTAGCAGAGGGCTTCAAAGTCTCCTTAGGGCTAGCAGAAGGCTTCGGGGAGGCAACTATCGAAGGCCCAGGCGGCAAAACTTCCATCACATGAGGTATCGATTTCACGGCTTCCTTCTGTGCCTCTGACCTCGCTCTGAGGTTCTTCGGCAATACAGTTTCAGAAATAACAGGCTTTAGCTTCGGCGCCTCTTTAGCGATGGGGGGCTTGTTTTCGGATACAGTTGGTTTCGCGGCTTCTTGAATGGGAGCCTTTAGCTTCGGCAACTCTGTAGTGGGGAATATATCGAAAAATGAAGAAAGCTTTGGCGCAGACTCAGCCACAGGAGATTTTGGTGTCGCAGCGGCCTTGGGGATGGGCGTCTCAGATTTCGAGGCTCTGCGCGGTGCGGTCTTGTTTGCGGAAGATATTGGTTTCACTGCTTCCTCCAGATCAGGTAGATCGGCCAGGAGGACTTCGCGCGGCACAACGTCTGCCACAGGAGATTTCGGCTTCTTCACATCCTTGAGGGTAGGCGAAGCTGTCTTGGGCTTGGCTATTGACAATTTTCGCGCTACCGGCTGTGTTTTCGTTGGCTGTGAATCTGAAGTTATCGCAGGCGACAAGGTGACGTTCGTTTCTGGCCGCGGGGAATGCTTCATTCCTTCTTCATTAGCTTGGGGTACCGCTTCTAGGGCCAGCTCTTCGTTAGGCTTGGGCAGGGGCTCCGGAATTGGCAAGGCATCTTTCGCGACTTGTGGCTTCTGCTTTGAGGATTTGGTAACAGATGTTCTCCGTCTCGGGGGCGTATCAAGGAGTGAATCTATCGGGGAATTTGTCATCAACTTCTGCGGCGAGGCTGAGAGAATATCTTCAACATCAATCACATCCCTTGGCAAAGTCTCCAGAACCGACGGCCCAATATCTGTACTAGGTGCCAAAACAACATCTAGCGCAGGAATAGGCTTCTTCGGCCTCTTCTCGACGGTTTGATAGGAAGAGGACCGGAAAAGCGGCGGCAAAAAGAAGTTTCCTCGAGGACTCGTAGTTTTAGCTTCCTTGTGGTGATCTAACGTTTTCTTGGCTTTGGAGGTTTCGTCAACAGCTGAGTTCCTTCTCCGGGCCTTGGGAGGTTTCTTGGTCCGCCTTTGCAATGGAGTAGGACTAATAGGGACGGAGGCCCGTCGCGCTGCTTGTGAGATAGTTTCATCGGCGACAGGCAATTCCCTAGTTGCGCCAAGATTGGTGTCGTCTTGCAATGGTGGCCCTGGCAAATAAGCGGGTGACAGGTCGAAAGGCTCCGAGGTAAACCCATGGGTAGGGAATTCAGGCTTATTGTAAGGTTCGTTATCATCACTCTGGATTTCTGTGTCCCATGCATCCCGCTCGTCGATCCCTTCATCAGGAATATACGGAATACTCAATGGAGGAGGGTACGCCACGAACTCTCTTGACGTGATAGGGTGAGTTTGGTGAGTTGGAGAAAGGATTGGGCTGTCCGATTCGAGGGATGGCATTGAGTCACGAATACGCCGAGGTTTTGAACTGCCGGCAGTTGTTGGCACAGACCAGGTATCAGACTCAACAGGACTAGTCTCCCCGTCATCTGGAACGTATTCACGAAGTTCATGGTGTTCAGCGAATCGGACCGTCTTTGAGGGCCCGAGGACACTCTCCGGAGGAGAAGTAGGCCTGTGAATCTCCGAATCAGAGTCACTATCGCTATAGTAATCCGATTCGACACCTTCGTCCTCGAAATCCGCAGGTTCTGGGTGCAGGTTCCGTTGATTTTCATACTGAAGAGCGGGAAAGTCGTCCTGAGTTGCCTGAGGCATTGGGGCAAACGAGTCTTCAATCGAGTCTTCGATTGTAGCGAACGATCGTGGAGATAGATAAGAGGAAGATTCATCCAGCACTCGGCCGCGAGCGATATCATCCAACGTATCCTCTTCTGTGGTATACAGAGGGAATAAACGATCAACGCTAGCCTTCGGAGAGTAGCGCGCAGTCGGGGAGTCGGGGCGGGTAAATTGGAGTCGCTCTCGAGGTTCTTCGGTATCCGCACCACCAATAGATGCCTGACGTGGGCTTTCAGGGACATATGTATCCAGTTCGAGATCAGTGGCACCAAGGTGATAATCCTCGAAGGAAGGAAGAACTTCTGCGTCATCGTAATATTGGACAGGAGATAACTTGGGGCTAGGACTGAGTAGCTCAAATTCAACCTGCCGGCGTGGTGCCGTGAATACATCCGAAGGGGTCTCGAAGGATCTAGGGGATTGTGGAGGCTCGGCAGAAGATGGAAGACCAATGTGTGATATCTCTGGGACTGCTTTAGTAACAACCGGGGAAGACGAACTAGATGCGGTAGCGTGTGAATCTGCAGCAAGACATGTATCTAATGGAGGGGGCTGCGTTTTGTGGGTTGGTGAAATTTCTCTGTACGCAGGGGAAATCGGTGTAAACTCCACTACAGGCTCCAGGTACGGCGACGAGGGATGTTGGAAGTCGTATAATTCAGTGCTGCCTCGGCTTTCGGTAATCTTCGAGGTTTCGGAACCCCTTCGCCGGCTTTTATTAGCGTTCCTAACAGAGGGGGATCCAAACTGCGGCAAAAGCTCGTCGATGATGCCAACGTCAGAAGGCGAGAAAGTTTCTCGAGGTGGTGGGCTACTTGGTGGCAGAAGTTCATCAATGATATTGGTTGAGGTGCCCTCAGTCTCAGATTCGTATTCCGGAAACACGATGGTAAGGCCTCTCGATGGCCGTGGCGCCGGAACAGTATCACGTGGGTGCACAAATTGATTCTCTGGCTCTCCATCAACTAATTCATCATGTTCCGTTGAGCCCCACGTATGCGGCGACACGGAGGAAATTAAAGGAGATCGATCTTGTATCGGCCATTGCATTTCCTGAAGTTTGGGGGGTTCATACACGGATTCGTTCCAAGGGCGCTCCGGTTTGGCTGCTGGTTCAAATAGTGGAGAACTAGGGAGTTCTGGTAGATCGGTATAACCAAGCCAATTCCGCGGGTCAGAAGTAGAGGCAATAGAGCTAGTTTCAAAAGATTCCATAGCTTCTTGAGGACTTGAAAGCGACAACGCGGGAACGGCCTCCTCAACTGCCAAGGGCATCTCGAAACCCCGAGAAGCCGCCTCCGAAAACGCATCGGAACTGTCCGTTGAAGGTAGCTTAGGAACCGATAGAACATTTTCCAAGTACGTGCCAGGTAATTCCTCATTGATTAGAGGCTCCCTCGGGCCACCCAATGATACAGAGTGTTCGGCAAATTCCTGGTCCGAAAAGGAGTCCTCAAATTGCGCAAGTCCACTAGAAAACCTTGGACTGCCCAAACGTTCATTATGCGCGACTACTGGATCCGAGTCAAGGAGATACTCCGTAACATCAATATCCCGAGGAAGCGCCCCTTGAGTTGGTAATGCGATTGGGGATTGAACCAAGAAGCCATGAACATCAATTTCGGCGCTTTCGGGAACAACTTTCGGGGAGGAGCGCGGGGAATCGGGAATCAGGAAGTCGTGAACGCTGCTACCGGCCACGGCCTGAACAGTCAATGTCTCCTTACCCGCCTCATCAGCAGAAATTGGATAACTTGTAATGACTTGGTGAAGAGGGATCCGCTGCACAGATGGCTCCGAGATATGAGGCTTGTAGCTATAGATAGGTGATTCGGCTGGTACCGCGCAGGGTGACGCAGGATGGCTGTATGGCAGGGTTTCCACGTCGGCATAGAAGTTTTCTCTCAGGGAACTAAGTGGCGAAGAAGATCTTTGAATAGGAGAACCTGGGAGAGGAACATTCTCAACCGGAACCGCGACGATAACAGAGGAAGATACCGGCACCCGATCAACAATAGAGGCCTTATCAGCACGTTGAAGCGAAGCAATGGACTCAACATCCAGTCCCATGACTTTGGAAACATAAGGGGACCCAAGGACGGACAGAGGAAGATGCAAATCCTGTGGACTATCCACTGCGATCGTGCGTTCGAGATTGCGAATACTGGGGCTCCGTGGGACAGGTGGCAAGGTGACAGCGATCGCGGGTAGGAGAAGTGGTGTAACTAGAGGCGTGACGCAAGGACTATCCAAAGGTGACTCGAGATGCGAATGAGGCAATAAACGGGACTCCCATGAACCGGCGAACTCTTGCGCTACCGGCGTGGGCGGAAGCGTGGAGGGAAGCGATGGGAGATCATTCCTCAGCATATCAGACATAACAGGAGCAACTGGCCTCGCCTCAATTTCTTGGATCTCTCTGATCGAACTCTGTGACATAGCGCGAGATTGGGGAAGTGAGAATGTAGCATCAGCCGCGTCACTACCAGTAGGCCACACAAAAGACCGTGAGCAAGGCGAATCAGGAAGAACCGCATCAATGTTTTGGCCGGAGGCGTATTCATTCCCTAGTAGTACTGGAACCGACGAGATTTGAGTGTCAAAAACAGATTCAGGCCGAGAAGGTGGCAATTGACAACCCTCCGCATAGTCCAAGTTGCGGGTTGAGCCAGAACTGCTCAGGTAGCTTTGTGGCAGCGTAACAGGAATTAAAGAGCGAGATAAGTGAACTTCTCCCGACTCAGGTCTCGAAGCCCCAACAAAGATACTAGATACTACTTCAGCACCGTCGCCAAGCTCGAGAGTATAATGCGAGTCTATTGGACTCTGAGGTAGCCCCGGATCAGCAGATGTATACAAGATTGAAAAGAGCGACGGGGCGGTCCTAGGGCTTGCTGGAAGTGGTACTACTGTGTCGGCTGCATCAGAGCCATCGTCGTGATCAACAATCGCACCAGTCGCTCCAATGGAGAACGCTGTGAGCGCAGTGTCCGGAAGGGCGATCTCAGAGTGGCCAGTGTGGTCGTCAAAATTGAAGACTGAAGAAACTGGGGAACGGGGCAAAGCGTGGTCGTGTTCGGGTAGGATTGCCTCAGGAGTAAAGTTTGAAATAGGAGCCTCTACAACAGAATCTGCGGTAGAAACGGACCATGGTGGTAGGGCAAAAAAATCGGGAGGGGCTCGGCTGACACCAATGCCGCTTAGACTTGGAGGCAGTGCGGGGCTCTCAGGAAGCGCCTCGGGTGCTTGAGTTGGAACGGTGATTTGGGCAGGTCTAGCTTCATCAATTGAAGTATATTGACTGGCAACTTCGACAAGAAGCGGGAGATCTCGTGAAGTCTGGATTGGTTTCCAACTAGCCTCCGATGGAGGAAGTTCTACTGCGGCATAATCCTGCGGCAGGCCATCGCTTTCTCGCAAGTCATAGTTCTCCGTACTAAGTTTCGGCAGGGCGGTGGGACTTGGCAACATTTCCTCGGCCCGTTCCGTCGCCGCTCTGCTTAGAGGCAATCCCAATGATTCCTCACCCGCAAGATGAGTTGCAAACACAACCGAGGATGCCGGACTCGACGCGACACTGTGTGGGAGTTTGACATCACGAGGCAGGTCGAATAGTTGGAAGTCGTCGATACGCGAACTCGCTTCGTAGACGGACGCTGGATGGCTGCTCGGAATGATACAAGACAATCTGTCACGGTTATCGTCCAAAATTGCGGATAGGGGAGGAATACTTTCAGGAAGCGCGATGGCTTCCCCAATGCGGTTAGCGCCAAGCAACTCGAAATTATGGTGAGGAGTGCTCCGTAGGTCTGCGGACTCAACAACATCCTCCACGCGAGGAACTTCCATCAAAGTTGGAGGCCGGCTTGGCGGGAGGGCAGGCTGCCGGTAGACTTGAGGATACGGCAGCCGGGGCGAGGCTGGCTCAGATGCTGGGAGCCCGTTTTGGATCGCAACATCAAGAGTGCTGTCGATAGGCGCCGCCAGGAAATCCTCGTGTAACAGATGTTCACTTATGAAAGAAGCCGGCAAACCAGCCACGTGGGAGATCGCTTCAAAACCACATATATCAGTAACACTTGACGATATGGGGCTTTTTGGCAAGGTACAGGTAGCGGCAAAGTTAGGGGATTCGATTGCCTCCTCACATTCAGCACCACGACCTGTTAGGGATCCTGTGATCTCAGGTACATCACACAGGGCCTCAAGTAAGGCCTCAGAAATGAAACGGGGTGTAGGCGAGATCGGGCGGCTGGAGGGCAATTGAGGATAGCGCACACTGCCCAATTGGCCCCAGACAACATCGTAGACTGAGGGAGGGCTGGCAGGAAGCATTGGATACTCGTAAACCCGCGCAAATTGATGTTCTTCATGCATATGAGGTGCCTCTCGTTCAAGTTCCAACAGAGAAATAGCCTTCTGATATGATGTGGGAGCTTCGATCGCGACGGGAGCAGCCAGAGGACTAGCCTTATAACTTATAGGAAGCTCTTGAGAAGCCCCGTCAGTGTTTTCCCATTCCAAAGTAATATCGCCAGCCGGGAGGTAGAAGGAAGTTGGAGAATCGGGGAGGTTCGGTGGTACAATAGGCTCCAATACTTTCGGTTTGTCTGTCTCCAATGCTAAAGTTTCGTCTACGGGATCCTGAGCCACCAAGGAAGCAGCACGAGAGGCTGGCTCGCTGATTGGTAGTTCAACTTCTGCTCGCTCCTCTAATGAATATAATTTGAAAGATCGGAGCGATGGAGATGCCGGTAAACCTGGTAAGGGGTCGACGTGTATTTCTGGTAACTGAGGTCGAGTTTCCGGCTTCTGAGCTTCTACCTGGGGCAAGATGACAGCCATGGGCTCCAATTGTGCAGGGAGAAGCAGAGGGCTAGCTTGGTGACTAGGCGGAAGTATGCCATGATGTGCCGCTCCAAAACCAACATCAACCAAAGGCGTAACTGACCTCGGTGAAATTGGAAGGCCTAGCATGTACTCTGACGGTTCCGGCCGCTGGGCAGCAGGACCCTCTACCTCTTCAAAAGAAACCGGGGTAGGAGGTCGAGAATAAGGAAGAGCATGATGCCCGACATCCTTGGGACGTATCGCGGAAAGTGAAAACTCGGATTCCATATCTGAGAGAGGCAGCGATACCGTTTCTGGCCAAATTATAGACGCTGCTATTTCGATATCCTCGACTACCGGCGGTTGGAACTCTTCATCATCTCTCCAGGTACCAGGGAGCGAAGGACAAGCTTGGATTGGCGATCCGAGTGCACCGAGTCTAATTGAAGATGCCAGTGAAGGTGGGAGGTTCGGTAAGGCGACAATGGTAGGCTCACGAGTAGAAAATCCTCGCGATTTCGGTAGTTCCAAACCAGAGGTGACATCCCAGAGGCTATATTTAGAGACAGAATGAGGAAATACCAGAGGGAGAACGTCTAGTCCTGAGTCGAGTTTCGGTGAGGATGGGGTTGAATCGGGTAACCAATCTTGGAAAAATGCAGATTTCGATTTCACCGACTCTACATCATCACTATCGTCAACCAATGGCGCCGAGAACTCACTCAAGGGAAGGCCCGGATGAGACGTGATTGGCTGTTCTATCGGCCCGAAGGAAAGGACCGAATCGGCGGCATCAGGTGGTAGAGCGAAGCAGTCCGCGATTGTGGATGGTGCCTTAAGTGTCCCAGCATCGGATGGTGCGTTAAATTCTGATCGAGAGTCTGCGAAGCTTGCGGAAGGGAGACAATAAGAGAAAATGTCAATTTTCCCCGGAGTGAAATGTAGATGGGAGGTTCCTGCTGGGGAGTGGGGCAGGACAATACCTTCCGCCAAGATGGATGATGATTGGACCTCATTGGCGATTGGCTCGGGTTCCAGGGACAGGGCACGGGCGCTACCGGGTAAACCTGCAGACCCAAGTTCTGCAGATGCGGCATATGGAACTGCCACGTCATTTGCAGGAACCTCGGTGGTCTCAAAAATTTGATGAATCTCAGCGCCCTCAGTAGCGGGTACAGGGAACTGGAAGCCGATGCCTCTCTCAATTGGAGACGCTGAGACCTCAATATCAGGTAAAACTTCACCTAGACCTACTAGAGATACCGAGAGAACGGACTGTGCCCGACTATGCGGCAGAACAGGCAGATTGTCAAGATACGGTACTCTTTGAATCGTATCTATGGGGAACACCAATGATGATCGCCTACTGGAAGGTAGACTAGGCCCCGGCTCACCGTTGACCGGTATCGCAGAATGTTGACTAATGGCAGGCCCCAAATCAATTCCCGAGGGTACACTGGTAGCCCCAGGCACATGCATAAGAACCTCGTAGGCCGAATGAATATCAGACCCTGGGAAATCGGCCCATTGATCCTTATTCACGCCAAGCTTGATCTGAACAGATTTCGGTGAGGCAGGTAGACTATCGGGGAGATCGTAGATCCCAGCATCCAAGAGTGTATTTTCCACGGCTCTAGACTTTGCTGATTTTGGCGCCACGTGCGACGAAGTAATAGGCAGTTGATACTCAAGAAGCGAAGGTTGGTACTCCGGATGCAGGATAGGAGAATATAAGGATGTGTGGTCGTAACGCTCCAAGAGGCTACCTTCCCGCGTTTGCACCGAAAGTCTTGGGCTCGAAACTAGGCTTTGTGGTAACCCAGGGAATACAAATGCGGCTCCCTCACTCTCTGCCCGATCCAGTTGGCTCGTTTCTACTGACTTCGGGCCCATTAAAGTTGGCGAGGGCACCATGAGATTGAATTGACCCGCCGGAGCAGCATTTTCCAGAATAATTGATGGTACCTCAGGTTTCGGAGTCCCATAGCCCGGAATTGGAGTCGATGGGCGGCTGATTGGCAGGCTGTGCAGTTGGTGGTAAGCTGGCAGTGGTAAATGAACAAGTTCAGGAGTCTGTGATCGACTTTCGGGAAGTTGAAATGTTGCGAAGTCAACTTCATGGGATTTCTGTAAATCAACTGGCTCTTCAACAACATCCGGGAATAGGAATGGTGTTACTGGTCTACTCTCAGGAAGTTGATTGGTTATCGCTAGGTTCTTCATGGTGGGAAATTTCAGCTCGGTGTCGAGAGACGAGAATGTACTCCTAGTACTCTGCAAAGCCGGTAGGTCATCGTTAGGGCTCGGGCTTCTTAATGGTGCCGTTTCGATAATATTATGTTGAAGGGCCGAGAGAAGTGATGGAGTGACATCCGAGAAGTCAGTATTAAGGTCGGTGATTGGAATTTGCAGTTGTAAGTCAAGCCCCGGTATCTGATCCGAAAAAATAGACGAAGGCCCAGAAGGCAGAGCGATGGCGCTAGGGGATAAATCTCGGGTTTGGATATTGACATTTGAATCGCATAGGGGAACAGCGCAATCGATTGGCATATCCGTGCGAGGAACAGCTGGAACCGGTTCTTCAGGCGACAAGGGTCGGGCATCGTAAGGTAGGACCGGGGACTGTATGTGTAAATCTTGGCGGCCGAGTGGAGATTGCAAAGGACTCTGCTCAGGTATCGAGCGTTGGAGTTTAGTTGGCGGGCTTGCTATGATCTCAGATAACTGCGGTGGAACTGATCCCAAGTCTGAAAATACGACGGCTGCCGGTGTGGCTGGTCGGCTGAGGGGCAAATATGGAAATACGGTGACATCCTTTGAAGGGCCAGATTGAAGCGACAATACCGGAGAGACTGGCAGTGCAATATCATCGTAAACAGGGGGGTCCAGGAGAATATGAACGGGCTCTGCCTCGGGTTTTTGAGAGGACGGCTGTGATTTTGTAGACAGGCGACTTATTGGCAGGTCCTCGGAATAGCACCCTTTAAGCTTGAAACTTGCAGGACTTTCAAGAAGGTAAGTGTCGCCGGGGAGTGAGATTTCATGGTACGGGGATGTGGGTAAACATTCTGTATAATAGGGAGCGGTATCTTCCTGTGGGAGTTGTTGGAATTCTTCCGGTTCTAGAATAGGGATTAGATCTGGAAAAATAGGTTTGGAGGCTATGGGGTTGTTACCAGGGCCCGGAATACTTGAGAGCGTTTGTATAGAGATAGGTGAATGCCTATCTTCGACAGGAAGTACTGGGGGGATAAAAGAACTAGCTTTTGTGATAAATATCTCCGATCGCAGTGAGGCGGTAGCACTCCTAGGAAGCTGTATATCATAGAATTCTGTGAGCGATTGCTGCCCGTTTATCGATTCGTATTCATTGATAGGCACAGCTTCTAGATTGTAGAGCGGGTGGAGCCTAATTCCAGAAACCTCTTGAGTGGTCGGAATTCTAGCAGAGACGAGTGACTCCCGGCTACTTGGGATAGATGGTAAATCGTAAAGAGCAGTAGAATGATGGGGTAATGTAGGTAGAATATCGGAAATTGGTTTAGCGGAACGCAAATCGTGTTCATCGTAGTCGTCGTGTGGAACTTGGGGGAGATTGTAAGGTGACAGGTTTTCTTCGGATGCATTGAAAGTTCGTAAAAAGTTGTGTATATCTCGTTTGCGTCTCGGTCGAACATCTAATATCATACGCGCTGGGCTATGGGAAGGCCTCTGCAAAAAAGGCTCATCTTGAAGAGGTAAGTTTGAAGGGAGGGGAGGCGGAACAGAAGACGGACTAGGAGACTCGAGGAAAAGGAATGGGTCTACAGGTCGCGAACCTTCTTCTTCTAATTGTTGCACGTTGCGAGCGTTAGGAACAGATTTTCTGGAACTTGAGCGCACCGTGGGGTTGTCCTCTTTTTGGTTTTGTTCTTGATCTTCTTTCTGGGCAGTAGGGGCAGGAGGAGAAGCAAGCTGTACGCCACCTCTCAATGATTGTGCCGACATGTTGAGGGGAGGAACTTCAAATACCTGCGGCTTTTCTGCCGTGACTGCAGAAGAGTCTTCGAACACCTTGATGCGATCCGAAAGAGCACTAGGGGGACGAGATCTAGACGGAGTTGGCGTCGTTGCCCTTTCCTCTTCCGGACGCTCGAATATTGATGAGATACTAGGACGGCGACGGCGGGTGGATTCTCGAGTCGACGTTGATAGCATATCCGGATTAAAGTTGTGCATAGACCCAACTTTTCTGTGGCCTGATGACTGCGAAGATGTTGCGATCCCCACAGGCGTCAGGCGAGAAGAGCTGTAGTCAATATCCCGGCTTGGGGTTCGTGAGTGCCGTGATTTCTTTTCGGATGCTTCAATTTCCTCAACATCTCGAGCCGATACTGATGACCGTGAGCGGTGGTGCGAAGACCTTCGTTCCCGGTGAGAAGAAGTATCGGGTTCATCCTCAGCTACTGTTGAAGTGCGCCTATGACGATGTTCCCTACTCGAACTCCGACGATGACGGTGAGGGCTGCCCTCTCGTGTTGGCGAGACAGCTGCCGCATCGTCTTCAATTACCGGAGTCCGCGTTTCAGCACGATCGTCCTCGTGCCGACCTGAACGGGAATGATGCCTGCGATGGTGATGAGAGCTCCTACGACTACTCGATGAAACAATAGATTGTTGGTCGTCAGGAATGTCGGTAAGCGAAAGACGATGTTCCCGAAGAGAGCCGGTATCGCTGTCCCGATGGCGGTGTCTTGAACTCTTCTCGGAGTACAGCGATGCGGCGTCCTCTTCGTCTCGACTATGCCTATGTTCTCGGCGTTCCCGATGTTCTCGGTGCTCCCGGTGTTCTTTGTGCTCCTTGTGCTCTTTCCGCTCTTTGTCTTCATGCTCCTTATGCTCTCGGTGGCGATGGCGCGAGCTTCGATCAGTTTTAGCAGATGCAACAGACATAGCATCATCGAAGCCTTCAGCATCATCCTGAATCCTACTATCTCTACTACGGGATCGATGTCGATGCTCGCGATTCTCTTTATGTTCTTTATGTCTGCCACCACGCTCAAAGGCTGGCGAAAGTAGAGAAGGGTCCTCTTTGTCGTCCTTAGGTTCCCGATGTGAATGTCTCGAGCTTGATGGGCGCCGGGCTTTCTCCCTCTCAGTACGCGGAGATGTAAGTGCCTCGTCATCCATGAGAATTGACTTGCGAGATGTTCGAGGCTTTTCCCGGATAGAGCTCGCCGGCGTTTGCGTAGCATCAGACGATGCATATCTGACTATATCATGTGACCCAGGGTCGCTAGTAACAGAATACCTGGACCGAGCTTCACGGACAGCTCCGGCAGCAAACAAGTCGCCATCGTCCGTAAGAACAGAGTGTCGAGAATGGCGTCGTTCACGTAGAGAACCATCTCGTGAGATGTCTCCAGCATATTGCAATTCAGATACGCGCCGACCACGGTCCATATGACGCAAACTGCGGGTGGACCTGGTAGAAAGAGCAGGGCTTGGCGGGGGTTGTAAGACTTCGTCGTCGCCGTATGTAGACGCAGAGGCTGTAGATGGTGATCGGGCTCGACGAATGACTTGAGGTGAAGGTTCAGTTGATTCTTCAGGCTCTTCTACTTCGGACGGGGTAACGGACGCAATTGAGGAATATCGCGGGCGGTTTGGTCGTGGCGTGATAGGAGATTCAACCTGGACTCGCTCACTACGGGGAACAAAGGGACCTGCCGCCTTGACAAGAGGTAGTTCGCTGGGGACGTGGGATCGACTCTTCGGTCGGAGTGGGACGGACGCCAAAGGAAGTGAAGCCACAACAGGGGACATCATACCGCTAACAGGTGATAGCTGCTTCTCATCGAGTTCCCTTGTAGCCGGAACGTCAGGAACCAAGGTTGTCTCAACTACTGGAGCATCGACAACAGGGCAGGCGACATCTAGGGGCTTCTCGTTCCCAGTTGGAGCTGGGGCTTCGAGCGGAGCTAATTTCACTTCACCTGTAATCGTCTGTGCATTTAGAGGTTCTGCGGGCTGTGGCGACGTCGAAGCAAGTTGAGCCGGTGGGGCTGACCAAGTTGTCCATCTGTTCCACCAGTTTCCGCCCCGCGCTGACGCGCCGGCTGCAGTAGAAGTGTCGACATGCTTTGGCAGCTCCGTTACAGCCGAGTTTTCCTCAACTACCGGCGCCGGGACAGGATCTTGGTCGGAGAGAGGCTTCTCTTGGATGGGACTCGCGATAACGTCTCTATCTTGAATTTGGCCAGTTTCTGAGACGGAATCAACTTCGACTTGCGCGGGCTCCACTTGGGTGTCTTTTTCCTCAACGATAGATTGTATCGTATCCGAAGGAACTGGAATACTTGATCTCCTGTGTGGTTTTTCGTCGACGGACCTTGCGGACTCGGAAGGGGTTTTAGGAGACGGGACTTGGGAGGTAGATTCCTGTACTGGCTCAGCTGGTCGTGATAATACCGCGCCTGGGTTGAATGGCTCGTCTTCATCGCTTTCAACAATCGGCGACCTTTCCCGCATCGGAGTTTCGAAGGCCTCTGTGTCAGTAGCATCAGATGCCTCAATTGGCTTCTCGACAGGGTAGATCTCAGGCTGTGATGGTTTTTCAGCAAGTGGGTATGCTTCCAATTGAGTATCAGTGGGCGTGGCAAACTCCCCGTTCTCAGGAGGCAGAAGACCGCTCAAAACGTCGATTTCCCCAACAGTCTTAAGTGACTCTGGTACAGATGACAGCTCGGATTCAGCCACCGGAGTGGGTTCAGGCATCCGTCTTGGGGATTTCAGCAAGTCCTGGAATGGAGATTTGGGATGTATTGGCGGAGTTTGGGCCTGTGACTGTCGGGATCTGACACCGAACTCCTCGAATGGGGTCCTCGGCTTCTTGATTGGAGAGATTGGGGATGTAGATGGAATTTGCTCTATTACGGCTGCAGAATGTATTTCTACCGGCGCCAATTGAGGTTTCTCCCTCTCCGGTTCAAAAGCTGTAGAAGCGCGGTCTCCAATTCTGGACGGTGGGAGTTGAATGTCGTGTGCGTATCCATAATGTCCTCTTCTGAGTTCCGGTGAGTCTCTCATCCTTTCCGGATCTGGTGACCCTGGGAGTTCAATGCTTCTACCCAGAGGCGTCTCTTTCCTCAATGGTAACCTTCTATGAATATACTCTGGGGAACTTGGCAAAGCTGCGGTATAAGGATCAACACCATAGTATGGAGTAGCGGGAATACTTTGCGAAGGTTGAGAAGCAGACTGAGGTAATGATTGCTGATGCTCTGAGGCGGTCTCGGGGATCTCTCCAAGATAATGTGGTCTTGAGCTCCTAGAGGCACGAGAAGGCATATATGGGAGTTGTTGGGATGGTTGCTGTGGCGGTAGAGATGATAGCTGAGCACTCTGTGGTAAGGACGGGAAGCTAGCAGCTTCGGAAGTCAAAGATGCAGGTTGAGAGCTCGGTAAGTCATATGTTGGAGGCTCAGGAACCGATGCGACTGAAGAAACAGGTGCATAGAGTGACGGGTACTTAGAGGCGAGGTCATATGCACCAAAATTAGAAGGGGCTCCCGTTGACAATACTGGAGCATAAGATTGGGCCTGCGAAATATGTGATTCGGTTACGCTTTGTGGGGCAGGAGGATAGTTGAACGCCTCGGAAACCGATGGCATAGATGGGGGTGGCGGCGAAGCGGGAAGACCGTAAGCATCTGGATAAGTTTCTGGTATCTGTGGGCGAGAAGGTACATAAGTGGACTGAGTTGGCACCTCATGCTGGGACATTGAGGACTGGCCGAAAGCTTCTGATCCAGATAGTACTGGTTGAGCGGGCTGCGACTGCGAGATAGACCCAAGTGCTTCGGAAGCAGCAGACCTTCTTCTCCTCCTACTTGATCGACTAGGGACGTAAGATGGTGCCACAACTGCTTCAGCTGGGTTAACACTCTCCATGACACTAGGTGGCGCTGGAGGATAATAACCGTGCATAGTCTCAGAGACCGATACTGTAGATGGTGGAGGTGGAGATGCAGGCAAATTATAGCTTTCAGCTTGGACGTCTGGGTATGCTGAATAGTATCGTCCAGCTACTTGCTCTTCCTGGACAGATGGCAGAACCGGCGCCGTAACGATGGAATCCTGTCGTCTGATATCAAGCTTGAGGTTGCCATCTTCTCCAGGGACCAGTGTCACGCGCATACTTCCAGCAGGAGTTCGCATTTGAGAAGGGGATTCGGGCAACCCGGTGACGCTAGCACCCCCATAGTTTTGAGGCGGTGTCCTTACTGTCGAACGTAGAGAAGGAGACCCAGGTAGTTGCGCTCCAACAGCTTCATCCCATGTCGGCCTGGCTTCTTCGAATTGAGGTGTCTCTGGCTCAGCCACTGGGGAAAGAGGTGAGGGCTCGACCGTTTCGACGACTGTTCTTGGCGCCATCGTAGGAGTCTTGATATGTTCCGACTCATCGATTGATTCAAGAACAGATGGAGGAGCCGGTACGTTTTCTGCAATCGATGTTTGCCTCCATGAGCGTGGCGTCGGCGATGGAGTGTCCCGGCCAATAGTGCTCCCCGTGTCGATAGGATCAGATACGGCTACAGGGCCAGTTTCTTGACGGACTTCCTCAGCGGTCTCTACAACGGCTTTAGGCTGTTGTCGAGAACCTCCAAGAAGCGAGGATGGGGCGAAGCTCCGGAGGCCCCAGCCCGAACCGATTCCGAAAAATCTCGAAGAACGCTGCGGTGGCGACTCAACCGGCTTTTCGGGTGTTTTGACTGGCTGCTGTGGTTCCTCAACGGCGATATCTTGTGACGGGGCTGTCTTTTCTGAGGCTGGTAGCGAGCGGGCTGGCGATAGTGGCGAAGAAATGGGTTCCTCCACAGGCCTAGCTTCTGCCAGGACGGCCTCATCTGTGATAATTGGGGCGACAGCTACAACTTCTTCTCCAGTAGGCAAAGACCGAGTCGACAATTCAGGAGACAAAATTCCCTTGGATTGTTCTTGTACTTCCTCGATCGCGATTGGCATTGTGATGGCCTTATCCGAAGTAGCTGATGTTGGAGCAGGCGATGCAGGGGAGCTGATTGGCAAAGGGACTTCTTCTTCATGGTCAACCCCAGCGGCTGCGGGAGTCGATGGCCTGGCAATGGAGGCTTCAACTGGTAGAGAAACTTCTGGTGCTTTGACAGATTCTAAGTCCACTGATTCTTCGTCTTCCAGCGCCCTTGTCTCCGGCTCTACCTCAGGCAGAATTTCATCTTCAGCTGGTAGAGCGATCTCTGCAGCATTGGTCGGCTCTGCATCTTCCAAACCTCGGATTTCGGATTCAACTTCTGGTAAACCCAGATCCTCCTCTTCTGCATCAGATGTTATTGACCGGACGTAACCATGTAGGCGTCGGCTTTGGATGATATCATCAATTTCAGGAGCGTTGTCCACCTCTATGACAGGTGTATCAGTATCAGAATAGTCGCCTTCGGGTAGAGCTTCCATTGCCTCCGTCGTCCGATGCCCATAGCCATTGTCAGTCTCAAAAACAGGCGGAATTGCAGATGGCATGAGGTTATCAAGGTCGTCGATGTCATCTAGTGTGTATTGAGGGAGGTCTCGAAGAGTAGGGATATAAGAAGGCTCATTCGCAAGCACAATCTCCTCTTCAACATCTTCATCCATATCTCCAATTACCATCGGCCCCTTCAGCTCTGGCTCTTCAACATCAGGTGGTGGGATATCCTCAACTCCTTGATCACTCTCAACAGCTTGAGTACTAGGCGACGCTGGTATCTCATCAGTTCCAGCATGATCAATTCCGAGGCCAATGGGTGATAGTGACTCCAGGCCGCGAGGTACGCTTGCCGGATCCTCAACAACCACATTTCGCTCGGTCGTGTAGTCGCTTTCCTCTTGCGTCTTGTGATGCGCTTCGTCTTCATCATCTTCCTCTGCGAGGACAGGTAAGGCCTCGACCCATCCGGACATTGTCAACAGACGGCTCTTACTCGGGAGATCCTCAGTAGACTCGGCGGTATGGCCAGTGTGTTCGAAATCCTGCGGTGACCCAAACTTTTCTGAGAACTCTTGTAATTGCGGGTCGTACCTTTCGGGGAACTGTTCAACATGCTCGTCACTTGGTGTAATCTCTCTCTCCGTAACAGAAGGACTTTCGGTGTAACGCTCAGAAACATCAGGTACGTCGTCGTGGTAATGTCGATCCTCCTCCTCTTCGTGCTCAGACGTATCTCCAAGATCACTAGGTGCTCTCGATGATCCAGCGTAGGAAGCGGTTGGGGATGTGAACATAAGCTCAGGGATTGGAAGCCCACCAGGCGTTAGATGAGGATAGGTTGACTCCGATGCACTAGTAGGTTCAATCTCGATTCCATGCAAAGCGGCGAAATCTGCGGTGTCAATGCGTGAGAAACTCGGTGGGATGGCAGGTGGGGTGAAGTCGGGCCTGTCAATACTCCTATTACGGCCGCGACGTCGTCGTGGGGCCCAGTCTTCAAGTTCAGGAGAGTCGGTGATATCAGCTGCAGGAATGAACTCTGGGGAAGATGGAGCCGAGTGAGGCGCAGACGACGTCAATAATGGGCTGGCTGGCGCGGATGCTGGTGCGGATGGCGGGGCGGATGCTAGATGTTCAGGTGTATACTCCTCCTCAATGTATCGTTCAGTGGAGGAAGGTGTAGATGCACGAGACACCTGAATATCAACCGGTGGGACTGGAGAGTCTTGTTCTTCCTCCGCCTTGAGAATTGTGCGAGTAGCGGCAGCGGCAGCGGCAAACCCAAGAAGTTGTGCGACAGTTTGCGGTGCTCGAGTGGTCTGGGTCTCCCGAACTGGTTGTGCGGCTGGTTCGATATGGGTAAGTTCCCGCTCAGCGCCAGAAACAGGTACCTCCGGAAGGTCTTCAGTGGTGGGTTCGGGTGATATGGCACGAGCCTCTGCCTCAACATGCGGGAATGCAGGAACAATCTCAGCGGCAGGAAGTGGGGCCTCAGAAACAGGCTCAGTGTCTGGTAGTGGCAGGGTACTAAACTCCTCAATTGCAGGGACAAGGACTACGGAATCGGCGTCTGCGATAGGTGTGGATAATGCGGCTTCGATGAGTGAAGAGATGTCCAAGCCTTCATGCAAGAACTCGGGTTCAACCTGCACAACGGCTCTCGGTGCAGACTCCTCGGATAACGTATCAGCGATGGGCCCGATGACTTCAGTTTCAAGAGGTACTTCGGCTTCGGCGAGAGGTTGTTCAATTGGTGCTGCTTCAGAGAAATCGATTGTGGCCTCGGGTACTCCAGTGTCAATTTTTTCATCTTGCTCCACGTGCAGAGGTTCATGCACAGTCAACTCAACTGCAGGTTCGATTGCAGATGCAGAAGGTGCTTCAGCCGTTTCTTCTTCCTCAAGAGGTGCTTCCCGGTCCAAACTTTCATCATCGCTAAACCCTCCCGGCATACGATAGCCTGTTGGAGAGCTTGGTTTGTCTGCGGCGTGGAACTCCGGGGACGGGGACCTGGGACGCTGCTTCTTCAAAGTCTCCGCCAAGTCTTGACCAATTATAGCAGCGGGAACTAATACTGACGTGGCAGCACCTAAACCACCCTTCCGACGCAAGAAAGCAAGCATGCCTTCACCGTCAGCCGGGGCGCTGTCTGATTCGTCGTCTGAAGTAGACGAGGACTCCGCATCTCGCTCGACAGAAGTGACAGCCGTTGCTGCTAGGCCTTCTGCTTCACGATCAACTTGTTGTTCTTTGGCTTCTGCTTCCATTTTGAGTCTAGCTTCTTCCTCGAACCTGGATTCCTCCTCTTCTTTAGCCTTGATTCTAGCTTCCTCTTCCGCTCGCTGGCGCTCCTGTTCGGCTTCAATGCGCTGTCTCGCCAGTGCTGTATTCTGCATGAAAGTAGAAAACAGTGCACGACGGTCGTCTTCTGGGGAGGCGACAAGACCAACAGAGGTATCTTCCTGCTCATCCCTAGCCTGATACAATTGTCTTGCAAGAGACCTATTCTTCTTACGGATTTGGCGATTGCGGCGTCGCTCCTCTTGAGCTTGTTGCTCTCTTTCAGCTTCCTCGCGAGCGAACCGTTCCCGCTCTTCACGATCGTGCCGTTCTTGTTCTTCGATCTCCCTTTGACGGGCTTCAGCAGCGATCCGTTCTTGCTCCTCCCGTTCCCGAAGTTGCTGTTCTTCAATCTCTCTCTGGCGTGCGGCGGCGGCTTCCTGCTCTTCGCGCTCGATGCGACGCCTAACTTTGTCAGCTGCGAAAGCGGCTGCACCACCAGCGACAGCTCCAAACAACAACCTATTCCTCGACTTATGCTCCTCTTCTTGGTGTTCGCGGGTAAGTCTCTCTTCCTCTTCACGCTGTCGGGCCTCTTCAGCCTGTCGTCGCAAAAATTCTTCCTCCTCTTTACGTTTACGCTCTTCCTCTTCAATCCGCTGAGCTTCAAGTGCCTGTTGTCGCAAAAACTCCTCATGGCGAAGTCGTTCTTGTTCTTGTCGAATTCGTTCCTGCTCTTCAAGTTCCAAAGCGCGCTGTATGGCAAGCTGCCTAAGGCGAGCATGTTCAGCTTCCTCCTCGGCGATACGCTGTAGGCGAAGGCGCTCTTCTTCAGCTTTTCGAGCAAGTTCCTCTTCTTCTTGACGTCGGAGAATCTCAGCTTGACGGATCCGTTCAGCTTCGGCGGCGGCGGCGGCGGCAAGACGTGCTGCTTCAAGTTCAGCTTCATGTTGTCGTTGGATTTCAAGTTGTCGCTGTCGTTCGAGTTCTTCTTGTCTAGCACGCTCCTCTTCGGCAGCAGCAAGCTCCGCAAGACGTTGTGCCTCGATCTCAGCTTGACGTTGTAGCTCAATCTCAATTTGACGTTGTCGTTCGATTTCAGCCAAACGTTCCTCTTCCTCTTGACGCTGTCTTTCGATCTCTGCAAGTCGAGCAGCTTCAGCCGCAGCGAGTGCCACAGCTTCTTCTTCTTCAAGTTGTCTCTGCCGCTCAAGGTCTTCCCTTCGGAGCCGCTCGGCTTCAGCTTCTTGTCTTTGTCGTTCAATTTCACGTTCCCGGGCCTTGTGCGCTTCGTATTCTTGTTGTTGGCGGCGCTTTTCGGCTGCAGCACGACGAACCCGTTCCCGTTCCTCCCGAGCTTCGGCATCCCTCTCGCGGCGTTCCTTTTCTCGCTGCTCCTCCTGTTCCAGTTCAAGACGACGAAGATTCTCTTCTTCCACACGACGTTTGGCAAGCTCCAATTGGCGGCGCTCTTCCGCACGATTCGCAATTTCGATTTCATAAAGTCGCTGGCGCTCCTCTTCCTCCTCCATAGCACGCTGCTGAGCTTCATATTGTTGACGAATAAGCTCCTGTTGGTGGCGAGCTTCAGCTTCTTCAGCAGCAATCCTTTCTTCTTCGAGTTGGCGGAGATGAGCAGCTTCATGTTCTTGCATACGTCTGTACTCTGCTTGACGCTGGGCCTCAGCTTCTTCCTCAGCCCTTTGTTCCTCTTCCTCGATCTGGCGGATGCGTTCAGCTTCTTGTTCAGCGAAAAGGCGAGCAGCTTCCCGATGTTCTCTGTTGCGGCGCTCTTTTTCGGCCAAGGCGGCAGCGGCAGCAGTCGCAGCAGCAAGGGCAGCAGCTGTAGTGACACTAGCCTCATGTTCATCGATATCTCGTTGTCTAGATTGAGCTTCTTCAATCATTCGGCGTTCGTCGGCGGATTTTCGCTCTGCTTCCTGTGCATCTCGGATCTGCTGTTCGTAAATGAGATGAGCTTGGCGTTGGCGTTCAGATTCTTGTCGCATAGCATCTTCATAGCGTTCCTGTTCGAGGCGAGCTTGTTCCTCTTGATAGCGTCGGTGCTCTTCCTCTTCGGCTTTGGCATCCAGGCGGGCTTGTTCTTCTTCGTATAGACGGTGCTGTTCGGCTTCCGCAGCGAGACGGGCTTGCTCAATATCATATTGTCGGCGCGCTTCAGCCTCTGCAGCAAGTCGGATCTGTTCTGCCTCGTATCGTCGATGTGCTTCGGCCTCTGCGGCGAGGTGGGCTTGCTCCTCTTCATACTGTCTGTGTGCCTCTGCCTCTGCAGCGAGACGGGCTTGTTCTTCTTCGTACCGTCGGTGCGCTTCAGCCTCGGCAGCAAGACGAGCTTGCTCTTCCTCATACCGTCGATGTGCTTCGGCCTCTGCGGCGAAGCGGGCTTGCTCCTCCTCATATTGCCTGTGCGCCTCGGCCTCAGCGGCAAGACGAGCCTGTTCCACTTGATAGAGTCGATGCTGCTCAGCTTCATAAAGTCGATGCTGTTCAGCTTCATACTGTCTCTGCGCCTCCTCAGCAGCAAGACGAGCCTGCTCTTCCTCATAAAGACGACGTTGTTCAGCTTCATATTGTCTGCGAGCCTCCGCTTCGGCGGCAAGTCTAGCTTGCTCAGCCTCATATTGTCGACGCTGCTCAGCTTCGGCTGCCAAACGTGCCTGTTCTTCTTCATAAAGTCTCTGTTGTTCGGCCTCCTCCTCAGCCAGACGAGCTTGTTCCTCTTCATATCGTCGCCGTTCTTCTTCTTCACGACGTCTACGTTCTTGCCTAAGCCTCTGTCGTTCACGGATCTCAGCGCGACGTTGTTCCTCAGCTGCTATTCTTGCTTGTTCCGCTGCCTCTTCTTCTTGTCGTCGTAGTTCTTCGGCAGCCAAACGAGCAGCTTCGGCTTCTTCTTCCTCGCGTCGACGCCGTTCTTCTCTCTCCTTAGCTAGAAGAGCGGCAGTTGCAAGAGCGGCGGCGGCGGCGGCAGCAGCAGCTTCGGCTTCTCTCTTCTTCCTCTCTGCCTCTTCGGCTTCCAATCTTCTCCTCTCCGTTTCTTCAACCTCCCTCCTCCTAGCCTCCGCCTCCTCTGCAGCCCGACGTTGTTCCTCCCGTTCCCGTTCAGCCCTAATCTTTGCCAATCGCTCAGCTTCACGTTGTCGGGCAGCTTCAATCAGGGCACGTCTACGAGCTTCCTCCTCCGCGCGAATCCTCGCATTCTCAGCTTCTTGAGCTCGGATTCTCTCTTCCTCGGCAAGTCTAGCCGCTTCTTCTTGCTCAGCCCGTAGTTGTCGTTGTCTTTCCTCTTCCCTGATTCTAGCTTCCTCCGCAAGTCTAGCCTCTTCAGCTTCACGGATGCGTCGCTGTCGTACAAACTCGGCTTGTCGAGCTTCTTCGGCTTCACGGATACGCTGTTGTCGTGCTAATTCTGCAAGTCGGGCCTGTTCAGCTAATCTGGCCTGTTCAGCAAGTCGAGCTTGTTCCGCAAGTCTTGCCCGTTCAGCTTCCTCACGTTCTCGGACCCGTCGTTGTTCCTCTTCGACCCTGAGTCTAGCCAAACGCTCTTCTTCGATCTTGATCCTAGCCAAACGTTCTTCTTCAGCCCTAGCCTGTCGTTGTCGTTCTTCTTCGGCCTTGACTTGTCGTTGTCGTTCTACTTCGGCGGCGGCGGCGGCGGCAGCTACTCTCCTATCCTCATCCTCCCGTCGACGTCTATCTTCCTCCTTTCGTCGACGGTCCTCATCATCTCTCCGCCTCCTATCCTCATCATCCCTCCGTCGTCGATCATCATCCTCTCGATACCGACGCTCACGTTCTTCCTCATCCCTCCGTCTTCTCTCCTTCTCTTCATCACCATCACCTTTATTCATCATAGTAACAATGGCAGTCGCAGCGCCTGCACCGATAAGTCCACCAGTGACAACATCACCAAGAGTAGTACCTTGACTCTTCCTACGTTCGATTTCTGCATCTCTAGTGGTAACAGGACTTGAGCTTGTCGGGGGAGGAAATGGTCTTTGTTGATGAGGTCCTGGAGGTCCAGGTTGTGGTGGCATATCGCCCCGTCCGCGGCCCCATCCCTGTGGAGGTGGCATCGGTTGTCCTCGTCCGTATGGCATACCGGGTTGTGGAGGTTCACCACGTCCACGACCCCATCCTGGTGGAGGTTGTCCACGGCCGTAACCGAATGCACCAGGTGGTGGAGGATCTCCGCGTCCGCGACCATATCCCTGCGGTGGTGGGGGGCGGTTGTCCACGACCGTATCCGAATCCAGGTTGATGTTGTTGAGGTGGCATTTGCTGTGGTGGTCCAGGTCTTCCGTCTCTTGGTTGCTCAGGTCTTCCGTCTCTTGGTGGTCCAGGTTCTCGACCCATTTCAGGTGGAGGCCCAGGGCGGTAGTTTGGAGGTGGTTGTCCTCGTCCATAAGGTGCACCAGGAGGTGGAGGTCCACCCCGTCCAATGATTGGAGGTGCACCAGGCGGCAAAGGTCCTCCTCGGCCAATGTTCGAAGGAACAGAACCAGGTGGAGGCGGCCCCCCTCGACCCATATTCACAGGAGCACCAGGTGGAGGTGGTCCACCCCCTACCCATGTTAACAGGAGCACCAGGCGGCGGCGGTCCACCCCTACCCATATTCAACGGCGCACCAGGCGGCGGCCCACCTCTACCCATGTTCAATGGCGCACCAGGCGGTGGCGGTCCCCCTCTACTCATATTCAACGGCGCACCAGGTGGCGGTGGTTGCCCACGCCCCCATCCCGGTGGTGGAGGACCTCCCCTTCCCATAGCAGAAGCCGGTAAAGGAACAGGCACAAATCCTCTCTGAGGTTCAGGACCAGCACCAGGTCGTCTAGGATCCCTAGAAGGCTCAACAGCACTAAACCGTCTCGGATCTCCAGGTCCTTCCGGACTTTTAATCCTCGGTGGGTCAAAGGTACTGTATCGTCTTGGATCTCCTCGTCCTTCAGGACTCATGATCCGACCTGGCTGCTGCTGCCCAATAGTGCTCATCCGTCTTGAATCCGGTCGAACCTCGGGACTCTTAATCCTGCTTGGTGCATTCTCCTTCCCACGTTCGCGCCCGTCCAAAACAGCGGAAGCGACTGCAGTAGCAGCGGCAGTAGCAGCGATAGTTCCTGCAACTTTCCCAAGACTAGATGTAGAAGCCTTATGCGCACGCTCCTTCTGAGCTTCCTTATCATCGTGAAAAGTGACCCGTCCTTCCGATTTCTTCCCTTTCCAGCCATTCGTGTCATCGACAAGGGGACTAATACTGCTGTCCGTTTCACTGGTAGTTGTCGAGGTAGAGTCGGTATCCTTATCTTTCCCAGCACCCGTAGTATCCTTCACACCCTTTCCAGGAAAGATAACAGTCGCTACTCCAGCGCCAATAGCAGCAGCGGTAGCCGCCTTCGCAACAGTCGAGGCTGTAGAGCTAGAAGTTGTCTGTTTGATAGAAGCTGTCGAGGATGTTTGCTTGACTGATGTCGTAGATGAAGATTGCTTGATCGAGTCCTTTGATTCTCGTCGTATTGAAGAAGATTGAGACTGAAGCTGCTGAATAGAAGGTCGACGAGGGTCGGTCGGCGGTGGTCTACGTATACGCGATAGATAATTAGCTTGAGTTGATATTAAGGTCGAGATCTAGGTAATAAGGCCGTATATAATGTACAACCGGAACAACAATGCAGGGAATTTTCGCTGTGCAGTCTGAACTTTTTTTCTCCGCAAAACATGAATATGTACGAATGTCCTCCAATAAAACTGTCGCTAACCATCCAACCAAGGGAAACAAAAAAAAGACTGGCGGTCCATCCAAGTAAACACACAAAAACACCAAACTCAATCAATAGTAATAGTAAAACGGGGTCACCTGCCTCTGAATACTCCCTCTCCTCTCATCTTCTTCAATCATCCACTGCCGTTCCCTCGCAAATTCTTCTTCCTTGCGTCGTCTTTCCATTCGCTCCCGATCAAACTTTTCCTTCTCTCTGCGATCATTTTCGAGCTCACTGAGCTTAGCAGCTTCCTTTTGTCGGGCAATGTCCCTTTTGAGCTCCTCCGTTCTCATCCTATCCAAGCGCTCGTAGTCTGCCATTCGCTGTTCTTCCGTAATAAGACGATGCCCAGGCGCCACAATAATCCCTTCACTTGGTCGTCGATCATGACCTTTACGTCGAGAAGCTTCGGCGGCAGTATAAGCAGAAGAATTTTCAAGTGCATTTTTAACCATCGTCGGAGATTCGTGGTTGCTCTTTCTACGGCCCTTGTTATCATAATCTTCATCGTCTTCTTCCTCAATAGTGAACTTGTCATGTAGACCGCTGGCATAACTGCTTCGTCGGCTGGTGCTTGCGCTGCTAAGTCCGAAGGCCAGGTTAGAGTCCAAGGATTCTCGCTTTCGAAGCCACCCTTTGCTACCGGGCTTGCTTTCGTCACTGCTGTCTCCAAAACCCAAAGCGCTGTTAACACTGTTGATGCTGTCGCGACTGCTGACTCTTCGTGCCTTGCGTCGTCCAGATCGGTTTCGGACCGCCCAAAACTGGAATCCATTGCCGGCCTCGGGACTCAATCCAGTGGAATACATTGACGAATCAGACGTATAACCAGACACATTCGATCCAACACTTCGTCCGAACGCCAAGTCAGAGTCGGTAGACTTCTTGCGCATGTGAGCACCTGGTCGGTTTCGTGGGGATGAACCTTCGTCTTCGGAGTGGTTGAGATCGGAAACGACGCCAGGAATTGCCATCGCAGCGGTAGTAGCTGCACCGACAGCCCCATAACTCTTTCCTTTACCCCTTGATCGCCCAACCGTATCATCGCCTCCAAAGTCCATAGATGAATGACTCGAAGAAAGGTCCTCAATTTGACGGGTTTTACCCTTTTTCTCCCGGTTTTCCTTGTTCCTTCTCTTCTTACCATGGGAGCTAGAGCTAGAATCTGAGTCAGACTCGGTGTCGAATAGGAAATCACTGCTGGAGGCGCTGTCGAACGCGTTCATTGCAGATGGTAGCTTAACTCCTCGAATGTCGTTGGACTTCTTGTTGTAATTTGCCTTGCCTTTCAAGCCATGAATTCGAGTGCCATCTCCAGATGAAGAGCTAGTCGTAGACGGTTTATTCGCGATTTTCTGCTTGTGCTTCTCCTTTTCTTTATTGTGAGACACAGCTGCGGCAACAGTGATGGCGGCAGTACCGGCTACAATAGCAGCAGTTTTACCGTCAATACTATGGGAAGTGGATGGTGGCTTTACAGCGGTATTTGTAACAAGTTGAGGTAGGTTGCTTGGTCTGGACGATGAAGTACTAGACTGACCAGCCAAAGCAGTTGCAACAGCTGCAGTAGCACCGACCAGCCCAGTGGCAAGAATCTTACCGCCAACAGCAGATCCACTTTGCGAAACAGTCGGGCTAGAGATCGATGGTCTCTTGCCACCGCTGAGAATTCCGGCGAGGATTGAGGGCTTCGCTGGTTTGGGTGGAGGCTTAGGCTTCCCAGTAATAGGTGATGTCACAGTAGCCATGGGTGGTGGTGGAGGTGGGGGTTGGTGAGATGGTTGGGCAGGGATATAAGATGAGGTCGACTGAGAGTAAGAAGTTTGTGACGAGATAGATGCCGAATGTGAATGGGAGGAATGAACGGCAGCCCCAATAGCACCCCCAGCAACCGCAGCCGCTGCAATAGCAGGTACGATGTTGGATGGATGCTGTGGCCTTGGTGCCATTAAAACTGGTGACTGAATAGGAACAGGCGACATAGTAGTTAAAGGCTGATAAGGTAGAACAGCCTGTACATTCGTATTGATGGCTGGTGGTGGTGGTGCATAGGGACTGGTATAAGTAGGGGCGGTGGATGGCGGAAGTGGAGGAAGGTTGGCCAAATTTGAGGCAACCTGTGAGGGTGTAGCTGTTGATGTAGGGCGCTGCTGATTGGCAAGCGTCTGGTCATATGCCATCTCAGCAAGCGTAGCTGCGTCAATAGCAGACATCGTTCCAGTAGTCACAGTAGCCCCACCCGATACATTAACACTTGATGATGATGTAGCGCCTGCATTCGTAGGGGGGGCGTAGCTAAGCGGAACCTGTGGCGGGTAACTAGGATTCGAATGAGCAGTGGAGAAAGATGTCGGCGCGGATGCATTAATTGGCGTCTCAGGGAATCCTCCAGGAAGCGAAGACGTTGGCTCTGCAGTGATCGGACCGCCAAAGAACGACCCAGGCTGTTGCGGTTGTGCTTGTGCCTGTGCTTGTGCTTGAGGCATCGGTTGGTTTGCGCCAGTCAAGATAGTCAATTCAAATTGCGAGCCCTCCTGAATCGGAATAGCGGCATCGGGATCCACATTATCGGGATTGTAGAATTCAGCCGCCGATCCACCACCAGGCTTGTACTTTGGCGGAATCATCGCTGGAGGGGGAGGAGGGGTTGGCATCTTTGGCGGTGGTGGACCATAGTAGATTCCAGGCTCCTGCTCAGCAGCCGGTGTGCCATAGTAGTAACCGTCCGCCTGGCCAGGTCCGTAGTAAGAACCGTGATCAGAACTTTTACGTTTAATCGGCTCCCTAGGACGTGGTCTACCAGATTCTGCCAAAGGTCGTGGCGGTGCTTTCGTCAAATCTTCAGCATTCGGAGGCTGTGATTCAGAAGCAACAGAATCACCAGTGCCGGTCCTTGTAGGGGCGCCTCGAAGTTCGTTGATAGATCTCGCTCCAAATCTCTGTAGGGGAGAGTTTCTGCCAGTCTGGGCCAGTGAAGCGCGTCGTAGTTCAGGCGATGTAATCGAAGAAGTATCGGACTGTGCAGGAGATCCATTATTCCGGGTCCTGTAAGGCTGTTCCTCCACTCCTCTTGAAACAGAACCTCGGTTCGGATCTCGTTCTTGTTCCAGGTTTCTGCTATTTCGATCAAAGTTCCTCCGTACAAATCCACGTACACTCCTTCCAATGATGTCACTCAGGTCACGAGTCTCCGGTACATTCGGTCGCCGTGTGCGTCTCGAATGTTCTTCGTCCTCCGGGTCGGAATCCGAGGATGCATTGTCTCTGGAAGCGGTGGATGCAGTGGAACCAGGCGAATCAACCAATCCTTCTCGTCCAGCCAAACGATCCCGAATTTCGGTGGATGACTGAGGAATCAAGAATCTCACACGGGGAGTCGTAGGCGGAAGATTCGGATTCGTCAATATAGACTTTAACGGCCTAGCAGTTGGGGTAGTTGAAGATGCCGGAACGTCGTAAACGCCGAAGGGTTCACTGGTCGCACGGTTTGCCGGTGGAGGCCTCAAGATGCCACCCGGATATGAAGGATTCACCGGAGAAGTGATAGTAGGCACATCGTTAGACGAGGCCGAATGGTCCTGAGGAGGAGGTCTTCGCGACATTGTTCCGTGTGAAGACGGTTCGATATTAAGATATTCTGATGAATCACGAAATGGCATATGCATGTTAGCCACCAACCAACACAACCGTGACAACGGTGATCCCACATTCTTCACGCGCGCGGGGAGTCGGACGTACAAGATAGATAGAATGATAGAAGGCGAGAGAGGTCTTTGTAAAAATAATCGACAGCTCGCCGGCGATAAAAAGGAAATACGTAACAGAAGAGGGGGTATTCGATGGTTCGGGGTCGGTCCTAAAACAGTCAGTGGTCTCTAAATCGCGGGATGGTATACCTTGATAACAACAACAGAAAGCAATCGATCGATCAAGACGTCAAAGCAAGCAAGCTGCAGTACATCGTGGAAGCAAGTCGAGGAAAAGAGTAAACGAGTAAACAAGTAAGAGTAGTAATCAAAGGAGATCGTGTCGGGAGAAGTCGCCAAGTCCGAGTCGCGGATAGCCAAAAACACGCGGTTGCGGTTGCAGGAATTGGTTAAAGGGCAGATGTTGGATGATGAAATTAAGAGAGATGGATCGAGGCAAGTGTGGTTTGTGGTTGGAGAGGCTCGGTCGTTTCAGGCCTCGTTCGAGTGCACTTCGTTCAGTCAACCTCCCACTTTTTGGCTATCAGTTAAGTTAACGGTCAGCCTGTATGTAAGTTACTCTACTTACGCGCCCGGTTTGGCGTCGGATATAAACATACGCTCACATATCATAATCCGAGCAGCTAACTAGTTTGACCAGCCAGGGCTGGATGAAAGAGGCACAGGCACGGACTTCGGCGTCGTGGAATTCGAATCGAACGAAATGAAGTGCGGGAAAGGGTCCTGTCCGGCGTAATCTCAAATCTCATTCAATCCCAAGCAGGCAAGCAAACCAGTGGCTGAATTGTGCCTCTGCCTGGAAAACCCTCCAGGAAAGGGCTAGCAAGCTCCGAGTGCGATTTCCCACTGCCACAAATACCTACTTACTCTGTCGGTACTATACTAACAGGCAAGCTGTGTGATAGAGTCGAATCGCGATAGATCAAAAAAAGAGAGAGAGCTAGGGTTCGTGTCGTCGTCAGGCTCGTCACTTACATATGCATCGAGGGCCGCGGGCACCTCCATGCACTTTGTCGTCAGCTGTATGGTCGGACGATGAGATCAAAACTGCAGCGGGAGGCAAGGTCTCCTATGGTGGAGAAGAGAGAGAGATCGAGAGCGAGAAAACAAGACCCTCCCTCTCCGCTTCGAAATTCGTTCTTTCCATTCGCCAGAACCTACAGCTATTCATTTCGGCATAAGGCAAAGCAAAGCAAGCATGAAAAAAAATATGACCTTGCGCTTGTACGCATGTACAGGTACCAGGTTTCAAGCTATTCGTCTGTTCGAGCTCCCCCCAGTTCCAACGTCAAACATTGCAGCCCGTCAAGAACTTCTTCCCAGAAGGTCTAGTGATCGTTTGTGCATGCACATACTCCATCTGTGCCCTTTTACACGAGGGAGCTTCGAGATTCTGAGGGTTTGTTCTGTCGCATCGTTTCGCACATTTCTGAGACCCACCCAGCGAATCGCTTGCTCCGATTTCCCACCAAAATGACCTGCATATCCCAACTGTCCATTCTCCGGTGGTGCATAATGTGCCCATACAGCCAGACCTATTACAATCCGGAAATGTACCTCTTACGGGTGCAAATACACCCCGAGATCCAGGCTCAATACCACCTCAATAATAATAACCCTCGGAATGCGAATCTGACTAATCCTAGGGTTTTCAATCAGGGTGTGTAGTACCAGTCGACGTGTCTGAAGACCTATCGGCTACACCCAAGCACACACCACCTTCCCAGATTACAATCGACGCAATCCCTGTTGCAGGCCAATCAAAGCCAGGATTCCCTAAACCCTGTCCAGCTGAGCGAAAAGGGTTTTCCACCTTCGCGAAGGCGAAGAGATTACGACAGGTGATCTACCGGATTTCTTAAAATCTTTTTTTTTTGCCTCGTTTTTTGCCGACCGATGTGACAAGCTTTCCCCACTTTCCTTAACACTTTGCGCGATATCGATTGGGCTATCTCCGTGCGCAAAAGTTGCGAATTTTTTTTATCATGTGATGCATCTCGACATCTCAAACTGCGCTGCGACACACTAAACAAGAAAAGAAAAATGTTGGGCACGTGGGGGCGGATACGCCGCCGACGTCTTTTAAATAATACGATTGGAAGATGTATCGGTACCTGCGATCCGTAGACATCAGGATTTCCATATGCATAGCGTCGCAAGTCGTCGACAGTAGATAGTAAGACAAATCTCCCAAGCGATTTACTTCCAGGCTGCGCTTTTCGCACCCCCCGCACCTAGCCCTATAGTATTGTCTAGTATTGATACCCAGCAGTACCTTTGGGCCCTTAAACCTTGCGCTCATGTCTATGTATATGCCTGTTCCCGTCTGCAGGTCTCTTTCAGTTCGAAATGATAGATGCAAGGGTTTTTGGAGCGATGGCTTGCGCTCGTCATGCATACAAGCGATGAGTATATATCTCGAAGACATAAGATCAGCCCTGAACTCTATTTCTGGATCCACTGTATGTATCTACGTATACGAGGGGAAATTCCTCCTTGTCTATACCAGAATTATAAAACTCTGTGCTATTCGAGAATGCGATCGATCTATTTCATTGTAAGTTTAAGGTTCCTCAAATTAAGATTTCCAAAATTTGTATCGCCATGTATCATGATACCAATATACCAGTAACCGTACTGGTAGACGCCACCCTTATCTCTATATCCCAGGTCGACCGGTCATTAGTAAACCACATCTATAGCTAGCTACAATATCCAAGCAAGCCAAAGCAACCGCAAGGCTTCCCGCCTTCTATAGACCTACAAATCACAAAATCCGAAATTTCGAAACTGGTAGCAGTACAGATCCTAAATTAGATATGTATATACAACTCTATGTATCCACAATGTCGATAGTTCTCGAGAGAACTCAGTATTGTATTGATTATCTTGAGACTGTCAAACTCGAGCCTCCAAACCGATGCTTTAAGACAATACTTTCAGATAAAAACTTTCAAAACAATATAAATCCCTGGGAAATCAAAATGTGAAACATCATTGTATTTTATATCCCAACTCTTTAGACGATTAGTCAATTTTCACCATATCCCTCCTTAAATACCTCAAAGTCCCCTCTCAACTCGCTAACATGATCTATAATACTCCTTCGTATACTTATATATATAAACTACGCTCACAATATCTTGCGAAGCAGACTCTACCTTCCTTTCGTCAGTGGTTTAAATTTAATCGAAAAGCGTTCCGGAACAAAAAGTCTCCGCGACACTTCGAAATCAAGGCTTAAACATGTGGAGCCATAACAAGACTCTATTCCCGAAGCAATATATATTCTCCGTCATTTGTTTCCGATAGGGTATAACTAACGTCTCTATAGACCCACCGTAACGTGGCCAAGAGCCGATCATTTGCAAGATGAATTCATGAAATCCATGTGGCGGGCCTGCAACCGCGTGCAAAATATATACACGTTTTCCACCACGTTTAACATCCACCACCATGGAAGGTCATTCCATATTGTATAACCGTTAACTCCTGGATATGCTGACTAACCGAATGGTTAAATCCTATCCCATGCCCTAAAACTCGCTTTCGTTCATGTCAATTCGATATATATATGCCCTAGCTTAACGTCAGCGAGACCCACGAAAACCCAGTACGTGAATAATATGCTGCCTATTTACCTGCGATATCGCAGAAACGCTTTCCAAAAACCCCGAATCTTAAATCATTGTTCGGTTTAGTAATAAACTCACATCCCCATCTGCAAGTTTTAGGTAGTGGCCTTTCATCATATATTTACAGACCACTATATCTTCGGTCTTTCCAGGACTTCCGGTAGTCTATGTATCTGTGCTCCGTAGATCTATAGATATCTTAATGGTAGCCCTATTTTAGTTCCTCTTGGTACATTGGACTGATACCATGATGAACAAGATCTGGTAGTGCTGCATGGATTTTACCGTTGTCAACTTCGCCGTTACCGATAAACTAGGTTGAGAGGCCCGAATGGTTTTAATGACCATAAGAGGTCGTCGTAGTCTGCCGAGTTCCGGAGAACACTGGCTTGGGGCATTGCACCCCCGATATCTTGAGCGATATATAGGATATTAGATAGCTTATTAAATTATCATCTAGATGTTGACTTCCGGACTGGTTGGGCTCATACGTCCTGGTCAAGGTCTAGCAATCGACCCGAATGTTGCAATGAGATTGAAGACAGTAATATAGATAACCATCTAGATATCTTCGACACCCCGAATTCTTGAATCTGATATAATTTTGTTAGGTGTTTTTATGTATCCATCCGGTACGACCGAAATCTCTCTAGCGGGAACTTCATGGCTCTGGAGTATTGCTCGATTTATATTCTGTAAGTTATAAGACCTCGGTTCGAACCGATGCTTTTAAATTTTGGGTAGATTTGAATGTATAATACGTCACTGACCGACCATAGTAGGGGAAGTAGAGCCTTATATGTAAACATCAAGGCAAAGCATCTTATATTCGTTAGTTATAAGCGCTTAAGAACTTATTTCCACGTTCATGTAATTGATATCGCTTCGCTGTATATACTGTAGCGATTGAATATTTGAATATCGTGATATCTTCATGGATCTGGTATGCGGATTCCCTCGTGCAGTCATCAAATTAGCCTAACCTCCACCCTAGGCCACCTTCGTGTTCTCCACCCCCATGCCTTGCAACCAACCCATTCGTGAATCCACATCCCGCCCCTAACCAATGTTATTGAATAATATCATCATGTAAGGTACGACGCGCACGTTCTGCAAGGCATACAAACAGCGCATTACCCGGGAAAAGTTAAAGCTGTAATTTCCTTGGAGTTGGTTCTCGGATCATCCGATATTATAGTATGAAATGCCGATTGCTTCCGTCAGATCTATTCGGCCAGGCCGACTATGCAGGCGGAATAGCACCAGGGCTCTAGAATCGAGTCATGTCGATACACCCTCCCTCTTGTGGAGGATCATTCTCTGTCGTTAATTAAGTTTTCGACGCGTTTCGAACATTTCTGTCCTGGCATGTGGATGTCTAGCTGTATCCCAACTTTGTAGCATGGAAATCTGCCCAGATGTCTTCTACTTCTCAACTGTTACATGTCTGATCTGGGTCGTCATCTTGACATCTTCCTGAGGTTCCGTTCCATTGGCCATCCATGCATCAACGCGTTTCGTCGCGGCCGGTTTGTTATGATTCGAGATTAGTCTTGGCGGTGGCTACATATAGTGGCGCTTAAGTCATCAGCCACGCCAACGCTTTCGCCTTGTTGGATTCTGCGCAACATGTTCCGGGATCGATGATCAATGAGCGCGCTCTCTTGCACCGAGTAGATACTGCATTTGTGATAAATGATTGATTGTCACAATGATTCGAGTGTATGGCTTTATCGGCTTTGGGATCAAAGTGCAGTTAATTATAGAGAACTCTGCTCCATATTGGGAAACAAATGAGTATATGTATTATCATCTGCTCATGAATCTTCGGGTTTCGTCGTCGTATCGCTCTGGTAGTATAATTTGTTGCACTGGGGTCCCGATAGATGAATTTTTGGTTTCAATGGTTTCTTTATATTTGTAAATTATCCATAGTATATGGTGTAGCCTTGGATATTTCATATGTGTGTACTCGATTCCTACGATGTGGGTAGCCGTGGTTGGAACTTCTCGGCTACTACGTATCCTTTTTTTTTGTGAACAGCATTTTATTATATAAATGCAATAAGATAGATCAATTGATTTCTTCATCTTGAATTACCTTCATATTCGAAGAGGTTAAAGTTCCCTAATGATAAATCCTATAGTCATAATATCCGTGTGTTACGTTTGTTGGGCATGGAAATTCCACGCTATGCGTCTTATTCAAGTTCATGAATCTGGTCAGTTAATTGATTTGACCAGCTCGATCTTATATTGATAACCATATGGTATGCGTAATACTGTACTCTGCACATCGTGCAAAGCAAGATTACCGCTACAACGGGCTGATATGATTTGGATCGGCGTTATATACATCTAGCAGAAAGGGTTGCTGCTGGAGTGTAATATTATAGTTATATATCAATTATGGTAGTTGGCTCATAGCTTCGCTGAAGCCTTCGAGGATGTTATCGTGGTTATATATCCGCATAGTATTATTTTCGTAATGTTATCATATCTCAGGTGGTATGGTCTTGATAAGTTGTATGGAATAGATGCATGAAGTTTGAGCTTAAAGACGTCTCGCTTATGATATTTTGCTGGTATGCAATGTATCCATAGATATCTATCAGCTCTTTTTTGTTTTAATAAATATTCTGCCGTAGTGTTCGAACATCCTCCTACTCTGTTTCGTAGAGATTTTTATTTTTTTTATTTCGTAATATTCGGCTAAGTGCGATCGGTCGGTATGATATGTTAACTGTCCGATTTCACACATAAAAAGGTGCGTGCCCGACTCTATCCTAAGATCCCTGGCGCTCTTATGAGGTGTTCCCGACGGTACATTTCTCATGCGAGTAGATGCAGTTTGGGTGTTTGGGTATTTGCATGTATATATGCTCCAGATATTCTGAATGGCATAACTAGGCTCCCGCGTTAAATATTTAAAAAATTCCATTAATGCCGAAGGGAAAAGCCTTCCGTAGACCATAAGCTAGAGTTAATATTGCGCGCTACCAGAATTTCGATTCCGAATTAAGCTTTGAAGTACTGAAGCCGGTACTAATGAACGAGAATTTCAGGAATCACGCGTAATCATGTATACAACGGATCCCATCCATCTCCCGACAAAAGCAACCAGAAAATCTTTCCCTCCAACGCGCGGGCGAAGTTATACTCCATGAATCCGTTTTGGTAAGTTAAATAGTTGTCCATAGTACTTGTCGACGGAGTAATCGACCCAAATAATAAAGGATTCATCCATATAGTACGTCTGCCGCGTGTAAAGCATAAAGTTGAACGATCGTAACGTTCCTCTTGGCTCAGTTAATATATATGTCGAAATAAATAAAAATAAAATAATGACTTGTCGTACCATAACCTAAGAACCAACAGATATCGAACCATGGCCCAAGCTTTGCCAGGATGGTAATCCGCAATATATATCCATATCTTGGTGCTCTTTGCACTTAGTGTAGGGATTTAACCCCTCTAGATTTAGGGTTTGTCTGTAGGTAATCATGTCGATTCTCGAGATTTTTAAGGTCGAGACCATCTTTGTTGTTCTTAAGGGTGCCTGCTTATGATAACCTGGGTTTATATGTTTCGACATGCAGCTCTATCTTGTCTTTCGAAGCAGAGCGCTTATCTCCACGCACATACCGTGTGCTGATCCGTATTAACGGCACCCTGTTTTTCAGCGTCAAGACCGGGTGTATAATTAATATGATGCTCAATATTAACATCACAAGTTGTATAAGCCTTGTTCGTATGAGTATTTCTAGATCTAGATATCATGCAGCAACCATAAAAATAGATGCCACAAATCTTCATGGATTGCCCATTCGAGCATCCGCCAATTCTTGCCCAGAGGAGCCCACCGTACAAGGGTGAATCCCTAGGACTTCATCAATTCACTGCCGAGGCAGGAGCAGGAGCGGCCAACCCATGTCGAAAAAGGCATGTGCGAGAGATCTCTGTTCTCCTCGTCATCCGCTCTGCACCACCAGAGCACTATAGGTAATTGAATAGACTTTATCACACTATAGGTAATTGAATAGACTTTATCATAGCTTCTTCTTATCTGCCGGTTCTGGGCCTGCATTAGAAGTGGGGAGAGTACTCTCTTGATTGGTTTGCATCAAGATATAATTGGTAAAGGTATTCTCTTGATATCGATCCGCCTGCATGTCAAGGTGGGTGTGGAACATCGCCACCATCCAAGATTTTGAAGTCTTCTCCATCCGATTGGACGTACGTAGGCATATAGGTAAGGTATCTCTCCGAGGTAGAAGGGGAGGAATTACCCCCCAATACCTGGAGCACCGACTTGTCTTGTCCGTAAAACACAGGTATTCTCGACCTCGTAAGGTATCCAGGTACTCACCCCACGTCATTGCCGTGGAAAAAAGTCCATAGGTACAAACCCCCTGCACGAGGATGAAAACCGTGCAATGGCCGGGGTAAACTTGATGAACTCGTAGATATTGGAAAAGACGTGAAGAAGCTAGGTAGACGACGAAGGCTTAAAAAGCCGTTGCAAAGAATGAATACGAGAAAGGGAAGAAGAGCGTGACAAAGATGCGTGGAGGGAGATTTTATATTCCGCTCAGCACTCCCCTCAACACCCCACTGCACTCTCTTCATGACGTCACGGTATAAATCATCAAACCATTAAACACACATCTGCACATAGTAAAAGAACCATCATCGATTCAAAGAGTACCAGAAAACTACTACTATACAAAAACCACATCCATAGAAAAACCAAGAATTCATTGTAGTACATCATCCTACTTTTACCCCCCTCCTCCAGAGCCACCAAGCTCATCTTTTCATGTTTAAAAAACTCCCCAAAACATAAAATCCACAACATTACCAAGTAATAATAAATAATAAATCTATCACAAAAAAGCATACAACTAACTCCTCGAATCAAAAGCCACTAAAAGACTAAACCATACAAATCCCTAACCCCATATCCAATTATCAATTGCTTTTTATGTTTTCTCTAAAATTCCCGTTTATACCTTCCCTCAATCTTCTGTACGACGGAGCATGGCGGCGCCGATTTAAATCCCATTCGCAAGCGCACTGCTTCCATTCTCATGAATGTTCTTCGTCAAGGTCGTCATACTATTTCAAACAAAATTAGTACTTGTTCAAAAAATCCAGTTAGATAGGAGGGAAAATACTCACAAGCTGTAGAACGCCAAAGGACTAGCGCTCGGTCCACATCGGTACACAAACCGACTAGCCAAATAGCTACCGAAGATAGCCTTCAAGTAACCCTCTGGCACTCTCTTAACCAAAGTCTCCAATCCCAACTTCTTAACCAACAGCCCTGGCAACGCGGCTCCCAAAACAGTCTTCCTCAACTCCAAATCGGTCCACAGCGTAGTCTTTTGAAGTTCCTCATCGAGATTAGTGATCGCGTAGGAAAGGTCATCGGAGATGAGAGATCGTGGGCGGCCGGTGCGTTCGTGTTCGGTCCAGATGGCTTCGAACTCAAGACGCGCGTTGTTCTTGATGATGTTCTGGACTTCCTTGACGTATTCGCCATAGAACTCGGGCTTGGAACCGTCCTCCTTGATGCACATGTTCTCAACAAAACCGGCATCATCGAAGGAGAGGGAGGCCAAGACTTCGAGGGAGGAGGATGTGACACCACCCTTGTTCGCCGACGCGTCCTTGAAGAGGATCGCGCCAGCCTTCTCGAGTCTGATCTTTGCATCTTGGGAGATGAAGAGATTGGCACCCTCGACGATGTATGGGATCTTCGACTTGCCGTCTTGGTCGATGAGCTGGCCGACGTTGCCGGATTCGATAGCCTCAGGGCGACCACCGCATGGGGTGAAGGTGTCGACGCCGATATCCTTAAGATGGAAGGTGTTACGGAAGATAGTACCGTTGGGGACGTACTCGCCGCTGGGGAGCTTGATCTTGCTCTCGTCAACGAGAACACGGTAACCTTGCTTGGAGAGCTTGCTGGTGTCGAATTCAGAGATCATGACACGCTGCTTAGCGAGGCGGACGAGTTCATCGTGGTCGAGACCATTGGGGTCGACTAGAACACCGCTACCGTCGACGATGGCGACGTACTTCTCGTTGGAGAGGAGGATCTCGTTGGATCCAAGATCGCCATCGGGACCACCGGTCTGCATCTTTCGGACAAGGGATGGGTCGATCTTGAGCTTGCGGTAGATACCCAAAACGTACTCACGAACACTCAGGGAGGTCATGCCGTACTCGTCGTGAGGGATACCACCGAGGCGTGGAGATTTGCCGGTGAAGAAAGACTTCCACCATGGAGCACCACGGATACGGGCGTGCTCGGTAGCCCAGTTGACGAGGTTGGCAGTATTCTCATCGGGTCCCATGAACAAGATTTCAGGCTTGCCATGGAGATCGACGATGGGGTCCTTGATTCCGGGAGAGGTAGGTGGCAGGAGCAAGTCGAGGATGGAATCGATATACTTCTGGAAAGCCTGGGTCGCCTTATCTTGCGAATTGTAGTCGAGGAGCACGACACCTTTGCTACCACCTTCTGGGATATCCTTATTCTTGCGCTGCTGGGTATTCGCGAGATTGTAGTTCTCATCGAACATGCTACGGACGTTGATGGAGTACGCCTCACGATTCCTGCTCTTGACGATACGGATACCTCCGCGGGCAATATCACGGAAGCGGAGATGGAAACCTCGGAATTCAGAACCAATAACGAGGAACATTCCGTAGAGTGGCTGAGGGTATTCAATAGACGGTAAGAAAGCCGGGTTGAATCTGAAGCTCAAGGCAACCTTTGTTGGAGTGTAAAAGTTGGTCTTGAGAACGTGCTGGTTGAACAGCTGGAAGGATTCCATGACGGTAGCCTGGTGATCATTGGCAACGGTGGTGCGAATGTGGTTGACGATCTCCTCCGGCTTGAGGACTGGATCTTGACGTAATCTCTGGTAGGAGAGAGTTGGGATGAAGTCGTCAGTTTCACCGCGGGTTTGAACGTAGTGAGCATTGGCGAATTGCAAGTATAATGGGCGGACGAGCTGAGGATACTGAGAAATGATCTCAGTAATGTACTCAGCGGTGAAAGTTTCCTGACGGAGACGACGCTTGATCTTTGTCAAGACCTCGATATGGGCGGTGTTGTTATTGTCGAGGAGACTCAAGAGCGAGCTGTACTCGTTACCGAGTCTGTTGAGGAAGTGGGTGATGAAGATGGAAACGCAGTGAGCGTAGATGGTTTCCTGAAGACTGAGATCGCCACGGATGAAGTGCTTCTGGAAGTTGTTTTGTGGGATACAGTACAGCAAAGAGACTTCCTTCATGATCTGGTGAATGGAGGCCTCGATTGGTGGGTGCTTCTGGGTGGGGCCGGCACTAGTCGGCATCAAGTAGAGCGACATGACAGTAACACCGTTGGAGAACTGCTCGACGTACTTGCGAGCAGAAGTAACACCGTAGTAGTGGTAAAGGTCGCTCATGGCGCTGAACAGACCCTTAGCACTTCGCTGCCTGTAACCGATAATGACACGCTTCTCGCGAGTTCCCTGAACCTCGAACATCTCAATGACCGGGCCGGTTCTCTCGACCACAGCCTGGACAATGTCTCCGTAGAGCTTCTTGGTGTTCTCGGAGGCCTTTTCGAGGAACATCTTATCCGCAATCTTGGTAATATCGGTCTCGTTCTCGTGAGGTTGAGTCTCCTCGAACTGGCACTGGTAGACGAAGTAGCATCGCAATTGGGCCTGGCTGTCGCCGCCGAGCGACTCTACGGAGCGGAAAGTTTCGACTCTGTAGGCTTTTCCGGGGTGGGAATCGTTAAGGTACTTTTCGTCGATACGCGATTCATATCGTGGGCCTTCGAGGACGGAGACACCGGGGGTGGAGGTATCGATGTAGACGGCGTGATCTACGCAATTAGCCTGCATCCAGCATAAATTAGATAATAGGGAGATAACGTACCGGTGCCTTCACGATCTAATCTGATCTCGAGACGCTTGTCAGCTCTGGAGAAAGCGGCGACCTTGCCGGCGTAGAGGGCGAGAATATGGTTGGCAATTGTCTCGACGGACTCGGACTTGAAGTACATGTCTACTCGCTCCTATTAGCAAGCTACACCAATTGATTGATCCGATTCAGCGGTCTTACCATCAATTCCGAGCTTGGTGTAGAACCACTCGACTTCGTCGTCAATGAAGGCAGCAGGAATGAACCCGGATGCCTCGATGGTGCCAATGACTACCCAAAAACCAATAATATTAGCCACATCCACCAAATACCAGTATCCGAATTGACCTTACCAGCTTCCATCTGCTGCTCCTTTCCCTCGAACTTGGGAGCAACATATCCGGACGACGTATCCGTGATTATTCTTCTAGTTGTGCCACCAGGAATGCTGAGATGGAAGGGAGACGGCGAAGGATGCCTGGACTCATCCTTGCTTGTGAGAGTAGGCGGTAGGAAGTTCCTGTGTGCCGCCATTGTGTATGTGTATGTGGATATGAACGTGAATGAGATAAAGGACGAGGTCGTAGATATGAGGAGGGGAGAGTTAGAGTTAGAGTTAGGGAGTGTGTTGGTGGTGGTTTTGGAGATAACCAGGTGGGCAGCGGGTGGTATTTAAAGGACGAAAAGGCGTCTATCGGAGCTACGTAATTGACAGGCAGCTACCCAAGCAGTTTAGTGCTCAACAGTACGTTCTTCGGCCGATGGAAATGTGCTTTTGTGAAGGAGAGAAAGTGGAAGTTCTGTTGGTTAGTTCCAGTTTCGGTGTTAGCAGGTGGACGTGCATACAATTCTGGGTAGCATCGGGAGCTTTGCCGAAGCAGCTCGGGCATTCGCCCAGGCACTCTGAGAGCCCTGTCGAGTGAGGCCCAGAACTGAGACCATGCAAGAGAGCTAAGGGCCCAGGGGTAGTATAGTAACGTGAACAGAGTAATCGAATCCTCTCAGCTGCACCTGTGACGCACATTCGGAGGAGAAGAGGAAGTAGAGGTAGAAGAAGTAGAGGAAGAAGCAATAACTGTGCAATGGGGAAGGGATGATGTGATGATGCTTACCTGCGGCTTTTGCAATTGGTGATTGGATTTTGGCCTGCTTCACAAAATAACTATACCAGAGACTCTCTCGACAAGATGATAGAAAAGAAGAACGACGACGGCCCTTTTATACTCCCCGTCTACAGCGACGTATCAATGCGACGTAGGAAGAGTACGAGGAGGACGAGGAGGACAAGATAAGACAGGAGATACACCTCGACTGTACTATCCCAAAGGAGCTCAGAACCCAGCTCAGACCCAGTAATAGCAACGAACCAGGTGATAGGATGAACTCTTCGGATAAACCGCGAGATAAAGCAATACAAGAATACAATACAGTACAATACAATGCAATCTGAGTCTGTCTTTGAAGTCGAAAGCTTAAGAATGGGATCTTTTGCGGAATGGACAGCTGTGGACGCGCGTGATTCGATAGGATGAGAAGCAACCAGATTCCCCCTTCGCAATATTAATGCCAGGGACTCAAGAACGTTGACGGGGTCTTTATACCACGTTCCTTTCTTATCTCTCAGACTAGAAAAATAATTATCTATCGCGATACCTATCTCTGAATGAAAAAGATATCCATATCCATATCTGTCTTGTTCTACGAAACAGTAATCATATGTCCGGAAACTGCCAGCCCAGCGTCATGCATGCGGAAGTCCAGCCAGCCAGTCGGTGATACCAAACAACCTCACACTCTCTCCTCCTCGTTCACTGGTAAGCCAGTCAAGCATGTATGTATGTACATTGCAAGTATCTTCGCATTTCGCTGGAAAAAGCAAGGCGACAGAATGCAGCTGATCGGGCTGCAGGTACCTTTCCATTCAATCGAACCTTCCTTCCTTCCTTCCCACGACCCCGTGTGTCCCGGGCCGGGGTGTCAGTGGTCGTGGTACTATTAATACCCCAACGGTACCTTCACCATGCTACCATAACCTTCGCTACTGCTGCTCCTGTCAGAAAAGATGCAAGATAAGGAAGCCCATTCTATGCAAAAAAAAATCTTGAAAAAACCTAGACTCCATGAAAATGCCGTCATAGATATTCTAGCCACTCGAAGGAGCTGAATAGCCACCGTCCCCATTGAGAAACAAATGTGGCGAAATCATCGGTTTCTCCTGACCAGCGCCCAATCTAGCGGGGGGGCTATTTTTAACCGCGCGGACTCAAACGGCATCGCCGCATCCCCGGGGCCTCAACGTCCTCCGTGCGACAAATATCCTTCATTCAAAACTCAAGAAACTTCAAAACCCACCACTCCGTTACAATTACCTAAAAGTTCCCATTCTGAAATCACTCATCCAGAGCCCCGCGCTCTCTAACTCGTCCCAATATAATTGCGTATACCTCTCAATAAAATCGAGAGACAAATAGAAAGAAGAAGAAGAAAAAGTAAACTTGGCACCGAAAAGCCGCACTCCATCAAGCAAGCTTTGCCGTTTTACACACAGACAAGGCACCGGATTTTTTGTTCAGCGAAAAGAAAAAAAGGTGCTAAGCTAAAAATTTCTCTTCAGGAGTCTAAACCCATCCAGTCCGAAAATCCGGGGAACCCTGCAAACTCGGGAGAGGCAGCGAAGAGCAGCAGAGCTCTAAAAGAAAGAAATTTTTTTTAGAATGTTCCGCCTGACTTCCTTCATGTAGGGCTAGCCTTGGCCTCTCAAAAATATGGGGGTGGAAAAGAAAACTGTGGAGAAGTCGAAACCGCTTTACGTCGGCTTCTTCCCGCTCAACCAATTCTTCATGCTTCGATGGAGCCCCAGATCTATGGGTCGTATTAGGTAATTGAGAGAGAAGCCCCAGAATTCCCCTCATCATTTAACTCCATTATACGTATACTAAATGTAGGTAGCCGTGTATACATACCGATGAGAACGATGAAAAAAAATTTTCGCTTCCAGATTTGAAGAATCATGTGGGATAGGTAGCTAGCTAGTTAGCTATAGCTTCTAGACCGTTTGCATTAGCCTCAAGTTTCCTACCCAACTGCTTAAGCTTTCCTTTCCCATAAATCTCCTGCATAAGCTAAAAGTCCTTGCAGCTGCATATACATACAGAACATGTCGGTGTATACGTATAACAGAATAAAAAAAGAGAATGGCCCGGCAGTTCTCAACCACCCAGCTAACCCACGAGCTCCCCAAAAATTAAAACCCTCTCACATACCCCAAAAAGAACACACCTGATGGCGCAATTATTATCGAGTAATCGAGGGGTAATCCGACTATTCTATGGGGTAATAATAGTGTAACTTTTTTTGAAGCCTATAGGACGCACCGCGAGAACCGCATGCCCCCAGCTCATATGGTCTCATCAGGAAGAAAATGTGTTGAACCGAAGTTTGCCTTCGACCAATAGAACACACACGTTGTACCTGCTGGCATGGCAGGTGGCCGAACTGGTACTTCGGGGTGCAGCCCTACCAATTTTTCTGCTTCGCCTGCCTTGCTTCTTCCCCGGGGCGGGTGCCTCCCGTTGGCCTTACCCGCTAACCAAGTCTGGGACCTCTAGTATAGTTAGATGTCGCAGTTTCATGGATCACGAGCTTTGCGAAATATATTTCGCTCATTTTAGTCGAATACGCAATCTGACGGGATTACATCGATACTCACTACTAGCTACTACTTGAAGCAAGTTACACAAGGGAGAGCTCGTGAATTGATTTTTTTGTCTAAAATCTGACTTCGGGTCTAAAATCTCCTGATCACGCTTTTAGCTGATATATCGCTCATACAGCGAAGCAATTATTATATCGTAATCGTGAATGAGCAATCAATCACCTTTCGTCTCTCGAACATATCATACTGCGGCATCATGCATTTCCAACATTCAATTTCGAAGATGTAATCCAACTTCACGATTGCGGAATCCAAAATGTGAATAGAACCGTGACTAACTTTGCATTCTCTAAAATTCTCGTATTATGCAATCCCTTTCTCTCCCCTTTCCTTTCCTAAATATTCCACAATTGCAAGTATATTGCGTTATAAATTATCAAATGAATTCGGAATCAAATCATCTGCTGCTGCTGCTGCTGCGGAGGCTCCTTCGGAATCCCACCCCATTCGTTCCTCTTCTTTAGTAGATCCTTCGCAATCGATTCCGGCGTCTCATGGGGTCGAAGAGCTATTGATTTCCAATTTTCAAAAGAGAGAGTGTGTGATTCCAAACGTCAACCAACTATACTTTCAACCAACCAGACTAATAGGAAAGAGAAATGAAAGAGCACGATTTGCAACAGGACCCATTGTTCCCATCCAAGTAGATTAAGAAATCCCTATCCCGCCTCTGATAAAACAAAGAAACACCCCACCAATTAGCCCCAAATCCGTGGCATAATGTTCTTCAAGTTGATAACTTTATACACCAAAAAGGGATCGGATATCAGTCGATTCCTTCAAAAGAACCAAAAACAATATCAAAAGAACCAATGCAAAAAAGGAACACCCCAAAGTAACCAAAAAAAAAAGTTTTGAAACGTACTAAAAGGCAAGGAGGGAAGGGTTAAAGAATCATACAAGAAGGCATCGACCCCATCGGCGGATATTCGTCCTGTGTGTCTCCAGGCTTCTTCTCACAGGTACACCATTCTTCTTTAGGGACGGTGTCAAGAATACTCGATTTGTGCAGTCCGCAACCTATTTCGTTACCAATTAGTATAATAATAACCTCCACAGAGCACGGACCGACTAGTAGTAGTTTATTGGTTGGGGGTCCCAAGTGTAATGTTGGTGGATGGTACGTACCAAACCAGGTCTTGCCGTCTATATGCAGGTGCGGGAAGGGGGAGGTTAGCTCATGCTCAGCTGATCTGGGGTACTTATTACGAGGGGTATATTATCTTGGATTGGCCAACTTACTGCAAGTATTACAAGTAGCGGAGCGGCACATTTTGTTTTTTGGAGTATATATTCGGGGCGAATAGGAGGGAGGAGGAGGAGGAGGAGGCTCTTCGTGGAAGTTGGACAAGCGGGGTAAGTTATGCGAGATTTGTAGATTTTAATGCTTAAGCGGGAGTTTGCTTTGGGAAAGCTAATAAATTTGTAAAAATGGCGTTGAAAACTAGAATAAGACTGATGTTTTTTTCGTACGAGTTATATGCACGAAATTATTGTATTTTCTGAGGATACGAAAGAGAGGTTATAAACTTCTTACGATGCGAATTCGGAGACTTCTCGATGGGAATTCGAAAGGTTTTCTTCAAGATAAATCATATCATGCTAAATGGAGTTTCATAGATAACGGCTGAGCCGTTCGGAGGTGCCGTTTCAATACAGACGATGTTGTAAAATGAACGCAACGCAGGTGAATAGTCGTATGATGGTGAGGTTCTGGCTTACTGATGCAAAAGGGTCTGGAAGAGTCTCCGTATTTAGGCTGTGGATCAGGTGATATTGTGATTTGAAGAGTGGTTCCAGTCGTTTTATTCGGTCTATTGATTAGTGCCATGATGTCATAGCTGCACGGGCTAGAATAGCTACATACTCGTAAGCCATGCCATGACTCTTACTCCGTTATACCTCTCTAATGATAAGGACGGCAATTGAACCTGTCCAGAGGTGGAAAAAAAATCCGGAGAAGAGAGAAAAAATATATAGAGGGATTATATGTAAATGGCCGCAGTCGAATTCGAATTGACACCTCCCCGCGGACACTGCAGGGTGTGCTACCGTTACACCATATGGCCTTTCTCGATTAACATGTTGTATCGAAGCCTTTATTCGTTGTTGCTACCGATTCGAGATAGTTATGGGCCGCAAGTTATGGCTCTTGGGTGCTCGACTAGACTCAACTCTTACACTGCCAGGTCTGCTAAGGGCAGCAGTTAGAACTGTAAAAATGAATAAAATAAAATAAATTTTGAGTTATGAATGGCCGCTGTCGAAGTCGAATCGACGCCTCCCTGTGAACTACAGAGTGTGCTGCCGTTACACCATATGGCCTTATACCCTCAATAGGGTATCTGGAAGTCTTTATTAGTTGCTTCTGCTAATATCTAATCTGGAGCGGCGAAGACCACTACACACGAAGTAAGTAAGGACTTAAGTACCTGAGTAGGTGAGGTGAGTCGAGTAGCATAGTCGGTTGCGGCGCTGTGCTCTGTCTCGAGGCCGGCTGAGGCCTGGGTGGGTGTTGGATGTTGAGGCATCAGGGCGGTTGCCGTGTTGGGCCCAGTTGTGACGCGCCACACACATTTTTGGGGTTGGTTGCCATCCAAACAAAGCAAAAGTCGCCTGCCAACGGCCCATCGCCTTCGTTCCCGGAACACCATCTCCTGCCTCGTCGTCGGTCGTCGACTACCACCCTCTGTTACTAATACCCCCCATACCCCCCTGTCTGGCTGTCTCGGTCCGATAACGAATTGACTTGATTCTCGCTGGAGACCGCACAGGAGGAGCGAATTACGATCAACCCCGCCGTCTCTGTGAGACGCGACGCACAAACCCCCTTCCTCCCCTCATTATCTTCTATCACCACTATCGCCATCATCGCATACTCACCACCACCACCGCCACCGTCACAATGTTCTATTCCGAGACCCTTCTTAGCAAGACCGGGCCTCTGGCTCGAGTCTGGCTCTCTGCCAACCTTGAGAGAAAGCTCACGAAGTCAAATATCTTGACCTCAAACATTCAAACCTCTGTCGATGCTATCGTTGGTGAAGACCAAGCTCCTATGGCTTTGAGACTGAGTGGTCAGCTGCTGCTGGGTGTCGTCAGGATCTATAGCAGGAAGGCCAGATATCTGCTTGATGATTGTAGTGAGGCTCTGATGAAAATAAAAATGGTATGCCCTTCCAGAATATTTATATTATTCAGGATTCAAGTCGATACTGATTGAAAGGGATCGTATAGGCTTTCAGACCTGGAAACGTCGACCTGCCATCAAATGCCATCATTGCGAAGGACTCCCTCATCTTGAAGGATCAGGTTGTCTCCGCTCAGGATCTGTTGCTCCCCGAACCTCTCGACTTCGATCGTACAATGACCGTGGGAACCCGTGCTGGTGTCTCCCGTCGAGAGGACATAACCCTAGGTGATGCCGACGACTTCCTTGTTGGAGATTCTCAGTTGGAGATTGGACGTGGTGGTACTCAGGTCGCCAGTCACAATATTCTAAACTTGGAGGACGACTTACAACTTGAAGATGACTTGGGACTCGATATCGGTGACGACTTGGGATTGGATATCACGGATAACGACCCTTTCGCCGATGCTTCACTCTCACTTGAAATGGGACGAGATGCTCCAATGTCCCGCGACCTAGCTGACGAATTTTCCCGTGACGGAGATGGAGATTTTGCCATGAAAGAGTTGGACTTTAATGATACAACCGACATCTCACGTGGTGATCTGGGACCAGGACTAGGAGGTGACACCTTCGATATGGAAGATGACCTCCAACTCGATATCAACGATGACACTATTCTACCCCCCGTCCCAGAGGATGAAACCGCCGCCGATGGCGCCGCTACTCCCCGCGCAGAACGCGAAGACTCCCCCCTTACTGAGGTGGGTTCCGAGGGCGAGCGAGAGCTCGAACGCGTTGTTCGAAATCTCGACATCAGCGATTTCGACCCCCTTCGTCTCCCCTCGGAGATGGAGGAGGAAGCTTTGCAGCCCCCGGCTTTGAAGTCTCGCAGTGCTGCCAGGAAGAAGAAGGTGCCATTCGATGCCACCACTGAGATGAAGACTAAGCAAATCAAGGCCCAGCAGGAGGATAGGACTCGTATCCTCAAGGACCCTCTATTCCTCCACCGCGACCCTGCTATGCTTACTCTCATGTCACTTCAAATGTCCAATGGCTTTGCCAACAGCATCTTCTACCCCAAGGGTGTCCACCCGGACGTCGCCAAACTCCTCTCCCCGGAATTCGTCAAGGAGATGACCGATAGAAAGCGCAAGCGTGCTCTTGAAGCCGAAGCCCCAGACACCGAAACTGGTGGCTCTCCATCTCGCAAATCCCCCCGTCTTGACGTTCCCGAAGATGAGGACGAACTTGCTGATGCCACCACCCGTCATGCCGATGTCACTGCCGATGGCGAAGAAATCCAAATCCCCGGTGCCGATGAATTCGAGTATAATGCACCCGCTGGCATCGACGATTCCTTCGACACTAGCGTCGGCGGCGTGGGCTTCCAACCCCACCACGAGCAAACCCTCGAAGACCTTCCCGAAGAACAAGAACCACAAGCCGAAATCGTCAGCCAGGCGACTACACACGCCGTCCACCTTCTTCGCGAGAAATTCACAGAACCTGTCGGTAGAACCGGCCGGTCTAACCAGAGTCAATCGCAGACGAAGGAGGAAGTCGTGTTCAGCAATATTTTCCCGAAGAACCAGACTACCAGGATTGATGCGACCAAGATGTTCTTTGAGATCTTGGTGTTGGCGACCAAGGATGCCATCGCCGTTAAGCAGGGCGAGGATGCGGAAATTCGAGTTCGAGGGAAGAAGGCGCTATGGGGGGAATGGGCTGAACATGGTGCTGATGAGAAGGAAGGTGAGATGGGAGGTGTCGCGGTTGGACCTGCGCCTCCCCCGCAAGTTGCGGCTTAGCTTCCTTTCTCTTCTATTAGCTAGTGGTTCCTCACCATATCTTTTCATGTCCCATTTTCTTTGATCTGATTGTGGTGGAGGTTTCTTGACAGACCTTGAAAGGAAATGGTTGGAAATTAAAAAAGTCGGATTTTCTCTTGAAACCTTGAATCTTGTTGATTCTCCCCTGCACTCTTGTTTTGTTTTTTGATCTTTTTTGTGCTTTTGCGTTTGCGTACGTGATTCGGGGGAGTTACGGTGCCTTTTGAGTCTCTTTCTTCCGATATCCTATCTGTAAAGTTCCCTGTTAACGTTCTTTATGTGCGCGTATCCTCATGGTTTCTCCTTGTTTCCGATTATGTCGTAATTACGTGACTTGGATGGATTTTTGGCTTCTCCCTCCTCTTTTTCTTGTTACTCTTGTAATGGCTTTTAAACGATTAGGGTAGATTATATTAGTTAGTACATTTTCTATGAAATATGATTGTTCTGGTAGATGAATGTTTTATTTACAGGCCTGCTCTAAAATCCCAATAGAAACCCCACGAATACTCCTTATTACATTAAATAAAATTGGAAATTTACTACCGCCCAAACCACCTTGCCCAAGTCCCCGTCCTCAGCCCGCCTTGAACCTCAACTTCCCCCGCAAACCCCACATACCCTTCCGTCCCACCCAGTTTGCACACTTTAAACGTACATTTAACTTCCTTCTCTTTTTGTAATCCCGTCTCCTTTATAACCTTTTTGGTAATAAACAAAATCATTTCTTTCAACGTCGCCGGTTCAGTCGGTGGCTGTGATTGTGTATTAGATTTTTTAGGGTCTGGTGGTACCGGTTGTGATGACGAAGGAGAAGAAAGATTATTTCTAGCGATTTGGAAGGGGTACTCGGTACTCCAATAAGTCCTCTTATCCTGCCCTGCTTTCGCAGCGGTAGTCGGCGTCGTAACTTTCAGCAGCACCACCAACTTTTTCAAATCCATGTGTTCCGGTAAATCCGTCTTATGGGGTAAATTTAACCAATAATCGTTTAATATACTCCATTCTTCTTCCTCTTCTTTATTATTACCTTTATTAAGGTGGAAAGTAGCTATAACCTCCGGTTTTAGAAACGGTGTAACTTTCCCGTTGAAGTATACCATTACGTTTGATTCGACTAGATGGAGGATTTCGATTTTGGAGGTGTTGATGGAGTTATTTGTGACTGTTGTGCGGATGATGTAGTCTTTTAGTAGTATGTGTACTTCTGGGAAGGTTGCGTTCCAGTATCTTTGTGATCTTAGTGAGGAAGATTGGAGGAGGTGGTAGAAGAATGGGTGGACGGAGGAGAGGGTTACGTGGGAAGAAAAGGGAAGGTAGGAGAGGATTTGGAAGTGGAGTTCTGGGGGTAAAGAGAGGATTGTAGTTTGATCAGAAGAAGACATTCTGGGGGAGAATTTTGATTTGAAAGGTCGTATTGTTTTGAGGTGGGAGAGGAGGCGGAAGGTGATTTTGAAGGGCGATTTTAGGAGGTTGAGGAGGATGGTTAGGGTGTGTTGGATATGTTGCATTTTTTTCACATGTGTTTCGGTAAGGCTGAGGAAGTTGGGTGATTAGGATGCTTAAAAAGAGAGGTTGAAGATAGAAAGTCTTGGGTATTGATGGGATTTATGCAGGTGGTAGCTCCATAAGCTTTTAGGAGCTTTATTTTTCGATGCGAAAGCTGGGCCTCGCGGTGGACCTATTGCCTGAGGTTGGAAGTTCAACTCGCGGACACGGCTGAAAGGCGAGGGATACTTTCATGTTGTTTATAGCATGGTTATTTCGGCCAAAAGTGCAGTTGATTGGAGGACGTGGCCACGAGCGCTATAAAGGATTTTTTTGACTCCTAAATCTTTTTTTGAAGTTTCGAGGCCACTGTAGCATTTAGGAAAGTTGTGGATATTACGTGGGTATTTGCGTGGTGCATATCGTCAGCGCTGTTAATACCTAGCTTTAAATTTCGAAGATAGCTATAGAGATGTCGAATTTTGTTCTCCCCGAGCGCGAGCCCTAGATCCTGAAGGCCGGCTTTACGTTTTAGAATTTTATTGTTATTATTTACAGAACATATATATACTCTTGAAGCGATAAAAGAAGAGTCCGTTCTGTGGAGACGATGTATACCGGGAGTCCTCGAATTTATGAAGCTTGCCATATACATTTGCGTATTTGGTTGGTCAGGCTGATGTAGATGAAGCGCGGGTTGCATATTATCAATATCCTCTACATGTATACATCGGGCGCCCGTATCAGTTTGGTACTGGTATATATCTATTGCTACTAATGGACCCTTGTACTGCGTCTTAGAGGAGGAATAGCGTATGTTGGCAATTCTTGATACGACCGATAGATCGATAGGGGCACACCGCTTGAGCCTAGCTATAGCTATAATTTAGATGATTTAGGCACGGTTGAGGGTGTAATTGCTACTTGATCAGGCCTAATTCGAAGTAGCATTTCTTGCAGTGTATTCTTATACCACCTTCCCTCCACCTGCACCGCCTTTAATTCTCTTTTTAAATCATATTACTGAATAGGATAGACAGCAAATGTAATCTGGCCCGCCTGAATAAATTTAACCCTCACCGCCACCTTTTTAGTCTGCCCTTTCTTCAACTCCCAATTTTCCCTTACCGTTCGCGCAACATATTCCAAAAACATTCCAACCGTAACAATCGCCTCCTCACCAGCATCTTCATCAATCGTCCAACTCGTTGATTTTGTGTTTCTATCAAGTTTTGCAAAATTCGTCGTCATAAGCAAGTTGATGGAATACATCAGAGATGGGGGTGTTTCGACTTCAGAACTCGTCCTGCGGCCCCGTTTATATCTCTTGTCGAGTGGGTTTTTGAATTTGCTGTAGTTCCTGAAATAGGCCCAATACAACGATTTTTTCTCTATCCTTGCCAGATCCAATTTCAAGAGCGCATCATTTAGGACGAAGCTCCGTTGTGGGTGTATATACACCATTTCTCTCTTTCTTTCATCTTCGTCGATTGAAATTCCGGAAGAAGAGGAAGAAGAAGAATCATCGGAAGATGATGGATTGTAGGAGGGAGACGACCCCCTTCGTGACCTCGTCCTAAGCCCTCGTGAAGAAGAAGAGTATGAAACGGGTTTCCACGGCGAGACCGAAGAAAATCCTACAGTATCAATCCCATCCTCATGGATTTCTAGTTCGCAAATACGACGGTGGAAGACTTTGTGACAGCTGAGGCGTTTGCTTGGCCGGGAATGCCGCTCACTACCACTGATAAGAGCGAGATCCTGTCCATGGGTCCAAAGTATCTGTTCCCAAATACGTGATGCGAGGGAGCAAGCTAGCAGAGATTCCCAAGGGAGATAAGAGAAGATTTGGAGGTGGATTTCTAGAGGGAGATATCTGTCGATTGGAATTTCGGGTGTGATAAGAAGGGGCTTGGGGGTTTTGGAGGCTCTGCCTAGTAGTCCCCAGGCTTTGGCGGCGGCAGCATCAGAGTATTTGTTTTTGGCGTTGAGAAATCTTAATATGATGTTTGGTTTCGGGTCCGCATATACATTCGTAGGCGGTCCTCTTGTTGGAATTTGATTGTTCGGTGTTGGGTCAGTACTCGTGCTCGATCCCGCGAGGAAGTCCCGCAGCGTGGACATTGTGAACCGTTTTTACGATTGCGTAGCTAGGCACTAAGATGGGAAAGTATTTTATCAATGCGACGGGGATATGGATATAAGTATATGCAACTTCTATATCGTTGACGGGTTGAAGATGTCACAAGGCTGTTACGATATCGATCCAGAGCTGAGTTACGTAGCCTCGACTATCGCTACAAACTGCACGTGTTGTAAATTGCTTGGGACGTCTTAGCTAGCCCTCATGCGCCCCGTAAATAACGCAAGCATCATTTCCGCAATCTTCAGGAGAGAATATTCGAATTCCTGTTCTCGATTAATCAACAGTAGTAGTAGAAGTAGATACAAGCATCGATGCAGTTCTACGTAATTCAGAAAAGCGGCGTTCAAATTATCCCCCAAAGGTATCAATTCCATCCCCTCTTCACTTGCCCCTCCCCGTCAAACTGACGACTACTCCAGGGATCTCCTTCCTAAACTGTTCAATCCCATTAAATGCCCTTCCATATCTCACAAAGTCATCGTATTTCAAATCCACATAAGCCCACCTCCAATTAACCCTCAACCCAAATCGCTTCTTCATAATCCACTCCCAGAACGCATATTCTGACCATCCAAACTCGAAGTACCTCCTCCCGGGATCACCTCCATCTTCTCCAGGTCCTGGACCCCCGAGTTCCTGTCCTACTTTCCTGATGAGTTGGTAAATTACGTCCGAGACCTCGATGTGTTTGAGCGGCCTTCCGTCGTTGTCATTGCCCTGAAGGTTTGGAGGAACAGGGCCGTATGAGTGTGTTCTAAAGTCTTCGACGGTACTCGGCATCATTGCATCGCCGACGCCGTATATTGCGTGGAAGACGACGGGTATGGTGGTTAATTTGATTCCGTCCCTGTTTAATGCGTACAGAAGCTTTTCATGTGTCAGTCTGACTGGTTCAATAAGGCTGTCCATGCGTTCTCTCATTCGCATCCAGACTTCGTAACAATTGTTCAGAATCATCATTTGCTGAATTTCCACAGCCGTAGAAGCATCAAAAAGATATTTTCCTTGCTGTTCTTCTTCTCCTTCCTCTTCCACATCCTTTCTGTTCGTTGTGTTTAAATTTTTCTCTGGCGTGATATTCATCCTCTTCTTCGCCCTTTCGCAGAAGTAATCAGCTATCTCGTCGAAAGCCTCCGCTAATCCTCCTCGCTTCATCTCTCTGAATTTGCCCTTGTTGAATACATCAAATTGCATTAAATAGGTCACCTCTTCATCTTGTAGCTGTCTCATGGGTAGGTAATACTCTCTAATCCTCTCCGTGTTTTCATCAGCGACGCCGGGAACGCCTGCATCAACCGCAGCAGCGATAGCAGGATCCTCGGATACCTCCCTCGGCCAGAAGATTTCATACTCTTCACGAAGCCTCGTAGAAATAGGATTATCCGTGAAAAAGGGCTCGTAATACCGATTTGTTAGAAGAGCTGAGAAAGTGAAGAAGTTGTACATCCCAGCGTAGGCAAGGGCCTCGAGGTTTGATTCCTCGTCCTCAGAGGATGAATTGTGGGCACAATTAGAGATATCTTCATTATTTTTTGCTTGCTCCCGTTCCTGCTGTCGCCAGGTACAGGGTAACGGCAGTGGGATGTAAGTTGACTTTTGGGTAAGACATGCTAAATGGGTAGCTGTCGTTGGATGATGTGATAGGTAGAAAGAATAGTCGACGAATAGTTTGAGTTCGAGGACTCTTTTCGCCTCGGAAATTGAGGCTTTAGCACCGGTGGCCGATGCAAGAGTGTGGATTGATATTCTAGAAGGAGGAGCGGGAGAGATGGTAGGGAGACCCTTAGCAACGTGCACAAGATGAGTGTAGTATGATGCTGCGAACTCAGTGGCTCGGACCTAAAGACGCGTCCGTATCGTGTCAGCTGTATACGACCCTGGAAGATAGCATTAAAAAAAAACTTAGTCTTACGGCCATTAATGCATCGTCAAAAGCTGGTATCGCGTTCCGGCCGATATACGAAACTATCGACGTCGAATACGTTTCCCAGAGGAGATATAGCTGTTTGCAGGTCGCAATAAGCGATAGTGCCTGTTTGTAGCTGCTACAGGACTGAAGGATCCCGATATGGATCTCCGCTGGGAGGTGTAAAAGTAGTGAATTTGATGGAGCCATTGCGAATGGTGAGTATGAAAGCGAATGGTACTAGAAGAACAGATTTGGAGATTTGTTTTTATCTATCCTCTATTTGTTTGAGAGGGTTCAAGGATATAATGATAAGACTAAACCCGGCCAATTGTTGGATTTGGTGCGTTGCAATTGGAGGTGCTTGCGTCTATAGGCCTTTTCGATGCCCCAAGTTGACAAAAGAATACTCATGAGAAGCTACAACTTCAATGAATTTATAGGCGCGGGCTTTGAAAAGCAGGATCTATATTTGATTGGTCTGGACGAGAGCTCTTGATTCAGCCTCATCCTGCCCAGAGGTTTGGAGAGTCGACGGTTGCAAGGCTGATGTTTAGAGGACTGGTTGTTAATAGGCCGATACCCCTCCTAGTTCCTTATGTTCGGCCCAACACGGAGGTCTCCATGTTAAATTTTAGACAGCCTAATTTGTCTATAAATTTACGTAGCCTCGTAGGTGGATTGTCTCGCTGGATAGCATCGCTATGCAATGCAAACGGTCACATATGCTAGCTAGTATCCCTGTCAGTATATTCAGGATCCAGTTTTCACCGTGATACGTATATTACTATTGAGATCATTTTTAGGGTACAAAGAGAGCAAAAGTCAGTAGAAAGACAAAAAAAAGGAATCTGATCCTTTCTGTCCGCAAAGAAGCAACAGTAGCAATTGCGCAAAGAGAGAAAATAATTGAGGAAACGGGGCACGAAAGATAAATACATATAGGAAATACAATGCAGGATATCCAGAAGACACGACTAGCTCCAGTTCCAACCCTCAAACTTTGTCCAAACTATGTTACACGTAAATCGTATTTGTACAGATTCAAATATCATCCCCAATCTCGTTGCCTATTGTCGCCGCCCCAAATTCTCCTAAATACTTAATTGATTCCGCCCCATCTGCTGTACCCGTTAATACCATTCTTACCTGTTGGCATCACCATATGCTGCACTGGCGTTCCTGTGGCGTTAGGAGCACCCCCCTTTCCAGGCAGTGGAATGATACCCTTCCCACCGCTCACACTCTTAATTCCAAAATTGATGGCTACACAGATAAGCATCAGGACACAGAGCGCTGTAGGACCCCAGGCGTCGTGATACCTCACAGCCCGTCGTCTCCTGATCTTCTGATGCCTCCAGACAAACATCACCATAGAGTAGACCAAAGTTAAAATAGCAAGCGCCATAAACCCAAGGCTGGCATATCGGGTCCTGTAGTCTCCGAAGTTGAGCAGTGTAGCCGCAATAGTCGAAATGTAAATACTGTATTCCAACCACGAGAGGAACGTTCGCTCGTTTGCAAAGTATACTTTCGGTTCGATACGGACGGGGACGAAGATTCGCTTCCCGTGTGGAGCGATGAAACGTTTGCGACCTGCGCCGGCTGGGGTATTGAAGCCGACGTTGGAACCTGGCTCAACCGAAGGGATGGGCTTGGGGACTAGGTAACGGCCGATAATTACTAGCTTCTTGCCAACGTTTCGGGTCTTACGCTTAAGAATGCGATAGTTGTCGTGAGGCGAGTACCAATGGTAAGGTTCGTCATCATCGCTTTCAAGACCGGAGTCTTCGCCATCGGAGTCATAGAGGGGATAATCTTCAGCGAAGAAGTCGTCCTCCTCTTCCGGTGCATCACCGGCGCGCTCTTCTTCGTCTTGAGCGTTTCCAGGGGCCCTGGGGATGCCAGATCTTCCGTTTGATTCGGGGATTGGTGCACGGCGACGGAGACTAGTTGGGCTGCTTGGGCTTGTGATATCTGTATCTGAGTCATCTTCAGAAGTACCAGTGGTAGATCCTTGGTGGAGGCGCTTGATCCCAAAACGATGAGTTACTGGCTTCTTGATGTCAACATTCATCTGAGGAAGCCAGAAGGGGAGGATCTTAATATCTTTTGGGAACAGGGTCGCGGTCCCGTGGAGGAACTTGGAGAACTTGGGAACGGCTTCCACCAGGTGGGATGCGATGACATCACGGATCCACTGCGGTGGTTCCTGCCCAGATTGTGTCTGAAGCTTGACTTCTAGAACGGCGTATGGGAAACGTTCAATATCCTCGGGTGGGAGGTTCTTGAACGGCCAATCGACGCCAATATCCATTCTCCTCCAGTTATCTCCTGCACGATTCCGTCCGTGATTATCCTCACGGATAAGGGTTAATTCCGTATCCAGTGAGATACGCACACGGGCATCGCCTGGAAGCTGGAAAGCAGTACGATGGTAGAAAGATCGCACAAGCGGATGAAGGCGCTTAGAAATCATCGTGTACTGGGTCTCTCTTGCCAATGCCTCCAAGTCCTCAATTTCCTGGACTGACTTCTTGCCTTCCTTCCTCATCTTCTCAAACACCTGGTCGACACTCATTCTACCAGCTAGAAAGTCGTTTACGTTCTTCTCTTTGAGCGCAAAACGAGCTTTCACACTCTTCTCACCGGTCCAATCTTCTCTGTGGGTCTTCCTCTCCACGAACACGGTTTGTGTGTCCATACCACCGTACCATCTCAGCCTGTGCGCCTCAGCACCCTCGCTCTTCTCCAACCGTCCGAGGTATAGGTCGAAATCATCGTTGTCGTAGTAAATCGACGAAATGGCGGAATCCTCCGGGGCGAACTCCTTGTTGGGGTTAAATACCAGCACAGGCAGATGCTTCAAAATGATAAGCTTCAACTCGGTGATGTTATCGGGATGAACCCAGTACTTGGTCGTCTGTCGCACAAAGTTTTGTTGCGAACCACCAGCCGCGCTGTCGCCCTTTGCCGGGTTTCCGCGGGTGCGGACGAGGTCGTACAAACGGGAGAGGTTAACGATGAAGGCGTCATAATTGTCCTTGAAGAACGGTTTGGCGTTTAGACGGGCGGCAAAGACGGGACGGAGAATCCAGCCAGTTTGTTTCTGTAGTTTAATAGTCGTTAGCACGCTTCCGAGAACTAGCTTGTCTGTGCTTTCGTGGATTGGCCTACGTCGTGCTTCTTGACAATCTTCTGGAACCCAGTGTAGTTGAGCTGAACGTATTTCGCCAGGTCGTGAACATCGGAAATGACGTCGCTCAGATCTGCCTCCAACATCTCAAACTCTTCATCGTTAGGTTCCGATTCGGTTTCTGTATCGGGAACTCCAGCGGCGACACTAGCTCTCCGTCTGGTATTACGCTCCAGCAACTTAATCACGGCTTCAACCTCCTGTTCGGCACCCTTGATCCGACGAACGATCTCTCCCGCCTTAACTTTCTGGAAGGTGTAGACCTTGTCCAGTTCGGCCTCGAGGACGGCGACAAACCCGGCTTCGTCGTCTTCGGTCCATTCTTTGGCGTTTGGGGCCTTGTATCGGGAATTCGCGGGGTAGAGACGCTGTTTCAGCTCGGACTTTAGACCGTCATAGTCGATGTAATAATCATTATATTCTGCGACCTTGTTAGTGCCTGTAATTGCTAGAAATGAAGTATTGGAGAGAGCGAGGAGAGATCCGTGGGTACCTTTGATGAGGCCTGTTCGCAGGTGTTGACCAAACCTATCAGTGACCAATGGAAGGACCTGGTTAGCGGCATATGCGATGAACGAACGGCGTAACGGTCCCATGCACTTACTTCATCTTGAATCAATACTAACAGAACCAAAACGGCGAACGAACAAGCAAAACGGGATTAAACGAACGGAGACACGGAGACTGAATAACAAGAGAACGGCTTGAAGTGAGGTGAAGTTGAGTGAAGTTGAGTGAAGTTGAAGTTGAAGTTGAAGTATGAACGGGGAGAAACCGGAGGATGATATCAGTTGAAGTTGACTTGGGTTAGTTAGCTAGTTTAAAGGCCGGGATTGGCCGTCCTGCCTTCTGTTTGGGGAGGCGCAGCGGCAGAAAAAATCAACTGGGCCAGGTAAGGGCGGCCTTCCTGCAAGAAACCCTCCTACGGACGACGCTAACGACGACACCAAGGAACTGACAAGGCTGGGGAATTGAATTGAATTGCACTTCGACAACGGCCGATTGGGTTTTTTAGACTTTGACAGGCTGCAGTAGTGCCTTTTGCTATGATAACGCACGGCACTCTACCGGAGCTGGACGTGGACGTGGGCGAACGATGGCAGCCGCTGTTTCGAACAATTCGATTCTTCAATTGATGCAGGCATGCAGGAGACCCGGAAACTGCAATTTCTCCCTCGCCGTTGTCCTCAAGGGATGCTCCTGGTCAATATCCCTCTTGTGCCTGGCCAGGGAGCGCCGAAAAGAGCCAAACCTGCCAGGAATTTTCGGTTTTGGCAGGAATTGCAAGTTCGAGATATCAAAAGAAGAAAGCGGACTGAAAAAAAAAAAAACCAACTGGTCGAGAACGACGGCGGGAAAGTTTACTTTTGCTGAAGCAACGATATAATAATATCTTGCTCACTAATATAGGTCCCATGTCTTGCCATGCCGAGTTATCCCCGTCTAGTCACTGTCACACTTCGACATTGTTCAATTGTTCACGCTAAAGCGGCCCAAAGATATCAAAAAGGTCGATGTTCTTGCAGCTCCATTTCTGCCGTGTTTCGAATCCTCATGGACTAGCGTCATGGCGTAAGGGAATCTTCAATCATGGGCTTCATAAGACCCCACTCCTAACCAGATGGGCGCGGGAGCATTCTTGGTATGCATTACCGAGCCGGGGACATCACCAGGCATCAATTTCGTCGAAATTTTTCTAGACTTCTGAATCGTATTTCAGAAATTTTCTGATTCTGGGGGAACAAATTGAGGAAGTCCGTGGGGTGCCTTGGTGATATCACATGGGTCTTATGGGTGGCCAGTGAGCTCCAGGTGCCTCCCGCGAACAAATTTTCCAGCCACAGCTGCTATCGAAGAAACCACTCCCCACGGAAAGTCTACGAGGATCTCCAAGGAACTTCAGGCTTATTATGCAATCGTTACTCGCTTGGGAACTGATGCATAGGCGATAAAAAGAGTCTCCGTCACTAAGTTTCTTCAGGGTCTAGCAGCCAATCGTCCGAGAACGTGGCTTCCCAAACGTCTGCACAGAATGCGGGCTCTTCCATGGAGCGTGATGTAATGCACTGTTAACTAATGCACGTGCAAGGATTCATCGCTGGGACATCAGATCTTTTGGGGGACAAACTTTTTGAAGGTGAAGTTCTTGGGGTACGATCCCGAGAACAGCATTGATATCAGGATTACAATTGGGAACAAATGAAGGGAGACAAAAAAAAATTTTGAATGCTGGGAGGTCGAGATTTTTTAAAGCCCGCACGCGGCATTTCTCGGTTCCAATTGTCCATGAGTTCCACGAACGGTCGGACCAACTACTAACTAACCTTCAGTTTGTGTAACGACACCAATGGCCATTTGGGGCGTTCAGGGCTGTCGCATCGCGGCCTGGCTGAAGTCCACATCCTCGTCGAAATGTTATCCTTGTGCGAAAATTTTCGAACCCGTCCAGTTCTTCCAGTGGCACCACAACCACACTTATTTCCAACGATCCTAAATCCCGATCCGATATCCCGAGACGGGGCGTTCAAGGTGGTTTATCGGCCTGGGCATGCAAGGATATTTCATTAGGGAAAATATGGAGTTCTTAAACGGCGCAAAATAGCGTCAAAGCTTGGAATGCGACCCTGAATTAGAAACCTTAATTGGTTCTAATTCGCCAATAACCTATTCTATTTATCCTATTATCTAATGATAATGACAGGAGTTGTGGTTGGAATGCCTTCCCATTCACATGCTCTTCCGTTCCGCTTCAATTACCCTCCAATGCCCAATACTTTTCTCCAGGTTTTTTAGGTTTGTTACGACCAAAAGAAGGAAGAGGTCACACGACACTTTATTGGACATGCAAGCGGGGCATTTTGGGTAATGCAAAATGCCTGGACGCTGATATGAGTTTACCCGGAATGTAGCACCGCAGCAAATTGTCCTTCGAGTAACGCTGAAGGTTATTTCCACGCATTGGTGGGTTATTGGATACATGCTTAAGAAGCTGCGGTACGACCAATAGTGTGGCTTGGTATGCATCTATTATATTAGTTTCGTAGGACAAGTGTTATCGCTGCATCTGCGCTCCAGATATAGCGTATCATTTATGACAACGGCCAACGCTCGAGCTCAGCAGCATCCTAGGATCCGTCGATTGGCGAAGATAAGATGATTGCATACTTACTCACACATACGTAGTAAGTATAGTATAGAGAGATACCTTCTTTGAACTCGAGAAGTTAGTCTCGAAAAGTATCACTTATTGACTACGTGTGCGGTTAGATCACAAAGTTTTCGGAAATGGCGAGTCGGCCATGAGCCCATTTCACAGCCCTTGCGGGAGTTGTACGACCTTTGTCGCCCTTTGAGCCCGATATCATGACTTTTGGGTCCGAAAACCAAACGGTTCGGAAAAATACTGCGCAAAATACTTCATACAAGAGATGGGCGGCTCCCGTGGCACACGTGCTATGATCCTCAGGGTACACAGCTTGTCAGCCCGACAATTTTGTAACTGTCAAATATATTATTTCAGCACGTACGTGGCTGTAGACTCAAAATGCTGTCTACCATCGGTCTTATACTCTTGATATCCGGATATTCATCCGCGTTTTATATCAAAGTTAAAATAGACCATCCTGATTCCGAAACGCATGTCGGACCATACTTCTGTAAATATCCCCAGAGCCCGTTTTATACACCGACTTGAAGTACTAGTACTAATTAACCACTCGTACAAAGTGTGCTGGAGCGAAAGCCCGCCTTCCGAGCTTAACAGAAAGACATTATTCGCCATAGATCCCATGACTACATTCTGCGAAAATGAAGGTGGGAAGCCAGATTTCCTCGTAAGGAAACCGGGCGCGAATGAATTGGATTTCTACGACGAACTCAAACGGGACAAGAAAGTTCCTTACGACCCGGCAACATTCTATATTAGCGGAACGGAGCCTTGGGGGACCAATTTTAACCTACCAATCATCGTGGGTGAACTGGACAAGGACACACCACTTGCGCTCTCGACGCACATATGGGACCCAATGTTCCCTGTGAGGTAAGCTGTGCATATATATGTCCTACTGCGTTTTACAGGTTTAGTCCTCTCAATATTTCGAGTTTTTGCTAATCGCCGCCGGGTATATCTAGCTTTAAAGCGAAGAGGGGTCGTTCGGTCCAAAAGGACATTACTGAAGAGAACCCTCCGAAAGAAGGTGACCTTTTGGAATTTGTTGGACATCCGACTTTAGTCCCTAAAGATGAGAGGGATTTGCGAAGTATAGCTTCAACTCGTCGGCCCTGATACCTGCAGTGCAGTTAGCTAATAGACTTTGAATTGCTTTAGTTAAACTTGGCATGGAGAGCCCTCGATACCCCATCCTTCGCGGTGAGCCAACGTGGAACACGTTCCCGGTAACTCTCAGCGTGTCAAGCGATCAACACATGATTTATATACAGAACAGACGAGAAGGACAGTATCTCAAGATCATGGAGAGAAAAGCCGCTGAAGACAAGAAAGCCAACGCCAAAGGTTTCTTCGGTGGCTTTTTTGGGGGTATCAAGAATCAGATAACATCTGGAGCCACTAATATCAAGGATAAAGTTGGAGCAGGTTTATCGAAGATCAAGCCATCTCGCCGAAAAGAAGAGGAAGAGACGAAGGAGAATTACCCAGAGCCAGAGCCAGAGCCCGTGGACGACGACCCTGCATTAAGAGGAGGAGAATGGGACGAAAAGTTTGATATATACCAGGACGTAGACCCAGAGCATATGAAGGTTGTAGAAGAGCCCGCTTTTCTTGAGACGGAAACTGATCTCGAGGAGAAGATCCCGGTTGACGCTTTACCGGGAGATATGGGGAGTCCTACGGATCAAAATGCCAGCTAGATTGATTCCGGTGGCCGATATATTAAAGCGTGCTCTTGTTATGAGCTCTTCAAAGTTACTAGGGTAGCTCGTCGTTCCAAATGATCAATGATTCCAATGGAAACTAACGCGCGTTCTCAGGTGCTCGTATTTCTAACTAGTTCGAAATGTATGAGGCCTTGTCAAATTTTAGTTATAACCGTCTTTGTTTTAGCCCATCCCCGAGAAAATGTTCGTGAGTCACGAGAACTGCCAAATCACCTTACAGCAGTCTAGTTTATTCATTGTACTCATTGCATTGTGATATGTGATATGTATGACTCGTGCTGACATCGGCGCCACATGTGGCGGTGCAGGTACCTGTACTGTTCCCAGCCTTTCGACTTCACGGAAACGAGTCTTCGTCTTTGGCCGGTTCTTCCATCGTGGTATAAATACGGTCTTCGCGGATGGGTGCGTCCTGCAGCTGTCTTCTCGTCGATTGCGAACGCGTGCGTTAGTACAAACTACATCCGATTGCTGTGCATGCCTGCCCGGTACGAGCCCCAAGCTCAAGCTATCTAGGTCGGAGCTAGTTGAGCAGCACGCTGGACGTCAGCTTAAACAATGGCTACATTAAACGACCTCCCCGTCGAAACCCACATACAAATCCTATCATACCTCAATTGGCAGACCAAATATCGCTGCTCAATCGCCTCAAAAGCATGGCGAAACGTTCTCCTCGCCCATGGCCAAGATGCCCGTCTCGCTGATTGCCGCCATTATGAGGTGCCTCCATTAGAAATGGATTCCTCTATTGCCCACCCCGACCCCGAGCGTCCCGGGTTTCACAGTCTTTTTCAAGGGAATTTGATGTGCTATATTGAACTTGGTTCCGATGGCAATATTGCAGCCATTGCGTTTGCACCACGCATTAGAGCTTTGCTTAAGCCGCCTAAAACCATTTCGCCCACGATGCAATATCCTATTATTGCCAGTCCCGGATATTGCTTTCTTCTCAATGACCCAATATTCGAACGAACGCCAGATCTGCCAAAGAATGGTGCGGAAGATCCACGCCGTCTTTCGCTTGAGATGTCATTGGGGGAGAATCATCGGAGATATCAAGTACAGAACAAAGTGTGGCTATTCTCTGAAGAACCTCGTTTGGATAAGATTACTATCAAGGAATTATTAGATCTGGTGGTGGAAAATCTGCGGGAGCATGACTCGTCAGGCTGGTCTCCGAATAGGAAACGGGTTAGAGTGAGGATGAGGAAGGCATCTGCGTTCCTAACGACTGTTTACGCCGAACTTTTCGAAATACCGGAACAGAAGCCAAAAGGCAGTCAAGGGAGAATTAAGCGCCTTGTAGCGTTTGGACAGAGGTCACAACTTGTATGTTGACTTTTTCGGCCCGGGGGAGGACAAAGTATGGAACGCTGAGTTGGTAGGAGCGAGATGTTCGGGGGACTCTTGTGTACTTTGGCCGATATTTAAGGTTTATTATGTAACAAAGCTTAAAGGATCATGATATCATCTAGTCTACATAATGATAAGAAAAACCAAGAGATCTAGCGCTAGGGATTCTAATTATCTAAAACCGTGGCCTCCTGCTCTCCGACCCCGCGTATGAACTTGCCCCAGAAGATCGCAAGCTCGCCACCACTAACCATTACATACCGAACCCTCATCTTCATCAACTTCCATCTCCTTATTTCACGCTGCCGTAGCAACATGGCCACTATAAGGTCTAGCATCTCTTTTATCGTAGTCTGAGAACTACTTGAGTCGTACTCAAAGCGTTCAGCTGCGCTTTCCCAGTTGTGGGAGTGCTCAGCACCGTAACAAAATCCCTCGAACGTTTCGAGGCCCTCATTTGGTTGGTGTGCATATTTGAAAAGTGGCAGCTGTAGGAGATAGTGTTTTCGAGGGTCCAATGTGCAGACTAGGTCGCCCATTGGCCCAAACCTGGTGAAATCTGTGCCAACTATTTTGTGTATTGAAATAGACACCAGTTCTTCCTTGTAGATTATAAGTTGAGCTTCGTGAGAACTTAGAAGGGTGTGGATGCCCGGTGATGTGTTATCAGAGTAACTAGAGTCCCAATATTTGCAGGGAAATGTGTGTCCATGACTCTCTATGAGGTCCCGCCAGAGTGTGCAAACCCGAGCGCATATAATGTGAGACTCCCATTCGAGATAAGAGAAAATTTGAAGTTGAAGCTCGGAGGGCAAAACCCTCGTGATAGAGAACGGGGACTGCATCTTAGATGCTCCGAGTCGGCGGGTGCGTCGATCGCATCTGTGCGCAATGGTATAACGTTGGCCAGCGGTTAAATACCCGTTCGATTCGTCTGGCGTTATGTGTCCTTGGCCATGGCCACTCTATATATTATATCATGACAGGCCTGACTCAACACATCCCCCATTGATATCCTTAACTTCCGCTGCATTCTGGAAGCCAATCGCCATCTTGGAAGTCTAGGATATATCCAAAGCTTTGTCAATAGTTTCACTTTCAAGTTCGCCAGCCGCATTCGATTCGATTAGGTGGTTTTACATATAGCGCCTGTCAAAATAACACGTCTACAACACAAATTTGTATGTCCAACTTCAAGGATGCCTAACACAAAGGCATCAATCCTCCTCCTCCCAACAGAACTCCAAACACAAATCCTCTCATATCTTCCATGTCTCGACCAAATTCACTGTATGGGCATCTGTCCACTTTGGTGCATAATCCTTCAAAAGGAAAACCTCAAGCACGTCCGCTATTACGACCACATATACCCTACCCCCCACCGACTAACGTTCGAAGAAGACGTCGAAATCGACCTCCGGGTTATCGAAGGGCATATCGAAAAGGCTTCAATCTGGAAACGGCCTCCCGAATACAAGAAAAAACCAGCATACCTACTCGCACACATTGACTTTAACTCCGAACACCCATCTATTCTAACCGAAGCCCTTTTTAGAGAGGACTTTAGTGGGTTCGCCCCGGACAAGATTAATAAGATTAACGTTTGTCTCATCGAAGTGCTCCTTTGTGTGGTTTCTTTGGACTATGATTCAACTGCCCCTACGGCATCGTGGAAGCGACAGTGGATTCTGTCTGAGTCTCTAGATATCGGTTTCGAGAGCATGACAATTGCGAAATTCTTAGAGTTTATAAAGGAACTGGTGGCAACGAACGAATGCTTGGGGACAGAAAGCTTGGTCATGGTCAAGTTTTTGGTTGCAGGGTGGAAAAGAAGAAGGCTAGGAGCAGTAATTTCGATCAAGGAGAGAACAACTGTTAGAATATAGTCGTATAGATAGGAGGGACCCGTCAGATCTAGATCTAGATCTCGATACCAGGTGTTAGCGTATATACACTCCGTTTCTTTGTTTCAGAAAAACATATGTACGGCCGGTATACAGCCACTAGATATCGTTTCCCGTTTTATTTTCGTCGCGTCGTCGCTGTACCTTATTTTTAACAACCGAGAGAAAGGTTTAATATTCATGTTCCCAAAAGTTCCACCAATATAATCCGTTTAGACAATGCATTGACGTCGTGCTCAAGCGTGGAATCAACCAAGGTCCGTTCTTTATGCTTTAGTTGCGAAGATCATGGTCAGAAAAGCACCAAGTTCCGGTAAAATACGACCCGGCAGGCTAAATTACCCCGGATTTCCGGCTAAACGGGAGGGGTTGAGGAGAAACAGCAACGCAGTTCAAAGGTTTTTGTGTCAAAACATTTCATAGAAACTACCATTCAAAGTCTTTCTGAGTCCCCAATATCCCAGACTTTAACAAAGAATAACCGCTAGATACGTTTTATCAACCATCAACCCTTGTCAGACGGAGAAACTCAAGCTTCCATCCAAGAACCCCCAAGGATCGATTGGCTCTCCTCCAAGGAATCAATTCGCTTCCTTCCGTCTTGGCCTGGGACAAGCTATGTTGGAGCCATGGTTCAACTTTAGCATCCTAGTCTAGACAGCGTTCCTGCGTATACGCCCTATACGCTGAGGTGTTATAGACTCGTTTTTGTGTACCACGGCTCAAATTGCTGCACCTTCTGGCTCCGCCCGTGAGGGTGGAGGGCAGTTGTGAGCTGATTCCGGATTATTTGCCTGGTGGATAAAAGATCTAACATTTTGGAAACTAGGAAGACACTGGCTGCCAGAATGTATTCATGACAAGGGCGGGGAGATAGAGAGCCCCGAAGATATTTAATATAAATAGTACAGAAGAAGACCGGTCCGTTTGCAATTGGCTACACCGAGCGTGCATTCATTTCCCCTCTCAAACAATATTATCGGGCTTGGTAAAGGCTCCTAATTGTGGCATCAAGATGGTTTCCTTGAAAGTAATTTCAATTCTATCCGCCTTTTTCACGGCCTTTCCGCTTGCTGCGTCAGCTCCTGCTGAAGGTCGCACTCACAATGGCAAAACCACTGCCGCGAGGCCAAATCTATCCCCGTACCCCCTCACCACCGGCAAAAAGTTTCCTACCTCCCCTCGCCGTACCAAAACCTGTTTCATAGACGCCCTGGGTTCCGGCCGTGATGATGGTCCACAAATCCTTGCAGCGGCCCACAAATGCAACAACGGTGGAACTCTCGCATTCCTCGATGACTTGTATACGATCGGTACACCCTTGGACCTTACGTTTCTCAAGCACGTAGACTTTGATATCCAAGGAACGATCCGATTTACGGACGACATCGACTTCTGGATTAGGAACCAGTTTGAGTATTATTATCAGAATATTTCTAGCTTTTGGCAAATCGGAGGGACGGATGTGAATCTTTTCGGTAGTGGGAAAGGTGTGATTGATGGAAATGGACAGAAGTGGTACGTAAAATTAAGTGTAAACTGTGATTTAAGATTTGCAGACTATTTATCAGTACCCCGAGTACTAACGGTATCTGGGCCGGGGCAGGTACGACGCATTCGACACAAATAAGTTGAATACCACTTTCCGCCGCCCGCTGTTGCTTGTCTTCGACGGTATCAAGGGTGGACAGATGAGCGGTATTACTATGCGAAACAGTCCAAACTGGAACACGCTTATTGCCAACAGCAGTGATATGATCTTCCATGATATGCATGTCGAAGCGAAATCCACGAGCAACATCCAGGCGAAGAATACAGATGGCTGGGATACTTGTATGTTTAAAGATAATGTTTTAGCCCCAGCTAACCGAACAATTATCCTACCCATGTGACAGATGCTAACAAGCCAATGAAAACGCTAGACCGCTCAGATAACATCATTATCCAAAACTCCGTCATCAATAACGGGGACGACTGTGTATCTCTCCGGGGAAACTCGACGAATATTTTAATCCAATCACTCGCCTGCAATGGATCCCACGGGATTTCTGTGGGATCATTGGGGCAGTATTATCAAAATCAAGACATTGTGGAAAACGTATACGTTTTCAATATCACTATGACGAATGCTTCGGACGGCGCCAGGATAAAGGCTTGGCCCGGTGTATTCGGGGAGGCTATGCCTGGATGGTGAGTTCGGGTGCCCTAGCCCCTATGTTTCTTCTTCTGGTATTTTGGCTTACTTAGTCTGTTTTCCCGGGGCAGGGTTGGCGGGGGCGGCACTGGTTATGTGAATAACGTCGTAAGTAAACTTACTCTATCAATCAGGAGTATGGATATCTGACGGCAGTATGGCAGACCTATGATACAATGCTTCTCAATAATGTCGATTATGCGATCGAAATCACACAGTGTTACGGTCAGAAGAACTTGACAGCCTGTAATGAGCGTCCCGTACGTACATATCCCAGATCGGGCGCGAATCCTTCAAAATCCTGAAAGCTTACTGATCTAACCAATCATGATACTCCATATTAGTCAACCCTGGAAATCAAAAACGTCTACTTCCACGGCTTTTATGGCGTCGCTAGCAAAAAGTATGACCCACAAGTTGGATCAATGATATGCAGTAGCCCCGAGGTACGTAGAACCAATATCCATCTCACATGTTGCAGGATCTCAGACTGACAATAAACCTAAGGTATGCCACGACATCCATGCCTACAACATAAATGTTCTAGCACCAAGTGGCAAGGCTCCATATTACACTTGTTTCAATATGGATGAGTCTTTGTTGGGAGTTAAATGTCAGCCATGGAAAGGTTAAGGGGAACGTATATTTGCATTACGGAAGGCTATGGGTAGAATTTAGCATTAGATTATTATTTGATATTAGATCGGAGCTATAGGCAAAGCAGTGATAAGATATCATAAGATCCAGCGTTGAAATTTATTTGTTCCGTGGTTGCTGTCTCTCGCCTCATATACCATATTTCAAAACTGCCTTCAGCACTAAATAGTATATCTAGGGACGGGAGGTCACGAATGCGAAATTCCAGTGGGTTGTACGTTGGGAGATTGATCAATTGAGTATAGCCACTAGGAGTATTTAGAAACGTGAAACTCGATGGAACCCGCAAAAGCCCCCAAAACTTTGTAGTCTGGTCTACGAGTTGACTCTACGGTGTATTCGTCTGTTGCATTTTGTATTTCCATTTATCTAAAACGTTCTGTTTTCTGGCTAAGCTTCCGTATTACTGGTAACTACTGTCTTATTTAACTGAATAAGGAGTCCCGAAGATTCCAATAATTCAAGCAAAGAGTCCAGCTACTTTTCTCACCTCATAATACCAAGATGTCACCCTCAAACGGAAGATTATCACCTCAAACCAAGATCAACTAAGGCTCCTCGAAGTCGACGAATACTATTTTGGTGGTGTAGTTACACATTTGTAGAGGAGGAAGGCTTTGAAAGGAAATACTTAGTAGTGTCGAAAGAAGTTTGATCTTTGAACTCGTTGATAACTTTACTAATGTCAATTATTTCTGCTTCAGGAGGCCGGATTAGCAAAGTCAGGGACGATGGATTAAGGGGTTTGTGGATTTGGGGTGATTTGGAAAAGGTTGATTTGCTGGAGGACATCGCCTTCCGAGCATTTCTCTTCGGTAATTGGCTTTGTAGAAAACGCTATTTTCTTTTAGAAAGTCGTTATTCAGGACTTGGAGTATCTGGTGGTGAATCCGGGACTGGAACGATAGGTCTTGGTGGCATTTTAGTGAGTGATTTAAGACTTGGAGTATCTGGAATTGGAACGATGGGTCTTTGTAGCAATTCTTTTTAAAAGCTTGGATTAGGTTACTTTATCGTAGGGGGAAGGGAAGAAGGGAAGGAAGAAGAGATGTGGGTTTATATAGGTTTCTGTTTGGGGAAGGAGACGTCGATAGATACCCCGAGCTTGTGAGTCCCAGGCCGAAGGTGGAACATATTATGCATCTAGATATTAATATGTCCATCTACACCTAAGGTGCGGAGGTAGAGTAGATGAAACGATTTATGGAGATACGTCAATTTGAACTGATCGGTTATAAAATATACCATAGTATAACCATGGAATTAAGTTTGAGGAAATAGGCTGGTTGGAGCTGATATACCGGTCAGAGCGGGTAATATACACTACCCAGCGCTGACTATAGAACTGTTCCCTGCATCTCTGGAATTTTTTAAAAAGGCGACAAAAACACTACAGGTTCAATGGCACACATTATTAGCTATAGCCTAGACTAACCGACCATAAGGGTCTTGAGTTTTTTTAACAATTTTATTTGGCCATTTTGTAATTTTGTTTCATGATGCTATGCATACGGTATTTTTTGACTGATGTGCTTCTTAGATTGTGAACGAACATTTCGAGCATGCATTATAATCACCAGGTCTGCCTACCTAAATAAATATATATGTTTCCACGTCTATTAGCACAACTTAATACTGGTCCGCAGTATATGTGCGAATTGATCAGGCTGTTAGCGAGCCCGAACATGCTTCCTATAGCCAACGTTATAGCTTGTCACATGCACACAGCAATAGAAGCCATCGATAATGTTGCTCGTTTCGCTTAGATAGCTGTAGAAAAACTCGACGTATTGACTAGCCGGCTAAGAGATATAAAAGAAAGGATCACAAGGTCCTGAGGGTATTAATCTGAGGACATTGTGTCGCTGGTTAAATGCTATTGTGGTCCAGCGAAGTGTATTAGCTAATATTAGCTTATATCAAGAAAGGATATTTGCCCTGCAGGCCTGGTTCTGATCAAGTGTCGTTGGAGTTTGAACATATCACTAACACTGTAACTGACAAGTACTGGTCAGAGCCAATGCAATGCCTCTTGGTTAGAGCAACATTGAGGATTATATTATTCACTTTGCGGTGATAATTATATAAAATAAAAAAATAAAAAATAAAAAAACCCTGGGGAATTAATGTTGTCTTGACGCGAGGCTGACATGGCGACACACAGAAAGGTCTGGCTTCCCCGTCCGCCAAATCAGGTAACCCACAACACAAAATGATATTCCATCTAGAGTTTCGCTCGTGAAGTTCACCTGCTAAAGTCTATCACCCCGCCAGACGAATCGGGAGTTTCTCTACATAAGCTTAGTGGGCTATCTGGTAATAGTGGAGTCACTGGTACCCGCCTTCTATCCTTCCAAAAATCGTCCATGCCCTAGGAAATCCCAGGCGATTGGCTAGACTTTGAGGAGTCCATGGATTCAATGGCTAGACAAAATCCCTCGAACACCGACATACAATAATACGTCATCTGCATCGAGGTACATCGTCGAAGCGATGACATTGCCCGTTGCGGCGCAGCTTGCATGAATGTCCATCGAACATCCTTGTCGACCCCTCCCGCGTAATCGGTTGCCTGCATAGTCGAGGTGCCAGTAAGCCGTCCCAAGAGCCTCGAAGGCAAATGGGCTCGGTTATGTAACTCGTCTCACTGATGTACCAAACTGCAGTACCACATCGACTTGTCAATGAAGTCATTCCTAGGTCATGGCACCACAAGCTTTCCCAAGGGAATTGCCTAATGCTATACGTATATACCATCTTCGGCAATTAAAAAAAAAAATGTCACTTTTATATGTTCATCATTGATAATCTTGAACCTCCGTCGATAGTTGAAGCTTGAAGCTTCGAGTGCAACCGCAGAGCAGGCCACATTCTCACCCATAACAAGGACTACGTATACTCGACAGGAACCATTGTCGCAAATGAGTATATAATCCCATCGAAACCTCGAATCCCAATAGACCCCCGCTCCGGCGTTTACTTGGCACATCAACTTTACACTTCAATCAGATCATTTGATCCCGCCTTTGCGGCTGAACTGCATTATACGAAACTCATAAGCCACACCGACCAGGCCGGCCTTTCCCAACGCCATTCCAACTCGATATCGATAAGAAATCCTACGACAATATTGTCCCCGAAATCTTAAGTCCATATAGTTTTTTTGTTGGATCCTAGGTAAGGTAAGGGAATCATGTGGAAGGAGGGCGCGAAAAATAACTGCATATATATTGCAGTGTTTTACCCCGCTACGATGGTCCTTTCCCCCCCTCATTCCCTCGCTCGCGGCGCAGTATAGAATATCATAGTTATACCTTGAAACTCTATCTTTTGGAACCTTCATTCCACCTCATAATTTCCAGTTTATTCTGTAAACCCATCTCAAATTTCACTAACATCGGCCAAAATGTTCGGTAAAATCAAAGGCTTCGCCGATCTCGCCGAAAAGAAACTGGGTAGTCTCCAATCCCAAGCTAGTTCTTCAATGGCTGGACCTTCGAGCGGTGGGGGCCAAGCGGTCATCCCGGCGATGGAGGCTCTTGCCGCACAAGTCGCAATCTTCCCACAATTCGTTGCGCAGAAAACCGAAGCGCTCGTTTTAAAAGAAAAGGTTTTCTCGCTCAGCGGGGACTCCTATGATATTACGACGGTTGAGAAGGTGCCTGTCTTCAAGGTAGTTATTAGCTAACCACAAAAGAGGGGTAGTCGGTTTGAATGTTGTGCGCTGATTAGATCGTGAATAGGTCCAAGGCAAGAAACTATCTTTGAGCGGCCGGAAAGTCTTCGCCGACCAGCAAGGAAACGAACTTTTCCACCTCCGAAAGGAACACTTGAGCATTCACACCACCTACTATGGCGAAGATGCTTCCGGAAAAGTCTTGTTTGAGGTCAAGAGCAAATTCAGCAGTATGTCCTTGAACTCGTTGCCTTTTTAAATAATTGTTAGCTGTGCGATCAGAAGGTTCTAATGACTGCATATAATTGTTTAGTTGGAAGCTCCAAGGCCTACGTCAACTTCACCGATGCGGTCGGCGTCGCCCATTCCTTGCTCATGAAGGGCAATTGGTTTGATACCAAATCTGACATTGTCGATGAAAAGACTGGCGCAGTCGTCGCATCGGTTAACCGCAAAATCTTCAATCTCGGTGAAATCGTCGGAGGCCAGCAGACTTATGTGCTAACGGTTGCTCCTGGAGTTGACATGGCACTCATGTGTGCGGCATGCATATGTTTTGATGAGAAGAACAATGAGAAGTAAGCTTCTTTCTTGTTACGGAACTAGCCGATCTTTGCGATGAGGGTGCTGCAATGAAACGAGTAAGATATCAGCCTGGAGCTTTGTTTCCTTTGTAATGTATGTTAGGGATGTTGCGTAAATGGCTTTGTCTACGAGGCGGGGCAAGCGGGCCGGCGGGTATCCTGGAGATCGTGGAAGGATTGGATGTAAAATTGGAGTAGTTCTTACAGACTGGCCCAAGATTTTCGCGTGTCATCGAATGCGCCTGCAATGCAAATTCTCGTATAACCTCGAATTCGGGCGCGCGCTTGAGGCAAAGGTTCTCGTATTGAGGATTTTTAATTTTCCCATATTGATATGCATATAATGCACCCCGTATTGATACGTATTTCCCGTATCGGCTCCGTGTTGCAGACGCCACAATTTGAAAAGTCTTCCACGTGGTTAACATTTCAGCTTCGTGTTCGCCATTTACAGGTCCACGCGATATGAATCTAACGTTGGCGGCCCGAATGTGGTTGGGCGGTAGAACGTAGGACGGGAAAAAATAACGTTGACGTTCTGCGGTGGTCGTATTGTTACCGTCATCAGGCCGACCAAGCCCAAGAACCCAGTTCCCCGTCGGATAGTCGACTAGCACAGAACTGCCGCCATGACCGCTCAGCTCAGCTTACCCAAAAACAGGGCCGTCGTTTTTTTGTCTGGACGAGGAACTTTCCGGATATGCATATGTGTCTAAGATAATTGATAGATGTATCACCTGCTTTCTAGAAGGTGTATATAAGACCGTTCATGGAAGCCTCGACTGTGTCAGTAAAAGAAAAATTATCGATCAGATTTCAGAGTGATACAGTCGTTTCAATGCTCATCCCATCAAACCCAGCGTCCCTGGGCGCCATCATGCCCAAAACGATCATTCCCCAAGATATTTGGCTCTTGGCCTTACTGCCCTTAGCTGTGAGCACCGGTTTCGCGTAAGTTGGTCGATTTTCCTTGAAAAATATCTAGTCCGACGGATATGGCTGTAGATTCCGATAATTCTTATCCACTGTGGATTTCAGTCCGTATTTCCAGCTCTATTTATCACCAATTGCTTTGGTTTTTGCATATGCCTAGAGGCCCACTTCCAAGTTCTGTGGATTTCAATCACTGCGCTAGTTTGGATCATCTGTTGGCTCGTCAGCATGCAGCTCCACTTCCAACTTTTTTTTTTCCTAAAAAATTTCCCCTCTTCGAAGATGGGACCCGCCCACTTTCGATCGATTAATTGGCTTTAACAGATCCATTTTATGAGATCCCGCCCCTGTTCGCCAGGCCTGCATACTCATAGATCTTGCCGAATAAGCTTCGAAGGCTTGCAAGCCAGCCGACGCCATTTCAATGCAAGCAAGCATTTCTCCTTCGTTTCGCTTCGTCGTCACTGTGCATCCTTGCCCTGCCCTTAATTATAATTATAAGCTTAAGCCTGCAACATTAGTCTCAAACTAAGTTATTTCCCCATCTACCAAACTTACCTTAAAATCTACGCTTCTCCGGACCTTTTTTTCCTTGCATTAGTCCGCATCTATGAAGTACTATCCTGCAAGTGTCTCCACCAAAAGAACTCTCACCTGCCATGGAACCCCGATTTGCTCGTCTCCACTTTGCGAAGGGCTGGCTGTGTGTTTCCGGCCGAGACACGGCTTGACCCCAATGGGCTGTTGCAATGACGATCCTGATCTGTCCATCGCCCAAACGGGGAACTGTGGCTGGTGATCGATCGCTACTCGGAGACCCCCTGCCAACCCGGCCTGTTTTCTTAGGCCATCATTTTTGATTCAACTGCAACTGCAACTGCAACTTCTCGAATGCATTGCAGGCAGGCTGCGCTTACTCCACCTGAACACGTAAAGGCTGCAGGTTGGAAGACCTGGAATTGGCTTGCTTGCTTGCTTACCACTCGTGGAAAGCAGTCGGGTCTCAAGATGTGCGCTTTGGAATGAAAAAAAATAATTCTTGAACGGGGTGCATTCCTGCAGGTCTTGAAAGGTTGGAAGTCGCGAAGGTTAACGTTAGTCTGGAGAAAAAAGACCCGAGATTGGAGATTACTTGGAGTATAAAAGTCTTCCGGTAGCCCATCCGTGACTCGCCTCCTGTCTTCAGAGCTTCCTCTCTCTCTTTCCTTCTTTCATTCCAAAACTGTCCACGTTCCTGTACCGAGAGTTTTTGGTGTCTCTGGTTTATAGTTTTATAATTGATACTCGGTTCATTCTTTTCGTATCTTATAACATTATAGGACAATGGTCGGATTCGCGAAATACTTTAGCGCCGCCTTAGTCTGCGCGCAGAGCTTCGTTGCTGCTGTCGACCCGCAGGCTGTCTATGATGGCGGAATCAAGGGCAACAAGGGACCCATCAAGTTGAGAATTGGAAACGGTGGTGCCGGGCAGAGTGGACTTATCAAAGGCATGTTACATATCTTAAGACATCCATGATTATATACAACTACTAACACACAAGTTTATAGTTCTCGCCGACGAATTTATCAAATTCGAGGTCAAGAGAGGAGCTAAACCATTCAGAGTAGGATGGTACCTCTCTGACACTACCGTTTCCATCAACTACCTTCAAGCCGGAACTGTTGACGTTGGTTTCACATACTCCGAAGTTGCGGAAAAGATCGCAATTCAACAAGGAGTCGCCACATCACGACATTACGCCTGGAGAGACCATTTCCTTCTCGTTGGGCCACCAGAAAACCCGGCAAAGGTATCCAAGTCATCAGATATCTTGACAATTTTTTCGAATATCTACAAGGCTGCTCAGAATAACCCGGCCAATGCTACTGTGCCGACGAGATTTTTGAGCCGATACGACAAGTCAGCTACAAATATCAAGGAGTCACAGTTGTGGATTGGTATTGGTCAGGTAAGAATAAACATTCAATCCATAGAATAAATTTACTAGAAATACTTTATGCTAACGGTTGTTGAATTAAAGGTTCCATGGGCTACTGCCTACTCCACCTGGTACCACGCATATATTACCTTTCCGATCCAAGCCCTTACTGCTGCTGTCCTTCTCAAGGAATACACCATCACCGATCGAGGCACATACCTTTCCATTGACCCCGCTCTCGCCAAAAAGACCGTTATCTACAAGGCCGCAACAGACAATGCTACCGATCCGTTGTTGAACCCCGCCTTTTTGCTCATTGGAAAGAAGGCTACCAACTTGGGAACTGTCAACAACTTCAGAAAGTGGGTTGTTGATAAGAAGTTGGGCCAGAAGGCTATTATCGCCTTTAAGAAGAACGGCAAGCAGTTGTACACTGGGGCTCCTTGAAAGCTGCTGAAGCTCTAGGGTATAAGGAAGGAATTTATTTATAGTTGATGTATGGCTTTCGATCTGGAGGTCGAATTTTCCTAGTTCCTGACAGGTTTCTTATGATGGGACATTATTTTTGGGTACGTCTTCGTTTAGATGGAATCATTTAGCGGTGTTATTATTTGTACAAGCCGCTATCAACGATTTGCGGCGATTTAGCATTTTCTAGCTATAGTTGAATATAATATATAATCATGGGCGTGAACCCGAAGTCGCGAATAGCACCGTCTTTGAGTCTACTCTACGGTCCTTCCATTTTAATTTTGTGTTCTGAATTCATGAAGTCGCTTTCTATTCTTGTTATATGAACCTTGAGCTTGATAGGTCTGACATGGATCCGCGCCGAAACGGAGCTCCACTCAACAACTCTGACTTCGGAGGGCAGAAGCGGGGCTTCATTCGTCGATACTACTCTACACAGTATTCTCGACACGAAATATGGGCCTGCAAACCTGGCGTGCATGGTGGTGCTTAGCCGGACTCAGCAATTTATTGATCGTAGGTCGGTAGAAGGTCACAAGCATTATATAAGTACCGCCGCTCAGGCGTTGTTTGCTTCGAATTCGAAATTCGGTTCGGAATAACGAAGTATTCAATTCAAGATGGAACCCAAGCTTCAAAAGCACGATCTAGGAAACCTACAGGTTCTGCCATCGGAGCTCCTTTTGTCAGTATTCGTATATTTGAACTCTGATGACCAGAGGGCGTTCTCAAAATGCTCTAGGTCCTGCTACTACCTCACTTTTCGATCGCGAATCCGCGGTTTCGTTTGGAATTCGAATTACAAGGACACTTTACCTAGTCTTTTGCACAGTTTTGACGACGGGGATGCTTTGCGCCACTCGTTCAGCACATTAGGTAGGACACAGTTAAAAGAAGCTAACGTGGCTAGTCCTCTAAGATCTTCCAGTTCATTTTCGTCATGTATGGAGAAGGACTTGGAATTTACTGACCTTTAAGTTTTATAGGTCTGCCAAGTTGGATCTCGAAACCGCCGATGGCTTGGGTGCTCCGTTGGCCTCGTTGTTTTAATTCCCAGCCGTCACCAGCATTACAATCCGGCTGGTTGAATCCCTTCAGCTTGAAAGAACTTTATATGTTAGGTTTCTTTCGTTCCTCTCAACTCTCCCGTACTACGATAACCTCACATATATCAGTTTTGAATGGAAGGGCCATATGACGTCAAAGAAAATGGGTAACCGATATTCCAGACACATTGATCCTTACGAATCGGATCCAGATACTGCAGTGGATGATGCTGTTACAATCATGGATCGACCTGTGGAACTCGAAGTATTTGAGGAATGGGAACATAAGGCTCTCGAGCGGCAAAAGGGAACTCTAACTCTAGGCGAAGAAGCTTTCTTCGGTCGCTTTGTCTCGAGGAATGCGCTGCGTAAGCTAGTTTCGAGGAGACAGCTCCACCTCCCGAGGGACCTCCAATCCTTCCAACTTGCGATATCAGAATACGAACCCTCCTTCTGTCTACCTTTTGTCCCGTGCGAGACACTCACTACCCTCTTTCTCAACATTCCACAATCAGATATGGTCACGCACACATCCTTCGTAGAACTAAACGATGTTTTGGAAATTCCATTCATCAAAAACCTTATGATCTCTTTCCGTGAGGGAAATTATTATTATTACGAAGAGTTCCTAAAGCGGTTACCCAAACAATATCCCAACCTAATATCATTGGCATTCAGAGGTGTTCGGGGTTGTAGTGTCTACCTTTTCCCGATACCAAACTTCCTAAAGCTCGAGTCTCTCGACTTGGAACCGAGTAGAAACTTTCAGACCAATCCCGATGATGAGCTCGACATGATGGAGGGAGCACTTAGGGACCGGTTGAGGACTGGTGATTTTGCATCACTACGAACGTTCAAGCTGACTGCCCCCGAACAAGCCACGCAGATGGTCATGATCTGTAGTATTTCGAGGGCTGAGGGTTCGGGTGACAATGTCAAAGGCCTAGCGTGCAAATGGAAGGTTTACGAGAATGGAAAAACTCGCTCGGTTGAAACCGGGGTTGGGGAAGAGGAGGAGGAGGAGGAGGAGGAGGAGGAGGAGGAGGAGGAAAAGGGAGAAGAGGGAAAGGAGGAGGAGCTAGGGGGATAGGGCTGGGGATAGAAACGGCGAAAATAAGGGCGGTCGCGGGGAAGCGGGCCAAGGAGCTGGCCAGAAGGTTCTGCAACATCTTCCGCCACTGGTGAGGGAATTCCATACTGAATAGCCCTCGGTAGTGAAGATACGAGATTAACTAGCACGATACATGTATACAGCGTTTCGCAATCCGATTCTTCAATTTTGTACAGCTTTGCCTCACTAAAAATCCAACAAGCTAGAGATAGATTGATCATGAGGTTGGGTCATACTACTGTTGGGATCTTTTATCAAAAAAGAAACAGCCAAACCACTGGGTTACTTTAGAAGATTAGTCCCACAGCCGTCAATTCGCCTCAATTTGGTTGTATCGAGATTATCAACGTCGTAGAGAGTGATATTTCGTGGCTATTCCTCGAGAGCGGACTTCGGAGAGCTAACAAGCAAGGGCTGCAAATCTGAACCACAACGATTCCTGCATCGTAACATCGACGCAGTCTCTCACACTCGGATATCCGGATATAACGATGAAGCCAGATCATTATTGGGTCATGGCTAACTTACTCTTCGAGATATACGGACCAACGTATGGACGAGGTCGAGGAAGAGAGTAGAATTATTCTTATTAACCGGCACTGAATATAAATAATATTATGCAGGGTAGTTTTAAGAGACCGGAAGAAAAATGTATGAAATACGGATTGATATAACGATTCCTGAATTATAGGGACCAGCACCGCATATTGTCATGCGGTATCTAGCAAGATCTATGGGTTATTGCTAGAACGATATGGTTATCCTTTAAAGTGACTATCTGTATGCTTTTGAGGTACCGATTTTGGAAATTCCATTCTTGCATAAACAATTAAACGACTCCACAATCAAACGTTGACAATCCAGTTTTCGCTGTTGGCCAACCTCTGAACGAGCTTTATAGATGTGTATCTAAACAGGAATTTTAAAAACTCCCCGCCCAAATGGTATAACTCGTCTGATCTCAACAATGCTTTGATCTTATAAGTCCCCTGTAAACTTCCGTTCAGCTCCGCTATATTCGTAGACACGTTTAGACGGATATAGAGCCATCTATATCCCCAGAAAAACCACATTCGTAGTTTCCTTGAACCTAGTGAACCGGAGCCATGCCGGTAAATTTGTCCCAAATTAGGTTTCTACCGCTCAGCTAAACTATCGACGGGGTTTACATCCTCGTTTGCTTGACCTCTCTGTTTGAATTTAACACCGTCCCATCGGAAACGATACCCCTGAGGCTATCGCCCCCAGACAATATTTAAAAATGGCCAACGACACAAATACTGCGTCCCGAGTTCCCATTACCGGCATAGTTAGATAACCTAAAACTCGCGTAATGGAAAACAAGCAATGCCGCAGCATCGACAAGAAAATGTGGCAAAATGCTAAAACTTCGTTGTCAAATATATTTCTGCAAGATCAATGCACTTGTGCCAGATCAATGCGATAGACCGTTAGAAAATGACATGGGATGTAACACGTTAAAGGTCTGGACCGAGCCCTCGTACCGACATAGTACCGGTAGCCTTACCTATATCATCTATTGGACAACGAGACAGGCTGGTATTGTCGACATGTCATGCCGATAACGCCCTCAAACTCGTCTTCAACGTTTCGTTCCCAGCCTCCAGGGATCCTCCATGAATGTAGCTCTGGTTCTGATGCACCAAAGACGGCATGTTATAGCATATGCCTTATTGTAGGTGTCACAGCCGTTTTGCGGACCTCAAATGAGCCAATCAGTCATTAGCTCTCAACAACTAATCACACAAAATAGCTCTTTAGGTTTGTGGCAGATGCACGGTGTTGAATTCAAGCTAATTAACGGGCTGCATATATGACAGCAAGCAAGCGGAAGTTTTAAATGACTAACCCACCTCATCAAACTAATCTCCAAGTAGACATTCGATGCTGGTTAACTTAAGTACTTTCCCGCCACTCAATCAATCCTCTGGAAAGAAGTTCGCACTCAAAAGTCGAAAGTTAGGTACCTCAAGCATCAAACGCATGAAGCGTAGAAAACTATATTTGATTTGAATGTATATAAATGTTGCTGCATTGTCGATTTAAGCGAGGCGGGGAGGTTATGAGTTCTTCTATATTTGGATAGGACCAGAACACCTCTTCGACTATCAAACGGTCTACAGAGCATGGCCCGTTTTAATTTTTTTTTATAGAAACCCGATGATATGAGGGAATCAACGCATGCACGTCGTTTAGAGTTACATGTATACAGCGAAGCTCGATAGTCCAATCTGAGTATCGACCTGGCTGGATTTGTGGGGTTTTGTTGGAGGCAAACGCCACAGCTCAAGGCAGCTGGACCTATTAATAAAATTAAAAAAAAGTCAAAGTACACCTCTGCAAACCAACGCACTTGAGTATGAGCGCTCTGAATTTAGTTTCACCAAAACCAAGCTAAGGCATAATGTCAACAATTATATGCACGACACTGCGGAACTCTATTTTTTCATCTACATCTCGAGGCCCGAGAGCTTTGTTACATATAGCAACGTCTAGAAATCGGAATTTTCCGGGGAGTAAATTTGCAGGGGAACATTCTCCATCACCTCTATTGAAATGCGATTGCGAAGTACTGCGCCCGGTTTGTAAATTAGAGAAATGAAATCAAAGATGCTACCATGAAAGCAATCCCCTCTGGTATAATGACTAGACTCCGTGAAATGAAACTCAATCTTGTACATAAAAGAAAAAAAATATAATGCTGTAGTTATAATGCAATACATGGTAACCGTAGATATTAGATACCTGATAGATCGTAGTGATAGGAAAAATAGAAAAATAAATCAACGCAATCATTAAATTTCTTTTTGGTGAAGGAGCTGGAATCATTGCTTTGGCGTATGCTCCACCACCCCTATCGTTGCTGTTGAATCCCTTCTCCCTCGTCTCCATAAGCAGAAAAATATACCAGCTAAAAACAAGAGAACCGTCAACCCGAGTCCGAGACCTAGACCGAGAGCAATTCTAGCTGCTTGCGAGAGCCCTGACTCCGAGTATGCCTCCGGGTCGTCTTTACTATCTGGTTTGCCTGTGTAAGTCGTGTGCGACATATCCGGTGATGTTTGACCTGGGGTAGGGCCTATGGGTATTGAAAATATCGTTAGCAACTTATGTTCCAGAAGGTCGTCCCATAAGCTAAAACTGCCGCGTGGAATTTATATTGTTAAGTAATAAATCCACTTAGGCATGTTGTATTTCTGATTATAAGGAAACCACTCCGACGAACCGTTACCTCTGCTTGAAAGAATTTTGCTGGTACCTAATGTCGACTGTTCCGCCCGAACGGCATTTACTTGAAGGCAGTATCGTCGATATATGCTTAATGCACTCGAAAGGTCGGCAGCCGATGTTGTTTGACAGTTTTTTACGAAACTTGAGATAAACCTCGTGGCAGTGGCAGCTGCTGTGGGTTCGCAATAGCATTCGTTCTTCGCATATCGACCGCACCCGAGACCCATAGCGAGGTCTTGGAACTCCGGGTCGTCTCCTCCACGACCAAACCCGCCGTTGTACCAAAGACATGACTGCACACACTGGCTGCCATCCCGGTAACCCTGATCGAATACAACGTTGACTACCGCTGTCGGGGCTTGGGCAGTTGTGTGAGGAATGAAGAGAGCGAATCCCAGGACCAAAGAGGAACCGGTCGTAACGAGGACGTTCCAGGTAGGTAGCAGCATCTCGTCCAGTAAAATCGAAGAAGAGTATTAGGGCGGGCAGGGATCAGTCGTCGGAGAAAGTGTTGTTTTTGTAGTAAATTTGGGCCTGTGTAACACCACCTCTTGTTTGCATTGAACGTTTGCACGTTTGAGCCTTTCGACCACCTTTTTAACCTTTTATCGCACCGGGACCATAAAAGAGTTGGACAGATCCAGGTCCAGAGAAATCCATCGTGAGATATTCCCACTTTGTTATGGGGCTAACTGGGCTTTTAAAGGTGCCCCTTCTGAACAAATATTTCCAAACTATTGCAGTTCGATCCATCACTAAGAGTGTCCTCAAAAACCATTGGACTCTCAGCCGCAGCTTGCATTGTCCACGGTGGACTAGCGTGGAATCCGCAGCCACCTATCGGATCTAGACTCTACAGGAGATTTTGGGGATGGCGGGTTCCGCATGGTCGCGCGTCATTTAAAGACATATTGCTCAAATTGGATATCTTTTAGCTCTAACTATTCGCATCTTTGAAACCATTTCGTTCATTAGAACCTTTTCATCCGATGTTAAAATCTCAATTTCTCGTTGATATTCACTGCGTTGGATATCTAAAAGTATCGCCAAAGATTCCAAGAATAAAAGAAACATCTCACTGTCAAAGAATGCCTAAAATAACCTGTTCGTGACCATCTGATGCAAAAGAGGGGAAAGCATAAGAGAGCAGCTTTTGTTTTGCTACGAGTTTTTTTTATACTGTTGTCGGCACCTGCATCTCAGAAGGGCAAGTACACGCTTGTAACCGAGCTTTGAGCACTAGCAAGCGGCACTCTCTATCACTCTGCGTCACGGACTTAGCCATAACCTTACACCTACCATCTCCACTTTCCCTAACGGTCTATTCTCAGAAAGTCTGATAAAACCGGTCTACCAATCTATGTATGTCTAGTGTAGCCGCGCCAGTAGCTCACTCGCTTGGCATTTCGACCAGGAATCCATATAGTCGGTTGTGCTCAGACATTAACATCACAGACATCGTGCAATTGATATCGATGGGAGAAAGCGAACTACATGGTGGAGAAACAGCATGACCTCTGAAGCAATGCAATGCATGCACAGTTCGTCGACAGCGGGAAAACTCGTCACTGGCCATGGGGTTTGGCCGAGGACGACAGCACAATACCCAATGATGACAGTCGTTTCGACGCCGGTTGGTTCGGTTTAGTACAGCCGAATAAAAAGCATAGTGACTTTTGAATTCAGGGATAACATACGAGATGGCTCTGTGCTTGTCTGAGTTGAAGTGAGTAGTTCCAAGTGCCCCGGTGCACGTAGATTTTGCCCAGGAATTTGCTTGTTTCTCAGTGATAATCTCACTAGGTTTCGGCAGCCCAAGCCGTTCCCAAAGGTCAAGGATCTACAGAAACGTCGGAGGAAGTAGCGTTATATCTCGGACTCTCTTAACCCTACTGTCCTTACTCGCAGCCAGCTGCGCAGCTGAACCGTACATAGTACGATGCACCAGACGTCTGATCGGCGGACGGCCTAAACTCGAAACGTTCGGACTGAGATGTCTCGAGGAGCAATATCAAAAAACGATTTATTGGCAGACAGCCTCCCCGAAGTTCGGTGTGGAGTGTGCCATAGCAAGACTGAGGACAAGAGGGCCTGATGTGAGCCCAGAGATTTTTCTAGCACGATGGCGTTCAGAGACCCGGAGCTCTGTGGGTTCCGAAAAAGAAACCTTTCACGCCAGAAAAGTGGTCCCGTCCCCCCAATATACACGTATGCAATGCGACGACCTTTGGAAATCTCCTCAATAAGCTTAAATTCCGCCAGATCTCTCAGTTTAACGGCCATGGCGGCGGCTCCGTCATCACGAAGGGAAAGGAGGAAACTAGGCTTGGTTTCCCGTATTAAACGGATAATTAATGCCAGGAGTAGCAGGGTCCAACTTTTTGAGTTGCTTGTAACAATAATACAACGTGCTCTATCGATACCACCCTTTAGATATGTTTCAAAATCGCAAAGAGAGAAAAAAAGATACTTCCGACATCCTAGTCATCTACAGGTCAAACAAGAACGAAAGAAAATATGCAGGTGCAAATTCTCGGCTCAGGATCCTAGGACCGTGACCAACCATACAGGTTTCCCCTTTTTTTCGATTACCTAGAAGTGTTAATAATGGTGTTGATATATGTCGCCGTCCCAGCACGGAGCCTTTAGCTCGACACGAGAACATTTTCTTCACGCAGTGCAAAAGCCCACTTGCAGGTGATCAAAAGTGGACAAATCCTGAAAATTGCATATCTCCAATGTCCGGATCGATCCGGATAGCGCACTTTCATCGGATGATTTTTTTGTTTTATTTTTTTTTTGTTTAATGATTCTAACGTTATAACAAGCCTCTAATGGTCTCTTATACGAGTTATGTCTTACGTTAAAGGATACCTTAGGACCCATTCCACTCGTAACTCGACCCTAAATCTCTACTATCTCCGTGGGTACTACATGCTTAGTCCCCAGGAACACCCGCGCCTCATGTGGCAAGGCCCCCTACACCTCCCCTTGCAGCGGAGATTTTGCAGGATGATCCTGCACACCCAAGTTTGAGCAGGGTTAGAACTGCGAGTGTAAAGGACTTTTTTCGCCCTTGAGCCGCACAAACCGGGGAAAGCGAGCCAATGCTCAGAAACTGGTCACTTGGAAGGTCAAAACAAGATTTTACCCCCCCAGCCCCGCCGTCTCCAATGAGGCATGCAGGGGGGAGGCAAAAGCAGAGCGAAAGTATAAAATACCTCGATCACCTGATACTTTCAGTGCAGAGCAATGTATTCACTCCGAAAACCTGTCTCACCACAACCTCCGCTAGATCAATAGCTTAAAAACACCTCCCACACCCGCGGATGGAAGCGACTGAGAAGCGAGCGAGGGCGTGTGAGCTCTGGATATGGGTCTCAGTTTCGAAGTCTGTCAAAAGAAATCCTAAGTGGATATTCATATAGCATCGGATATTAGATTGGAAGTTGAAAGACAGGGAAGATGGATCATCCGTACCTTCCCAAGCTGATAGGGAAATATCTGAGACCCGCCAATCTATCAGGTCAATGCGGGAAACCGGGTTTTGTCCATAGTTAACTAGTTTCGCAATGCCGCTAGCTCAATAACCGAACGCAATTAGTTTATGTTTCAAGGTCAGGTACGGTCAGATCGTCTTCGAAGTACTTAAAAATATATCAAGTTGATATATCAAGTTTTTAGTGTAATTTTCTAAATTAAAGAACATGTCAAAGGACCGTTCGCCTCCTTCGAAGGAAAATCTGTCATAGCAAGCAGTCTGATATATATAGGACCAATCCCGCCTCCTCTTTTGGAACCCGAAAAAAGTGGGTCCATAGCTGCTTCAGATTCAACTCTTCTCCACATCATTTTCCCCACTCCACTTATGTAACACCGCTAGGTCGCTGTGAGGTAAAGCCTCCTCAGCCAACAACTAACTATGAACTCATTTATGCATACCAGAACTTCCCGTCACCTGTTTACTATTGCAAGCCCCGCGGGACCCGCCGTCATGTGTAAACTCAGAACGGCTCTCCAGAAGAAACCTAAACAAATTGCTAGCTTGAAAAAAAAAAAAAAAAATCAAAAAGGAACTCGTTTCTTTTGAGAACCTGCAGCATGCAGTTCATGCATCGCTGATACATACATAAACGAACGAGAACCATTCTAGCACTAGCTCCCAAAGCGTGAAGCACGTGGATTGATAAGCACGAAATTTTCCTTCTTCGGCGAGCTGATCCTACTGATTTTGGCTCGCGCCCAGATATCTAACATTGCGTCTTCTGTTCTTGGTCAATTCGAGAGCCTCGAGGCGACTCATGGCCGTACATACATGAAATTCTGAGGTTGGATATTAAGTATATCGATATCAATAGAGGCGGGAAAAGATCAACATTGCATCCAGGCAGCAGCTTGCTTTTCTTTCAAAAGGTCCGGGTCTATGTAAACGAAGATCAACGTCCCGATATACTACATAAATCGGTCCGTTACGGAACGCCATCTGTTGCCATTCGGATCTTAGAATACCCGATTCCACCCTTCTCGCTGATGCCATGCGGAAAGACTTGCAGTTGATAAGAATAACGTTATAACATCGGTTGATATCGATACTTTGGTTTTAAACATTGTAGATGTCGGCAGAAACTTGAAAGCTTGATCATGAGGATCCGATATGAATCTAGCTCTAAAAGATACAAATTCACCGGTTAGCGGCCTTCATGCTTCAGTTGCCATGCAGGGGGTGGAAATGTGCATGTCAGAAGATATACTAATCTTGACTGGTCTATCAGATGCCGTGGGTGAAAATAGCCTCAAGAACCTTAACGCCATTGTGTAACTCGAACGCTGGAAAACTTTACTGACCTGGTACGTTTCTGAAAACTCATTCCGACATAGCCTAGATGTTTAAATAGACTTCATTCAGGCTGAAGTCTTTCAAGTTACTAATTTAGGAAGTCTGCGTTCTTAATTTACAAGGTCATCCGTATCGAAGACCTGGAAAACTCGAAACTATAGATTATGAGGCCCACTGTTGGCGATGCACGTATATGCATACATGAAATTCTTAGTTCCGATAGTTCGACATCGCGATGTGCATGTAACCGAGATGTCCGTGCAGAGTTTGAACATGCTTACGGCGTATCCATACACCGAGAAGACTGAGAACACGGAGCAAATTCGTATACCCTGAGATCGTGATATCAATCCTTATGGCCGTATCGAAAGATAGTTGTCAACAGAACATACATTGACAGTTCTGGCCCTAAACATGATCAGCTGCGGGATCGAGCTCATTTTTGCCCGTAACAGGCTTCATAAATTCATGCTATAGGCACAAAGCTAAACTAGAAGTAGTTAACGTCGAAAATACTCATATTATGGCCGCCTATACCTTTTGACAGCTTATGAATTCGGTGCAGGACGCAATCCCGCGAGAAACTGTCAAGGTCCTTTCTTCAACCCCATTGAATATCATCTTCCTTTACAGCTCGCTACGAATCTACTTCTTTAATTCTAAGAACTTCATATTTTCAAAATTTTGAAGACCAGCTTCTATTCCATCTAACACTATAATCGTTACTAGACTACTATAATCTACCTTTTCCACCCATAGCTATATTCGCACGTGTACCATGCTCCCCTACCTCCCACCCCTATATACAAAAAATTTAATCCAATCTAGATCAACCCACTATAAACCCTCAAACTATCTTCAACTGCACTGCCAGATATCGATCCAAACAATGAAAAAAAGGTGGGGGACAGATTAAAAAGATTGTATTGTATGTGAGTTCAAACAAAAAGACAACTGATGCCCGCTAAAAATGCTATCGTCTAGAGAATGAAAGGAAAGAGGTGTTTGAAATCTGAAAAAGTCGGCAAGCAATGCCATAATCGTTCCTTCTAAAGGAAATCTTTAAAAAACTAAAAACGACAATCAATCATTGCAATCGGGTTTCTTAAAACCCCAATACAAGAAGACTAAAAAAGAAAAGGGTATAACGCGAAAGAATACACTCGCAATGCAATCGAAAAACAAAAATGAACAAGACGAAGAGCAAGGGAGAGAAAAGAATCGTGTAGTGTTTTCTCTACAAATCAATCAAATCTCTATGCCCAAAATCCGGTGGGTTCCCTTCAAACACCACCTTGGTCTTATACTTCAAGAACGCATTCTTATTGCTAATCCACACCTCGGGCGGTGTATTCCTCACCTCATCGGTACTGATCCCCAAAATATCCGTGGGAATCCACACCGCCGGTTGTCTGGCAATAAGGCAAGGGTGCTTATACGCCTGTTCCATCAACGCTTCTCGCTGTTCGTACGTTAAATCGCCAAGGTCATCATCGATGTGCGCGAATAACCTTCGGGTCTTGGATTCCGCTTGCTGCTGCTCTTCGTCATCATAATGTGGCTTTGGAGCCGGCATTGCTGCTTCCAAGATGTGTTTGCGAAGATCGTTCACGTCCGTGTAGTCCGAATAATCATCTTGACGGATCTGTCTGACCAAACGTGCGATTTCGAGGCGTCGCTTCTTCTTCGCGGCTTCAGATTCGTGAGGATCTTCCCTATCTTCGGCCTCTCGAAGCTCATTAAGACGGTGCACGAGCTCCAACTGGATACCCGGAATCTTCTTGAGTGCTTTGGCAGAGATCCCACCAATCGCAGCGATCTTGTTAATACCCAGAGCATTGGTGATAGCACCTAGCTTCGCCTTCTTCGACGCCTTAGTCGAAGCTTTCGAGTGTGATGTGCCAGGTCGTTTAAGGTGCGTCTCGTCGTCGGTATCTATTTCCTCCTCGCTTGAATCACTCGATTCACTATCCTCATCCTCCTCAGGTTTGCCCTCCGCTATTCTTCGTTCCCTCTTTTCCTGCCTCTTCTTCTCTTTCTTAATCCTCTTAGCTCTATCCTCTACAGTTTCGTCCTTAAGAGGCTTAGAGTTGCTCTCTACACCCTCCAGTACCTCCTTCTCCTTTTCGCTCCCCAATTTCGCCGCCATCTGAGTGGGAGGCTCAAGATCATCCGGCTGAGCATGCGCCTCATCAATCTTCTCAATAGCAGCTTGATTCGCGCCCTCCGGATCATCCTGCAGCAACCGTCTACGCTCTTCATACCTCCTCGCGAACTCCTTGTCAGATGCATCGGCATCGTCTTCAAGAGTGATGGGAAGGTACTCCAACAGCGGTGCGAAGTTCGTGTACATAACCTTCTGGAAGATAATTGTCAAAAAGAAGATCACAAGCATGATAATCGCATGCGGCAGACAGTAGATCTCATCGTTTTCATCTCTGACCAGAAGGAAAAGACCTGTCATGCAGATTTCCATGATGTAGAGACCCATGTAGAGATGGTTGATCGCCTTGGGGAAGTAAAGGCCACCGCTATCAACTTGGTAGTCCATGACGTAGAGCAAATTGTAGCGATATACAACCCAGAAGAGACCGAACACCATGCTTGCGAAGAATAGTGATAGCGGTGCGATGACGGAGTAAGTGATGGATATGACGCCGAAGTTGGTGTAGAGAGGAAAGAATGTACCCCAAGTCACAAACTTAAGATCCTTTGCCTGGCTCCATTTCGCGCGAGGAGTTCGATTGAAGATAGGACCGATGATATAGTAGAGGAACAGTGGTGCGATTTGGAGAAGAGCACCACCGCTGATACCGAGAGCCTGGACGAGAAGATACGAGAAGAAAAAGTTGGAGGCGCGTGGAAGGGTGGCGGCAAGTTTTGTCGGAATCGAGACGGGATCGCGAATGAAGTCTTTAATTGTTCCAAAAAGAGCGGAAGAAACACTGACCACGAAGAAGACCGTAATGAAGAGGAAGGCAAAGTACCAATTCTGAACAGTCCGGTCCGCAGCCGTCCTGGTCGGCAAACCCGAGTACTTCGCTAGCGTCTGCAACAACAACGGAAGTAGAACAGCTGTCAAAATTGAGAGCAAAATGGGTGGAAGAAGACCTTGAATGACAGACAACAGCCACTTCGGTGAGTCCTGCAAGAAAGCCAACCAAGGAACCAAGTTGGCCAAGTGGGAAATCTGCGATAGCGATGCCACAAACACCATGGGGACGGACCAAGCCAATATCAACCCAGCAACAGCAGCGTTCGAGGCACCGTATCTCAAATACCGATCCCACCACCTCATATGGAGATTCTCCCAGATCACATCTGTAGGCGCAACTTCCAAGTACCTCGGGGCCATCCTCAATGGAACATGGTGATTCGTCGCCTGACAAGCCATATGTGCCGCGATCTGGCTCTGAAATTGCAAAAAGGCGCTGTTCATAAGCGGGAACTTCTCCGGGGTGGCCTGTTGTTTTGGAATCTCCTCGTTTAGAATAGCGAGCTGTTGTCGACAGTAGTAGATGACATCCACTTTCCTTCCAATTAGCGGCAAGGAGGGCATCCAACCCGCCACGGGGACTCTCATCGTCTCCCTATCCTTTGGCTGGATATACTTTCTCCACAGTGCCTCTGGTGGATCTTCTCGATATTCGAAGTCCGTCAGATCCAACCCGTGGTCGTCCCCCTCCTTATGTATAGTCTCCCTGGTCTCGGTGGAATCTTCCCTTTGCATCCCCTCAACCTTCTTCCCGTCACTATCCAAAGCTTCGTCCTCGGGAATCGTTTGCGGGATCATAGGCGTCTGAAACGGATCACTAGGCGCATGACTATGCCTATGCCCCTGAAACCCCCAACCATCAGGCGTCCCCTTCGTCAAACCTTCAACCATCTCCACTCCATCCTCAACCGCCGATCTCGCCGCTTTCCTGCCTTTCTCCTTCTTGACCTGTTTGAAGTACTTCTTCACACACTTTTTAATCAAATTCGTTTCCGCTTCCTCCAACTTCTTCGAAAACCACTCTCTCAGTTCAATCTTCTCGACCAATTCGGAGTAGTCCCGGTTCAACCAAACATTCTTCAACCCACCGGGGAGAATATCGTACAAATTAATCATCTCATCGTACGTCATCCATTTCTTCGGAATACTGGTGACCAATACCGTCGTAGCACTAGCCCTCAACCGATGCTGCGGCGACGTCAAATACGCCTGCCGTAACCTCACGAACCCCCTCATCTCATCGTAAGTCACATACAACACCACAACGATAGCATAAATCGCCATCAACAGCGCTGCCGTCCGTCGCTCCGCCTTTTGCCTTGAAATATTCCCCCAACTCAGCCTATCAAGACCCTGTACGGGGACATCGGGGTCTTTATCCATCCCACCGGTAGCATTCAACGGCAGCATAATGGGCATAATAAGCACCGCCTGCAGAATACAAATCTTCAACATCATTCTCAAAAACCTGAGAAAGCAGAAGGCGTCTAATCCTGATTTGGAAATGTATTCGGGATCTCTAGTCGTAAGCATAGCGGGGAGCCATGAAAACCAACCCTTGGGTGGTGCTACTGTCTTTTTTCGTTCGGGGACCATGTACGTTCGGGGTTCGTAGATACGCGCCAGTCGACGTCGGATTACTATGAAAATAGCGGTTTGGATAACGAACAGAGCGAAGGCACCGGACATAGTGGCAAGCAAAGCTTGCACACTGATGCCGACGAACTTCTCAGCTTGTTTCGCATTAGGATCATTGTCTAAAATGTTTCCAAAGTTAGGGCCTGTGCTGTTCGCTGTAGTGGTAGGTATTGGTATCGATGTCGGTATTGATGTCGGAATCGATGTTGGGATGAGGGTTGTGAGCCTTGCTATTGTCGTGAGAGCTCCATTGGGTAATCTGGTAGTCTGGCTTCCAATTGTGCTAATTATTTCTTCGACCACGCTTGTCGGGTCAGGAAGTGACGCCGAAGCCGCTGAGCTGGACGCCATGATGTCGCGTGAGCGAAGCGAGGAAAAGAAAAGGAAAAAAGGGAGGGATGAGAGTTAGATCTACAGGAGCAAAATGAGTGTCAGCAATGTGATTGAGTGCATGATTTCGAAACCACGTTGAAGATTTTAACTTACGAAGAGAGGGAGAGGAGAGGGAGAAGGAGAGAGAAGGTAGGAGAGTTCTAAGGGAAGGTGGTGTCTATGGAAGCGTGCACAATGTGGGCGAGATTCCAGCGCAAACAGGCGTACATTGAGTAGATTCCTGCCATACGCAGGTCGCCCCCAGTTGAACCGATTGTGATAACAGAGCAGATGAAATCTTCGAATTGGTATATTCCGACCTCTCTTCCTGCGATGCACCGTCGACGAGAGCAGAGTAAGTAGAGTAGAGTAGAGGAGGGGGGCGGCGATAAGGTGATGTTGTTTATATTAGGGGGCCAAATGAGAGTGAATCGAAAAGGCCTAACTCGCCAGCAGTCTAAAATATGTCGAAAGAACACCGCAGGAAATTCTAAGAAAATAAAATAAAAATCTAAAAAATAAAAATATTCCAAGTTAAATGAAGAAAAGAAATAGAAATTATATCATAAGATGAAGGAAGAAAGAGAACCTGGACAAGCCTTTAAACCTGCTTCCAAGTTTCAAGTCCACGCCGGCGAGACGTCAAAAATTTGGGCCCGCCGCCTCTCCCACACCTCGCTAGCGCACCCAAATCTTTGTCCACTCTGCTGTTATCGTCGCTGATTGGCTGCTTCAGATCTCTGCTGAACCCTCCAGTCACGGCTATTTGCATGGTTCAGATGGATAACAGCCAGGGGGTCTGGGGTGCCCAGCTTGACGCGCGATACGTCATCCAACGGGAACGCTGCCTTTGGGACGAAGCCGTATCAGAACATTCTTAGGGCAAATGTATTTTTGGAAAGAGCCGACAAAAGAGAGGTCCTTCGTCGAATGGACCACCGCAAAGGAATATCCTAGATATTGAATCGCTGGCTTCATTAAAAACTGTTTTTAACTCGATTCGTGAATGCAGCCTAGAAAACAAAATAGTTAGAACCATGCATACTTTTTTAACCTTTTAGCTTTCAGTTGGACATATTGCTCTGTCAAAATGCGGGTAAACCTCCCCTTAGGTAACTCCCTCTTTTTTACCAGGGAAAGACCCCCAATAAACACCCCCAGTCGTCGGCACCATAACCATCGATACATCTTGAAAAGCTCAGCTCGTCGGCAGTGATTGCCATCCACCGCATTTACCTCGCTTGCACAAAGAAACTCCGCGATGTGGCTTGAGAAAAAACAACGTGAACCGGGGCTCTCTTCGTCTCTTTTCTTGCATTGCATAAAAAAAACTGCTGTTGCTGCATCACGAGTGCAGTGGTGTTTTTCTCAATTCATTATCTCCGTTTGAAGAAAAGACTATCTTCATATCATGTCTAACCCGGAAGTCGGCCCCGTCTCCGTTGGCGTCTTGTCTTGTCTTGTCTCGAAGAACGACAGACAAAACCCCGTGATTCTCACCGCATTCCGCTTCCGTAAACGTTATAAACCACTCTCCAAGAGTGGGAGAGAACCCCATCTCGTGAACAAATGGTATGAAATGTATTCGCAGATCCGTCAAGAACAATTAGAACTGCCCATTCCAACGTCTGCCAAGACAAAAACCGGGTTTTTGGCTTAAAGGCTCGTCCAAGTCTGCCTTTTCGATGCGGTAATCCCAAAAATGTTGTCATGATTGACAGGGCTTACGTTTTGCCCTGCTTTCTTTTTGGACTGTATGTGAAATCGGCTGTTCGATGATTCCATTCGATCGGAACCACTCGACCGGTCACACGTATGCACGTTCAACGTTGAATGACATCTCGCATCCGTAGACATCAAAAGAGGCTGCTATGCTGCTGTGGCAAAAAAGATCGTTAGTTAGCTAGTACAGTAATATTCGGCCCAACAAATCATAACCCCTGTCACAACCCGAACCCACTCATCACGAAACCCCAAAACGTCGCCGACGGGAAAAAAAAAAAAGTAGTTCTATCGAGAAAAAGAATTGAGAGTGTCTGAATTGTACTAAAATATATTGTGACAGTAGTAATACTAAAAAAGAAACGAAGGAAAACCAGAGAAGAGGAAGCTAGAGGGGATATCACAAGGAAAACGAAGAAGCAAAGCATAGCAAAGCAAAGCAAGGCCAATCAAAGGCGTCAAGGAAACACACTAATAGCACATAAGGAGCGATCCTTGAGAAAAACGTCGAGCCCAATGTATCAAAGTTGAGGAGAGTTAAAAAAAAAAAAAAAGAAAATAGAGGGGAGGAAAGAGGTAATAAGAAATACAATAATACTGAAAGGAAAAAGTTATGCCAAAACACCCAAAATGAAGTTTTTCTCCACCCAGAATAAAAAAAAAAAAAAGAATCCAATAAAGCTCCAGCTCAAAGTGATGTTTCAAAAGCAAAGGGAAAATATCATAGATCACATTCCCCTATCCCATGCGATGCAATGGTGTATTAAGCTCCTGGTGGGATCCCCGCCGGCGGAATAAACATCGTCGGTAAATCATTACTTTCCCACTCTTTATCCACTCCATCCTTCTTCTTCTCGTCATCACCATCTCCCCCTGCCCCTGCAAAGTATTCTTCATACACCCCTTCCTCTGGTGGCGAGAACAACGGAGTGCTAGCATCGACCCTAGCTCTCTTCGTCGGACTCCCAGTGTTCGCTGCAGTCCCGGCAGCAGCCGTAGCCGCGGTAGCCGCGAAGACGCTCGCATCTGCATCATCACCGTCATCGACGGAACCTCTGAACCCCGCGAATTCTTCAGGGAGCCGTCTTTTAGTTCCAGCTCTCGAATCATCCTGCGAGATTCCATTCCCATCTTTATCTCCATTACTTCCGTTCCCTACAATAGGAGCTCCAGCGCGGAGTCCGCTCTCCCGTGCATAGCTATTGAACCCTGATGTCGAGCTCCCAAAGTTCATGTTGAGATACTTTTTCCCATCGCCGGGCGAACTTCCCAAAAATCCCTTCCCTGCACCCTTGGACCCAGCACCTAGTAGAATTTGATCCAACGGAGCCGAATCCTCATCCTGTAGCGCCTCTGAATCCAAAGAGCTCAGCGTCGACAACTCGTCACTAAATTCGTGCATAGAATCAAAGTCTGCGGCACCGTCCATTCCAGCACTAGTCGGGATCTTCTTCCTTCGAGGTTTAACGTCATTGGCACCGTCCGTCTCAGGGGTATCTTTATCTTTCTGGGACCGTCTTTTAGCTGGCGGGAATCCTTCCTGACCATTATGTATACAGCGGCGCTAGATTTCCCAATATTAGCATGCGTAGCAAAAAGTCTTCCTACTACTAAATAGTGAACATACCCGAGATCTCTTACAAGCCTCGCAGGCAACCGGACGACCATTCTTAGAGATTTGATAGTTGACACCACGAGCTGCGTCCTTACTAGAGCCTGGTACAGTAGGCGCCGCCTTAGGCGACCCCTGCGCCGGTTTCGTCGGCGTCTCAAAGGCACCACCACCCGTTTTTGGTCCCTTCGTAAGTTCCTTCATGATCTCAGCCTCCGCCAATGCAACCTCATCCTTATGTTTACACGCGATCTATGCTTCCCCATTAGAAATACCATTTTCAACCTAATACTTTGAATGGAAAACATACCTTCTGACGACGACACTCATCGCAAGCCGTTCTCTTAGGCCCAAGAATACTGTTCTTCGGACTCGAGCTGTATGCGTATTTGTTCCTAATCGTCTCCGCAAGCCGATGATTGTCCGCCAAACCCTTATTGATGACAGCTTGAGACAACGGCTTGCCGTCAGGCGTGTAGACTAGCGCCGGTTTGCCCGATCCATTCTGCGAAATAGATTGCCGCCTAGCACTAGATCCTGATCTCGGTCGAGCAGGTCCAGGTGTATCCGAACCTTGTCGCTTCTGAGAGGATACCGGGGTAGATTGCGAAGAAGAGCTAGCAGATATCTTTCGCGCCTTGGGTGCGGTAGGAGTACCACCAGCTGCAGCAGAGCTGGGCGACATCTGCCGCTTCCCAACCTTCTTCGCAAAACTCTTAATCTTATCTGCCGCAGCCTTCGGGTCCGATGAGAATGATACCTGCCTGCTAGGCGTCACTACTATAGACGGTGAACCAGGTAAACTATCCCTCAGTTTCGCAGAAGGTTTCGACTTCCTCAGACCTTCCCTCGGCGACCCGCCTTTACCAAGATCTATGGACTCTCCCTTTTTCTTGCTCTTCTGACCAGACTTTTTATCAGAACTACCCAGTCCAGTAAACCCTTCGCCAGGATTCCAACTCCTCCTCGCCCAGAACGGAACAACAACATCACCTCGCTTCCATGCCATCCATCGGCCAAATAACTGAACGGTGCTCAAAGGATCCTGTACATGTTTAGGAATGCTGTTCTGCACGCGCTTCCTCTTGTCCTGGGTAATTCCTTCAGTGATGTAATTCATCACAATAAGCGCCGTTCGAAGCAAATAGTCGCCGAGAACCGGAAGCCCATCCAACTCGTACTGCGAGTATGCCACATAAGTTCGCTGCATCTGTACTTCTTCGGTAGCAATCAAAAGATCCCAGTCGTCATCATCAAACAGTTCCTCGGGAAGCGGGTCCTTCTGCAGATAATCCAATGCTGTGAACCACATAACCTTCTGGAACTGCGGATATCTGAACTTCGCTGGAACTTCGGTGTTCTTCTCAATTTCCGCTATCTTGATCTGTTGGTCGAGCGAAAGTCTCGTCAAGAAATTTCCACCAATAACAAGAGCATCCTCTGGCGTAAGAACCGCGTGTATCCATCCGGAAGGAATAAGCATTGTATCACCAGCCTGAAGATCAACCCGTCGTACCATCTCCTCCCCATTTCCATTGTCGTTAGTTAATAGACTCGGGAACCATGTCGAATTTTGGTCCTGCATCTGACTCCAAGCTTCGTACTTCGTCAAGTTGTGCTTTGTCGGCGGGACGAAAAAGAAAGTCTTTTTTCCGGAAATAACATGGTAGAAGACCGAAGACCCACCGAAATCGATATGGAAATCCGTATATGATCCTGAAACACCCATCAAACAATATAGTTGCACCTTAGGAAAAGTGCTTCGCATGTCCTCTGGCCAAACCTGGTCCGCTAAATCCAGCGCTTCCACGATCGCAGGTCGAACAACCGCCTCTGCCAACTTCGTATGCGAAAACTCCTGGCTGATGACATTTTTGACGCGGTCCTTCTGACTAGATTCGAAATATTCAACCCAATCCGCAAAATTCCAAGTCTTCTTGTCCAGTGATTGTGATAAAACATCCAGCACCTCAACCTTCTCTTCAGTCCCAATGATTTCCGCCACTTTTCGGACCGTGAGATCAGCAGGCATAACCATCCCCATCGCATCAGCATCATCAGTCGGTCGACGAGCTACCGTAACCTGATCAGAAGTCGCGACCCGAATCGCACTACGAGACTTCGGTGTGGCATCCTTCTTATCCTTCTTAAATAGCGCTGGGAATTTTTCAACCTTGGAAACCTTCTCCACATCGATGGTGCCATCCTCCCTCATCCCATTCGTTAAAAGGTGTATCTCGCGCAGACAATGTGGTCTCGGGTTATTAGAAGCCGGTATAACGATTGGCTGTGCGAAGCCGTGGCCTTGTTCGAAGAAATCGACATCGAGTAGTTCCGGGATCATACGAGGGAAATCATCGTGTGCGAATTGCATCTGACTTATGGGCTCAACGAACGGATGCTGTGTAGAATCGCCTGAAGCTTTGAAGGGTGCACGTGACCCTTCATTCAACGAGACATAGTCGATAGCTGTATATGCGCGTGCGGACTTTCGACGGTCTAGCAGGGGTTAGCATTTCACTGGTGGCGGCTTATATAAGCAAAGCGACTTACATGTTGAAGGGCCCAGCCGCGGAACACAGTTCGAGCAGTGGTACTTGTCTAAATCGTTGACCTCCTTCTCAGAAACGTTGACGCAAACATTGTGGTACCATTTCTTGCATCCGTCACATTGAATCCACAGTGTCGGCACAATATGCGACCTGGGACCCGTCCGGACCAACGGAACGGCTCTCCTACAAAACGCGCAACAATCGATCGGAGTGTCCTCGTCTTCAACCGGTTCTTTCTTCGAGTTCGATGAATTCGATTTGGGTACGTCGGTCATTGTCACATCTTCCACGTCCATGTTGAGCGAGATATCTAGCGGGTTAATTCCACCGGAAAGTAACGGTAAATCCTGGTTGAATAGATCTGCCGCCTTGCTACCCATGTCTAGAAACCCACTGGGCCCGTCGTGCGGGGCGAATGCCGTATCTGTAATGGAATCGATACCAATTGAAGACGTAACTGGCGTTAATAGATCCTCCATCGTTGTCGGCTTCGAAGGATCTAGTTCGTCGAGTGCCATTGTAACATTCACATCTGAAGCCACTGTATTTCGCGAAGTCGATTGCTTCTGTAGCTTTGTAACGTCGATTGTGGCGGATGCGTCTGCGTTTTTCGGTGTCTCGACAGATGAGATCTCGTTCTCCACTCCATCATCGGCAACGAGAACGGGTGGCGTGAGCTTCGGGCTCCGTTCGCTAAGTTTCGATACGCTCGCTCGTTTTGTGGCTGGCTGCCCTGGCTCTTGTGACGCAATAGTTGATATCGTAAACTGCATCTCAGGTCCAAGCGATGAATTTGATATTGTTGAATCGGTAATTGTTCCGGGGCCAGAATTCGCTGCGGTGACGGTAGAGGTCACTTTCATGGGTGATGAAGCGTCCAGCTCACTCGCGTCCTGTGTTGTGACTTCGATCGAGGTGGTAACAATGGCTAGCACAAGAAGTCAGTATTCGCCCTCGCTCCCCAAGACACCTGTCAGCCATCTATTCTTACCAGGCTTGCCGTCTGCTTCTGTCGGTTCTTCCTCTAATATGAGGTCAGCAAAAATCCACAATCCCACTCCACCAAACGCCATATTCAGGATCGCCTACCATCTGGTTTCTCGGAAAGATATCGAGGAGCCTCAAAAAAGTGAACCAGATCCCTCGCCGCTTCCAAGTCTTCAGCTCGAACCTTGTCATCCACGGGCTTCGGGGTGGGCAAGCCGGCCTCGGATAGTCCTGAGTCGTCTTCGATCTTTAGTTTGGGTGTCGATTCGCTCGCCGAGGCATCTTCAGGCTCTGGAGCAGGGGTGTGAGGTTTTTTCATGGCCTTGGACAGCTGTTCGAACAGCTTCTGGCCGAGTGTTTGAGCATCGACAGGTGCATTCGCAGAGTCGTCCCCTAGCAGGGACTCGACCAGTTCTATTCCCGACTCATCTCTCGAGTCCGACGAAGGGAGTTTATCAGGTGTGTGGTCTTTCCTTCGGCCAGAACTTCTAGACGGTGCCTTCTCAGAACCACTTGCACCTAGAGATTTTCGATGCCGTTCGGATGTACGGGTGGTTCGTTCTGTCTTTTTCGATCGCGTGTTCGAAGACATCTTGCCGGACACCTGCTGCCTCGATTACAGGCAGCCGTTCGGAAAGATTGTGTCGTTCGAGTGATGTCTACGACCAGATATGATCGCGATTGGGTGGCTGCACCAGCATTCCTGGCATACAACCTGGTTGTTGGACTAGTTGTTTGTATAGTTTGTTTTCCCTCCAAGTTTCGACACCGACGATACCGCGTGGAAGAATAATACGGTGTGAACTAGGCTGTCCGAGGGTAGAAGGTCAGTGACGTCTGGGTGGTTGGAGGTGTGGGTTTTAGAGGTCGTGGTGGACGGACCCGCTATGCTGTCACCGCCACCAACTACAGGAAACAAGTGCTGACACGTCGATTGGGGCAGTTCCAAGCGGCAAAAACAGTGCAGAGAAAGGGTAGAAGTGAAGTAATACCACAGCGATTCGAAGGTAGCTATTGCGATCCAATTCGCACAGCAAAGAGAGTGCCAAAGCAGCAAAATTTGCAGTGGTCGAGGTCGTGATGGGTGGTGGTTGGTTGGAGAGGGATGAAATGATGATGGGTTGGGTTGTCTGCAATGGGTCTGGGCGACTCTCCGAAACGAGTGGTGGCATGACAGAATGGGACGTCCCGATCAGGCAGGTTTGGCGCGCCAGGACAACACATCGACCTCATCGCAACACATCGTCAAACAGCGAGTCGTGCCACATAGTAACCAACCCAGCCCTGCTGCTGGGCGAGACCACCAGCTCGTAGCTCGTAGCTACTTACTCCGACTGAGACTACGAACCATTCATTAGTAACCACTATAGCTACCTACGACCCGCTGCATAATAGAAGCCGCGAATATGGCCTGATATAAGGGCATCTACTGGTCATATAGCCCTGCCAATGTGACAGTCACTGCATCGGCCATGCGCCAATATCAACCAATATGCATAAAACGCTGTCCTCTTCACTACAGCACTAGCCTCAAAATATACCCCATTCACATGATCACCTGTCCGGATCTCCCGGAGCAGTTGCCCAATATTACCCGTACTAGCTGTTTTCTCGATAATGACGTCGAATTCCGCCAACAAAAACCATTAACTACTTCGGTAAGTAAGTAAGTAAGTAAGTAAGTAAGTAAGTAAGTACTGAACTTTTTCATCCCGAGTGCCATTCTATAGTTGAAATTTTTCAGAACGCAAAAAAGAAGAATTCGAACAGCCTTTTCAAAAGACCGGCAGAAGAAGAAGAAGAAGCAGAAAGAGAAGGATAAGAAGGAGAATATAACGGACGAACATGCATGCAGACGCTGAATCCGAACACAAAGACAAACGAATCGCTGAAAAGTCCCCACTCTTCTAATAGTAGTTAAAGCCCATATGCAAGCAATTCCCATGTGAACAAAACTCCCAAAGAAAGTAAAGAAAACAAAAAAGGATATTAGAAGAAACATATTTGTAACAGGCAAAAATTGCAATCCAGATACCCAAACATCATAACCTCATAACTTCATGAAAAGAAAGTAAAAAAAAAAAAGAAACACCTCCTCTTTCCAAATTTTAGACAAGCTAATAGCAATACTCGTCCTCATCACTCTCCTCTCGATCCTCAAAACCAAACTTGCATCCTGGACACTCCGCATCCTTCAACCCGCACATCTCCCTATACCTCTCCACAACCCTCTTCCCACAAGTACAATCAGTTGTACTCTCTTCATAACTATGCTTCGGTATCCTCGTGCAAGCCTCGTAGACCATCTCCTTAATGTGCACGTGTGGATAATTCCTAGAAGCCAAATTCGATGCGGCAGCGGCGGCAGTAGGATCTAGTGGCGCCATTTTAGGCGAAGATCTAGACCCGTTGGAGCTTATGCTAGCTTTGGAGCCAGTGGATTTTCTTCGGCTGCGACTGTGGAAGGCGGATTTGATGGATTTGAAGCCTGAGGCTGAGGAGAGGAGCTCCGTTGAGGTCATCGTTTTGAGTTAGAGCTTGTGTGTATACTACCAGTATACTATTTTGTGTCTCGATTTCAGATTGTAGAAGTAGTCTTGAAGCCGACGATAGATAGATTTTGTGAAGGCCGTATTCTTCAATGTCGGAGCCTCAAAGTGTGTTGCTGTTGTGTTGCGATCCCTGTGACGATCGATGCAACTGGTGTGGGAGCACTGACCAAACTAGCTGTTAGCTACACGAGACACTGGCCAGATGTCAAAGAACTAAACTGAACACTTACGTCAAAGAAATATTCGATGATGGTGATGATGGTGATGAAAGGTAAAGGCCAACGAAGAACCTCGTGATATAGAGGAGAAGGAAAGAGATGTATTTATAATACTACTATCTCTTGCTCAACCCAGATGAACTGCCAATTTTCCAAAACCAGAACCTCGTTTGTCTGAAATACTGCCTCGAACAAGCTTGCTCGCTCGTGCTCGAAAAAAAAAATACAGGTGAGGATTTAGGAACAGACCGGAACAAGATAAGGGAACAAAAAGTGACTTATAACTTATAAGGGTCTTGGAAAAAAGTATTATAAAGATATAAAAAAAGAAGAAGTAGGGTGAGCACATGGCACCTTCAGGAAATAATCCCTAACCCCTCCTTCTTATATCCACAAAGTAACTTAATTGCATCGGGGCCTCTCTGATGGCCGGTGCGTGCAGAGCACCGTTTTTGAAACCTGACATTCTTACACCCAACCCCCCTAACTAACGCTCACCGGAAACCAACAAATAGAAACATGTATACAACAGCATGCATGCCACGGCCGGCGTAATCCCTCTTGGCGTCAAATCTCATGGGAAATACTCACTTTCTGACCCAGTCGGTACAGCCTTGTAACCTGCATCCAGCCTCTATACGCTTGCCTTCAAGCGAAAAATAGGTATGCCGGATGGGGGGTCATCCATGTAATAGATAACTAGACCCACCCTCGCCCGTCGACTTTCCTTCGCAAATATGCAAAGGGGGTAAGGTATATGTAGGAAAGGGAGAGAAAAAGAACATCGTTGGGTCGGATTTACAATCTACCGATGCTGCCACGACCCCGGTTCCTTTCTTGTCCGACATCATTGTTCGTCGTCTGTGATATCAAACTCTTGGATTAAACGTTGAGGCTATGTTGCTTCACATGTCCATTAGTCCACGAGCTCAACGACCCTTTGAAACGACCGCTAAACAAACTATGACGACGACCAATACCTTGGTCAAGAACGAAAGAACCCGTTCGTCCTGCTTTTGGCTTTGGTCTCTATCTGGGAAATGAATGGCCCGGCTCCTTGAAGCAGATGATACCCTTTATTTCTTGTCCGTCACTCATGCAGAGTTCCCGAGCTCCCAGGGCTGATCGGAAAAGTATCCACTTGATTCCTTAGCTTCGCGAAGTTCGCTATCATACGGTGGATAATCACGTTAAATTAACATACTTATTCACCATTCTTGCTATCTTGACTTTCTATCCGGTTCCGAATAAAGAACGGAACGTGGATTGGTCCCCACAGGATCAACAGGCTACCAGCGCCGGGACGAGTCCGCAATCCAAGGAAGTAACGACTCAAAGCCTCGTATTTCCTCCCCCTTCGCCACCAACTTGCGACCTTGCAGACTAAAGCTTCATACTTTCCTCATTATCCTCGGTATTAACATCGGGAGAATGGGAGACGTTTCGAACGTGAAATTTCATGCACATGTCTGGCAGCTGGGTGTACGATAATAACCCACCCTGCCCCATGTGCTTACACCCGAGACCGGGACCCTTTCCTTCTTTTTCCTTTTATCAAGAAATTTAAAATCACGATTGCGATTCGAACGAAATCTAGGGCGTCTAAATAAGCGCCAAGGAATCGTGAATTAACGCCAAGAAAGGATTGATATCATCCAGTTGGGCACAAAAAAAAGGGTTCGAAGGAATCTCTGGAATGCAAGTCGAGGGGGGGGCTGACGGAACATCAGATTATGCACGAAGACGAAATAATCAGGAATACAGATGCGAACGAGAAGAACGAAGGAAGGCCCAAGCGACAAGACTTATTGGCACGGGAATGGAAGAAATCTTGATCATTGATTAAGCTTTTTTGTCATTTTTCCTTTGCTCAGGAAACGCTCGCCTCGTTGCGAACTTGGGGTCCTGGGATTCTTCTCAGCCCTACAGCAGCATAGCCTCGACCTAGAACACATCCAGAATTTGAACAGTTCGAAGAAGGAAGGCACTGAGGCCCCCCACGCATTGAAGCTGACCGAATAATTTCTAAATACTTCAGAATAGAAATACATACAGGGCATGCACCGAGTATTTTTATCACAAACCAACCAGTAAGGATTTATTTTGGTGTAACGGAAAGGGGTGGGAATTTTCGAAAGCCACAATTAGGCCCTATCTCGATATCCTCACATCCCAGATCTCCGTCGAATAAGTTTCCGGGCCAAGTATTGAACAGCGAATCGCCGAGAAATGACTGCATGAAGGTTTTCCGCTCGCGGTGACTATATCCTATTCTTTCGGCAGTTACGATGTATCGATCCCTCCCGGGCTGTCCCAGGTAAAAGCACAGACCGAACCTATCAATCAGAGACGTCGAGGGCTAGCTCAAGCCAGACTGGGAAATCCCGTTACTCAACAATTATAATTAATTAACCACTAATTCCAACCCTAAAATAACCGTCTACCAGCGTCTTTTAACTAGCTCATCATAAACTTGTTTATCATGCCCCCCCCCTAGCCATAGGTCCCTAATTCGCCCTCCAGGTATGCTGTGGAACCTCACAATTTTCCCTCTGTCCTCAACAAACCAAACATCGGACGGCACAAACTGTTAAATCCCAGATGCTAGATGGCGGCTACATAACGGCGATGCCACGGATTCGCCATGGCCTTATATGCCGTGTCTTTCTAGACCAATGCACTGTATGACTGTTCTGTGTAACACTGATTGCTAATCGGAAAAAGGCTACGATAGATATCGATGAAACAAACCGGTACATACGGGTGCCGGGGCTAGAATCGCGATATCACAGGAATACGAGGGTGGTGAAAAGAAAAGGTGTAAGAATGCATACGTATAACGCCTAGACCTTAACAGAAATGTGAACAACCTGCATGCATCTTACATCCCGAATCCCCGGTCGTCATGTACCGTAACAGTCTCAATTCCGCAGGATCACTAAACGTTAGGATAACCGACGTTTTCATGATCAAATGGATTCGATTTTAGGTGCTAGTGGCTGCATATTTTCCACAATGTTAAGGTTAGACTATGTATCTTTTGAGAGCTCGATCGATCAAGAGATTGGTTACTCAATCCTAGCGTTTTCCAACGTGGCTTGAAGTAACGTGAAATGGGAAGAAACGTTAAACAGGCTAATCGTCGCACATGTAACCGAGCATCAGCTGGAGATTTCAGCCCAGCCTTGGCCCTGGGATCTATGTATCTAGCTACTCATATCTATCTCTCGAGCTTCAACCCTTTTTTGTCCCTTCCGACCTCGCGGAAGATGCCGTGTATATTCGTGTATCCTCGTCTATACCTGCTCTATCGAAACATTGGCTAAATTATGTACGTCCTGTGAAACTAATCCGCGAACGTCGGCTGGATGTATGTACTGGGGGCCGTGAACTTTATTAAAATCCCGAACAGCCCGCGCGAGCCGATTCGAATTTGCAAATTTGACAGCTTTGCATTAAGCTTTTCAGCCACACCAGCCACTGTCAAGGCATCGATTGAAGGCCGCCACTTCACATTTAGATTTCCAATAAATGTTGAGGAACTCATGAGTTAATAGTAGCTTAGATCTAAAGAACGATAAATAGTAGTACTCAACTAAGCAGTATCAAGATAATTGTATAGTTGTAGATACCGTTAAAGGAAAGTGTCTTGAGAGAGAGAAGCACAGACCACCTCGCTAAGCCGTCGCACAAATCTTCACCAATGCGGCTCAAACCCTTTCCAACCCCCACCAACCTCTAATTACTATCACCAGAACCTCAATCCAGTCCCTAAAATAATCCAACATGGACATCTCCCCAGAAGCCCAGTCCCTCCTCCTCGCCGCCACAGACCACAACCTCCCAACCCTCCGCTCCCTGCTCAAATCCCAAACCCCAAACGTCCAAGACCCCACCACCCTCCGCACACCCCTCCACCTCGCCATCGCCTCCTTCGAAAACAAATCTATATCATCAGAAGAAGACGCCACTACGAACGGCCATACCAATGGTAGTAACGGAATAGCAGACGAACTATCCCTCCCACCGATTGAAAAGGCTACAAAGACACTAGAACTCCTACTACAAAACGGCGCGATCTGGAATTCTTTGGATACAAATAACGAAACGCCGGGATGTATTGCTTACAGGTTAGGTCTAACACCGCTGTACGAGGTTATGGTTGACGCTGGAGTTCGTGCTGAACTACTATTCGGACGGTTGGACGGGTATATGGCTCTAGACGATGACGACGAAGATGAAGAAGAAGAAGAAGAAGGCGAAGAAGGAGATGTAATCGACATCACTGTCGATGAACAAAAACAATCCACAGAAGAAGAAGAAGAAGCACCAGAACTTGTATCAACAGACCAAACACCTCTAGACAAAGCCACAGAAGAAGCAATCCCCGTAACCAGCGACGTATACCTCTCCTCCACCCTCTCAATTGATGATGACAAAATCCTCGATGAAGACAAGTACGTCCAAACCTCCCTCCTAGCTCCCTAAAAACCCCTAAATGCTAATATATTCCTACTAAATCTTAGAAACGGCGTAATGATGTCCTGGGAATCCCACATAATGTCCCTAACAGTCCAAAACCTCCTCCCAGAACCCCTCCAAACCGGTCCTAAAGTCCTAAACATAGGCTACGGCATGGGCATAATCGACTCCTACTTCCAATCCTCCACCCCACCACCTTCATCCCACCACATAATCGAAGCACACCCCCAAATCCTTCAAAAGCTATCAACATCTGAAATCTCCAAAAGGGAAGGCGTGGTAATCCACTCGGGAAGATGGCAGGAAGTTCTTCCAAAGCTTGTCAATGATGGGGATATCACTTTTGATGCTATATACTTCGATACCTTTGCAGAAGATTACTCGCAGCTCAAGTTGTTTTTCACAGAGTATGTGATTGCACTGCTAAACCCTGAAGGGAAGTTCAGTTTCTTCAATGGACTCGGAGCGGATAGGCAGATCGCGTATGACGTGTATAAAAAGGTCGTGGATATCGATCTGCTAGAAGCCGGGTTGGAGACAGAGTGGATAGAAGTGGCAGTAGACAGCAAGAAAATGGAAGGAGACGGCGAGTGGAAAGGTGTTAGAAGGAAATACTGGGATTTGGAGAAGTACTGGCTGCCGGTCAGCCGGTTCATCGGCTAACTAACTAGCCCTCTAAGGATAAGCGTATATGCTAGATAGAGTAGTAAAACCTGCAGCGTATGAGTAACGGGCAAAACGGAGGGCTAATGTATAAACAAGCTACGTCCAACGAATTGAACGACACAAAAAAGGCGACTAAAAAAGCATACAATCTAAACGGGGGGTGAGGCGAACAGCGAGTATTGTGATAACACCGATGTCCGGATATTTGCTTCCATCCAATGAGAAACAACTGTATGTCGATATTGGCACTGTATTTTGATAACTTGACACCAAGGGGAGTATAAAAAAACAGCACTGCAACAGCAGCAAAGATCCAATTCTAATATCGGAAAAGCTAGCTGTATGCTTTTTAAGACCAATCCCCCATTTACCGTCCTCCTCTTAGAGCAAGGACCAAGTGTAGCGTAGCTCCTCCTTCAAGGTTATATTCAGACGCAGCCTTGTCATCAGCCCTGTAATTTCAACCACCGTTAGTTCGCATACTCCCAACTGTAAGAAAACCAAGTATTAGAGCCATACATCTGCTTTCCGCCAAAGATCAACCGCTGCTGAGCTGGAGGAATACCCTCCTTCTCTTCGACACGTTCCTTGATCTTAAAAACCTATAATATGGCCATATCCAGTCAGTTCCCAACATTCCATACGGCTCCGACCAATAAAAAAGGGCTCGAGGAAGCTCCGGCGTTCTCTGCTGCGGCTCCGTTGCTCCGATGAGCTATATAGCGGGGGCCGGGGCGGGGTTGTCGGTGACCACGCGAACAGAACGGAAAAATCCATCGCGTGTTTTCAGAAACCACAGAGAACGGCCGGGAACGTATAGGAAAGATCCAGGGAGTATCGTACTTTGTAGTCTGGCTCGATGTCCAGTTCGATTTCCTTTCCGGTGAGGGTTCGGACTCTGAACACGACCAAATTAGTCAGCTATCCACCAAGCTCCCCAAGAGCAGCTGAGATGAGAAAGAGGGGGAAGCATACTTGATTAACATTTTGAACTATTCGAAAATACTTTTAATCAAGCTTCGAGAGGGCTGAGATGTGGTTGGAGAGTCGAGCGGTGAGGATGAAGATGAGAAGATGAGGAAGAGGAGGCGGGTGTGAGTAAGTCAGGAAGTACTTTTAAGGATCAATGAATGACAGCGAGCGAGAGAACGTGCCCGTTTTGTGACGCAGCTTTTCCAAAGGCGCAACGGCAACAACACGCCCAAAATGGATCCTCTCCAAAATGCAACATCTCCAACGTCAACTTCGACTTCAACTTCGATGTCACGGTGATATATATAATGACTTTGAGTATAAAGTATTCATGTAGATGCGGTAATTCGGTGGTTCTATGATACACTATGTACAGTTCTTCTATTCTACACTATCTACACCCCGTTTAGTCTACACTTTCATCAGAAACAGCGCCCTTCCCGACCAACCCAGCCCGTAAAGCCAAAACTTCCTCCTCCCATCGTCTCCCCTCAAGCCCCTCAACTTGCTTCATGGCCTTCTTCGCATTATATTCTCGCGCAGTAAGCCTATGTCCCCTTGCAACTCCCGCTCCATACTTCTCTCTCCACTCGGGTCCTTTCTCCGCCACATACAACAGTCGGTTAATCGAAATCCAATTCTCAAACCTCAACTGGTTGATAGAATACCCCGTCACGCTCCTACCTTCTCCCCATGCTCCATCAGTATTATTCCCTCCCTCTTTACCCTTCATCTTTTCTAACCCTGCAAGATCAGTCTTTGGATCATGCGTCGCCGTCAACCAGGGGCTCCGCGGCATATTTGCCTGGAAATGCTCATAGACTTCTTTCAGCTGTGTGATATCATCCTCTGTCAACTCCGGTACTCCCAGGATCTTAAGGTCTAGATCTAGTGTCGAGAAGTCGTATGCAACAGTGCTGCGAATAACTTTCTCCATAGTATCGAGTATTCGGTTATACTCCTCCACCTCAAGCTTAAGGTCCACGTAGCTTGTCTCAGGGACACCGGTACTGATAATCGCCCTCGGTTTCTGCGCTATTGTCGCGGAGTTCGATGTCGTATCGATAGAATCTTGTCCGGTTTTAACCGCCGTCGCCAACATCTCCGCTTCATCTTTTAAACTCTTCTGCAAGCTCCCTTCCCGTCGTACCAACTCCAGTCGAATCTCCTTCGTCAACCTTTCCCCAAACTGGTACTGGTATTTATTCAGCTGCTCCAGGATATAAGGCTTCATCCCGGCCTCGAACCCAGCCCGAATCAACGCCTTCCACGACATCAGCTCATGGTCTTTGGCCCGTTCTTTCGGCTCTATCCCCCAGATCATCCCAGGCCTATATCCCAACCTCCCCGTTTGCTTTACATACCCCTTCCTCCACTCCACCAGTCCCTCCCACGCCTTCTTAATACCCTCTTGATCCGCCAAACTCCCGCACGCTCCCAAGAGGACTCGATACCCCGTCTCATCCAATACATCCTTCTCACTCCTAACCTTCGCTTCAATCTCCCTCATCGCTGCCGCCACAATCTGCCTTAAATGTCTTCTGGCTGCCTGGCTGATAATGTTGTAGTAAGTCACAACGTTCGGTTCGGTATTCAACCCATCGAACAACTCTATCGTCCGCCTGATAGCTCCAAACATCGGATTCACCGCAGCCTGGTATTCATCCATCTTCCTATCCCACTCCTTCCACGCCTTTGCCTCCTTTTCTTTCTCCTCAACGCCTCGTTCATCCATCTCTTCAAGTCCACTGTTTACCAAACTCCCCAGCGGTGCAGGTGGCTCAGGAGCCTCTGGTAATCTCCCCAACAACCCAAAGATGACTTTATTCAAAATCTCCACCGCAGACTGTCCACCGATTGCGAAGTGTGCCAGCGCGAGCTGCAACATACCCTTAGCGTCCATCGTCGTCTTCCACCAATTCCCCATAACCCACATCAAAGTCCTAGAACTCAACTTCGTCCCCGCCCTACAGGCCATCAAAAACACCAAATACCCCTCTCTAGCCGGCCTGTTATGTATAAAGAGCTCATAGATCCTAGTGGGCACCTGGGTAGGATGTAACCTCGACGCAGTATCCAACGCTTCATACGCTCCTCTCCAATCTTGATTCAATATCCTAGCAGTAACAATCCCCTGTACCAACGTAAGACTCGTAGCTTTATGCTGCATACCACCGCCTGCATCTTCCACCTTTGAAAACTTTTCAAGAGCGAGAGAGTATATTTTCTCCAGATCGTCGAGGGGAGCACCCTGGTATGCCATAAACTCTATGACAGCGCCGAATACCCGAGCATCCAAGTGGTCCAGGCCTTGAAGCTTTAACCAATCCCAGTATTCGTTTCCTAAAGCCCACTCCTCGGCTTCTTTGAGAGTTGATAGGATATGTACGTGAGCGAGGTAATGCTTTGGAAATTGGCCGGATTTGAAGTATTCGATTACTGTTCGTATATACGCTATCAAGGTTGCCTTAGGAAGACTCCTAGAGCGTAAAGAATGGTGCAAGGCTTGTGCGAGGGTGTGAGAGTCAGAAGCACGGAGGATGTCGAGTTCGATAAGGTTGGAGAGGGATTGCATTGCAGCATTCAAGTTCCCAGATGCAATATCCGAACGGAAGACAAATAGCTATCCCCGTAATAACCTCCAATTAACATAAAAAATCCCCTACAATAAAATAAAATAAAATAACCAAATAGATAAGAGAATAAATACCTCCGGCGCATAAGTATCTTTCAACTCAGCAGTCGTCAACTGCGGTGCACCCATAGAATCCTTCTTCCCAGCCTCAATCAATCGCTGCCGTTTACTCTTCCTCCCCTTAACCCCCGGAACATGTTCCTTCGTCCCCCATTTTATGTTCAAATACCGTCGTTGCGACTGTGCTGCCACAAAGAGGTGCGCAGGACTATCCTTCAAGGCGAGAACCTGGCAGCGATAGCACAGGCTTTGGATGGCATTGGACCTGGTAATCAATGATGATGACTGAGCAAGCCTTGTCAACGGGCGAGTGGCAGATGGTAGAGCCGTCATTCGACCGTTATTATCCCCTCCCTTCCCTTTGTCGTACTATCCCCAATATAAAAAACCCCGTCGAAGTAGCTTAAAAAAAGTTGAAGTTGGAAGTTTGAAAAGAAATTTTGCGTTGACCCAAAAACCCCGACGGGCAGCAGCTTTGCGACCTGACTAAAAGAAAAAGTCTTGGCAAGGAAGCTGCAGCTGCTCGAACGTGTTAACTTCCAAGCTTCCTTTCCAATCCTCGAAACCCTCCTCGACACCCCCCCTTCATATACCTCCCCATTGATACCTTCAAAACACCAGTAACGGCATACCAGGATAATACCCGTCGACAGTCGCAATCATGTCCGGAAACCTCTCCCTCTTCACCATCAACGCCATCCTCATCATCGACCAGGACGGCAACCGCGTGCTCGCAAAGTACTATTCCGCCCCTCACCCCACCGCCGCCGGCGAGCCCGGTTCGAATCCATATCCTACTCTCAAAGACCAACAGGTACGCTTCTACACCATCTTTTACTCCATCTACCACCTTCATAGCATCTACTCTCCCGAAAATGCAGAAGCTAATCTGATCCATCTCCGAGAACATAGAACTTCGAAAAAGGCCTCCACACAAAAACCTTCAAACAATCCTCCGACATAATCCTCTACGACAACCGCATCGTAGTCTACAAGCCCGAATCAGACGTAACCCTCTACGTCATCGGCTCCCTCTCTGAAAACCCAATCCTACTCTACAACGTCGTCCTAGCCCTCCGAGATTCCCTCAGCATCTTATTAAAGAACACAACCGATAAGAGGACAATTATTGAGAATTACGATCTAGTCAGCTTGGCTATTGATGAGATTGTGGATGATGGTATCGTGCTGGAGACCGATCCGAGTGCCGTCGCTTCTAGGGTTAGCAAGCCGCCGGCGCATGAGTTGAATCCTCAAAAGTTGGATTTCAGCGAACAGGGGTTGTATGTATTCCCCCTTCTACCTCCCTATCGTTTTTATATGTTCTCTATCCAGTGGAACAATATGATGCTGACAGCAAGACTTTTCAGGTACAATGCATGGAACATCGGCAGCAAGATCATTGCAAACAAATTGCGCGAAGGCTTATAAACAAAAAACAAGTCTTTTTTGCATCGGTCGAAATCTATTCGGATATACCTGTTCTATAGCCTTCTAATACACTGGTTGTAATGTCTATACGTATTGCCATTTCAGTCAAGGGTGATTGATAATAAGATAGTGTAAGACGAAGTAGAGTGATTAATCCCTTTATCAACATGATAATCGGGAGCCACACGCCGTATAAAAGGCCGTCTATCTCGCTGTATATACTTACAGGTGACTGGATGCCAGTACGTATACTATTATTAAGAATAAGGAAAGACAAAGACCCGCTGCACAGTAGTATTAAGAATCCCATCAAAGTAGCAGTAATGAAAAATTAGAAAAAGAGAAGAAAAGTAAAATAATGAAATCCTTAGCCATCTATAATGATAATTAATAAACAAAGGGAAAAGAAGAAAGGAAAAAAAACCCCCGTGATTAAAGACCCCGCCAGCTTTTTGTGTAATCCAAAAAACACCAGCAAGCATCTAAGTTGTAATAATAGTAGCGGTAGTAGTATTGTGAGAAAGAAGTAGGGGAAGCAGAAAAAAAAAATGAGAAATGAAAAAAGGATGATTCGTGGTAATAGAGAAAAAGAGTAGCTGAAAGTCTGAACGCCATGCCCATGCACGCAAGCAGTAAAAATTGTATCCCATAAGAAAAAAACAACAAAATCACAATGCCTCCTCTTATTCTTCTTATCCATATAGACTCTCTGGTCTAGAGACTGCCGTCTATGTATTGCTTTTCTTAAACATCCCTGCGTCGAATAACAACACTGGCCGCCTTCTTCAGGCGATTCATAACGGCCAATCCCTCCATATCCTCCTCAATCCCCTCGATATGTACCACAACAACTCCTTCGTCATCCATCCTCCTGAGCGCTCCGAAAAGTCTCCTCGAAATCTCTTCTCCGCTGGTCCCCAGACTATCCTCGACAACTTCAACATTCCTCTCCCTCAGCCACTCAAGTTCCTGATCATCTAACTCCTTCCACTGTCTGGTCCTCAGAACTCCCATGCGGACGACCCTCGAATCACTTCCGAAGGCTGTGGATTTCAGTACCTCAACAGTCGGTTGGTCCGTATTCGGGAGGTAAAGTCGGACTCCGCATGTCGGTGAGTAGTGTTTGTACTTCATCCCTGGTGCTCTCGGCGCGGCCCCACTAACGCCGTTAGCCCCGCCCCCACTATTCCCCCCGCCGTCCTCCTTATGGACGATAACACCTTCCCATCCTTCACATGCCCTAATCTGTTCAAGACTGACCCCTCCAGGTCGCAGGATAGCTGGGGGGCTCGAAAGCCCGTCGACGACTGTGCTTTCAAGCCCGACGTTGCAACCACCACCATCCAGAATGAGCTCTACACGTTTGTACAGGTCGACGGCGACGTGTTTTGCAGTCGTAGGTGATGGGAGACCTGACTTGTTAGCTGAGGGGGCGGCAATTGGAAGGTTCGAGGCTAATGCGAGAGCTAGCGCGACAGGGTGAGCTGGCATGCGTACACCGACAGTCGTCTGCGTGGCATAGACGTGGGGTGAAAGGTTTGAGTTTGGTGGCAATGGAAGAAGGATGGTCAGTGGCCCTGGCCAGAATTTGTCGATAAGCGGCTTATAGATAGGTGGGATTTCAAAGGTGTCGGTAGGAGATGCGGTCGTCGGCCTGAGAAGTTCTCGAGCCTGTTTGAGGGAGCCGACATGGACTATCAAAGGGTTATCGGCCGGCCGACCCTTGATCGTGAAAATATTCCTGACAGGCTCGTCGCGAGTAGCGTCCGCTCCTAGACCATAAACAGTTTCGGTAGGGAAAGCGACTGGGACGTCACTTGAGCGAAGTCGTTCAGCTGCGAGGAGGATGGCTTTGCCAGTCTGAGACGAAGAGGGGGTGGTAAATGTGGGATCCTCGTAAGGGTGGACCTCCGGATCAGTGGAGAGTTCGAACTTGATGTCCGAAGGGTTTATGGAGACAACTTCGGTCTTTGGTATTCGGTGAGGAAAGGTGATCTTGGAAGTCGACATGGCTGGTGGAGAGGCAGGCTCGCTGCTGGGCGAGGTCATTTCAATTGTTGATTGATGAAGATGGAAGAGTGGAGAGTGAACAAAGGTTCGAAAAGGTGGAAGTGGTCTGCCCAGGCGGGGTCTGGACAGCGGATTCAAAGCAGACCACAGACGTGGGGCTCGCAATGAGCAAACGAACCGGGTATGAGGGGCGTGAGCTAGGACAGGCAGCTTGGGGGCTAAGCTTTCCCAAACCCTTCCCAATAATTTGGAGACCTGAAAATCCTTTCGAATGAAATCTTGCAAACGAAAAAACGAGATTTGGGCAAAATAGCAAAAGAGGATCCAAAAGTGGCCTGGCCGATGCAGTTATATGACTACCCAGGAAATCACTCCCTGATAAGAAGAAAAAATTTTGAAGGAGCGTTTTATCGGGACAAGCGGGCGTCCAGGTTCCAAAGAAGTTTCCCACCTGCCCGAGCAGAAGGAGATCAGGTCAAGGACCCAAACACGGCCACGAGCACGAAGTACCGGCACACAAGTACCTGGGTTTGGCGGGACGATTTTTTGTGCCCTGTGGGATAAGGCGTATCGAAAGAAGTTAAAAAGGTGGGACAGCGAATGACTGGCTGGAACTCCCCGGCCTGCCTCTGCCGCTCTCCTTCCACCACCTTCTAGACGCAAGACTGCCAAAAAACGGATTGGGAACCTTGCAGGGAAGACTGAATGGTATTCTGCTTAGGCTAAACTGGAATGGCGATAACGAAGAATGGAAAAGTCGAGCGAGGTATGCAGCGAAGAAATACTAAGAGCCGTAGTGTGCACCACCGGCCAGGTACGGTTTACAAGACCAGAGACGACTAAGGTAGCGACAGTGTCGGACAATGGTAGTTGGGAAGAGAAGAAAGCTTAGATACGGACGGTCCCTTCCTTTTTGCGAGGGAGCTAGGACGAGAGGGAGCCTGGTTAGTACCGTTGACACGAGTATAAGTAATATTGAAACAGGGCTAAAGGAATACTAATCGCACCAAGGTAGAAGGCACGGAATATAAACTCACCGCTAACTAAGGCGAAAAGGCGAAAAAACGAGCGATCGAGGATGAGTCGAACTAGTCTGACTAGTCGATTGAGCTCTGGCTTTTGTCGGAGTGTCTCGAGATGCAACCCAACCGTTCGTGGGGTCCAAGTTGGGACTACGCTACGCCGTTTTAGATAGCTAGCTAGTTGCTAGTTCACCAGGCCGGGGTAGTCAAAGCCATATGTCGAGCGAAGAAAAGGACGAAGCCGAGAGCTCCACGGCAGCAGAATATATAATATATATATCTCTCTCGAAGCAGCCTTGACCTTCTGATGATTAATATCAAACGACGGTGGGGGGTTTAGAGAACGAAGGGAGGTTCCTGAGCAGGACGTCGATGGTTGGTGAAGGTTGATGATGGAGAGAAGAAGATGAGGTCGAGATAGAGAGATTTGTTTGCGTTGTTGCTGTTAAGAAGTTGATTTTTTGCTTTGCTCTTGTCCGAACTGAACTGAACTGAACTGTCTGGCTTTGAAGAATGCAAAATGCATCAACTTGCTTGCTGCCTGGCGATGTATTAATTAATTATACACGGACGGACACTGCTAACTATTACCACTGCCACTACCACTAACGGCCACCACGTATGCTCGCAGGCTTCCGACGATGTTAAATATCAATACGACGTATGTATTTACCGTGCTGACTAACTGTCCAGGGAGAGGTACATACATTCATACTCCATAAGTATGATTCAGTAGATTGATTAATTTCACGACAATCGGAAACGAAACGTACGCCTGGGAAAAGAGGCGAGGCTTCCAGGCAGCCGGCTATCTCCCCAACAGAGGTTGGTTGTCTGCTTGACTCTCTTCAGCTTACCGGGTCTGGTGCAACAGCTTCCCTCACAGCCAACCGAATGGACGGATCTCTTGGAAATTCGTACGGGATCCCCTGTCAGGCCACTTCCCTCCGCGCATCGTTGAAGTCCCTCTGCACGACGCGAGATATTCATAGGTATCCTCCTCCGCGAGATGCAATGCATGGTCACGGCATGGCAGGGCAAGGGCACTTCGAATTCAGTCATCCAGTCCTTGCCGTTGTGGGCCCTTCTAGGCCCCGGCTGCAATTCTTAGATCGTCAAAGATATCTCAGATGCGAAGGGTCCTTTAACAAACACTCACTATTGCATGCTTTCCATTGCATCAACGTGCATTATACATCTGCAGCCGGACGGTTGGTTGGTTGGTGGGATGGGATGGGAAAAAAAACCGTAGCTAACCAGAGATTGGACGCAACGACCCTGGCGGGGTATGGAATAATCATTCTCAAAGGTGGGTTGGTGGCTTGCAGTTTGCAAATTCATGACTGCAGGTAGGCATCTGTACAGATTCACTTCAACCTTTAGCTTCGGGACGGCATACGACGGTAACAACGACACGGAATGTCGAAATGCCCAGCCCCGGTGGCTTACGTACAAGACCTTCACAAATCTGAGTGCTATATTCGAAACAGACAGCTTTGTTGAATCCTGTCGTGTGATATGCCCTAAAGCTGTTGGAATCGGATCCCGTTCAAACAGCTTTGGAAATAACACCCAAAACCACCAATCATCCCATCAAGAATTCTCCTCCAACCAGGAAATACTCTCCGGCCAATCATCTTCGCAAATCCCATGGAGACCAACCCCATCTGAAGATGGAGCCCTTGCTTTCATGCAATGCATCTCATTGTTCGATGCGCTGTCGTCCGTCGGTCTGCCCTGAAGCCTTCCGAGAAAAACCCTGACTTCGGAACTACTTCCCCATCTATTTACATCTGGTCACATTATAATGCCTCACAATTTGCGCCCCCTCTATCTCCATTTCGCATTCCTGACAGCACCCCATTTTTTTTTTTACTCCCGCTTCCCGGCACCGCTTATCGGCTTGCCATGTGAAGAAAGCAGTGTCTCCGAGACACTAGGAAAAAGGAAAACAATGAAGACCAAGAAAAACGGCATCTCCGATCCATCTCGGGTCATGTCTCTGGTAGCGTAACTGCCCAGACCAAGTCACTGCTCCAGGTCTTCTGTCGACAATCTCACCGCATCCACTCGCAATCTCAAATTCGAAGTTTGATTTCAGGGTCCGAAACAGTCCTAAAGAAGCAAAGCTTCCAGCTCGAAACACCGCTCGCTTAAATCCTGTGGGCCGGTGGTTTTTTTTCTTCTGTAACACCTTCCCTTCGACTCTTTTTGGCTGGCTTTTTGTACTAGGCGAAATTAACAGCGCAGTGGCTTGCAATTGCGAATTTGCCTCAGGATGAAGCCGTTTCGTAATGTGGGCCGTAGATGGATAGTCTGTGCTTTCGTAATACGGACAAGGCAGCTTCAGAGGCTCATTTCGAGAATTTCTCGATCTTTCCTGGGAGATTCCGGTCAAGACGGCGGCTTAATGCTCCGTACTATAGCTATTCAAGAAGGTTGCGTTTTATTGAATCGAGGTTCTGAAACAACCGATTATAATTGAATATCAAAATCCTATCCTGCCATCTGGTCGGTCATAGGGAAGAAACTATATGTCCGAAATGTCTACGGCGGCGCCGACGTTCTCAAGCCCCACTGTGATAGTTTCTGCCGAAATTCTTCCAGTTCCTCTGTTTTAGTCGCAATCGCAATTATGCATCGTAGCTGCAAGGTCGCGACTTTCGCGACGGGCAATTGCAATTGTACAACACCCGCATCCCGTATATTCAAATTCATGTGTGTCGAAGAATCTTAGGCGACAGCGCAAAACAACATACCACCGGTTTTAAACGCATCTCAAGCATGTAAATCGCTTTTTGCTTATCTCCCGTTTACCGTGCAGCCTGGTTTACGAGATCACTCCTTAGTATCTTAACTTAAGATCTTATCCTAATGCTAGGGTCCAATAAGATCACCAATGCACCTCATTTTATATAAATTTACCCAATATCAACCACATATATCGGGAGAAATATCCTATATACATTGGTGGTGAAACTGACATGTACATGTACTCAAGCCATTCGGATTTAAGCAAGTAATGTCTTGTCATTGCATTAGATAGGGGATATCTGTTCAGGTAGCAAGAGGCATTACAATGTCCGGACCGGCTCGTTGAACGGCATCCGGAGACCGCCGCTGCATTGGATATTGCGCCAATTCAACATCTGGGCTTCTTACTCGTTATCCATAGAGGTGTCGTCTGGATAGAAGTTTTAGCCGGCTGATGTAAGAGTCAATATAGGCGTCCGCTTCGATGGAAATCATTCGCACATCACAAGCATTAGTTGGCCACTTCGTAGAGGCTGGCTTGCAAAACCGGATATTACAAGAACGCCAAACCATAACTACCAGGCAGTAGTTAACTTCGTTCACTCTACTGGAACTCAGAACATTTGATCGGCATGAAACGGTAGATAGCCATACGTATATATTTACGTCTTAATGTATAACGGTTGCGTTCCTACGTATCCGCAACGTACGTTAATGTCAGATGTGAGTGATACAGGGTTTGCCTGAAGTACGGTTTATGTAAGTAAGTAGGTGATATACGTATTGCCTTGGGCCTCTACACGTCCAGAAACAAAGCAATACTAATTCAAATTTGTCTCGTTGCGCCGAACGTTGAGTGGCTACTAGATTGTCTCGTCGCGCTCTTGGAGTCGATTAGAGACTTGACAGCTCACTGAATTCGGAAGCGGAGTCTCCGTAGCTAGACGATGCGTTCAAGTCTAAGTAATACTATTCGGCATCCTGCCCCTAACTTTCACTCCAATATCCAGGGGATTAACTAGGCCGTACCGTTGGTAGAATTTTGAGGAGAAGGACACGTTAACGAAGGGAGAAACAACGTTAACATGACCCGGTCGTATGAGCCTCAAGGAGAGCCGTGATTTGAATAGTATACGAATAAGTAAGGTATCGACGTATTTTCCGTACAATAGCCAAGATGCCGTTCTAGGTCTAGGAATGGTATCGCTGTAGGTATTCTAAAGATTTCAAACGCCTGCAGGTCTACTGAACTGCGAGACTAAGATCTACCTTAAGGTCTTCTAGTTGTGGTAATCGGTTGTAGTTTCCTATCCACTTGCTCAAGTCAACTACCATTGGGGGGAGAAAGGATGGGAAGGGGCTCATATATAGTTGGAATGTAGTTAATCTCGAAGATCGTTATCTCCGGCCGCCAGTAGCGGCTAATGCAGCATCGGTAGAAAGCTCCCTAAACGAATTAGCCTGCAGGTTCATGTACCCACATTTTTGAGCGGGATTTTGTGGCCGGGAGTGGCAATGCGCAGAAGAGGAACTGGAGCTCCTCGCTGACCATTGACCGCACGGGAGGCGACTATGCACATCTCATTGATCAAGAAGCTGGAGGCGGCACATATGCATAGTTTGAAGAGACGAGGCGCCACAAATTGCCAACATATCATACCCTTCTGAGGGTATGGAGAAAAGTGATCTGGCAACTCTCTTGGTTGAAAGAAGGAAAACTGGTCATGCGACGAGGCCCAGTTATGCGTGAAGTATCCACAAACCGGAATCTACGCTACAAGGGTATAGATTGGTCTCATACCCGGACGCCACAAAGGAGGTATAGCCCTACCGCACTTTCGTTGTAGAATTCAAGGAGGTTGACAAGGCAAGTGCTGCATAAGTAATGTTGGGGCACCGTGCGACTCTACTGCGACAGGGGCCTTAAAACATGTGGCTTTGGAAATGTTAACAAATCAAGATGCTCAAGTAGAGGGCGTGTGGCCGGCTACATCAACAGTTATGCAGACTTGAGTAGTTTTGTGTGACCTAGTGGAGGCCGGCTGCAGGCGGTAGACACCTAGATGAAGTGATTGGGTGGTGACACAAGCCTTACGAGACTGGTTTAGTCTCGAGACAGTATTTCTCGGCTTCAGGCAGGCCCACTCTAACCCAGTATTCTGATTTTCTTGTGGACGCTGGTTGCGAGTCGTGTCAAAATGCTAGACCAGTACTAGCAAACCTATAGCTATCATATGTAGTAGCGAGCTATTTCGACTTCGGACTAGAGTATCGAATGGGGCATAGGCCTAGTATGTTGGTTACCGAGCCCATATGCCATACTCGAGATCTCAAGGTTGAGTGTAACACAAAGCCCGTGTTGGAAAATTTCGGGCAACCACTTACTAAGCACTTAAACTGATAATTGTTTAGTTACCAGCACTTGTCAAGGCTGACTTACATTAATTCTTGAAAGCTGGTACTATTAATTAAGACTTCATAGATCTGTAGATCGATCATGACTGTTCATGGATCCACGATTTTAAATTTTCTGAACCCTGAATCTAAAGATAACGTTGCGGGAAGAAACGGGAATATAAGCGGTGTAACAGGGCAAATGGTGCCCGCATATGCCGCACTGTATAGTCGCTTAGTATTATACTGCATATCGCCCTAATTTACTCTAGCTTCGTGCCACAAAAGAAAGTAGCTATGGTTTTGTTGTCAGTGAAGATTTTTGTTTAAGCTGCACGTTGGTTCGTTTAAAATGCATTAATGCGTGTCCTATATATTTGAGTAGTTCTATGATATGGGACGCATGTCTCGTGCACTTTACACCTACTAGCACGAGGCTAGTTTTGTATTTGTATTATAGATCTATTTGTAAGAAAGTAGGAACTAGAAATTCAAAACAGAACAAAACTATAGCCGAATCTGGATATCTATAGCCTGGCTCGTTCGATAGCTGATTGACATGTTTTATCCTGGCCTTGCAATCGCACGACTAAGAAGATTCATCAAACGCATTTTTATTTGTTATGTAGGTACCAGGGCGGATTGAGGCCGAACGAGCCAAGATAGTTAGAAGTGCTTTTTTGGAGCCGAAATAGCTGCATAGATGTACTATTCGGATCGGGATACAAGAAGGAGATATCTGCCGGTTAATATTTTCACAACCACGGTGGAGCATGCATATCTGCGGATAGATCCTCTACTATCTAAAACGGTGCCCCGGACCTATAATAATATATATTATAACTAGTCCTACCAACTATTTCCGCGGATCAGGATATCCGTGTGCTTTTGTATTCCGATGGCTAGATGGCTACATGCATTGCTTCACCATTTATATAGTTAAATTTATCTGGACGCCAAGGTACAGCTAAGGAGATGAGGTCTGATTGATTGCGAAACTGGTTACAGAGGTTCCTAATGTATTGGCGAGGATCTATATACATATATATATATATATTGTATTTCTACAGCTCTGGTCCATTAACTTCACAACCCAGTATCTAGGCATTGTCGATGTGAGACCGCGAGTTTTCGTGGGCAGACTTCGGCTTCGCGGTTCGAGGTAGGATCCTACAGTTACCGTATATGTGAATACTATGGCAAAAAGTCTGCCTATACTGAATCATGCGGACGAATACGTATACACCAAAAGGCATTATAGGATCGCTTAGATAAATATTGAGATTAGCGAATTCGCGAAGAGCGAAGGGTCCGGTATAACGAGCTCCGTCATAATGCATGTTAGATCTCCTCGGGAGGGAACTAGAAAGCAAAAAGCTCCAGTACTCCGAGGGTCCTTGGCAAGCTGCTTCGGTATAGTATCAAGAGTTTGTGCGATCATTGCAACTATATGCATGCGCAAGGATCGTACGTGTATCTACTCAATTGTACCAACGGCTGCTTCCAACGGGGAGCCTCGTGTATGTGTATCCTCAGTATTATGGTGCTCTGTTCACTTCGTGAAGGCTGGTTTGCGAGACTAGTCGTACTCAGTCATCGGGTATATATAGTGGCATAGTTCGCCCTCGAGATGGAGGAATTCTCTAGAGCCATCGCCTCACATCATCACATCAATCCGGGAGCATACTCAACTCAGAAAGCTATCCACACTTCACCGTTCTTAGAACCGTACCAAAGCCTCAAAGAAACAAGATGTTTTCCCACTTGATTACCTATGCTCTACTCCTCACTGTTCCGTATACAGTATCCGCTGCCCCAGGCCCAAAGGCTCTTGAAGCTAGAGCCATCACTGGAATCACTACAAGCTCCAAATACGGGAAGACTCCAACCCCGGCCTTCCATATTCCGTACGGCAAATGCTACGGCCTCAATACAAAATTCAGCTACACCACCGGTGCCCAATTTTATACCAATGTCTTGAAACCAGGAGTCTGGCTTGCTGGTGACGCATTTGCTGGCTGCGGCGGCCCAGGCACAATCTGTGGCCAATGCTTCCAAGCTCAAGACACCAGCGGAAATGCTCTTAACATTCGATTCCTTATGGTCGACCACGAGTGCAGCTTGGTAACTGCTCCTGGTGCGCTGACTGCGCTCCAAGGCTTAACCTCCAATTTCAATGGGGGTATGCTCGGACGACCCCTCAGCGAGTGCATTGTCAACTGCAATCCCACTCCCGATCTCTGGGGCTGTCTTTAGATGTACCCTGCTATCGATTGCCCGAGGATCATTCGGGCTAGGCTTCGATTTAATGAGAGTTCGCACCAACTCTAACGGTTTTCGGCGGCCCACCAAATTTGGGGCCTTTACAAGGAACTTTACTAATCCTACTTAACGTATCACTGGATTCACAAGCACGCTCACTTGGCCTTTGAAATATAATTTATTTAGTGTCTTGTTACATGTAATTAAATTAGTTGGGGGCGGGAATACTAATATAATATAGTCGTGTAAATAATGAACGAACACTCCTTAATATAGCCACAAATTAAACTCTTAACTCTCTATCTTTAAACGGAGCCACGAGAGGATTCTGCCATGAAGAAGATTTTTGGGCAGTTGCCTACCTTCAAGTGCTCGGAGTTTTTGACGAAGTGCATGATTAAATGATTAGTTACGGGACTCCATTGTAGACATGTTGCAAATTTTAGCTTGTGTGTTGACAGATTGTGGAATTCTGCGCTGGTGGTAAATGCAGGGATTTCCAAACCCCAAAATATGACTTGCTAGTCAAAATATCATGAGTGTCAAGGAAACAATAGTCGGTCAGAGTTTTGGGAATTACTAAGTCCCAGATCTATAAGAAGATTCAGGCTGCTCAAGAGGTCTCTCAAGATCTGATGAATGTATGAGCGAAATTTAATGGAGACCTTAGTTTAATTAAGCTTGTGTGTTTGAATTCAGATACCCCAGCTATATCAGCAAACATTGCAGAGAGGCTGATGGGGTTTCCGTCACAAATTTAAATATACCCATCTCTATACACGTATATTGTCAGATAATTATGCCGTATGGCTAGATGGGGTTCAGATTCACTCACAGGCAAACCTGCCGTCTCCATCAATCGGGAAATGTAGCATATGCTGCATTAGCCTCGCTTCAGGTACAAGGTATACGTATGATTGGGGGATAGAATAAAGAAACTGTGCCTCAGATGCAATGACTGCTTACCCCTCCAATTTATAAATATCTTACGGCCCCGCCCACACTGAATTTTGGGGAAGGATCCTTTATAAGCACTGAGGCACAACCCCGCATTCACTAAGGTGGTAGAACGTGCTCTCTTAATCTTACGGTTCGAGTACCCTTTAATTATCACGACAACTTAGGGACCTCGGACGGCGTCGATACGCATCCAAAGATGTCTTCTCTTGAGAATCGAGAATATACGATCGGATGGATATGTGCCCTTCCTATCGAAATGGCCGCCGCGCGGCTCATGTTGGACGAAAACCACGGGAAACCACAAGAGCAACACCATTCCGATAACAACATATATCACTTGGGTAGCATAGGTCAACATAATATTGTGATAGCCTGCCTCCCCTCAGGTGTATACGGCACAACTTCGGCGGCCACTGTTGCCTCTCAGATGCTCTCTAGTTTTGAGTCGATACGTTTCGGACTCATGGTCGGTATAGGAGGTGGGATCCCCAGCAAAGGCTACGATATCCGACTTGGCGATATCGTAGTTAGCAAGCCTGGTGGTACCTCTGGAGGAGTTATACAGTATGATTTCGGGAAAAACGTGGGGAGCCAGGATATCGTACGCACCGGCTCATTGAATAAACCACCAGCGGTGTTACTCAATGCTATCGCCAACCTTCAAGCAGAGCATGAGATGGAAGAGAGCAAAGTTCCCGAGATACTGTCCGAGAAGCTGGCGAAATACAAGAAAATGAAAGCCGACTATTCATACCAAGGTGTTTCAAATGACAACTTATACCTTCCGGACTACGAACATTTAGAAGCGGAGAATAACGACGCTTGTGAAGTTTGCGATGAAGACAAAATCGTAAGTCGTCCGGACCGAGACGCTACTGATCCGGTCATTCACTACGGAGTTATTGCCTCCGGTAATCAAGTGATCAAGCATGCGGCTACCAGAGATCGACTTGGGCATGAACTTGGGGCAGTTTGTTTCGAGATGGAGGCGGCTGGGTTAATGGATAACTTTCCTTGTCTTGTCATACGAGGAATTTGCGACTATGCAGACTCCCATAAGAATAAACGCTGGCAGAGATATGCGGCCGCAACTGCAGCCGCGTACGCGAAGGAATTCCTTGACGTCATTCCAGTTAGAGAAGTGACGCCGATACCAGCTGCTATCGATGTATTAAAGAAGTGTTAGTTACTTTCTTCTCATCTATATGCAGATATTATATCAATATATATGCATCTACGAATCTTTCCCTCGAAGAAATTTACTGACGACGATAACGCAAAGCGGCATTATAGTGCATAAAGATACGTAAGCTACACTCTTATATGAGAATGGCTATTCCGAGTCAACCTGTTACTTGTCGATTCTACAAATGTTATTATAGTAGACTAATGGATGTTTCGAATTCATAGTAAGGAGATCATAGAGGTAACTCACAAAATCGACCAAAAGATTAGCTTTGCCAGTCTACCCTCCGTTGAGCGAGCTGCCTTCGACTCCGACCTCAGCGATGAGAGCCCAAGGTGCCACGAAGGTACGAGAATCGATGTGCTTCGCCAAATCAGACAGTGGTACAATGATCCGGAAGGGGAGACTGTCTTTTGGTTGAACGGCATGGCCGGAACCGGAAAATCCACCCTCGCAAGAACTATCGCCCACTCTTTCGCAGAGAAAAAACAACTTGGAGCCAGTTTCTTTTTCAAGAGGAGCGAACACGATCGTTCCAATGCTTTAAAATTTTGGACAACCATTGCAGTTCAGCTGGCAAATAGGATACCAGGTTTACTACCTTCCGTTGCAAAAGTTATTGACTCCGAGCCTGAGATATCTAGAAAGCCACCGAACGAACAGTTCGAGAAACTTATCCTTGAACCTCTATCCGAGCTCAAGCATGCTTTGGGAACAGATTTCAGATTCGCCATAGTGGTTGATGCCTTGGATGAGTGCAGGGGCGAAAACGACATGAGAACCATTATCCACCTTCTCTCTCGAACAAGTCTTCTAAAATGTACGAAAATACTTTTAACAAGTAGGCCGGAGCTACCTATTCGGTTCGGCTTTCGGGATATATCAGAGGGAACGTACCGGGACTTAGTTCTTAATGAAATACCGGAGTCCGTCGTCAAGGAAGACATATCAATGTTCTTAACGAACCGACTTGCGATTATCAACCAGAAACACAAAAAGTTATTCCCACCCGATCGATGGCTCCCTCCGGATTGGCCTGGCGAAAAGACTACCCAAGATTTAGCCGATATGGCAACCCCTCTGTTCATCGTAGCAGCGACAGTCTGCCGTATCCTCGGAGATCATAGATGGGACCCCAAGGAAAGACTCGCAGGAATTCTTAGGTCTCGTACTACAATGGGTGGAGCGTCAGACATTGATAGAACGTATCTTACAATCCTGGATCAACTCCATGGCGGTCTTACCGGCTCGGATTTATATGATATTGGAAAGGAATTTCAGCAAATTGTCGGCACGATTATCATTCTCGCAACCCCACTCTCAACAGCGTCTCTATCAGGCCTTCTCCGTATACCAAGGAGGAGGATAGACTTCAGACTAGATTCTCTCCATTCAGTTCTCAGCATCCCTGAAGATTTCAACCTACCTGTACGGTTGTTGCATCTTTCCTTCCGCGATTTCCTCACCAATCCGGCCAACTCTTCGGATCCGGAAAGACGTGGAAAATACCCATTTTGGGTAAATGAGCAAGAACAGCACGAACTTGTATTGACTGCATGCCTGAAGCGGTTGTCTATTTGCCTTCACCAAAACATTTGCAGATTGGAGAGCTTCGGAAAGCTACGAACTGAGATCAATGCCACTACAGTAAACGACTACATACCCGCCGATATACAATATGCTTGTTCGTATTGGGTGTATCATTTAGAAATGAGCAAGGTCCGGATACGTGACCAAGACCAAGTCCACAGGTTCTTACAGAGACATTTCCTTCACTGGCTTGAAGTTTTAAGCATCATAGGGAAGTCATCTGAAAGTATTGTACAGATCCGTGGCTTGCTACCCCTCGTCGTAAGCTATCTTGTTCACCATATACTATACAACTCGGGCTTATGCTAATGCTCATGGTGTTCTATAGGACTCCGATAGCACCGAAGCGTTCAAATTTGTCCACGATGCGCAGCGGTTCGTATTGGCGAATCGATGGATCATCGACATTGCGCCACTTCAAGTATATTCATCCGCAATTATTTTTGCACCAGAGAATTCTGTTATTAAAAACCTATCCAGGGACAAAATTCCAAACTGGATTCGTACGTTGCCGAAAATGGAGCCTGAGTGGAACGGGATGCTACAGATGCTGGATGTTGATGGGTTATTCCGACCAACGGTAGCTTTCTCGCCCGATAGCAAAATTGTCGCATCGGGAGGAGAAGGGCGCGCGATTACATTCTATGACTCGCTGAATGGAGCAGTAGTAAGAATGATTGACGGATGTTCAGATTCTATTAAAGCCATAGTTTTTTCACCCAACGGAGAGTTACTGGCGGCAGCTGGAGAAGATGGATCTGTCAGATTGTGGGACCCCGTTACTGGGGCCCTCAGGCACACACTTGACGGCCATGCAGAGACCGTCAAGGCCGTAGCATTTTCATCCGACGGGGGCCTGGTTTTTTCAGCGGACTCCAATGTACTCATGCAATGGGACACGGAGTCTGGGGAATTATTACAAGCTATCAATGGATGTTATACTGGGGCCGAAACTATCGTTTTTTCTCAAGACGGAAAACTTTTAGTGACGATCCCAGACAAAGAGGTAGCCCGACTTTGGGGTTCAACCCTCGGTTCTCCACTGATGTCTTTCTTAACTTACAGAGATTCTCCCCCCAAATCAATAGCAATATCTCAGGGCGGCGAGGTGATCGCGATAATCGGCGACGGGCATAAGAGTCGGGTAGGGTGGGATACCAAGTGGGGGGAGCTGTGGGAGAACGACAGAAACCTTGGACTGTATTCCGTGGCTACAGGAGAATTCCGCAGTTGGATCCCTGATCGAAGTGACGTCTGGACTATGAGGTTTTTGCCAAATGGTGAACTCGTAGGGTTGGTCCCCGATTTATACTTCTGGAACTTCTGGAATTTGAGCACGGGGCAGCAGATACAGGTTATTCCTGAGCATCCGCCAAGATCCTACCGGTCAGCTACCATCTCGCCTAATGGCAGGTTCTTACTATTTGTTGGGGAGCTGGAGGATAAATCATCATCAGGGCCTCCCCAAGAGCTAATGTGGGTATGGGATTCAACCACTGGAACAGAAATACGGGAGTTGAAGGTAGTTTCGGGACATGGCAAGATCGTTACTCAGGATTTCTCACCAGACAGCCAATTAATAGCCTCGGTAGCAGAAACCGGGTCTATCATACTCCAAGACTCGGAAACTGGGGCCTTGCTGCGAATTCTGGGCCCTGTAGAGCTTGAGCTAGAGGAGGACCTAAGAGAACCGCAGCGAGAAGTTGTGAAGTTTTCCCCAGACGGCAAGCGCGTCGCAGTAGAGACGGGTGGAAGAACTGTCAAAGTCTGGGAGTCAGACACGGGAACACTACTACAAACGATAGAGGGGCAGTGGGGGTCAATATGGGGTATAGACTTCCTCTCGGATGGCAGGTTGATGGTACTCGGACCGGACAGCGTCGCCAGAGTCTTTGAATCTACTACAGGAACGCCACTGCAAACGCTCTTGGATACTTCAGTTGATGTAGTTGAAATTTCACCGGATAATACGCTAGTTGGGACTGCATCAACGGAAGATGACGGAGACGGAATCTGTGTCTGGGATATGGCTACAGGAATTCAGCAGTGGAGGTATCGCATACCAGCGGTTTATTGCATTTCATTTTCCCCGGATAGCGATATGGTTGTGGTATGCGGTGACGGCGGAATCCAACTTCTCGACTCGGAGACTGGAGAAATACTTCGAACGATTGAGGGAACCCTACGTTCCCTAGAACGTATCCTCTTTTCGCCCGATGGCAGTCTTATCGCAGCAGTAGAATCGCGAGGACTAAGATTGTTGGATCCAACCGTGAGGATGAGGGAGGACCCGGGGGATAGTATCTCCTCTGATAACATCGAGTTGGAGTTTTCGCCAGACGGTAAACTAGCTATCTCAGTCATACACGGCGAACCTATCAAGTTCTGGAACCCATCTACAGGAGCACTTCTGCGGAGCCTTGAAGTTAGTTGGCATTTCTCCAATTCAGAACCTGTTGCAGTTGGTTGTCCTGTGAGTTTCTCACCAATCGCAGGTGGCTCACTCATCGCCTTCAGACATCGTGAAGGAGACCCCATAAAGATCTGGGATTGGAAAACGGGGGCGGAATTATGGCGACTTGAAGACGTATCCAACATGGAAACCCAGAAGACCATGTCTTGGCCCTATTCGGCCGGATTGATTTTCTCACCTGACGGCAAACTATTGGCATCAAAGACCGGGACACATATCCGTCTCTGGGATCTGACTACCGGGTTGGTTAAGTGGACTGTCCAACTACGGGCCCGGGTGGCGGCTGTCGCCTTTTCTCCGAATGGCGAGGAGATTATTTCTATTTACGGGAATGGGATAGTTGAAACTTGGAGCACTGGAACTGAAGCAAAACGGCGGCTATGGTCTAAGGCCGATGATCAGAAGGAAGGAGACCTCTCCCGCGCAGACATAAAGTTCTCCCCTGATGGAACGTTGATGGCAATAACTGGGGGGCTTGTTATCAGAATCTGGAACGCTAGTACAGGAAAACTACTGGGAAGATTTGTTGAAGACGGTCTTCGACCCGACTATATCGCAATATCACCAGACAACCGTTTGTTCGCAACAGCCACAGAGGTCGGCATTATTAAGCTTCGAAATTTGAGAACGGGCGAAATGCTACTGGAGGCCCCGTATCGCATGGATCTCAAGAGTCTATCGTTCTCCGAAACAGGTCGGCAATTGAAGACAAACCAAGGTACTTTAGACACCGAACGCTACGGTAATAATACACGTAATCCTCCCCTTTCCTCACAACAGATTTTCGCGAATATTTGGGTTGATAAGGAGTGGATATTGCGGGATAACGAAAACCTGGTTTGGATACCACCTAACTATCGGAAATGGGATACCTATAAACGGGCTATTCATAAGAATACTATAATGTTTGGGTTTACCGATGGCCGGGTTATATTTCTGGAGTTCACTTCCTGAGCTAGCACAAAGTTACAGTGCCAAAATACGGCTTACTTACCCAGCCTCGAATCCAGGCGCTCGAGGCAGGGTGTGGTCTCGGGTAGACGCCAGTACGCTGTTAGGAATGGATATGATGACTCTTGGGACCTCTTTCTAAAAATCCGAGATGATGCTCTACATCATCGTGAGAAGGCCCGGGTTTGGCCTGAGAGACTGTCTGTATATAGGCACCTATATCTACAGTCACACCTACACCCCCTAATATCCTACGGCACCTGTCATGGATTTAAATTTATAAATCCGCGTTAGAATCCATTTTGTAAAAGAATTAAAATACGCCAGTGCTTTTTGGTAAGAAATAAAAGAAAAACAACGAACCGCACGCCAAAAAGGCCGAAAAGACTAAGGCCTTATACGTAATCCGAGAAGAAACAAAAAAAATATGATATCTAAAATACATACAATAATAGAAAAGGATTTTTTTAATACTACTGATGAGCAAAAAAGTTCTAAATGGATCATACCATGTCGACGCGAAGTCTCGCCAAAGATACAGAAGTAGGCAAAAAAAGGCCTCCGAATCGTTGGTTGGAAAAAAAGAAAGGCTTCGTCTACTCCACCTTCCACCTAGCATACCACCCGCCAGCCTTCTAAACCCGCGAACTGTACCCCACAAACCCCCTTCTCCCTTTCCTCCACATATGCCACTTCCTCGCCTCATCCACCCAAAGAACAGTACTCGCCACACAAATCAACAAAACCCAATCCCTCGCTGCCAATGCCTCGGTTTGGAAAATCCACTGTAAAAACGGTAGATAAACCACTCCGAGCTGTCCTAATAAACTCGCACCGACGGCTCCAACAAAGAACTTGTTACTGGTAAGTTTAATTTCTCCTCTTAAATACGATTTTCCTTCGCTGCGACAGGTGAGAGCGTTGAACATGTCGAAGAGGACGAAGCAGGTGAATGTCATTGTTGTGTCTCGTTTGGTAATGATGCCATCCGCAGCCATTTCACGGATGTAAATGAGCATTGTTCCACTAAGGATCAAGAAAGCGGACGTAAAGACTCTTTGGAGAAGTGTGCGTGTTAAGATCCGATCGTGTCGTGACCGTGGTTTTGCAGCCATGACACCCTTGTCGACTGGTTCAACACCAAGTGATTGTGCTGGTGGACCATCCATCAAGATGTCTGATATCTTGTTAGCACTTATCGATAATCTATTCAGTAGGTAGGGTAGCTTACTAATCCAAAGAATCTGCATCGGGTTCAGCGGATTCTCCTTGCCAAACAAGGTACTCAACAGTACCAATCCCAAAGCCGCCACGCTGGTACTCAACTGAAACGTCAAGAAATTTTGAATATTGTAATAAATCCCCTTACCCTCCTCGATCGCTCGCAAAATAGTTGAAAAATTATCGTCGCTAAGAATCATATCTGCTGCTTCCTTCGCTACGTCGGTACCCATGATGCCCATGCTGATACCAATATCTGCCATCTTGAGGGCGGGTGCGTCGTTGACACCGTCGCCAGTCATCGCGACGACGGCCTCGTTCGGGGGTGCCTGGAGTGCTTTGATGATCTTGAGTTTGTGCTCCGGTGATGTTCTTGCGAATATCGTCGTTGTTTGTATTGCTTGTGCTAGTTCGTCGTCGGTCATTTGGTCTAGTTCGTCCCCTCGGATGACCGATCTTGAATGATGCCCAATAATCGCCTTCCCATTCATACCGGCAGATGGACTAACCCGCCCTTCGATTGGCGAAGGTGGTAGCACCTGCATTCCAAGCTTCTTTGCAATACTAACCGCAGTTGTCTCTGCATCACCAGTGATCATAATAACTTTAACCCCACCAAGCATCAACCGTCGAATAGCTCTATCCACACCCTTTCGCGGTGGGTCGAACATGCCGACAATGCCCGCGAATGTGAGGTCCTTGAAAACATCCTTGACATCTGTCCCTGCCGCTTTCTTCTCGAATCTTGATACATGTCCGCTAGCAAACGCCAATACCCGCAGTCCTTCCTCTGCCATCTTCTCGGCAGCGGATAATGCCTTATTCTTACGCGCTTCATCTAGAACTACCGGTCGCCCGTCACGAGTAAGGTAGGTATCGCAGCGTGCAAGAATCTTCTCGATGGCGCCTTTGATGTATGCTGTATCCTGTGTAGAGCCGGCACCATCGATGACAACACCCATCCACTTTTCTCGGGACGAGAAAGGTACTTCGGCGGAACGTACAACACGAGGTCGGAGATCTTCTTCGCCAAATGCATCTAATAGATCCAAGAGAGCGACGTCCGTGGGTTGACCAACAAATCGGGATTGGGTAGTATGTGGTGAGTGACTTGAAAAGGCAGAAATAGCTTCAGCAGTGTGATGAGCCGCAAGGCGCCCGTTGTTACACAGATTTCCAATACGGAGCAGGGTCCGCGTCGGCACGTCGAGCGTGGAAGTCGAGGATTGCAGGGATGCCTTAGAAACTGGTTCGGGTAGGTCGCATGTCCAAAGCATTGTAACCGTCATGTGGTTCATCGTCAGGGTCCCAGTCTTGTCGCTGCAGACGACGTTCACACAACCTAATGTCTCGACAGACGGCATCTTCCGAACAATCGCCCCTCGGTTTACCATCCTAATAACTCCTAGTGCCAGTGTAACGGTAACGATAATCGGTAAACCCTCGGGAATGGCTGCCACGGCCAAGCTAACTGCTACTTGGAACAGTTCTAGCCATTCTCGCCCTTGCAGGAACCCAAAAAACACAATCAATCCAATAATTCCGAAGCTAGCCATGGATAAATCGTGCCCAAGCTTGTCCATTGACACTTGGAGAGGTGTTCGGGGGCTCTCGATTTCCGACAACATAGCATTGATCTTGCCGAACTCCGTGTGGGAGCCCGTGGAGACCACGATCCCTTGCCCGTGGCCATTCCTAACGAGTGTGCCCTGGAACGCTATACTGTGCATTTCTGCGATTGAAGGATCGGATTTTGTCGTGGAATAGAATGGAGTTTCCTCGGCTCCTGTGATTTCTACAGGATCGCTTTGTTTCCTCACGGGTTCTGTCTCCCCTGTGAGATTGCTCTGGTCGATTTCTAGATCCGCCGCTTGTGTTATTCGGATGTCTGCTGGTATTCTGTCTCCGGTAGTAAATGTCACAAGATCTCCTGGTACCAATAAACTGGCGCTGACGGTCGTCGAAGTTGGTGGTAGCCCTAACAGTTTCGCTTCGTCTTCGGCACTTAAGCTTCTGCTCCCTGGTGCGTTCCCTCGGATAAGATGTGCATGGTGTGGAACTAATTTGTTCAAAGCTTCTAGCTCCTTCTCAGACCGATACTCCTGTACGAATCCGACAGTAACAACGATGACGACCGCTATTGTGATGGATACTCCGTCGTCGTAGTTGTGCATGAAGAAGGATATCGCAGCGGAAGCCAGTAATAAGAGAATGAGCCTCGATTCAACGAACTGTTTGGCGAACTTGAGCCACACCGGCTCTGGCTCGGATTGAGGAAGTTCATTAGGGCCGTGGATGGATTGACGAAGATGTACTTCAGCCGTTGAGAGGATGCCGTGAGAGAGGCTGGTTTGGAGGTCGAGTGCGACTTCTGTGGGTGTTCGGGTGGCAAGGGTTTTTAGAGGGGGCTAGAAGTCCGTTAGCAACTGCCATGTGTACTATATGTCGAGAATGAGGATAGAAGAGCCGTACGATCTGGATTCGAGAACCCAGCGAGACAGAACGAGGTCTTGTCATCGTGGGAGAGCGAATGGATGAGGGTGTCGATGACAATCGACCCCTATCCTGCCAACAGCCAGCCTGCCTGTCCTAACTCTAACCAACGGCAAAGCCGGAGCCTCAAGATAACAGTATAGAAGATGCTCCCGGGCGTGTCGTGATTCCGTTAATTCGTGAGCGATACCGAAAGTGATCGTATGAGCGAATGTTTAGCGAATGATTGGTGAAGGTTGTTCTTCTACCGCGTGGATGGTATGGTATATATAGAGTGTAGAATCGAATGGTATCTCGTAGACGCTACCGGTATCTGTCACCACCGCAGTCTTTCTATATAGAATCGTCCAATAGCTCTATACTCTGCGATGGTGATGGTTGATGGCGATGATGGCGAGGCTGGCGAATGCCGGTGAGCTTTGAGCAGGTTGTTGGTTCCAGGCTGAGGTCATAACAACATGAAATTGAAGCCAATGGTTCTCCCTCAACTTCCAACCATCGAGTTTGACTGCTACAGTCTTATCTTCGAAGCTTCCAGTCCCAATTCAACCTCTTCCAACAGTATACGGTGTCGACAATCGTGACGGAGTCGATGTGATCGGTTAGTTTCGACGAAGGCAGCTTTAGACACGTCGCCAGAAGCAGTTAAGGAGCCAGGGGCCAACGCCAGTTAAGACCGCTTGGGGATGTCGGTACCTCGTCTTGGCAGCGACATTTCCTGGTTCACCGCTCTTCCCAGTACTTGGTAACGGCATTGCGGAAGGTGCGCCAGAGCGAAACTCCGGATGCGGGATCCAGTTACAACTTTGGCGACAGGCGGGTTACCCGTTTCGTTCGGTTTGGTTTCGACAGCTCTGTTGGAGTCGCTGAAATGGTGCTGTCCCAAGCCCATGTGAAGGTTGTCACATAACTCCTGCGACAACGCGCTCTCTGTTGCATTTTGTCGCCCGAACGCCAGAATTTTACATTATTGGCGGTCTTGACACTGCCATGGACCAAGTGGAAGCTACATACGGTATTTATTGAGTGCGAAGGTCCAACCTAGGTGCCTACATTATAGTTTTTATTGAAGCGAGAAACGGAAGAACTATGGCTGTTATTTACCAAGAATTCTATTCACTTCTAAATCGCAAGTAATTAGTCAAATACGTTAACCAATCAGCCTATGGGCGGTCGCTGCACGTTCAGGGAAACCCAGGACACGGTAAATAAACTACCATATTATTGAGCTTATAGCTAACTTAAAAATTATGCCAGTCAAGAACTCAACGCCACGATTACAGGCTGTGGCACTTGCACATGTTGGGTTGTCTGAACCCGTAGCTCAGTTGTCGAAGTGAATCAAACCATGAGGTCCAGATCTGTAGTCACGGCACTCTGGACCTCCTACCAAGTTGGCCTATTGACTAACCTCGTTTTTGCGAGCTCTTATGTGGACTACCCCAAATTTCTCGAATCCTACGCCCGATGTGCTGTTCGAACTGTCGACATCGGTATTCCCAAGAACGCCAGAATCCTATCGCCAATTTTTGTAGAAAGCGGTCCTAGCGTCATGCTATAATATCTGGCATATATATATGCACACACAGAAGCGCTAAGTTGGTCGAGAATACGAGGCATGTATCTCGAATTTATCCTCTATGTAGCTATGTGGCACAGATACGAAGTGGATCCTCCAGGAAACCTCACCACCTTTACTCCAAGACAAGCACGGCTCGCTCACAATGAAGCGCCCAGAATCTTGTGGGCATTAATACTCGAAATTAAAGCTTCACGGTCGAGAATGTGCAGTCTACGGGAAGGCTAGCCTAATATCTAAGAGAAACGTTGTATGATTAGTTGACCTTACAAGGCAATTACTTCAATTTTTTTTGGAGTAAGAATGATATAAAAATGGGGCCCGCTACGTTTCTAAAAGGTGTCTAATCATAACACAGAAGGCGCTACCGAGCTAGAGGACCAGTGCTTTCCAGAGAGATAGATAGAAAATAGATATAGGAAGAGGAGGAAGAGGCCAAGGCTAGTCAGAGTGCCGAGACTGGGCTCTGATATCGATCTGCAGTCTGTCCTCCACGATATGAGTAGATCGTTCGTAAAATTTACAGAATCAAATTGCAATCAAGTTCACCCAAATAAAAAGATATTTAATTCTTGGTCAATTCTTAGCCTCGTAAACCACCTCCACAAAATTTAAACTCCCCGAATTCTCGCGACGCAGAAAAAGAGTATGCCCGCGAAATCGATCCCACTACTCTCAACAGCTTCTCACAACCGAATATATATATATCTACTCCTTCTCCCGGATCGGAGCAGATAGACATACATCTTGTATCCAGCACGGATTCCGGCGACCCGGTCCCTGAAATTCAAAAGGCTTGCCAACCGAAAATGCGAACCCACAATCTCATCTCTCCCAGAAGAATGCCTGGGAATTCGATGCTGCGAAAAGCCCTGTCTTGGGTCGCTTCAAGATTGAATATTCGACACCATTCGGAAGAGTTTATTACTGTCGTATATATCAAGAGCTCTCACTTCTGCCTCCAAGAAGTTCGACTCTCCACTTCTACCACAGTCGACAATATAAAAGAAGTGGTAGCGGCCGAGATGGGACTGAACAGTACCGAAACTTTGAGGGTAATAATCCTTCCATACGGTTACAACTGGAATGACAAAAGATTGGACGGTCTTAGGAATTTAGACTGGAAAGAGTCCGAATATCTAGTCAAGAGCATTTCGCCCAAATTTACAATTCGAGAGAGATCACGTAGCGGTTACCCCAGAGCTGTGTGTCTGTTGGAGTCGAGCATCCCTCTTGAGAGGTTATTGCACCCGTGGAACCCCGCTCACGTACAAATATTCGTGGGCGTCGAGAATTCCGCCTCTGTAGCGGCTACCCCGGGCGATACTCTCAATCAGATGTATATGTACTGGCAGTCGCAGACATTATCCAGTGCATCTACGATTAGAGGACAGGGAGGCATTTATTTTAAGAGTTCTAAGCTCAAGGCTCCTAAACATCAGGATTTTTCCCACGATCAAACCGAACGACGAGATACTACCTCCAAATCAGATGGAGTGAAATGACATCGATTGCAAGTAAATCACGGTTTCGACCTAGGGCGATATTACTCCGCTCAAAAGAGCTTTGCATTGGCATGCCTAAAACGCAAAATACCACCTCAGTCGGTCGAAGTATGTACGTAGAAGATATCGATATGTCGTTTTCGACTTCTGCACCGGATGAGGCATGCCGGCAAAAGAGTTCGCCCATTCAATGTCCTCGGGGTTTTCGTTGATGGACTTGTCATTAGCAATCAGACTAAAGAGGTCGGCGGATAGCACCAATTGTTAACGTGAACATGGATAGGGAGACGGAAGTAATGCAACTCCTTAGTGTCTCGCCCCCGCCACTTCCAAGCAGTAGTGGAGCGATTCGAAGCGAGGCACCGGATTGGAACGCGGTGTAACTATAAATTAATTGACGAACAAGCCCGGGACTTATAGTAGAGAGGAGTGCTTGTGGGGATCCGAGGAGTTTTTGTAACTAAGTATTAGATTTGTTTTGGTAGTTTGACAAATTCGCTCTCAGATTTTGGGAGGCTAATATAACTGAGCCCTAGAATTATCAATACTAGTTATGATGAATTAGTTTTTCATTTACCAGACTAGCAAGTCTCAAAACTAGTACTCTATATCGTGCAATAGCGGTGTTAGCTGACTTCTGTTCCCGGTGCGTGGGTAGATATACATGTACAAGCTACCGTTAAAAACTTCCCCTAACGGACCCTATATATAGTCTCGTAGTATACATCAATTTACGATTTTACAATTCCTATTGTATCTATTCTTCGCCCGCGATGCACTAGAACTACCTTTCATAGATCTTAAAAGCAGCCTGGCGAATAGTTAGGCTGTAAATCATCTTCTCAGGAATGTTAACTCTTTCTCCCCCGCGGTTTACGATGAGGTTGAAGCTGCGATTACGCTGCAACTCTGACTTCGAATTCCTCACGAGCCAGGCAACCACTTCCTGAACAGAAGGAGTGTCAAATGAGCTTCGTGGGACTAAACCGGTATCTTTGGCATCAAAACTCAACCTGATACTTACAGAGCCTCCATATCTTAGATATTCGAGAAGTTGAGCCTCGCCTCCCGGAGCATCGCCATGGACCTCCTTCAACTTCGCAGATTTTTCTATTTCCAGCTCGTCATCTGGACAGACCGGCCGATTGTAGCGTCCACATTTAAACGCTGATTTCCATACTATTATCGGTTCGTTCAGAAATGGGTGTTCGGAGAAAGAATACCTCCATAAATCCGGATATCCATGTTGACAGCAATGTGTATTCCAGCTGTTATAGCCAACAAACGGAACTGTTTCGGCCTTGATCATGCAACCTGGTCGGTCATGCATATGATTGCAGTAATCAAGAAAGTAATTTAAGAGTCTGTGGATTCCGATATCACTTGAAGAAAAGTTATAACGACTTTGCTGGAGGGATTTAAAATTCATGAGTATGCACTTCCATCGTGGATATGCAAGGCTAGCTGCAATTTGGTCGTGTGAGTCAAGATATTGGAGGATCTCGACGTAGATTTCGGTGGGTAGGTATGGTATAGGCATTGTGAGCTGAGTTATATATTACACCAAAATTCGAGCGCAATATATATATTGATCGAAAGATGATATCGTTAGGGTATTTATTTTTTGGTGAAAGTATTAATTTGTCTACATTGTTCTTTTGTAAGGGTGATTCTAAAATATTAAATAGACGATCTGCACTGGGCTAAATTTGGTGATACGTCGATTCCTATGGCAGATCTTCTGGAAATATTTCAATAGAGATTGTATAGCGCTATACCACGTGGTCACAGCCGCCAATTGCAAGTAGCTATAGTTGAAAGATCATAGACTTTATGCCGTTTTCATGCCATCTCTAGAATTCGATGTCAAATTCTACACATATGATGATAACAAAATAGCATATTGGCCCATTCTTATATGCTTTATAGTTATGATAAGGTATAAGAGAATTTAGCCTCTTCATCTAGATTATTATCCATTCGCGTCTTAGTCACTCTGCCAAGCATCTCCTTGGTCTCGGTAAGGCCAGCTTTATAGCTCTACCTGCATACATATTCGTATTTCTCTGGTTATCCATGGGATAGATCATCTTTAGTCTATTTTGAGACGGCTCGTATTCGCGAACTCGCCGCAGGATTAATACACGAAAGTAAGTTTCTAGAAGAATTCTTGAGTCAGTTGTACATACGTTTAAGTAGCATGGCAGATTTTTCTAATCCGCCCCCAATCCGAACCACTTGATAGCGGGAAGTTTCAGAGAAAACAGATATACAGTTGTCGATATCGATCAGAATATTATATGGGTTCGAATTTTGGAAGCCTTGATATATATACGACCACATACTTACTTTCTAAGAAGGCTGACTCGTCAGTTGCTAGTTGAAGCCTCTTGATTGAAGGTTCTAACTAGAGCCAAATATTTCAGCCGAACCGATGTGGCCATTAGGAGCGCTTCATTTATGGCGATATCCCCTCGCCGCTATCGAAGCAAGGCTCCCTTGGGTGTTTTGCTTCCTGGTTATGCTCTGTAATATATTTCGCGCGGGGCCGTCGATATTGATCAATGCGTTAATATCCTTTCATTTACAAGCTTCAAGACACCTGGTCGTTCGAGTTCCGCCCATCTAGCGGCCGTTCTGACTGGCTCTACGGTTCTACACGCCTTATTATTTTGTCAAAGAGCCTTGATTATACGTTCGTCTGTATGTATAGGTAAATACGGTACTGTGCACGTGTTCATAGGCATTCAATAGAGAGCTCGAGGAAGCTCTAAGCTAAGAGGCACTTCGAAATTCTGAAGGCTTGAAGTGGGCCAACTCCGACGCACGGGCGCACGAGACGCATGAGCAGTTTTAAACCTTGTGCGTATTAATATTACTCGGTGCTATAGGCCATGGTTCGTTCGCTGAAGCAGGCATTGACCACCATTTTGACAGGACCCTCACACCCATCCGGAGTTTGGAAAATCCGAAAATTCACTGTGCAGTACGTAGGCCATCAGGTTCTGTGTCCTTCTAGACTATCGCTAGAAACATCAAATTGTTATAAACTTCCTGCCGGGTAAATGATGGTAAGACTTTGCAAGCTTGAGCACCGGCGTACCCCACCGTTGCATTGTCAGTGGTGCAGAAGGGCAAACAATGTTAATGTTACTAACGGGAATCCACATGGCAGCTGGCGCAAGCTATCCTTCGAGTTAGAGATCGAAATCTATTCCCTGCAAAGAGGACTTCCTTCCCCAAAGTTTCTCCAGCGCCCCACTCTGGGGGACTGCGGACCCAAGTCCAGCCCCCGTTTTATTGGCCAGTTCTCCACCGACTTACAGCCGTGGTTTCACGATTTAACCGTGCCCAAGCCAAACCCAAGCCAAACGTCTCTGCGTTGAGCGAGCTTTTGAACGCCTCCACCGCACAGACCCTGGTCGTTTCCTGCATACAGCCGAATCTGTCGGGTCATGCTGGTGTTATGGACAAGCAATACGAACGCAAGAAAGCCTTTTGGAAGTGTGGGTGGCCATGTCGATAAAACCCACATTTCATCCGCGATTTAAAATTCTGCGGAGGGGCCAGTTTCCCAGGTCTTCTTGGGCGTGGATTATGGGTCTTAACGCGGAGCCGTATTCCGGCTGTTGCCCAATATATACCAGGACTGCTGCACCGAACCGGTCACACCTCCAGCATGAGTTTATGATCTACGATTCTTTCCTACTGGTCACCCAACCGATACCATTCATCCCTCTCCAAATCGAGAGCGCAGTGTGATTTTGTGTGATTTTGAACAGAAACGCCACAGAAAAGGGATATTGAAATTGGAACGTTGACAAACAACATGGACTTTGTCCGACGCACAATAGACCCAAACGAGGTCGGCTGGCCGTTTGGAAGTAACGGTCCCAAGGATGGCTGGTTCTTGAAAAACCACACATCGACAGCCTCACTCGTCTACGACCGGCCGACAATATTAGTTCCATGGCCATGGCTTTTATTCAGCTTTGCCATATCCTTTCTAGTGGCAACGTGGGGCTACTATTCGACACTAAAACAGCGAAACGAAGCAAGAGGCGAAAGTCTACGAGCGAAAATTACACTTGCAGTGTTACTTATAACGACAGTCCGATCGATAGCCACATTTATTCTCGCGATTAAGACTTTTCTGCCGGAACCGAACCGCTATCCGCCAGTTTCTGCTATCGCCGCACTATTTATCTCAACTCTTTCGAGTGCTTTGGATTGCGGGTTGCTCTCTGGCCGATTCTATGGATCTGTGATCAAGCGAATTGCGCAGTTAAATGCATGGATCACATTTGCATCAGTTATCATGATGTTTATATTGCCATTCGTAAGGGGAGCATTCGAGTACGGATTCTACGGGCTTGCTGGAGGTACTTGTCCAGTGGCAGTATGGAAGTGCCCGCTCCAGCCTACCGTTGTCGGATGTCCCGACGACCCTACAACCATGACGGACCGTCAGAAGGCGGAATTTTGGGGAGCCACGGTCCGAAATGTGGATAACCTCGCCTTGACGGTTACATTCACATCACCGTCTGAGCTCGCGATCGCGATTCTTTCCGTTTTGCTTGGGGCTTACATCACTATATCTGGGTTCCGGTTGATTGGATCGACAAGAGATCTCATTGAGTATGTCTGGAATTATCGGGAGGAGGCGGAGCGAAAGAAGGCTAGGGAGCAAGAAGCCAATTCCGAAGAGCTCTATTTCGTTGGTTCTCTCAAGCGGGAAAAGCCAAAGGCACCGGTCAGGAAGGATGCCTCGGTGTTTATCCTTCTTTCGATTCTAATTTTTACGCTTGTATCGGTTCCGCTACATGCATACCAAGAATCACGACCGAAGGAGATCATCATCCTCGATGGATTTGGGCCTAAAGACAAGGCGAGGAGGGACTCGGACAGTCCGAGGTTTAGGGGCGAGGTGAAAAATCAGTATTTTGGGGAGAACGAGAATGGGACAAGTTGGGTGGATTGTTATACACTGGGGGCTCCGTCGTCGAAGGATGGGTTTATGAATACCTGGATTGAACTGCAGAGAAGGGAACCACTGACTTTCTTGGCTATGCTATAATGATTAACTTGTATATTTTGCATTTTTGCGATGTTTTTAAAATTCTTTTGTACAAATAGTTAGAACATATTTTTGTAGATACCCGGGTAACGCATGCATTTTCTTTTATCAACAACAATCCCAAGATGAATAAATATGATTAGTTTATAAATCTAGGTTCCGTCTAGCTCGACATTGTATCTGAAAGCTGAAATTTGTCCTTTAGCAGGTACAGCTCGGTGTCGGTACGCCTGATCTCCACAGCAGATTAATATCTTCAAAGCAGTGCCTAGCACCGGCGTCCGTCAGAGCGCTGATAACCCTCCATCTGACCGTCATGCCACAATAAGCCAAGAATCTCTAAAGCTCTTCGATAAATCCGGAGGCTCGGACCTATACAAGAATTTGGTCCACTGGGGCAATTAAACTAATTAAAGGCGGCGGGGTTGGGCTTGTCGGCGTAGAAACCTCCACAAATCTTGGGCATGCCACTGAAGAAAGTTATTCCGAACTATGCACTAAATTAAAGGGCTTTTTTTTTTTTTTTTTTGAAAAAATATGGCCTGTTTCTCAGGAGCTGTGTATTGGGCTTAGTGGCTAGTGCCACCATTTTAACACCTCTTCAGCTGCTCCGTTGTAGTTCCTGTGTTGGGAGTGTCTACAGGGCACGAGGGGTCTATGGACATAGGGTTGTGCCATTCACTTTTTCCAACAGCCTCAACACAAAAAGACTTTATTTCCGTAATTATGATGCAACCTGTGCCTTTATTGGTCTCGTTGTATACGACGCTTTGTGTTTGCCCTCATACGCTGGCCATGGAAAATGCACTTTCTTCAATTTTTTTATCCCCAAAATCCAATCATATATCTTCCTTAGCTTCTCGGACCCTGACTCCTCCCCGGGCTGATACCTCATACACTGATAATATTGTGTTAATTCCACAACGGAGTCCGAATATAATTATGGCGCCATAGCTGGAAAAAATCTGAAAGGGATGCGGACCTAAATACAGCGGATAGCAGCGGAGGCCGGGAAATGAAAATGAAAGTGGCAAGAATGCTACTCCAGAAGAGCGTCAACCCAAATTTAGCGGATAACAGAGGCCAGACACCGTTGTCACATGCTGCCCAAGGTAGTAATACGGCGAACATAAGATTTCTTCTGTGGGAAAATGGCGTTGAACCTAATTCAAAGAATGATAGTGGTAGGGATCCGTTATCGTATGCTGTGGGGAATAAGGAAACGGAAGCGGTAAAGCTTCTATTGCGCGAACGAAGAGTCGACCCTGACTGTCAGGACATGTACATAGGAAGCGTGGACAGACATCGGAGATGAAGAGCGTGTCGCTAATATACAAATTTAATTTGGCCGACGGGTCAGAATCATATCTAGGCCTCAGCAGCATCTAGAAGTCACTAGGTGGTACCAGGTTTCGGCCACAACTTCACCAGCTTCACCAAATCGCGTTGGTGGTATTAGACTCAAGTCGACTTTGTTTTGTATAACTAGTTGCTGTAGTTCGATTACTTGTAACAACAGTCTATCTTTCCTCGAACATCCAGTCATAATAATTCTCCTAATTTGGACCAATGTCCCTCTCGCGTAATACTTTAGCTACCCTATGGTTCCAGCTCTGAGTGGCAAACGACAGCGCCGTCCGACCGTCCTTATCCTTTAAGCCCTGGTCGGCACCTTTCGCAAGCAGCTGTCTGCATATTCCTTCCCTTTTACCTTCCTCATTTCCCGAGCCAAATCTGGTTTTTTCTGCAACAAATGATAAGGGCGTCCGGCCGTCCTTATCCTCCGAATTCGGGTTGGCGCCGTTTTCAAGTAGTAGCGTAGCCGCTATATCATTGCCATTCTGTGCAGCAAATGATAGCGGTGTTCGGCCGTCGTTATCCGTTGAGTTTGGGTTCGCACCCTTATCCAATAGCTGTTTTACTATTCCTTCAATACTGATTTTGCTATGTCTGAGTTGTGCGATAAGTGATAAAGGTGTTTGACCGTAGTTATCTTTTATATCAGGATTGGCGCCTTTCTTCAGCAGTAGCTCAACCGCTGGAGAGTTACCTTCCTGTGCGGCATATGATAACGGTGTCCAACCGTAGCTATCTGCTGAGTCCAGGTCTACACCTTTCTCAAGCAGCTGTCCTATTATTACCTCAATATCAACTTCTTCAACTATACCCCTGGCGGCTGTGAATCTGGACGTCTCGTTCTTGTATCGTACAACAAACGATAAAGGCGTTCGTCCGTCGTGATCCTTTAAACTCGGATTGGCGCCTCTCTCCAGCAGTAGCCTAACCGCCATATGGTTACCAATCTCCGCAGCAGACGACAGTAGTGTTTTACCACATTTATCCTTCGAATCCGGGTCGGTGCCCGCGTTCAGCAGTAGCTTGACTAACGCCGCTCTTCTAACTTTCATTCTATCCCAAGGGCTCCTATTAATTAATGCCCAACGTAGGGGCGGTCGGTTGTCGTTGTCTTTCAAATCTGGTTGAGCGCCTTTCTCAAGCAGCAGTCTAACAACCGCTTCGTTCGCCCGCTCCGCAGCAAATGATAGCGGCGTTCGGCCATCCTTTGCTTTCGAATCTATATTTATATTACCTTTAGCAAGCAGCAGCCTTACTGTTGGTTCATGTCCCGATATTGCGGCAATTGACAGCGGCGTGTAGCCATCCTTATCCTTTGAATCAAAGTCGGTGCATTTTTCAAGTAGCAGTCTAACAACTGCTTCGTTTCTACTCGCTGCAGCGCGGTGTAACAGCGTTCGACCAGCTTCATCCTTTGAATCGAGAGCCGCGTTTTTCTCAACTAGTAATCTGACTATTGCCTCATGTCCAACTTCCGCAGCAACTGATAATAGCGTTTGACCATTCTTGTCTTTCGAATCCAGACCAATATTATTTTTAAGTAGTAATTTGGCTACTTCCTCTTTATCTCTTTTTCGAAATGATCGAATAGCATGCCATAGTGGTGTTCGGCCATCACTATCCTTCAAGTTTGGTTCAGCACCTTTTTCGACCAGCAGTCTAACCACTGTTGTATCTAGCATTTCTGCAGCATATGACAGCGGTGTACGACCGTAACTATCTTTCGAATTTGGATCAACGCCTTTCTTGAGAAGCAATTCAACCACCTCCCTATCACTACTTTTAGCTGCAAATGATAGTGGTGTGCGACTATTATCATCTTTTAAGTCTGGGTTGACGCCTTTCTTGAGAAGCAACTCAACCACCTCCCTATCACTATTTTCAGCAGCAAATGATAGTGGTGTGCGATTGTTATCATCTTTTGGGTCTGGGTCGACGCCTTTCTCAAGCAGGAGTTTCACTAATGCTGTCGCATTTTTTTCTCTTCTTCTCCAGACGCTACCTGGGTTCAATACCTCTAACAGCGTCGAGTCCTTGAAAACCGGATCGATACCTTGCGCGAGTAGCAAATCAACCACCTCCTTATTATTGCCCCTCACAGCGAACGATAACGCCGTTCTATCGTCCTCCAGTACGTTTGGATCAACACCTTTATGAAGAAGCAATTCAACCACTTCCTTATCACAACCCTCCGCGGCAAACGATAGCGCTGTTCGACCGCGTTTATTTTTTAAATCAACTCGAGCCTTCTTCTCGATTAGCCGTTCGATTACCGCGCTCTTCCCGCCCATCGCAGCAAGCATTAATGGTGTCATGCCGTCGTCGTCTTGCGTGTCTAGATCGGCGCCCTTCTGGAGCAGCGATTTAACGATCGCCTCATTTCCCGTCTTTGCAGCCCAAGATAACGGTGTCATACCCCCAGAATCCCTCCAATTAAGGTTAATGTCTTTCTCGAGCAGTAGCTTAACCATCGCCTCGTTTCCCCTTTTTGCGATGGTTGATAACAATGCTCCATCGCCTTTATTCTTACAGTCGGGATCGACCCTCTTATCGAGTAACAGTTTAAATATCGCCTCGTTTGCAGCACTATCCAGCGGCGTTCGGCCGTCACACTCCAAGCTTGGGTCGGCGCCCTTGTCGAGTAATAGTTTAGAGATTGCCTCGTTCCCGTGACGTGCAGACAATATCAGCGGCGTATCCCGAGTATTATCGAAGTTGGGCTGAGCTCCGTTCTCTAGGAGCAGTTTGATAACCGCTGTGTATCCTTTACGTATAGCGTAGCATAGTGGAGTTTCCGAACTTAACCTGTATCTACCATCGATCCCTAATTGGTTCTCTTCCCCATCCCAGATGAAATAGCAAAAGTCGATCTTAGCAGCATTGGTAAGCAGCAGCTGTATGGTTTTTTCATCCCCTCTCTCTACGGCCCGAGACAGCGGCCTGCTCCCATATCTGCCTCTAGCGTTTGGATTGGCACCACGCTTGATAAGCATTTCCGCCACCGCCATCTGTCCGTTCGCTACGGCCCAGAACAACGGCGTCTGATGGTACCCATCCACGAGATCTGGATCGTTCCCATCCTCAAGTAAAATCATCATCGTCTCTTTCAATCCAAAGTATGCCACAAGGTGCACGACTGGAACTGGTCTTAGAACCGACTGGGTGTGCTCCCTGCCCTTGACCCTAAGCTTAGAAACCATCATTACCTGACAGGAGCTGGAGACCTTTGCTTCACTCTTAAGGAAACTTAAAGTTAATTTTTCCACCTCCGCCGAAGTTGAATAGGCATGATATCCCCAGTTATGTGCCGCATAGTGATAAAATGGATTTAGCCGTATTCGTGTGTCGTACTTTTCATCCGTTAGACAAAACCCAGTTTCGAAGGTAGCAAATGATAGATATGTAATGCAAGCTCTCGCAATATCTCTTTGTGCATTAGGGAACCAATAACTCCCGGTACGCTCCAAGTAATCTTGCGTCGTATAGTGGACTAGCCGGATAATTTGGCTTTCTTTGTCAAACGTAACTAATCCCGCGCAGACAGATACCATATCGTCGGCTTTGGGGCACTTCTCCGAGTTGAGTTCCGAGTCGCCGAGTCCGACTGCAAGACCGTGCTCAAGCTCCGTCATAGTCAATGGCCTCTTTGCGTAGGTTATCCAAGACAAGACATCCATAGCAAAGTCCTTTTGGTTCTCAAGTTGACCTTTGATACGATTCATGGCATCTTCGTATGCGGAGTTATATGCACTAGACCCGGTAGGCAGGGTTTTTAGGGCTTCTTTTATATGCCAAGGCGATCTCATTCCAATTAAGGAATCTAGATGAAGCTGTGCAAGTAAGAACCTAAGGTCACGGTGAGCACTGCGCTTCTCAATACAGATAGGAATGCCACATACATGCCGTCGACAGCCTTAACGATTGCTATCTTGATTTCTTCCTGCAGGTTGGAATCACAATTGACGAATTTTGGGAGCTTAGATATGTGTCCATCTAGGTATCTCCGAACGTCTTCTTCTCTAGCCCTAACCTCCAACCATATGCATCCTTCGAACATTTCCGTAATCTCGGGAATGGATCTTGAAGTTGCGAACAAGTTTACCGGGTACTTGGCTTGAGCCTCAAGGATCGTTGAGACAACATTCGTTTTGTAGTTATTGCCATGGTTGCATTCGTCGAGTGCATCGATAATAATAAAGACCTTTGAATACATAGCAACTACAGATTGGAAAGTTCTGGAAATTTCATTATATGATAGTCGTGTACCTTGTTTCTCGTGCTCATCGTAAAGAGATTTCATGGTTTTTGGAAAGGGGACGAGGCCTTGGACCAGCTGCTTCAACAGACCTGCAAGAAGATTTTCGACTTTCTGCTCTTCTTGCCGCCGAAAATCGCAATAAAGATAGGCAATGCCGATAGCATCGTTATTCCGAAACCTAGTCTCGACTTCGTGAATTACAGCAGACGTGAGGATTGTCTTTCCAGCTCCGGGTATACCCGGACAGAACAGCGTCTGCTGACTTGCCTCGAGCCAATCCTGGAACTGTACCGAGTCGAGAAGCCATTGGCCAGTTCCGGGCTGTCGCCTCCCGAGATAGTCGCTCTGCTGGGGCCCAGGATTAATCGGCGAAAGCCAATCTAAGATGGTTTGGTTTTCTTGATTGCGCTGTTGAGAACGCACTTCGTTAATGTTATTTGATATTCCGTCAAGTTGATGTTCGATCCCTAACAGAACAACAACATGTGAGCAATTTGAAGACTAAAAACTATAGCCCCGCATATGTCTTGTAAACCACCAGCTTCGGTATCCCGGCTTTGCTGGGTAAAGCACGGCGTACCTGGCTCACAAGTCAAAGTTCGCATGATTGTAGAGGCTTAGTGTGGTCAATGACAATGTCCACTTCTATGCTTCGCATACAAGTCTCAAACATTAGAGTCAAAGCATCAGCGGACTGCCCATAGACCAACCCCAAAAGACAAAGCAATAGCTAGGTGGTTCCTCACTTTTGATCGCAGGCATCTGCTCCACCTCCTGGGTTGGCACCACCGAGAGAAGTTCTTTCGCAAATGCTGCAGCTACAGCCGCTGCATGCTTTTGCCAGGACTTATTCTTGTGAGAGTCTGCATAGTCGCAAATTCCCCGTATAACGATGCATGGGAAATCGTTCATCAATCCCGCCGACTCCATTTCGACACAGAGAACATTTCCGCCAAGCTCCTTGTTAAGCGCATCCCGGAACTTGGCGTCTTTGACAACTTGGTTACCAGACGCTATTAGACCGTAATGGATACGCATCTCTCTAGGCTTTCTCGGGATGATTTTGGTCGTATCGCAATATCGGCACTCGTTCTCTTCAATATCATCAGTCCCAAAGTCCCTTTCCTGCTTTTCATCGACTGGAGCACGCGCCGTGGCCGCCGTGACTTGTTCGACGGGACGCTCTGTCGGAGCAAAGGCCCACAAGTTCCATAGAAATGCAAAAAATGTGAGTATTGTCTCCCAGATGTTTGGAAACATGGCATTCCATCTACTCTGACTCCGATGGGGGCTATTTGCTGCGAATAGGACATCCTTAAGAGTATCGGATTTAAGATATGTCGGCACCAACCTTTCCCATTTGTCCCCAAGTTCCTCGAGATACTTGGGTATTCTAGATCCCTTCATTTCATGCTCGCTTTCTAAATTTGCCAGTGCTACTAGCAGAGCGCGAGGGGGGTTGTTTAGAGATCCTGTTCGTTTAAATTTGCCGCCTTCCTCTATCTTGCCCAAATCCCATTGGAATACTCCAGGAAACCGATCGACAGGCGAACTAACAACGACATCCCCAAGCCTAACAGTAGGCGGAATTCCGCCGCCGATGCCTACCATAAGAGCAAACTTGATGGAGGGGAATGTATTAACCATTTGAGCCACAGCAATCGCTGCTGCATTAGTACCATATTTGCCCTTTGGCAGGCAGACTACAACCACGTTGTGATTGCCGACGGACCCAAGAGTGTAGATGTTGTGGTCATTTGGCGGCTGCGACAGAGGGACGTGATTAATCGAGTCCAGCATGGCAATCGCTGCGGTTCGTTCCTTTGACAAGGCGCAGACCCATCCCACAGTGTAGTCGTGGTGGGTTTGGGGTTTGGAAACTCCCTCCGCAGCCATTACGAAAGGATGAAGCGGGGTTCTATTACGACTGTTAGGCTGTCGTCGTAACCAAGTTCGGCGCAACTCACCTTATAGCACGCGCTGAAGTCTTTTGACAAAAACCGCAGGAAATTGCGACAGCAGGCGAAGAGATTCAATATATAAAAAGAGTGGTACGCGGTTGAATACGAGCTATGAGGTCAAATTTCCTCGTGGGGCAATTAACAGTGTCATGTTGATTTTGTTTGCTTTGAAACTATCAGAATATATTCAGCCTTGGTTGGTGGCCACATGTACATGCAGGATCCTGCAGGTGGGGATTCGAAAGATACATGTGCATGGTAGAGAATGGTGAGAGATGAAAACGATAAAGAAGCCAAGCTTAAGTTGGTTATTAGCAACAGTAGAGTATTGTAGAAGCTCGAATATACTAGTGGTCAAAATTTTAAATTTAAAAGTCGCCAAAGGGTCTAGATAGTGTTTTCGTCCGACTCCGGGGCGACGGCTAGAAAATTGATGAAAAAGACTTCAATGAATTCGAATGGAATCATCCGGATGGAAGCAAAAATAGCGCGCGCGGAACACCCGAAGAAACTCTGCCACGATGAATTATACATTATATTATCGCGGAGTTCCTCTGTTGTATTTTGCAGCGACAACACGGTTTCTTCACTTTCCTGAGCTCACTATTCTCTCCTTGGCTTGGACCCAGATGGCGACAACATCACATTAGTGTAGGAAGTGGAACGGAACTAAAGATCTCGCTAATTGGCCGCTGACATCGAGACAACGGTGTTATATTGTACGTAACTATATACATTGTAAAATCCAAAAATCACAAAATATGAACAGCAGAAAAAGTGACAACTCTCGTACAGATCTCGGGGTAGGGGGGCCTTAGGGCTGGGGATATTGGTATCGATATACATTGCCATTCCAAGAATATTGTCTTTTCCGAAACCTGAACTTAAAGTACCGTGGTAGAAATGAAAGAAACATGTACATTGGTAATTCAAGTTTGGATGCTACTACTATGGGTTCGTGTAGTAAGGCTTTCTTGCGTATCTGCCCTAGGATTGAAGATTGGCTCTTTAGGGAAACGCGGTTATCTGTTGCTTTGTTGGTACATTGTCAAGAGTTCCTCGTTGTAGGGGACGAGGCCGTCGGCGCTATATTGCGGGCGCTCAAATGTTCCTCACGCTTAAGCGCTTGGGGCTGGTGGGGTTGGTCGAGCAGAGCGAGTGAAAGTTGGCTTCTCAGTTGGAATAGAAATTACTGGTGGGGTTGGGCGTCCGGTGGGAACGGAGACGGGTGGTGGTGGGCTGAATGATGGGCGACCAGTTGGGATCGAGATTGGCGGAAGAGAGAAAGTAGGATGGCCAGTTGGTGGAGCGCCAGTTGGATGAGTGAAAGTTGGCTTTCCGGTCCCGGTTGGTGGGGCTGGAGGAGTACCACTTGGTGGAGCTGGGTGAGTGAAGCTTGGGATACCGCTTGGGATACCGCTTGGGATGCCAGATGGGCGTCCAGTGAATTGGGGAGCGGCGGAAACGGTCAAAGCCGCGGCGAGGACAGCGAAAAGAGTAGTAAGCTGCATTTTGAAAATATCAATATAGTTATAAGATTCTGTGGCAAGGAAGAAAAGCGTGGTGATCTTCAATTGCTTGAATTAAGAGGAAGTATTGAATAGCGGTTTTGAAGTAGTGGTACGTATTGCTGAATTGATTGTCTGAGCTGATGATTGAGAGTTTCGGACGTGAGGGAACGGCGTATTTATAGATGGAGACGTCCTCAACCATCTGAGATCTTTAAAGACAGAGCAACATTGACACGGCCCTAATAGGAAAACTTTCTGCCATCACGTCTTCCGCTTGACCGAACGCGATGACCCCCCTCCAGGCTAATCTTCTGTCTTGGAATTTCCACGAATCACAGTTGAATTCCCGTTCTCATACTCATACTTGTGGTATAGGATGTCCGGGATAGCGTTCGTTTCCTGGAGGGCGTTATCCGTTCTGTCGATGTCGCGATTCGAATGCCCATCGGAACAAGTTGTAAAAATCTCCGACAGGAAAGAATCACGGCATCTTCCGTACCTATTATGATATCAAGCCCCACAATTGCATGCGAAGTGAGTATTAAAATGGGGTAATATGACAGGGTCTAAAAGGACTGCGTCTCGACTCGACTGGACATGGCAGGGTAATTCAAGACCAAGTATGTACGCAGTATAAGCCTTTTCCGGTTCCACATCCGAAGCCAAGAGGATGATGCGCAGGAGATGAATGTAGCCTTGGGGTAGTCTCAAGATCAGACGCAGGACTGCTCTGCCAGCCTTGGGGCTCTGGTGTTTTCGGTCTGAAAGCCCTAGTTTTGTTGATAACGTCCGATTCTGCAGAATCCGAATAGTGTTCAAGAACTCAATACAAACATGAGGATATTATTCCAAACGGACGTTTAAACCCGGGCCACACTTGTTTCAGCTTAAGCTTTCTTGCCCTGTGAGTGTACGTAAGCCTCAGAACCTCTATAGTCCGCATTGGGCAAATGTTCCTGACTCGTAATTAAAAAATCCCATGTTTGTTCGGCGCATCTACCTGAGTAGCTCCGGCTTGTCGGAAAATAGATATAATCTGTCGAAGAAATAAGCTTTCTGGCGCTGAGAAATAGGATTCTTGGAATCGAAAAACATGCTCTTGTTTTCATTTCGAGAGAGAAATCACATAAAAAAGGCCCAGGGCCGCTGCATATGCATATGGAACCGAGCGTTCGAGCCGGGTCCCTTGCAAAATTAAGGTTAAATACTCCTGGCAATGGCTTGATTTTTAACGTTGTAGCCTCCCGTCCTCGCGCGCTCGCTCTCCATCAGCGAACCGCTTCAATTCCGCTAAATTGGATTTACAAGATGTTCCCTGACAGGCATACGCAAGCTCCTCGTTGTTGTGGTTGTGGTAAAACTGTTGCCAAGAAATGGGTATTAAGACAGTGCCGGGGTGGTTGGAAAGATGCAATATATGGAGCGTGTGACGTCTCGACATCTAGTCTTACTGGCGGTTAGCAATTCTTATTTGTGATATATCCACTACAGAATTATACTGTGCGGGTTTGTTTGATTCCCAGGAGAACCATACTTTTTGCAAGGAATTGGGCTTGCATTCGGCCAATGTCATTGCAGGGTTTGAACACCAAAATCGCGAAGCTGTCTAGGCATAAAAGAACGGGTCAAGCTTCCTATATAGTACTTATAACTTTACCAGGACCTTGTGGTAAAGTTCCTGGTATTAAGCTCTTATACGATATGTGATATTATATCGTTTAGTCATGGGGAGTGGCTGGTACTTAGGTCCGAACGGCTAGATAAAACATCAATTGCTCAAGTCTTGTTCTCTATAGTGACCACTGGTTTCGTAAAGTGGTTCCCTACGTCTACAAATTGAATTTTTAAGCTATGCACACCTGTACTGGATATCAATGTGGAATGTGTAATTATTATTTTAGCTGTGAGCTATTGGTTCCAGTTCTAGAGGGTTTTAACAACATGGCTTGGGCCTCAAAATCCGGGGGGTTGTAATGTTCAACTTGTTAATCTTAGTCACTCGAGATACCAAGTAATAGCCAAGAATGTCCTGCCGAAACTCTCTCCCGTGTATATCTGGATTAATTTTACGCGACCGTTGATTGATCGCTAGTGGGTCTGTTTACTTACTTGATGCTCGGCTGGTATGACTAGAACTGAAGGGAGTTCAATTTGGGGAGAGGATTGGTCTCGTACCAGACGCCACAAAGGAGGGGAGGATCGAAAACTGTCATTTGTTTCATCTGGACGCTCAGTGCTTGCCTCCGCAGCTGCTGGCGTCGCTATCAGATTCGGTTTCGAGCTCGCTGAGTTCACTGGAATCAGAATCTGAAGCACCCTTGGATGCCTTGCCCCTCTTCGTGCCTGTCGCTTTCTTGGGGGGTTTCTTTCTTGCCTTCTCATCTTTTAGTTTCTCCTTCGCTGCTTTCTTCTCCGCTCGTTCCTTCTTCTTTGCCTCCTTCTCCCCCTTCTCTGCTTCTCTCTTCTCAAGTTTATCCAAAACCTCCTTCCGCTCTGCAGCACCTTTATCCGCATACTCCTTCTCTAAGGCTAGGAACTTCGGATCATCGGCTTCAAGCCCGACTAAGCTCTCCAAAAGCTTGATCTCTTTGGCCCAAACGCTTACGTCGTCGTCTTCCAGTGGTGTTTCTAAGACCATGGGTAGATCATGGAACTCCTTCGTGTTCATGACATTTCTAAACGCTGATAGACCAAGGAAGCCTAGACCTATGTTCTGATGCAAGTCCCGATGCGAGTTGAAGGGGGCCTTCGAGTCATTCAGGTGCAGAGCTGACAAGTATTTGAAACCAATCACCTCATCGAATTCTTTCATGACGGCACGATATGTTTCCGGAGAGCGGAGGTCGTAGCCGGCTGACTATTTGACGGAATCATGAGCACACCACCAGGTCTTCGCAAACGCTTGATCTTTGCATGATGCAGATGTGGGGTGGGTGTGTTTACTTACGAAACTGTGGCAAGTATCAATGCAAACGCCGACTCGAGATTTATCCTCAACAAGGGCAATGATATCGCGGAGGTCCTCAAACTTGCATCCAATCACATTCCCTTGTCCTGCCATCGTTTCGAGCACTGTTCTGACAAAGCTCGTTTCTTTGTGGGCTTTGTTCAAAGCATTTGCGATCCGTTCGATGGCCTCATCCCTTGGTTCACCAAGCGTCGAGCCCGGACTGTTCCAAAATTACGTTAGGGGCAGATAACTAAAGGATGTTTTATTACAAGTTCTTACTGAAAGTTGAAAAGGCCTATATCGAGCGATTCCGCCCGCTTCAGGTCGTCGATGAAACTGGTGTAGGCCTTTGCTGCCTTTTCTGTATCCTTTTGAGCCAAGTTCACGAGATACGAACCGTGGGGTAGCATATGTCTTGACTTGTCTCCGTCAGCCACCAGATTCAATCACTGTAATGGACCAGAACAACAGACTTTCTTGAATCGTAGTTTTTGGTTTTCGTAAACTTCTTGAAGGCTGTAACGTTCGCCGGCTTATAGGGCGGACTTTCCCATTTCCTTTGCGACTTCAAGAACAATGCGAATGCATTCGCGCCTATCCTATCAGCATTTGTGACAGAGTTTTCTACGCCAGCAGCGCTGCTAACGTGAGCCCCAATCTTGAAGGCACACTTTAATGCACGATCTGCCAATGGCATTTTCTCTGCCGCCTTCTCTTCCTTTGTTTTGCGTTTCCGCTTCGGTGTGTCTTTTCCAGACTTTTCTGGAGCCTTTGCGATACTTTTAGTAGTTTTGGCACTAACAGACTCAACTTCGAGGGCTTTTCCAGATTTTCTAGTTTTAGTGACCGAAGCAGAAACTTCAGATTTTTCAACTTCGAAGTCTAGATCCTCAAGTTTCCCTATTATCGTATTCCTTCGAGCTTTCTTGTTCTTCACAGTCGTTTCGCCATCGCTTTCGTCGTCCTCCGCGTCGGCCGCTCGTCTTTTCGCCGTTGATGCTACCGCTGCACTCCGAGGTTTCCGCACGCGAGTATCTTGCAACAAAGATTGCGTTGCTGGTTGGGAAATATTCCCAAAGTCTGGGTCTCCGTCAGAATCCTGGGAAAAGTCTGAATTGTCGTCTGAAGGTAAGGACGGAGCCTGTCGGCTTCGTTTAGCCATCGATGGGAATATTCTACGGCTTGTGGAAAGCTTATGAATGGGAATCGCTGGGGTTGAAAGTTGGCTCAAGGTTTTCTCGATTTACGCGTTCGACGCCAATTGCAATTGTAACTTTAAGCCTTTCTGGAACAACCGCGCCGAACCAATTCAGACGCCACGAACCTCCAGCCTCTGGTGGCGATAATGTTTCAGACTTACAAAAGCTCGGCCAGCTCCAAATCCCGTTCGTGGTTTCGTGGACCCCGAAGCTTAAGTCAACGCTATTGGGATAAGAGAAGACTAACGATTTAGCATTTCTAGGCCGTTGGTAACTGACAAATCCGTCCTGAATAGCATGGCAATTGACAAGGCTCGTGCGAAGCTATCGAACTAAATTCCGCACTATGATCATGGAAGGGCCAATTGCGATCATAGCAGTGCCGTTCGAAGTTCTACACCTGCCGGGTTTCGTCACTCACAGACCACCGACATCGCCAAGCAACTTGGCTCACAGGTCTTTTCTAGGCCAGGACTCGACTCTGGTATTCATATCCCAGACATGGTCGAGATGCAATTGCAATGCCGGGCAAATTTTTACATTCGATCCTGGTTGCACTGAACCCGAATGTGCCGGCTGTACCCGTACGGAAATCAATTAAATCAAAGAGTGAAAACCTCGGCCTCGTGACTCGGGACCAGACCCGTGTAACAAGGGACATACATATATTCTCAGCGAATTGCCAGAAAACACATCGTCATCGGCAAGCAGCTTCAGCATCAATTGCATTTCACAACCGAATAGAAAGGCCAAATCGTATCCTATCGCAAGTTTACCGGCCAAATCCCGAAATGTTTTCTTCTTGGGGCCAATTGATAACGCCGACAAATGCCAAGCTCTTCTCACCAGTTGCCAAGGGCTTGTTGGGTGGTTTATGCATCATTAGCAATCTGTGATGAAATGCGATCGTGGGAGCTCACTAGCTTGTGATAAGTTGCAGGTTTTCTCGCCCAGGCCCCTGGGCCTACAAGATAGTCTTCGATATGTCTAGTAAACGGGAACCAGAAGTCTTAGCGTATGTGCGTGGCGGGAGCCTAGTTGCTTGGTATATAAGGACGTCTTCCTGGTCGCGCATTTTGTGTTCAAAACCTGAAAGTAGTTTCAACCTGAACTAACATTTCGCCCGTCGACGATAACATTTAAATACAACAGTTGTCAATCACAATTGCGATTCGATCTCCAGCCAACGAATTCATCCTATAGCGTTGCCATCGACATGGAAAAGAAAGCCAAACCACATCCTGCTGGGGACCACCCACCGGGACAGTCCAACCAGATGCTTTCCCGTCCTGCGCATGCCCTAACGTATCAGCAAGTCATCAAAGAAACCAATGCAGATACCCAAGATGGGCTTACATCTCAGGAAGCCACTACTCGTTTGGAGCAGTACGGCCGTAACCAGTTGGATGATGGACCAGGAGTCCAGCCCGTCAAGATCTTTATTCGACAAGTCGCCAATGCGATGACTCTAGTCAGTCCATAATTTTTTACTATATATATGCACATATGCTTATGATTCTTGTAATATCAAAGTATTGATGCTTTTATCTTTAACCAACAACAAGATTCGCTGATCTATCGGTTTATGAAAATGTAGGTCCTCATTCTTGCCATGGCGGTTAGTCTTGGTATTGAATCATGGATCGAAGGCGGCGTGGTCGCCGCTGTTATCGTCCTCAACATCGTCGTCGGGTTTATGCAAGAGTTCCAAGCGGAAAAGACTATGGATTCTCTCAGGTCTCTTAGCTCTCCAACTGCTAGTACCGTCCGAGATGGGAAGATTCTCACCGTCCCTACTGCCGAGGTTGTTCCCGGAGATATGGTTGAACTGAAAACTGGAGATACTATTCCTGCCGACATTCGGTACGTATTAGAGCCATACGTAGAAAAAAAGATTACCGCTAATCTGAGCTATAGTCTAATCGAATCCGTCAACTTTGAAACAGATGAGGCCTTACTCACTGGCGAATCCCTTCCCGTTCGTAAGGACGCCGAAGCCACCTTTCCAGACGACACAGGACCAGGAGACCGCCTCAATGTTGCCTACAGCTCTTCCACAGTCACTAAAGGCCGCGCGAGAGGTATCGTATTTGCCACCGGAATGTCCACTGAAATCGGATCGATCGCCGCAGCTCTTCGCAAAAAGGAATCCCGTATCCGACCGGTAAAGCGTAAACCAGATGGAACCGCTAAACCACATCGTTACGCTCAAGCATGGACTCTAACCGTTTCTGATGCTATCGGCCGTTTCCTTGGTGTTAATGTTGGAACACCGCTTCAGAAGAAACTTTCAAGGCTCGCGATTCTTCTTTTTGGAATTGCAATTGTTTGTGCTATCATTGTGTTTGGCGCCAATAAATTCAGATCTGATCGAGAGGTCATTATCTATGCGGTCGCTACTGGGTTATCTATGATTCCAGCTTCCCTTATCGTGGTATTGACTATTACTATGGCGGCTGGGACGAAGAGAATGGTGGAAAGAAATGTGATCGTTCGTAATCTCAAATCTCTCGAGGCGCTAGGAGCGGTTACCGGTAAGGCCCTGTTGTTGGTATCGAATCTAAGAGAACACATACTGACGCTCAATGGTATAGATATCTGTTCAGACAAAACCGGTACCCTCACACAGGGTAAAATGGTTGCCAAAAAGGCCTGGATCCCAGCAAAAGGAATCTATTCCGTTGGAGTCTCTTCAGAACCGTTCAATCCAGAAGCCGGACGTATCACCTTCGATGCAGGTGAACCTCGCAACAAATCCGCAATTTCAAAGGAGCCCCTCGATACTAAATCTCTCCTCCACTCTGGTGAAAACGTCGCATTGGAGAATTTTCTAAACGTAGCATCGCTCGCCAACTTGGCCACGGTTCAACGAAGCGGACAAGGTGATCATAGCTGGAGCGCTAGAGGTGATCCGACTGAAATCGCGATTCAAGTCTTTGCATCCAGGTTCGACCATAACCGTCTTAAACTTACGACAGGGGATACACCACTTTGGAAGCAGCTCGCCGAATTCCCATTCGATTCTGATGTGAAAAAGATGTCAGTAATCTTCCGCAATAACCAGAATGGCAAAAAATACGTCTTTACAAAGGGAGCCGTCGAAAGAATTATCGACTCCTGCTCAACGATCGTCCTTCAAGAAAACCGTGAACCTTCTGCACTCTCTGAACTTATCAAAAACGATATCCTCTCCAACATGGAATCTCTCGCGGCCCTAGGACTCCGAGTACTCGCCCTTGCATCGAAAGAATACACTGAAGAAGCTATAACAAGCGAAGGAGAAATCGACCGCACAACCGTCGAATGTGACCTTCAATTCTGTGGTCTAATCGGCCTCTACGATCCACCCCGTCCAGAATCAGCCCCATCAGTCCGTCAATGCCATCGAGCCGGTATCAACGTCCATATGCTCACAGGTGACCATCCTGAAACTGCCAAAGCGATCGCAGCCGAAGTCGGAATCATACCCTCCAGAATGCAACAGTTTAGCAAAGATGTCGCAGATTCCATGGTTATGACGGCCAGTACCTTTGACAAACTCACGGACGATGAAATTGACAGACTCCCAGTACTTCCTCTCGTAATTGCTCGTTGTGCTCCTGATACCAAGGTTAGAATGATTGAAGCATTGCACAGGAGGAAGAAGTTCGTGGCTATGGTAAGCAAACCCAGTTTTAGAAACCATATTAGATCCAAGGCTAACTCTAACGACTAGACTGGCGACGGTGTTAACGACTCTCCATCTCTCAAACGCGCCGATGTTGGTATAGCAATGGGTCAATCCGGCTCCGACGTCGCCAAAGATGCCTCAGACATTGTCCTAACCGACGATAACTTCGCATCAATCCTCAACGCCGTCGAAGAAGGCCGCCGCATGTTCGATAACATTCAAAAGTTCATCCTCCATCTCCTCGCCGAAAATATTGCCCAGGCTTGCACCCTTCTCATCGGATTGGTATTCAAAGATAGATCAGGTATATCCGTCTTCCCACTTGCGCCCGTCGAAATCATGTGGGTTATCATGATCACTAGCGGAATGCCGGATATGGGTCTCGGATTTGAAGTTGCAACACCAGATATTCTAAAACGTCCACCACAAAGTTTGAAGGATGGAGTATTCACCTGGGAAGTCATGCTAGATATGCTAGTATACGGCCTCTGGGTCGCCGCTCTCTGCCTTTGCTCGTTCATTCTCGTCTTGTTCGGTTTCGGAAATGGTGATCTCGGTGATAACTGTAACAACGAATATTCGGAAAAATGTGACACGGTATTTCGCGCCAGAGCCACTTGTTTCGCCTGTCTAACATGGTTCGCGCTATTCCTCGCCTGGGAGATGGTTGACATGCGCCGAAGCTTCTTCAGAATGCAACCCGGATCTAAGAGGTATTTTACCCAATGGGCCATCGACGTTTGGAGGAATAAGTTTTTGTTCTGGGCTATCATTGCCGGGTTTGTGACTATCTTCCCTACGCTTTACATCCCGGTTATCAACCACAAGGTGTTTAAACATGAGGGAATCACGTGGGAATGGGGTATCGTCTTGGTAGCTGGTGTCTTATTCTTCTTGGGTATTGAGGCGTGGAAGTGGGCGAAGAGGGTGTACTTCCGACGAACTGCAAAGAAGAGGGGTATGATTACCGGAGACACGCTGGAAGATCTTGAGAACAGGGTCTTCGGCTCCTATCTTAGCAGCCGAGCGGTCACTGAAGAATGCAAACCGTTTGACGAGAAGCCATCTGGCACTGAAGCAGAATGACGACGAAGGGCCGGGAAGGCCCGAGTGGGAACGGGGATGAGTTGGTGGTGGGAGTGGGGGAGAAGGGGGATCTGATGTGATCCTGAGGATGGAGTATGGATGATTTCAGCATGAATTTTATTCAACGTTGACTAACTGATAATATCGATGTTTTATCGATCACTGCTTCGGCCAGGTAAGCTTTTAGCTGGATTGAACTAACAAAAGCCCAATATCGCAATAGGGCACAAACTGCCTTATGAACAGGCAACCATTCTTATTTCCATTCATTCGCTCGTTTCGAGCTCAAGAGTCGGGTATCTCTAAAGAGCATGCCAGTCTTGAGCTTCTTATCATTTGTATCTTTAAAACTTCTGTCTGCAGAACTAGCCCTGCAGACACCTTACATTCATTCATTAATCAATAGAGTAATTGGTAAAGCTACATCATATAGTTCTTATCTCCAAAACTACAGTTCCTAGAATGCAGTTGATGTAGACCCTACACTATTTCTTCCCCTTCTTCCCACTCCCAGACTTCCCAACACCGCCCTTCGACCCACTTTTCCCGCCCTTCCCCTTCTCATCCGCCATCCCCGGCATCATGATTTTAACCTTCCCCACAGGAACACCTTGTACCAACTCCGCCTCCTTCCACGCCCTAACCAACTCCTTCTCCCTCCTCGCCTTCTCTGCAACTTCACTAATCTGCTCCCCTCCCCCATGCGATGATGCGGGTGGCGGTCTCTTCTTCTTATCCACAACTTCCTTCCCCCACCTCTCCACAACCTCTCTAATCGCCTTTCCTTTCTTCTGCGTCCCCGGTTGTAACTTAACTTTCCATTCAAACCTCTGAAGCGCAGACCAAGGTGCACAGATAGGAATAGCATCCACCACCCTCTCCATATCCGCCAACTTGACCTCTCCAACGATTCTCCTCAAATCCACCATTTTCAAGGCATTCCCTTCATCCAACTCTTCTTCGAAATCCAGATATTTCTCTTTCGTCTTCCCTCTAACCTCTTCATCGGCCAGTACTTGACTTCTCATCTTCTCCACTTGTAGTTTAAGCCTCAACTGTTTCTCCTCCATCTCCCTAATCTTATCCGCCTTTTTGTCCCTTTCATTTTCTAATGCTTCAGTGGCAGCTTCCGTTTCCTTCTTCGCATTACCTAGTAATTTGAGAGCTAACTCTCTGTCTTCTTCGTCTTGATCTCCGTACTTTTCTGCAATCTTCTTGGCTTTCCCTTTCTTCCCGCGAACTTGCTGTTGTGTCGTTTTCGACGATAGATTTCTGGGTGCTGCGGGGGCTTTCATTTGTTTCCTTCCTACTGGCGGACGGCTCCCGTTCGGGGTCGCCAGCGCTGAGGCTGGGAGACTTAACCCTTTAGCCTTGGCTTTCTTGATATCTCGTTTTTCTTTGGCGCTGAGGTGGCGACTTCCGGTGATTGTTGAGGTTATTGAAGGCGTTGGAGAGGATGCGGCTGTTCGGTCGATGAATGAGGGGTAGGTGTCATGGCCGTTGGGTAGTGGGTCGACGGTATCGGATTCTTCGTCCAGTTCTTCCTGTGAAGGGGTGTTCTCACCAACTGATAGGTCTTCTAGTTTTGTATCCGGAAATTCGTCGTCGTCATCGCTGTCTTCTTCTGCTGGATGTTGTTGTTCCTTGATACTTGTATCACCTTCCTCCTCGGAGTCTAACTTTGTATCTGGGAATTCCTCATCGTCCGATTCCTCTTCCTCCTGTTTCTGTTCCCCCTTTTCTTCTTCAGAATTAGAAATTTCAGGCAACCCGCGTTCATCCACCACATTCTCTTCTTCCTCCACCTCCCCATCAGCAAGTAACCACCCAACCGCAAACCCCATAACCAACATCGCGGGTGGCAACCACTTCTTCTCCCCCTTAACTACAAACTCACCGGTCCCTAGTACCATCCCACCGGCTCCAATCTTCCCAACCTGTTCATACCCTGCCCACCACGCCGAAATCACCATCTTCTTCTCCCACGCATCACTAGAAGCTACTGCCAACGTCCCTGCCTGACTAAGCGTTCCGGGAGGTATAGGTGCACTGACATCCTCCACTTTATTCTTAACCACAACATGACAACTCCCCGGAACCTCAGCATGGACCCAAACATCCCCCTTCTTGAAATACTTTTTATAAAGCATATCAGCCTGAGTAGGATCTTTAGCTCCAAGTACCAAATACCCTTCCGAACTTCTAAACCAGTAGAATTTCTCCCACCAGCCCTGTCGTCTGAAGGTTCGGAGTTCCATCTTTTCGGCTTTGTAGGCTTGTTTAAGGTCCTTTTGGATTTTCTTCTCCGTGCTTTTTAGGGCTTTGGCGGAGGATTGGAGTGTTTTGGTTTCCTTTACTGCGGCGGATCGTTTTTGTTCGTAGTATGTCCTGGCGTTTGCGTAACCGGTGAGTCCTAGATCGATTTCGATGTCCAGCCAACTTCTTCCTTTCCCTTCTCCATCTTCACTCCCACTTTCGTCGTCGTCATCATCTTCATCATCGCTATCATCTTCTTCCTCTTCCTCATACAACCTTACCACGACCGTATTCTCCATAAACTTGACGTCCTTGATCATCTCGGCAACCATGTTCCCTGCCGACTTCTCACGTTCAATCAAACTCCTAATCTCCGTCCAATCCATCCCCTGCGCCACAAGTCCATTAACCGCATCGATAACTTCTTCCACCCTTTCCACATTCGCTTCGATCGCCTGTGCTTTCCTAACATGTACCTCCTGCACCTCCTTCAAAGTCTCAATCTTGGATTTATGTTCATTCCGAGCATTCGCAAGACGTTTCGCAGCGAGAGCTTTCTTCTCTGCAGTCTTTTGTTCCAATTTTTGAGATTCGATGGATGAGAAGAAGGAGTCGACGGTTTTGTTGTAGGTCGCTATTGAGATTGTGTGAATGTTTGGTTTGTCTTTGAATTGGATTGGTAGGAAAGGGTGGAAGTCGTCGTAGATGTAGCCTGAAGAATCGGTTTGTGGGACTATATCTTCGTCTTCGAGCATAGCTTCTAGATCTTCCTCTGCTTCTTTGACACCGGAGTCTCCGAATGCGACTTTCTTTTTCTTGTTATCCTTTTTCTTCTTGGATTTTCCGTCCTCATTGTCGGGTTTTGGTTGTGGTTTCTTTGCGATGATCCAGCCGGTGACTTCTTTGCTCTCCACGATATCCTTGACTATCCCTTCTGCCATTTCGAAGCCTTCGACAACTTTGTCGATCATCGCGTCGTCGCCAACTACATCCCCAGCCTTCAATTCAGGATCCAAACCGACAGATAAGAGACAATGTTCAATCAACGTAGCACTAAACTCCGTCATAACCGCGCCAAGCACACGATTCAACCCATCATCCTTCCGCGTCTTCTTCAACTTCTTCTTCTGCCAATCCTTCAAATCATCTGTCCCCTTCTTTTCCTCCTGTTCCCGTTTCTCAAGATGTGATTGTAACGCTTGGGTGATCTGTAATTTCGTAACATGGTTGGCACCGAACGGTTTTCGATCCGATATGTCGTATGTTTCGCCTTTGGCGATTTTCCGTTGGTTGGGACCTTCGGGGACGATTCGGAGGAGGGTGATTATTTTTAGGGAGGCGTCGGTGAGGATTATGTTTCCTCCGGCGAAGAATTCGAAGAAGAGACGGTAGCCGCCGACGTGGGGGATTCCCTTTGCTTCCACTGCTTCTCCTCCTGCTCCTTCACCAGCCGTAGAGGTAGCAGCAGCAGCAGCATCGCCGATAACCCCGAATTGTAATTCAACGACCCGATCACTCCCCACCTGTCTCACACCCGTAACCCTCCTCGTCTTCAGACATTTCCTAAGCTTCTCTACAAACCCACTTGGTGAAGCGGCGACAGTTCTAGAGAAGTTTGTAAGGTGGCAACGGAAGCCGGAGTCGACGATAAGAATGTGTTTGGTCTGAGTTGCCGATGAAGTGAATTTGAATTGAAAGGTCCGAGAGGATAGGTCGTGGATGTTAGAGAGACGGTGGGAGAGGAGGTGATGGTGGAGTTCGTGGGTTATGACCTTTTGGAGGGGTTTATAACGTTAGAAAGGGCCTTTTCTCTTGGCGGACGGGTATTTAAGATGTGGATACCTGAACATCGAGCGAGGAGAAACGCTGCTTCATGGTGGCTGTTTACGGTGAAATTTGAAGAATTCAAGAGATCGCTTGAGTCGCTGAATTTTGTCAGATGGTGATAATCTGAGCCGGTTCAGAGCTTGCTTTTGCCCTTTCCTTGCCCTAATTTGTAGTTTGTTCGAAGGATGTGAAGATGATGTTGGTGAGTGGATGAGTGGATGAGTGAGAGGAATGTGAACAGATGTCGTTTCCTGAGAACCTAATCACAGAAAAAACTCCCGTTCGTGTCCTTGTAGATAACTCCGGCAGGAATATAAAAGCATCGACCGATGATGTGATTTTCCTGGTCGCTATTTTTCCGTGGGCGAGACGTCAATAATTAATAGAACCCAAGTGCTTAGCTAGGTACTTTAACTAGCTTGGAGCTCGGTCGGTTTTTGTAGCGTCGGTCCAAGTTCGGTGGCGGGGCTTATAAATTTCGCAAGGCGGCGGTGGAACCGAATGAGCAAGACCGTTCAAGACAAGGCCCAGGTACCTTGACCTTTGACCTAGGAATTACTAGCCTTCGCATGCAGGTATGAGTAATAATGATTCTTTCGGCGGCTTATTTTAGTAGCCCTGTTTGCGATTTGGCGGGGATGGTGGTTTTTTGGCTGCAGCGTTTGTCACCGGCAAAGCAGTCGCGAGCTGAATCAGCAATCGATGGGGTTTTCTTGGTCGGAACTTCGAGCCGCGGCGAAGGATTGGTCAGGAAGGGTCTGTGGCGGGGTGTTTGTGCAGGCTCGTGGCGGGGTTCTCGTCGGTACGATTTATCTCTCCATCGATGACTTCAGGCTACATTAGTAACTCCTTAGGGGAGTATCAATTCGACATTCCAGACGTCTGAGACGATACGTTGGGTCTGTATTTTTTTTTTTTGAGTCAAGAGCCTCAGCTATCTTATAATACCTCCCATGTACCGTTAGTCTACACGTTTGAACGGCCTTTCGAGACTACTTCGTATTTAGAGCCTAAACGATCGCGACTTGGGCTAACTACTTAAGTACTTAGCTAATACAAATATTAGTATAGCAATCTAGCTTGATATCCAGACGACGCAAAGATAAATTAATACTCATCTAAGAACATTTTGTATGAGGCTCCATCTTGTATGCTCCTCGTCATTGCAAACAACGATGGTTTGAACTCTCGGCCTTCCTCTTCGGTTAGATATCAATACCGTTCGGCTCCACCTCGCACAGATATATATACTTCCAAGTACTTCCTCAAGTGGGTCCTGACTACTTGGTTACACCGCGAAAATTGAAAAAACCAGGAAACCAACATCCTTGTCCAAGATTTTGGCGTGCGTTCAGCGCATCGATAGATCTCTACAATAAACTCGCATGTTCTTTCCTCTTCCATTTCCAGCCGCTTTTGAAGCTGTTAGAATACCTGTTCATTGATGATGAGGAGGAGGGAGCGGACCAAAAGCGGGGATTTCGAAGTATAAAAAGGGGCCTTCCAGAGTCTCTTTCTTTCTTCTGTTCATCAGTCTTTAGGTCAATTAAATCTGGATACTACCCAGGTCCTCAATTCCTCGATTCTTGTCCAAGATACATATATACTTATAGAAATAAATTCTAAACGTTACTTAAAGCTCTACTCTACTACAATGTCGGATGTCGAAATAGTCTTCAACGTAGTACGCCTACGTATATGTATACTTCCTACCGTATGTTTTTTCTTAGACACTTACAGAGATGTGCATAAACTTCTATAGGGCGACCCAGTCCTAATTACCCAAGACGATGACGATTTCAAAGACGGAACAATCGCTGGAGAAGCCTTCGAAAAAGCAAGCCGCCGTTTTATATACTTACATAAAGAATTAGATAAGCAAACAAAGCCCGAGGGCTACCTAGTTATATTCTAACTTCGCATCCACCGGCTAACTTAAATCATTGATATAACCACAGGCGGACGGAAAGTACTACCTCGTCACCATCGATGGCAAGGATACCGAGGTGGAGGCTAGTAAAATCCTAAAGGGTAATCTCGGTGGCAATAACAAAGCTGTTTTTTCAATGAGTATATTTGCTAGCCGGTAAAATTGGGCATATAATGTCTTCGTGAGGAACTTGAGTACTTAACGCAGAGGGTGGCCTTGCAGAAAGGGATTTTATTATATATTTGTGCTCGCCTATGTGCTTAGTATCTTGATTACTACTAGATCGCGGAAAACCTTCTAAGTATCCATCGTAAAATAGTCAACCGGCGCCCGGCATCTGATCTGAAATAAATTTCAAACTTGTGTTTAGAAGTCCTCAAGTAATTAGCATAACACATATCAGCGGAGTATATACTTATATTCTCTGTATTGGTATCGGGTCTATCGACAAGATATAAAATACACATTAAGCAATCGACTTGAAAGGAAAAAGCACATCCCAAAACACCCAAGAACGCCCGGTCCTCCCACCATAACCCTCTCTGAATGCTAACCAGCTGTAACTTATAACCACTGTACAAATAATCTTACACTCTTCTTATATACTAACATATCCGATCCATCCTTCGCAATCTATAACATCACGAAAGGATACTCTTCCCGTAACATTTTAACGGAGGAGATGAAGGACAAAAGGTCTAAGTCCTTTCACGCCCACTCTCCATACTCGCCCGATTCAATGCCAAACTCCTCCTCTCAAACAACAGACTCCTTCTACCCTCTGCATCGTCTGCTTCAGTTGCCAACACCCCCCTGACAGCTTCCCCTCTCATCTTCTTAATCTTGATGTAATTGTACCCACCAATACTCAATATCGTCACAAGCAATCCCGTAATATTCACGGGTGTTAAGACGTCGTGGAAAATAGTGGCCGACGCCGAAATAGTAACCACTTCTTTGAAGATTCCGCAAATCGATAGCGTGACGACAGATGTCCGTCTCAGCAGTCTAAACAACTCAGTCAGCACACAATGTCACAATAGATCAGAGGGAGTAGGAGGGATACATACGCAAACTCACTAGCCGTCATGCAAAACGCCACAACCCCAGGCGCAATCAACATGCCCACCCCAGCAAAAATCCCCCACTCCCCAACCAACTCCATCCACCTGCCCCAAAACCTTCCAAGCCCTTCAACGGGTACCGCAATAACCAACAAACTCAAAAACATCACCGGTGCCAAAAAGAAAATACTGCTGAACGGATTACTCGTCGCCGGATTCCTCAACAACAGCAATTGTGTCAAACTCCACCTCAACCCGGACAGCACACTCGCCAGCATAACGAGTATAAATCCGATAAGCACAAACGCTGCTTCATCCGCCACCATCATAACCACTCCAATCGTCATCACCGTAATCACAGAGATCAACTTGACAGTCGGCTTCTCCAGGCGGAAAATAAACGCAAAGACCAAGACAAACGCCAATGACGACGATTTACACATTGTGTAAAACGCCAGCGAGATGTACTTTAGCGACATATTGCCAAGTCCAATATCCAACCCAGTAGCCATACCACACGGTGCAATCCTCGTAGCATAGAACAATTTCGTCATGATCGGCTTCTTCGGCCCCGGCTCTTGTGTTTCATTTGCCAGGACTCGGGTATCCTCCACGTCTTCATCGGAATCGCTGTCGTTGTCCCCTGTAGTAAGAGGACGTGACTCCTCCGGCCCCCGTGTTGGTGATGTATTCGAGGACGAAGAAGACTCTACCCGCTCCTTCTTTTTCTTCTCCGGATCCACATACCCGGGCCTGAACTGTACGAAATACCACATCACCAGCGATGCCAGCGAAAATTGCACAAGCATGTGGAACGATGTCACAAACAGCGGGAACCGGAAGTCCAAATGCTTCTCCGAGAACATCCACTTGTTGTAAACCGAGATACACAGCGAGAATAAGTACCACATGCCAATTAAAAGGCAGTTTATGGCGAGATCCTTCATGACATTTTGATCTGCCGCCCGCTTTTCGGCATCTGTGACTGCTATGCCATTGATGATTGTTCCGTGGGCGAGCTCCTCGTCCGTGGCATGTTGGTGATGGTGGTTGTTCGTCGGTGACAAAGCGTTTGTGTCACGCATTCTGCCGCCGTCGGAACTTAGTCCTCCAAACCCCCTTCTTCGCTGCTTCTTCTTCCGACGTCGGTCGCGTGCGGATTCCGTGAGCCCGGCTTCTTCGTCTGAGTCACCGGAGGATAGAGTAGACAATTCAAGGGAATCCTTGGGTTTCGGAGATTCTTCCTCCTTGGAACCGGATTGATCGGAAGTGGCTTGTTGGATGGCTTGGGAGATGCTACGGGCACGGGTTGTAGGGCTTACTTTGTCGGTCGGAGTGCCAGTTGGGGAGGAATTCTGTGTTCCGACGGGAGAGAAGGAGGTGGAAATGCTTTGGCCACGAGATCTTCGTCTGGTGTTTATATCTGGTTGTGGTCGGGTGGGCATTTCGGACCTGGAAGATGAAGCAGGGGCTGATGGATCAGGAGGAGGAGGGAATCTTAGAGTGTTAGCATCCGAGGAGTCCGCGGGAGCAGCAGCAACAGTACTGTCTCCCTGAGTGCCTTCTGATAGCGAGGAATGTGAATGTGGCGTTTGTCTTGAAGTTGACGTCGTTGATCCAGCAGCAACAGCGGTAGAAGAGCCAGGAGGAAGAGGAGCGGAATTCTCGCCCTCCTGAAGCTCCGGCATCTTGGTGGATTAAATATCGAAACCGGAATAGATCTGGTCTCCTTCCCTCGTTTTCTTTGTTTTTTGTGATATGATTAGGAAGCCCGCCCGTGACCCCAGACTAACAAGCACTCGGTAGTTTGCGCTGGCGGGTTCATCCGAGGGCCATGAGAGGTGAACTGCTGACAGCAAGCACACACACACTTTTCTGAGGAATGGATCTGATTTCAGGAGATCGAGTCGCTCCAACCCCTGCCCGTGCGCCTTAGTTCTGGCTTGGCAAGGCCAGGACTAGCCCGCTAGGGTGGACCGTCAACCAGGGTGGAGCTGGCTAATATGCGGGGTCAACCGCGAAGCACCCGACGAGAAAGGCTTTGTTCTCTTTTGAAAGCGAAAATTCTGTGCATGTGCAGACGTTAGCGTTTTGACTACCTAACTTCTGGGCGCCATCTGGCGAGTGGACCGACCTACCTGATGGACGCTAGTTTGGAGCAGCGATTGGAGAAGGTTGAAGAATTGGAGGGCCTCGTGATGCCGGAACGCCAGTCCCAGCCGATTAAGCACATCCGTGTCCACAAGAAGTTTTGGTTCAGACCGGCTTGTAGCTTCTGAAAGCACTTGTTGATTGATAATGGAGATATGGAAAAAGGCCTCATGCGAGGTTGTGTCTTTTTTACTTCATCGAAAGCGGTAACCTGGCAATTTGGAGTATCTACAAGCCCCCGTGGCCCCGGAGCTCGTTTCTGCCTATGTTCCGGTTCGAGCAAGATATGTCACGTGACAGCCTCCGTAGACGTCTATTAGATGCGCAGGCGAAGGGACCTGGTTCGCGTAGCTGCTAGTACTATACTAGATCTATAGAGGACAATTATTCGATTAAGCACTCCAATAATTGAATTACGGAGGTTCCAAACGACTACAAGGTTAGGGGTTAGTATTTGGTACGAATATGCGGGTACAGCTATATATAGTGGGACTCCAGACGACAAGGGGTCCCATAATGTCATAAGCTCGATTATATCATTAAATCTCGAAGTCATAGAATTTTGTTTTTTAAAAAACCCGTTCTAGTAGCTACGTAGCAGGATTGAGAATTGTAGAAATGGTATTTTAGTGAACATGTTAGATGGGGTTACAGTTTGTACATGGGACCAGCTTGCCCCCACAGCCGGCCGGCAGCCATGATATCACTCCAGTTTAATCAGCTTGTGCAAACGGCCCGGTTTCCATAAGTAGCTATAGTGCTATGGAGTTAAAAAATATTTTGTATAGGAGGGAATAGGATACCTAGCCACACCATGCCTCAGCAGGTTTTACGGGCTCTGGGAGAGCCCCTCCCATAATCTTGTAATCTGTTGTGCCAATCTTCTCCGCACACTTCTTTGTGAATTCCTCAACTGCCCCTGCTTCTCCCAAAGAATTCGAAGCTTCGACCAAGTCATCATCATGGCCAAGACAGTGTACGCATTCTTCAATCTTTTCCTCGACTTTCTTTCTCGACAAATTTGAAAGTTCTTCTGCATCCTGTGAAGCCAAAGACCATTTCTCGTGGGTTTCCATGTTGTCCATCATCCATTGAAGGGCGTTTTTTGAAACTCTATCCACATCTTCATCCGGTTCTTCTAGCCCTCCCATAATCTTCTGTGTATAATCAAGGGTCAATTGAGCCTCGAATCTTTGTAGTAGATCTCTAATTTTCTCACCACATCTCGCCGAAAATGCTCGAGCGCGAGCGTCAGCTTCCTTCCATGAATCTACTTTGTCGACTTCCTTCGTCATTTCTTTCAAACATCTCTCCGTAGCCGTGTCCACAGCCTTTTGCCTTGTATCGTCGTCCTTTGGCACTGGGTTCCGGGTATAGTCATCCTTCAACAGCGCAAGATAGTTCTGCGTCGCGGAGATCATCCGTTCTTGTCCACCTTTCATCATCGACGGCCGGATATTGTCTAGCAACATCTGCCTCGAGATTTTATTCAGTCTTTTATTCCTTCTCAGAATACATTCCTCAATATCGTCCACTACCCAGGACATCTCACGAAGGGTACATATGTTAAGCCCAGTGAACTTGACATCCTCGAGTCGCTTCGCACAGGGTAGCATAAACATGTCCTTCCTGTACCCCGGAATGCTCTCCGTATTGGTCTCGCAATGGACAACCGACAACTTTGTCACGCCTGTAAAAGGACAGTCCTTGAATTGTTGAAGCCAACTGCTAGAAAAATTCCCATAGTAGGCCACCGTCCTCGCGCTTGCCGGCGGCGCGATAAAAAGGGACTGATGGAAAAAATTACCACCAATTTCCAGCGTATGAAGTCGCGGGTGGTTTCGAAAGGCATCTTTGAGGTCTGCTAAATGCTGCTGTGGTTTAAGGTCTGGGTGGAACATGTAGGCTTTGTAATGGACCTTGATTGTGAGTAAGCCTAGATTTATTCCTCGAGACAGTAACTCTATGAAATCAGTTGCTAGGGATTTATTCCACTGAGCTGTATCCATCTGGTAGTTCCCTGTTACTTCCCGACGATTGTATGAGTTGGGTGGAGGGTACGGTTCTGGGTAGGGATAACCGTCTGCTGCGGTGTAAAGGTCGTCGGGAGGCTTAGAACGGTGTTCCCAATCACGTGGCCACGTAACCAATAACTCAAGACTCGTTATCTTCTCGATTGCGAGTGTTTTCAGCATTCCGGTGTTGAAGTCCGCTCCTACAACAAATGAAAACCGGTTCGTACTCTTTTGCGACGTGTAGTCTCGTAGGGTAGCATAAAATTGTCGGATGTCTTCTCTACCTTCGCTCGCGACTTCGTTGCCGCTCTCATTGTCATCCTCGGACACTACATTGATGCTCTATTAGTACACCCTTCCAATCAAGGAATCGTATAAAGGCCAATTACTTGGGGTGTATCGTAGCTCGAGATGGTTGGGGTCCAGGCTCCCGCTAGCTAAGAAGGATCTAATTTCGCCCGCGAGTCCAGTACTGATAAACTCATTCCCGGGCGATAATGATTTACGGCCGAGAACCAGTTTCCGTACATCCTTCAGTCCGGTCGTGTCGAAACGACGAGTATGAAGGATTTCGCAAAGCTTCTGACACTTTTTCTCCCATTTGTTGCTAAAAAGCCCGTTGAACCCCCCACCGTCCGAAAGGTAGAGACGTAACGTTGACCAAAGATGCTTGTGACAGACTGGGTATAGGAGTTTGCACGTAAGAATAAGCGAGAACAGGTCAGCGGTGTCGAAGTATTCGAGGATCTCGTCAAAGACCTCGGGAACAGCGACCAGCGTAGCGAGGGAGCGCATAGTGTTAGGTAAGAGTGTAGCTCGAGTGGTGAGGTGAGCTGGGTATTCGAAATTTAATAGTACAATATGAAGACGGCGGTCTTTTTATCCTGCTCGGTTTTCGGTAGCCCCGCTCTAGCACGGAGTCTAAATTGTGCCTTATTGGCAGCTAGAAAGGTAGGCCGGAAATTCGACAAGGGCACCTCGTATGCCTAAAAAGTGTTATTACCATATGCATACCCGTAGACTGATGGAGCAGCCGGATTATACCTATTGACGATGTTTCTAGCACCCGAAAGCTAGTCTCGCACCAGGCGGGGTTGACGTGCGTGTTGCGAAATCAAATTCCAACAAAGTATTCTCTAACGCCCAGTTACGACTCGAGCCCAAAACCGAGCTTGGCGATATTGTAGTCTCAGAGATTTTAGTTGAAAATTTCAAGACTACGAACATATAGTTATTATTCTCTTGCTTTGGGGTAATGGGTTCCACTGCTAAGCCATCCCTCGGCTTCCAGACTACCATCACATATGTATACCAGCAAGGGATTTGGTTTGCTATATTCGCCCTGAGCTTGCTTTAGCACTGAGAGTTTGAAACCAGGCGACCAGGCTGTATGATTTTTAATCGTTTCGATTTATATCTAGTTATCTGCAAAACAATGTTATGCTCCCTTAGCTTGGCGAACTGGGACCATGGAATACCTCTACATGGTGACGAAAAAAGACAAGAGAAAATGAATGCATGTGCTCAAATTATTACAAAATACAAACTATTGAAATCGCTAGTAGAGACCAATAACATGTAACAGATCATTTAAATGCGGAAGGGGAATCCGAGATCGACAGGGTCGATGAAGCCGAAGACCACGCCGTAAGCATATTCTGTGTAGTAGGCTAGGACAGGGTCGAAGCCGTCTTGTCTCTTTTCCTTCTTTCCCAAGTCTTTGGCGATGACGACAACTTCGTCAACTTTACCTCCTCCGAGGATAGATGCTGGGGTACCGTCTGGCTGTGGAGCACCAGGAACTAATTTCATAAAGTCAGCTTTAGATACGTACTATTATGGTAGGGTGCTCAAATTACGTACGCTTCACATTCTTCACATCCGCGTCTTTTGGTACCATGATACCGGACTTTGGATCGGACACAAGGGTAATGGCATCGGTCTTTTTGCCCTCTGAGAGGGTAACTACTTCCATCTCACAGTTGGCAACCTCACAGATATCAAGGTTGCCTGACAAGAGGACTTCCTCAATGTTGTAGCAGCAGATTCCTCCGAGGATATCGAAGTCGAACGGAGTTCCCTCCGCTGGCTTGAAAGTGGCGGCTTTGCCATCTGTGACCGATTGCTTGACGAGGTGAAGGTTTTCGAGAGCCTTGTTGTCTGTTGGAAGGGCACCTTCGGCGTTTTCGACAGGTTTACCGTCTTTTGGAACGGCGCCTTCGACGTTGGGCTTTGCTGGCACGGCATCTGTCACCGGCTTGATATCGACACCGGCTGGTTTGCCCGTATTCAGAGTAGCCTAAGGTCATATAATTAGTATTATTTTGGTAATTCTAGTGGGTTTTACAAAGTTGAAAGTAACACGCACGATATCGATCTTCTCAAATTTATTACCAGACAGAACGTCGCCGGCCGACTTTCCGGTGACATCGACGGGGAGATCGACGGGGCCGACTGGCGCCGCCGAAACGGTCAAGGCGCTGGCCAAAAGGACGGTGTAGATGATCGATGGAAGCATTTTGGCTTTGATTACAATGAATTCTATATTGTAAAAATTGAAAAACGAGTGTTTTTAAAGTAATCGAAATGAAGACTTTGCAATTGAAAGAGCGTGTGTTAAAGCTAAGGGAGAGACTTTGAACTTGCTGCTGCTGCTGATGGAGTAGAGATATTGTGAATAACGAAGCAGTACAGGACCATATTTATACACATTTTCAAGGAGAAGTTTACTGATACAGCTCAAAGCAATGTCAACAGAGAGATAACTCAAAGATTGAGTGTCTACTCAACAGAAAGTAGTTTTGAGGAATGATATGCAGGGGGAGCTAAGCTAGGCATCCTCGCTGGGTCCATGAGTGGTTAGCCTGGAGTTTGTGTTGCACAGTCTCTCTCGCTCGAATCGAGCCGCCTGCAATGCATACCTCAAGCTCGCGGATGGAAATTAAAACGACAATCGATCCGTATTAAGCGCATGGAAAGTTCCGCGTACTCTGTTTATTCATGAAAGGCGTGTAATTAAGCCTTTTATTTGCAAAAAATAATTAGGAGCCTGCGATCGGACATTAAAATCCTGGATGATTAACATTGCTTCCTACATTGCATTGCATTGCATGTATAGCTAGCTGGTGGTGAGAAACCCCAGACGTTGTATTTTTGTGCGTTGTTCTTGCAGGGCCCACTCCCCGGGTTCGAGGGCCAAAGCCAGGATTGTTCAGACAAATGTCTAGTATTAGCTTGGGAGTCCTTGTAGTCTAGGCTTTCGATACAAGGCCAAGCCAGTACTAGAATTCTAATTGTCGGTTATTCTTCTAAAGGATTAATTTGGTTGACATGCATGCCTGGCCCTTTCTCCCTATTTGCCCAGCTTATTCGGACAGCTGCAGGTCCAAGGCAGCTGGTTCTAACGAGAACAGTCTCAAGGCTTGCAAGCTTAAGGCGGTAGGGGATGGATCTAGAATTGAGCCATCGTGCTCTGATATGGCATTGTCCGATACGTCCGCCATTGCTGTATCACTTTCCGACATCGACATATCTATTGCATCGTTATCCATTACGCGTGAACGAAGCCCAAGCTCTCTATGTTCCAAACGAGGACGAATATATGGAGAAACGTGCTGTGATTCGTGGCATTTGGAGCAGCCGTCTTTATATGTCAATTTACCCTCTCGAACGCCCCTCAAAACTACCACCATATCTTCATCCCATCCGTAAGTAAGCTCCACTGATGCGCTTTTAATCTCAGGGAAACCGGATATTTCCAAGACTTGCTTCTTCGCAGGCCATTTCTCGTACCACATGTTATCCTTACGATTCACCAACATCCACACTTTTGTTTGCTCCCATATGTCTTGGAAGAAATCGCGGAGGGTCATATTGAGATACCTGTCAGAACTTATCACGAAAGACAATTTCAGCCGGCAGCCACATTTTTCCATTTTGGATCTGTTGTAGAGGGTATAACCGTTTACGGTTGCTTGCAGGCCGGGCCTGCCCTTTGCCTGTGAGATCATTGCTTGAGATTCTTTGGCGATAACGTCGCCGAGTAGGGAGGTCTGAGTTAGGACTTTTGGGGGTGGTTTGCACATAAACTGGTCCGCGTATGCATATGGCCAACAGTTATTCTCTTCGTGTCTCTTTTTGGCAGCCGCAATGGTGTCACTACTGAACAATGGCTCATCAAGTGTGCAGTGGTCCGTGATATCAATGTATTCATTTTTCCACGCCTTGGGCCGGTGCCATGGGCCTTTCTTCCGAGACGAAACCCTAGCAATGTATCGGTCAATTTTATAATCCTTGATGGTGAAATTTAGCCAAGTTTGGGAATTCCTAGACCCACGGGTGAAGGATATACTACTGATCCCATTGTCATCTGCTGGGTTTTCGTGGTCCATGAACCAACTTTCATTGAGGGTTAGCAAGCGGTGGATTCGCAGCGGGGCTACTTCGGAGGAGAAATAAAAGCGTTTGTAACGATTTTCGACAATTCTGATGCGGCTTTTGAAAACGTTTTGCCATCGGAGACACACCTTACTTGCAACGGACTGATTGAGGGTGTCTAAGGAATCAAAGATGAGATCTAGCAATTCAAATGGGAGCGAGTTGATGTTAGTCACTGCGTTATGTTTCCTTGATTTCCTAGGTTTTTGGCCATTGTTAGTATCCTGCTCGTGTTTATGTGCCGATGGTATTGTAGGTTCCATTGTATTTTGCTATTTGTTTTAGGATCTAGGGATCTTTGGGAAAAGGTTGTTTTGTGTAGTCAAAACTAACTAGAAGATATGGGGTGGAATCCGTTTAGACAGACTTCTACTAATGTGAAATTCTAATCTACCATTGGCGTTATGGAACTCGACAACTTCGCTCTAGCGAACTTAAATTTGGGTGATTGTGTTGATAACGCAGATTTGAAATGTTGGAAGTCGAAGTCGAAAACTAAAAACCAAATATTGTGATCAGTAGGTGGCGAGTTCGTGATGTTCCATGTTTGCTGAAGTCAGTGGGGTTGGAACTAGAGTGGAGTAGCTTTGAACAATTGCAAGGCAAATTCACATCCGCGAAGATAAGACGTGAGACTAAAATTCAAGTGTTAGTAATCTAGATTGTTGTAGTTGTATAGGAAGTACTTGACATGGTGAGGTTAATACGCACTATGGGTTTGCTTCAGACTTAACTCGTGCTCGCCAACTGAGGAGCCAGACCCAAAGCCTTCCATCTGACAGTGACTCTCTGAGTGTGATTGTGATGAAAGAGGTATCATTCTCGGTGAACGAATCATTGTGCTTGCTGTATGCCATCGATTTTGTGTCATCCCAAGCATCTTCAATGAATTCCGCAACCGTCATATCTCTATATTTCGGGTCGCATAGACAGAAACGTGAGATCGTGAAAGTGGTATAGTAAGACGCGTCTGAACTATGCCCCTCAGGGTCACCGCTGGTGTTGTAAGAAACCAGTGTCTCCGAGCCCCATGTAAGGCTAGGATGGTATGACTGCATCCAGTCATAAAATATTTGTTCTTGTTCGGTTCTTTTGATTTGGGATACGTCATATTCTTTGGGGTGTTTACGTAGCAACCTCTCGCCAAGGATTTGGTTCTTGGTTATGAAAACGGACTGCAATGGCCTGATACGATCTTGCCCGGCGAGATCGTATAACCCCTGGAGTCTGCTTGGAGCTAGGCTTGATAGCTCTTCGTTTTGGAAGGTGCAAATGAAGTATTCGGAAATACTTCGACCCTGAGCTATACCCACGAACTGATAGGCCATTGGGCCTTCCACATTGGGACCGGAGTACAATGTCAACAAGCGGTGGACGTCATGTATTGCTGGTTTGGTGATGTCTATGACCCTATTGTAATGCCACTTTTTCTCGTGGTATAGGATCAAAGATCTCCAGCGTTGGCAGACATACCCTGCGGTGACAAGGTCAAAGAAGGGAAGATTGGAGAAGATATTCTCGAGTGTCTCGAGCGGGATGTTGTTGATATCAGCCATGATGCCTGTCGAGGGTGTTGCAACAATAACGTTGCCCGTTAGTGGATAGTTCTGATCGGTATTTGAAAGGTTTCTAGTGAAGAGTCTAGAATAAGGACGAGAATTGATGCCAGTATGAACTTGAGGGAGGGAGATTGATGAAGTGTCCAGAACAAAAACTTGGATTTGAAGGAGGGCTCGATCGAGAGTGCAGAGTGCAGGTAGCGTGAGGGAAGTACTGAAGTCTTCGTCGACAGGCGTTGTGTTGTTCCAATGTAACACGAAACGTTGGATTTTTTGCGTTGTCGACACTACCCCTGTTGCCCCTGAAACGGTTAGTTTGTTGACAAACAGAGAGCTAAAGCTTTGGAGCTAAGCTGCCTCGACAACTTTGCCTTGTCGACTTCACCAGAAACCCATCGCGACTTCTTCACTCTAAATATCTTTTACCAGAAGTCCTTGCTACTACACATATCCCACACCTGCTTAGATTCTTTTGAAGTAGCATCTACCATCGACCCAACATCATCAACACCATACTCTCGACCCCGCCAACCCCACCTTCACCATGGCGGACCCTGTCCAGCTCTCTGTAATCGAGGCCCAGAAGGAGAATATCATCTCGCTCCCTGGAGGCCGTTCAGCACGCGCTCTTGCCCAATCCATCCTTGCCGCCGAAGACACCGAGACCCAGAACCTCGAACACGCAGCTGCACGCGAAGCTTACGAAAATGAGCTGAAAACCGCAGACGAACTCGACGACCCCCTAGATCCTTTCCTACGATACGTGAAATGGATCCAAGAAACCTACACCGCTGGCGGTGGAAGACTTCTCGAAAAGACTTTATACCGTGCTACGCATAAATTCGAGGACTCTGTGGAGTTCAAGAATGATGCGAGATACCTCAAGTTATGGATGACATGGATCCAGCAGTTCTCGGATGCGCCGAGGGAGTCCTTTGCCTTTTTGGCCAGGAAGGGGATCGGTGCTGGGTTGGCGTTATACTACGAGGAGTTCGCGGCCTACCTAGAGGCGCAGAATCGCAGAACGCAAGCGGAGGAGATATATGAGATGGGAATCCAAAAGAATGCGAGACCCGTCGAGCGGCTACGAAGGAAATACGACGAGTTTATTGCCAGGCTAGCCGCTAATCCACCAGACGCGAACGAACCAAGTTCTCCAGCAGTTCCAATTGTTCGCGCTGCCCTTGGCGAGCGAAGAATGGAGGCAACGGAGACAAGAGATCCTCAGGCTCCTGTTCAAGGCTTTGGAGCGGAAGGGCAGGCCCCTCAAAAGAAGAAAAACAAGATGATGATCTTTTCAGATGCTCCAGGTGCTGCTGCACCGGCGCTTCCCGAACAATCAGAAAGAGACGGCGGGTGGGACAGCATTGCTACCTTGGCCGACAGAAAGAAGGAAAACGTGGATGCTCCAAGGCCATGGGCAGGTGAGATCTTGAAACAGGAAGGAGCCCCAGCGCCCAAGAAAGGGAAGCTTCAGATTTTCCGTGATCCAGTGAGTTGAACACTGTTTTTTCTTTACCTTGTTATATCTTTATTAGCGGCGGCATTCCTTTCTGTCACGACTTGTCTTGCCGGCGATTATGATTATGTACTTAAAAGAAATTTATTTCTAAATGTCCATTGCGTCCTCGATTACTATAGGCAGCCTTCCAGTCACAGCCGCAATCTCAGGAGTCCTTCTCACAATCTGGCAAGCCGAAACGCCGGGAATCAGTGTTTGCAGCGCTCGAACTCGTCTACATGCATGGTGAAGGACGGGATGAGTGCGATTTTGACGAGCTAAGAGCCCGGTCTCGGGGCTTGCTTGATATAGATTGGGGCGAGATGCGCAGAGAAGATGAAAGACGACGACAACGCCAGAAACAGCTCGATCGTGACCGGGCGAAGGCACAACAAGAGGACGAGATGATGATGGATATGCTGGGTAGTCGACATGCAGTCGTAGAAAAGGAACCTGAAGAAGTACCTGACGAAAACGCGAAGTTCGTCACTAAGAGTACTACTGTTACTCGTATGTATAACTTCTTACCCAACATTAAGTCTTATAGAATTGCCGTTTTGCTAACGCTGGGGTTCGAACAGTTGCCTTGTCATCCTCGCCGAAAGCCAAGCCGAAAAAGAAGAGACGGTCTATGGGCATGCAGTTGTCTACAGAACCGACTATGACTATGCACACGAGAGCTGCAAATGACGAGATCTATAGCATATTCAACCAACCCTTTGTCGCACAAGATGACTTCGCATCTCAAGGGAAAAAGCAAGACTCTTCTGACGAAGAGGAAGAGGATGATGATGAGGGTGAACGGACCGACACTATGTACGGTCAGGGCGGACGGCCTGATAACGACGAACGTACGGATATGCTGAGAGGAGCTTTCGAAAACGACGAAGATACGGGTTTCACTGCAATCGATGTAGACATGCTTCGTCAGAGGGCCCAAGAGGAGGGTATTCCAACCGAAGAATTGGAACAAATGCATCTAGATAATCAAGGTATCGTTCCTCAGGAGCTGATGGATGAGGAGCCACATACAATCTACAATCACCGCGGGTCGCGTCATTTGCCGTTTATGACTCCGATCGTTGAGCAAACCGAATCTCTGCCGCCATCCACAATCCGGGGAGCTCGAGGTAGGAGGAAATCCACCACAACGCCTTGTAAACCGGGGCGAATGGGCGGTGACGACGCCCTCATTGACCTCTCGAGCCCCTTCCAGGATGAGAATGATAAAACTATCCCGGGAAATAATGGCAAGATGGCTGTTTTCCAAGACAAGGAAAATATACTAGAGATTCCAGCTGAGAAGCATCAAAGGTCTAAGCCGACAGAAACATCATTGATATCTTTTGAAGATCTCGAACCAAGAGACAAGGCGAAGGAAGCTAAGAAACCAGCCGCGCCCAATGCTCTACAGCCTAAGAAGCAAGCTGCCCCGAGTCCTTCGACGAAGGATAGCTCTGGAGCTACGATTGACGATGCGCAGTGTAATCCCATGGACCCGGCCGTTCGGGATATCATTCTTTCAAAGCTTTCGGAACCTCTCACATCATTCAAGGGATTCTACGATAACTCTAGCCAGCCAAGCAAACGCACAGATGGAATCAGAAAGTATATCAGAGCTATCACCGCGACTGGAAAAGACGCACCGAAAGTCATCCCCTCGCAGCCAGTTATTGGCCTCGAAAATGGTGAAATTTCATACACAATTCGAAAGGAAATCGGTAAAGGTGCATTTGCTCCAGTCTACCTTGTGGACAATAACATGGCGGGGATGTACGATGACGATGACGGAGAGGAAGAAACTGCGGGTGAGACGGCGACAGTTGGCATAAGTAAGCGATGCGAACTCGAGGCAATCAAAATGGAAACACCAGTTTCAATCTGGGAGTTCTACGTTACTCGACTAGCTCATCAACGTCTGGGGAGCCATAGAGCTACTCAGTCTTGTGTCGGTGCACACGAGTTCCATCTATTCAAAGACGAGGCCTTTTTGGTTATCGACTTTTTCGCTCAGGGAACATTATTAGACCTTGTCAATGCCACAGCCTCCCCAAACAACGCACTTCACACACAAAGTGGCACGATGGACGAGATACTAGTCATGTTTTTCACCGTCGAGCTGCTAAGAACTGTCGAGGCACTTCATACACGTGGTCTGCTACATGGAGATTTGAAGGCAGATAATTGTCTGCTGAGATTGCAACCCGTTGGTGCTAATGGCAACAATCCCAATGAAAAGGATTCAGAGTGGAGTTCCGCATATGATCCAGAAGGAGGGAACGGGTGGAATAAGAAGGGGCTTGTTCTGATCGACTTTGGCAGAGGAGTTGATATGCATAACTTTAGGAAAGACGTTGGATTCCTCGCGGATTGGAAGACAGATAAGCAAGATTGTCCGGAGATGAGAGAGATGCGGCCGTGGACCTATCAGATCGATTACTATGGTATCGCTGCAGTGGTTCATAGTATGCTTTTTGGAAAGTATATTGAGACCACTACGGTTAGCGGGGATAATGCCCCCGGACGGCCGAAGAGGTACAGGATTGTGAGTGGAATGAAGCGGTATTGGCAAGGGGAGATTTGGAACGAGATGTTTGATTTGTTGTTGAATCCAGGGATGTTTGTGGAAGGAGAGGAGGGAGGTGTTATGCCAGTTACGAACGGTGTAAGGGCGGTGAGACAAAAGATGGAAGAATGGATTGTAGCGAATTGTGAGAGAGGCGTGGGATTGAAAGGATGGTTGAGAAAGGTAGAGGATGGAGTGAAGAGGAGAAGATAGGGCTTTCTCAGTTGATTCGCTTTGTCCTCGATACTGGATTTGGGAGAGTTTGGTAATTGCATTCCGGGGAGTTCTTTAAACTGGCATGGTCTTCACGATTTTCTGTCTTTTTTTTTCTGGCTTCGGATATACTTGTAGATACGCCTGATCCACACGACGAAACAATTGAATTGTTGGTCTCTCTTGATTAATTGTGCGAATAGTAGGCTGGAGAAATAGATGAGCCCAAGCAAGATATCGAGTTTGACGACGGCCATGGCCCTCCTTAGCTCGTGTTATAACCGACGCAAGGGTTTAAGCAGGCGACAAACGTTCAAACCGCCGCAAGTACACTGACCAAATGGCCCAGCATCCGCGATGGCCAGCATAGTACGCGATACAAAATATAAAGTGCCATCGCCAAAGAATGACCGAGGCATCCAACTAGGGTTTATATGGCTCGGCAAACCCCTCGATCCCACAGCGCGGGATTCCCAGTGCGTATACTATCAATGCAGCTGGCGGCCGGGTCAGTACCAGCGGCAAAACCCTCAGGAAATCGAAGCCTACAACAATGAATTCTCAAATTCCCCGCCTATGGGATTTCATCTCGAAATCAATCACGAACGCTGGGAGGTCGAACAATATCGTATCGATATCGGATTCGTGGAGGGCCATTACCATGACCTGAAGAGTCTCGCGCACACTTGCAAATGGTATTGCTGGGAAAGTATCACAAAGACAACGCATGCGGTCGATTTGGATGCCCCTTGGCATTTGAGGAAGATGTTTACGGCCCCGACTGATGAATTTTTACCTCCGAAGCATAATAATCCTGGCGGGAAGGTTACGGTGGTTATACATATCCTCAGAAATGGGCTGGAGAAGGATAATTTGAAAGAAAAGTCAACTGCAAGTTCGCTCTTTTTTAAGCCCGAGAGGGGGGCACCTAAATACCGAGTTGATGACCTCGAGAAACCACTGGCCAGGTTTATATTTAAAATTAGCTTTCAGGGTAGGTTCGATTTTATTAATTTGAGTACTGTGTTTCTAGTTCGAAGGTGGAAGCCATGTTGCATCGAGACCTCCGTTCAGATATTTGAGTGTCAATTGTTCAAGATGGTCCAGCGTCGACTGACTGAGCCCATTAGAGACCAAAGAGCAGGCACCGACAAGTCCACAGCAACCTAGTACTAGCAGTCCAACTTCAAAGACAGCTCTCGTCGGCCCTTCGGTATTTAATCTTGCAAACCGCATATTAGATATAGCGGAAACCCACAAGGAAAACAAATACCGGGCGAACTGGGAAACCGACAAAACCGGACGGTCTGAGCCTCTAATTCAGATCGACGAAGATATTCGAATAATGTCATCCCATGAGAAAGATATGGAAATAATGCGCTTGAGGGTACGTACTTTAGAAAAATCACAATCCTAGCAGAGTTGTTCAGTTAAAAAAATATCAGCTGTAGGCTCACTTTTATGAAATGAAATGCAGGGTATAATCGCGGCCATGAATTCCGGGGAAAGCCAGGTGTTAGAGCCATCTATATCTCGGTTTTCCGAATCGCAGAAAGTTTTCTTCCCCAGAGATATGTCGAAACTGGGTCTTTAATTGTACGCATATATACAGAAGCGTTGGATTGGGTAGCATAACGCCATGCGTACCATATGTAACCTAGACTAATTATAATTAATCGATACTTCAAGATAAGCACCGCGGCATTTCCTTCGTTAGATCGATAGAGGGATTTGTGAGTTTCTGTAATGGGAAACCAGTATTTTTATTGCAAATCTGAGAAACCCTATAGTCCTGACGACCCAATCGATGGGCGTGTATAGCTAGCGTATCAACATACGGTCACACTCAACTCGCGAATTAGCGAACCTTCGTGTTACGTATGACGAAGGAAGTGTTTCTAAAGTTATCCTTTCTATTTCTTCCTTCCTGTTGCGGCTCTATTTAACCTGGGGAGACCATGTAAAGACAACCCTGGTTTAACCGAACGGCCTGACCGATGAGGCTGAATTACTTGACGTATAAACTATAGGAAGGCTGCAGCTAGCTGCAGCTAGATTGACAGGTTTCCATGCATAGAGAACTTTCGAAACAATATTATACGTATGCAGGCATGCAGTTGGAGCTTAGTTTAGCCTTGCGGTTGTACGGGAAATCGCAATTCCTTTTCGTGTAAGGTAACTGTAGGTCTTGATCATAGCATCATGTTGCTTAGTCGAAACACGTTCGATTATTCATTCGTTCGTAAATACATTTCGCATTATTAATCCCATTGACCATCTTGAAGAACCCCTCCCATCAGAATACGAGTAATATACATCCTCAAGCTTTCAAAGCTGTAACATTTTCCGATTCCAAATGATAAGACCTTCTCCTTTCTAGGAAGCCATCCCATAAAACATTTACATCCAACCCGTAGACTTTCCAAACTAGCAGGGACAAGTATAAACAGGTGGGCAAGCACAAGTATTTGCGCTCTGTGCAAAGATACAGTTGTATCCGGGTCCAGCGCAGCAGGCTGGGTATTGGTAGGGGGCTTTGCAAGCCACTTGACTGGATCCTTGGACGCCTATTCAACAGTTAGTTTTCTTCTTCGGTCGAATACTCTGGAGGGAAGCGTTGGTTGAGTAAAGGAATTGCAATATCTTACAGCTGGACAGAGGACCAGAGTTTTGGCAGCAGTAGTATTCAGTGTACTGGGTAGTCGGGCACTTGTAAACGGCAGCGCTGACGAGAGGGCTCAATGTGATGGCAACAACGGCGAAGATGCTTGTGAGCTGCATTTTGATTGAGGTTTTCTGAAGTATTCGAGCTTGAAGAACCGTAGGAATGGCTTTGAGAAGGGTTTGTGTTTAATTGTTATCGAGGAGTTAGCTGAGGAAGATGCTGATAAAAGTAGTTGGTATTCGAGATCTACATCGGCCCTTTATATAGCTTTCCAAGTAGTACCTGGTAGACGGTATCCGACTGAAGTGACACTGCCCCGCATTATCGTGAAGTCATCCAAAGCCAACTCCAAGCGCCCCTTCGGACCGTGCAACCGTCTACAGTCTCCACGAGCGTAACATCCGCAACTGCGACCTCGGATCCAGCCTATGCAACTCTCATGCATCGATTCATTAATACCGTAATACTATCGAAGCGAATTGTCAAGCCCCTCCGCAAATAAGCTTTCCCATGGTTAATACTCGAGCTGGCTTAGATAACAGGATAAAAACGTTTAAACGAAATCGGCGACACAGGCTGTCAGAACCCTGGTCAACTTTCCATTTTTTAACCCCAGGTTCTTATTTCTTGTAACGTAAGCTCCCTGCATGCGAAAATGCTTGAGGATTTTCTGCTAGCATGCGCATACGCTGCAGTTGTGTGGTATTTTTTTCCTCTCGTTCGGCGTCGCTGGTTCGCTGACCCTGGTAAATCGATACGGCTAAAGCCGAATCATTGACATGGTTAGGCGAACGGCCTTTATGATCCGACAACCTCGTGGACCTTGTTAGTCTCAGACTGCCTTGTTTGTTCGCTAGATCTCGCACGTCGGTTTTAGTTCAGGCCGAGGTCTAGCTTCATTAACCTATTTACCTAAGATTGAGCTGTTAATTGTCCAGGGCGTCGTCGCTTAAGCACTTTACATTTAAGACTCTTAACTAACAGAATTTGGGACAATGTCCGTCGATCAAGCTGCCCAGGGGGAGGCCTGGTCCGCAGGGGACCATACATCGGTCATTCGTACGAATACGTACTGGATATGCATATGACTCCATAGCCGTAGATGCGATATAGCCAAGAAAATCTTATGAGAGCTCCCCTCTGAATTCTAGCATGTTCATAATCTTCTAGTTAATACTTTCATTGTATTAAACTGGCTAATTAAGACTTAAAAAACTTTTCCGGGTCTATGGGATCGTGTCAGGACGTTAGTATATCTACAATTAAAACGACTGTGACAAGATGGAAGACCAGCTTTTCACAGGCTCTGGTTCTGCAAGCCTACCATGCTAGTTGCTGCACATCTACAAATTACAACAGCACCTGATTATCTTTCACAGAGCTGCTGGATATCCAATCCTAGGTACACATCCAACAAACAACATAGGCTACTGAGAGCAGGAGAAAAATTAGAAGCCACGCTAGAAGTTCCTCTTCTAGATGTAGCCGTAAACAACAATCAAAAGCGTCAGTATATGCACACAATGTTTCAAGGCTTCCACAATACGTACCGGTACCGTTGCGCGCCGATTTATTACTTTGAAGTAAGTCCTTCTGAGAGGCTCGGTCCTTCTCCACTTGCTTTCTATCGTCTGCCCGATCTGAATTGACAGCCTCGGCCCCAGTCCCCTTCGCTTCCATATGTCTAAGTGGCTCCTTATACTTCCATCTATACCTAGATTGATACTTAATCTTGTATTTCATCTTATAGTATTCGATGGCTTTATTAATTCTCTTCTCTTTATCCTCAAATTCTCTGGGACTAAGGGCGCCACGACTAAACATTTCAGCCATGCTGTCTGTATCGTCAACCGAATGTGGGAGGAGATAGTCGTCTTTGAGATTCAACGGAAGGATAGCTTCGCGGTCTTCTAGCGAAGGGAATTCGGAGGGTTCGTTATACGAGTCGTCCCGTATGTGGCGGGGCAGAGAGTTGGAAGGCGTGGAAGTTCTCATTGGCGGTTTGACAAAGCACCCAGGGGTTTTCAAGTTGCGACGTGGCGAATGCTAGATATAGATAACAACGTCAAATTTGTAGATCTACACTGAGACCGGATCTATACCAGCCTCGTTACCAGATTTGCTGAGGATCTATATATAGATCTAGGGAAGTCTGTAGAACTGCGTTGGTTGTGAGTTCTAGTTTACATTTAGCAATGACAATGGCCTTGAAGCTACCATCTGAGAGCAGAGAGCAGAGAGCCTTCGTGAAAGTTAACCTTTTTTATATTACAGGGGAGCGAGAGGTACGGAAAACGCTGAAAGTTTGCAGAATATGCCCGAATAGTAGGGAACGAAGAGGATTCCGAGTAGAATTATCCTGATCCCTAAAGAAACCCCCTTTCTTTTCTAATACAAAAGTGGTTAAGAACCCTGTGTAGCCATCCCTTTAAGAAACTATAATGCCAATTGGAAAAACAAAATCGCTACCCACGCCTGAAGGAAAATATTTCTGGTCAAGTTAACTTCCCAAACTTAAAACTTTTTATTCAGGAATTTTTAGGTGGATGTACTTAAACGCCTCGAACTCCTCGTTCTAGTCGAAAAATCTATTTGATTTTGCTTGTCGCCGTTCCTCAAAACCGTCATGGGGACCCAAACATTCCTTCTGGGATCCCGGTGTGAGTAGGTACCCGATTGTTGATCGTAGAGATATCGGTGCTCGGAGTCAAAGATGCACCAGCAAGCTAGAGTCGAATTCTCGCCTTCAAATAGGTGCTTTATCAGATGATCTTTTATTGTGTTAATGAATTCTCGGATGCTGTCGCCGTTAGAACCAGAGTAGTGGATTGGTTCTGCGCCGATATCGTGAGTTTCTTCGAAATCTACCATAGCCCAGTGTAGGCACTCGTATGAAGGTAGATTTGAAACACCTCCTGGAGCCTGGATATATCGAGCTTGTTTTTCTTTTTTAAGTTGCTGGACGCGGACAGGACCTCTGAAAAGAACGACCGGCGGGTCTATCGGAACCTTTTTTGAAATAACTGGAACTTCGTCTAACTCTTTACCAGACGATTCCCCGCTTTCACCCTCGCTGTCGGCTTCGGAGATATGTAAAACATTCGTAATGGATTCGAGGAAGCCGACTTTTTTAGTTCCCTGACCTTTTTCGGCACTTGGAAGTGGAGACTCTGGAATAGGAGCGAGTTTTGGAACTCGTTTACCCCAAAAGTACAGTTTGTCGGAGTCCAAGAGTGGAGAGTTTGTGATATCATAAAGACTTCGCCGTCCATATCTTTTCTCATGGAATTGCTTCAACAATCCCAAACCCCTTGGCTCGGACAAATATCCAATAGCATCGGCGGTGACCAACAACGTAGTCTTAATATCCCCTCCCCTCTCCCTTCTCAAAACCATAATCAATGTCTCCGACCACATAAGCCCGTGCAGACTTAGCTCCCCACCACTTCGTGAGCGCCATGGTGGACCTTCGTCATGTGGCAGGTATCGCTGGAACCCCCAGTTGGTAGGGGACCCGCGACGAGGTACATTTGGTTCAATCTTGTCGTAAACATAGCGTTTTCGTCGGAATCTTTCAGTTTTGAAAATGGAAGCCCATTTCTGGCAGACTTGGGCGGCGATGAAGTGTTCGTGCCATGCGAGGTTGAAGAGGATTTCTTGTTGGAGCTCAACGGGGAGCCTAAGGATGCTCATCGTGTGATACCTCAGCCGGTGCGACCCGTCGAAACAGACGCTTTCAAGGTAGCTTCAGATGATTTGTGGTAACGAATTAGAAGAGACGACCCAGCAATGGAGGATACTGGCGCAATCTGATGGTTTTAAACCGGTGATAACGTTAGGTAGAAGAGTCTAAGGCCAGGTCAGATGAAAGATTTGTTGCAATTACGAGCATAGCCGCGTTGCATGCAGTCTGACGAAAATGCAAGGAAACAAGGCTGGATTCTTTGTCGTCATAACGAGATTGCGAGGCCCGGGCCCTGCAGCCCTGGACCGCAGGCTAAGTACTTCTAAACGCGTTTCCGCAAATTTCAATCCTCTTAGAGCAGCTAGCAAGTGAGATACGTTATCCGTATATTCAATCTGAGAACATGAGGAACATGGGGCAATTGGCGGTGGAAAGAACGTGGTGAACGGCCGGAAGATATATATATGATGTATACTGGGACCCGGATATTCGGGTATGAAGTATTGAACTGGGCATACTACGAGACTAGTCTCCCCTACATGCTATAGCTACGTATACGTAGAAGGGCCTTCCGGCCTTTCGAGACTACCATCCCCGGTCTATGCGACAAGACTATACCATCTATCCCTGCCTTCGTAGGTCAGCGCAACACATGCGTCTCTCCTTCCATAATACCCACTATAGCACTAGCTACCCCCTTTGACCTTCAACATTCGGCATTGGACCAGAAGTTCGAAGACAGATGGCGCAACGTCTAGTAAGTTATCATCCATTAGCTCAATTATACACCCAAAGTATGCACTGGCCCACAGCCAGTTCGCATTCGATTCTATGTCGCGCGAGACAAGTTTCAAGTTCCGATTGATACTTTAATGACGTTGCAGGAAGGGGACTTGCCAGATTGCGGATCAGCTAGCGTTCGGATTTATGGTGTAAGATATCAATGGGTTTCTTCTGATGCCAAATATATTTGATGGAATACACATGGGTATGCATGGAGAGCACATGTGCACACGTGATATCCGGTTTGGACATTTTCGAGCCTTTCCACAACCAGACTAGCGGTTAGTTGGTGCTACAATTCACCATACATTCAGCTAGTGCTACATACCTAGGGCTGGAAGCTGGCTGACAGCTGTCTCAAATGCATCTACATTTGACCGGGGGATCGGTATGCTGTTGAATAGTACTTTATTACGGTGGCCGGGACAGATTGTGGATCGACTTATAGCTAGATCTATCGATCTATAGATCCAATCTTATGTCAACTTAACTCTGGGCGCCCAGCTCGCTTAAAGGACGGGGCGCGAAAGGGATGTGAGAGTCCGCAAAAACAGCGAAGCGGGATTCCACAAATTCAGTATAAACTGGATGACGGCCATACATTTTTTTTATGCTTTGATTAATATTTATAAGAATAACAGGACCAAACCTCCACAAAGTGGGGGGGCTTTAACTCTTCATTTGATAATGTCGGCATGTCGCGACTCTGGTATCCAACATCGAGGAAATAAGTTTCTTCTTTTCTGCATACTTTCCTTCGAATAGAATCCACCAATCAGTCCCCTTCTGTGACACAGCTCAGGTGTATTAAAATAGCGGCTTCAAGGCATTGAACTCAGAAGCTTGTTATTCAGCCCATTGGAACATTTCCCAAAATATCTCGGATAGGGAAATTGCGGCTGACCAAAGAGACACGCTACGTAAGCCATCAAAAAAAAACTAAGAGGCACAAAGCCGTTAATACTATACTATGTGACAATTCATCCAACGATGTAAACTGAGAAAGGGGAAACGAAAGCAGACCGCTTTGAATTTATATAAAAAGGGAAGGGGATACCAAGCTTCTTGGGATACCCATCCATTCCAAAGCAGCACCCTCCCTCTTGGTATCAGCCGCAGAAATCACATCATACCGGATCATTATGAAGTCCACCGTTCTCTTTTCAATCTTCCTGCTATTTCAGTTCGCTGCGGCGACTGCGCTCCCACGGAATTGCAAGGGCTGCAACGCAAATAACTGTCTGCGCGCAGTTCGTGGTAGAGCAGTTGGGGCCGCTGATTGCCACAGCTTTCTAGTCGCAACTGTCACTCCTGCAACTAGGTAGTATATACCACCTGAAGGTGTACAAGCTTGGCTATTCTAAGCTTCAAGGCCTTATATCATAAAAGTTGTAAAGACTAGGATGGCAATTGGCTAACTTGTTCCGACTGTAGCACCGTAACTATACCCTCGACCACTTCGGTAGTTGCAGTTGCCGCGACTGTTACCTCATATCAGACCTCGCATACCGTATATTCAATCTTTGGACAGGACTCTGTAATCTTCGAAAAGCGACAGCAAACTGTCACGGCATCGGCTCTTCCACCATACGCCTCTCACTGCAAAGGGGTAGCTGCATATATTAGCGCTTGTTCCTGTATTGGAGTTTTCCCGACTACGACTACCGCTCCTCAGCCGGTACGACTTTTGCGAACCATTCTCAAATATATAGAAACCGTCGCTGACGATACTTCATTTTGTTTTTTGTTTTATTTTTTGATCTAGGTAACAACTGTTACATCAATCACGACGGTAGCATCTAGCGTAACGACAACAGTAACTAGCGTTGTCCCCTACATGGAAACAGGTATATCTGAACTTGGACTCAAACTTCTTTATTTAATTAAATTATTGTTGCGGCCAAATACTAACATTCCCCCTCTACCGCCCAGCTTGCGACCCTGGAAATGACTACGGATATTTTTTTGACTCATCCACCTCAGCCATCGGTAGCAATCAAGGATACAATACCCTGTTTCTCGACTTAGGCCCAGCAGACTGTTGTAATAAATGCTTTTCAACTCCAGGATGCTTTACATATCGAATCCAATCGAGCCAATGCGTGATTGGTTACTTTACTAACAATGGGAACGGGGGTCCTTCTAACGCTTTTTGTCCGGGACTCGGGAGTGGTATTGTTTTTATCGTAAGTTCCTCCCTGCTTCCCTCACCTTTTGCAATGATGTTGCAACGTTGTGTATCGCGGGCAGTGTTGGGGGCATAGCTTTCGTAGTCCGGTTTTCGTATATTTGCTTACTTCTCTGCCGCGAATAGAATACTCGTTCGCCGGATATTAAAACGGCGGGACCGGGACCATGTGTTATTAGGCCACTTTCGACTCAGGCTGTTCGGTTTGCAAGTTAAAACATTTCAGACCTCGACTGCTATGGGATTCAAGTTTGGCAGGAATGTCCATCCTGTATTAATTGTAAGGTATACATGGCTTCGTGGAGGCTTATGAGTAAATTAGCAGAGCCGGACAGTACGGACGAATTAAACAATTGAAACCGCTTTCCCCATGCCAGTTTTGTACAATCGATTTGCAGTGGGAACTTTCAAACTAAATTCAGAAGTAGGTTTAAAGTCTGACGGACTGTGGGGTATCAAAAGTTTTTCATTGTTTTTTGTGAAATCTTCGTTCCATTAAAAGGTATCCCTACCCCATCATTCATCCACATCCCTCTTTCCTCATAAACTCCCATATACAATCGCCCTCCAAACCCCACATAAAAAAGGCACAAGAATGTAATATGCTAGATAACCACCACCCATAATAAAGGTGCGGAATCTGTCCAAGAAAAGATGAAGTGGCAATGGCTTCACCATCCCTTTAACCTATCCAAACCTTTCTTCGGTGTAAACCCCTTAGAGCCTCCGTTCGCCTTTCGACGATTCGCACGGTCCGGCGAAGGACCCTATCCTCCTTTCCGGTCTCCCGGCGGGTTCGGTGTGCTCGCGTTACTCCGTCGTACGGTGTCTAATCGTTTTCGCTCACCCTCAAGCTAAAAAAATTAATAGAGCCTAATTAGTTTCTCGGCAAAATAGTATAGCCAAAAGATTCACTAGGAAAATTTAACGTACCACTTTCTTGACTCTTGTTAGAGCGTTTTGCCCACTCGGATTAGGAGAGCTGCATTTCTCGGGTGTGTATGGTTCCTGGATGATGATAGTATCGAGCACAACAATGTCTTTGCCCTGCCATCTGCATTGCATTCTATATCCCGGATATGTTAGGCCGTGCAAGAAACCAACAAGATATTTTAACGTACGTTTTGCTTAGAGCATTGAATATATCTTGTCCCTCAGCTGTAACCCCAACCCCATGTCCTTGTAACTTCTCGGACTCGGCTCGTAAAGCCCCTAGTTCCCTGTCTCTGATCGCTCGCAAGCTCAAAGCCCGTATCTGTGGCTCAGCAGCACTGAAAGGACCCTTCGATGTCGAAGCATTCTGTGGTGGTTTAGATGGCGAGACGACGGTGACATCTTTCAGGAATGGGATTTTGAGGATTCGAACGTTGACAGGAGCATTCTTGGATAGTGTGGAGTTTGAATTAGGACCAGTGATGAGAGTAACGCAGTTGGCTGCTGTATCGTAGGAGAAGATGTTGCCTTCGATGGTGTCGTCGAGTATAGTGGTGATTTTGACGCTATGACGGGGTCCAGGCGTGTCAGTATGGGTAGATTTGTAGCAAAGATAGCTTAGAAAGAGTGACCCACCGAGTACCAATGACCCAGTCAATACTCGCAAGGTTCCCTGGGCCAGAAGACGGCGACTGGTACCCTGAATTGGAACCTCGGGAGGAAGCATTGGTGGGACCTGTTGAGCCTCGTCGTCCGTCCATTGTGGGATATGTGGCGCAGGGAGTGTAGAAGGGTAAGAAACGCCGATGTAGAGGAGGATGTACGGTGGTAGCTCGGCCGGCAGAGAAGAAGAAGAAGAAGCGCTTCTCGAGATGATGGAGAGCTGCCGTCGAGATTCAAGAGATTGGTTGATGATGAATGGATGGATGGTTGGTTGGATTGGATGGTGGTGAGCGAGCCCCAGCATGCTAACAGGACGGGTCTCGTGTTGGAAAGCGCCCCGGGCACTTCCATAAGAGGAAATCTAACTGAATTTCCAATTGGGTTAGCTTCTTTCCTAGATCAGAATAACACACGCAACGCGAGTTATCACTAGCTTCAAATCTTAAGAACTCGATTGACACATGACGCGTGAATGTCAGGGGAGCATTCAAATCTGATATCTTTAAACCGAAATGTACTTGTCATTGCTATCTTGGAACTAGTTGGAGTGGTTCTATATAAATGCGTGAGTACTGTTTTCAAATGAACTAGCTACTATAACCCCAAGTATGACTTAATTAATCCAATCTCGCCGTCGTAACTGGCCCGTCCCTTCCAATTACTTTCACGTTCGTCCTCGTCCGTTCTCCTGTAGCAAGTCCTCTTTTCCATCCTCTACCTACATCCTCATATATCCATTTATCGAAGATACCGTTTGCCGGATAACCCCCCACCTGTTGACAATTATCAAGATTCGGGACGCCAGCAGTGTTAGATTCAGCGCTGCTATAAAAATAAATGGCCTTCATACTGGCGTCCTGAGAGTCGGCTGCGTTTCCTGCGCATATATACGCATCCAAGGTCGCGATATCGATCGCACCTCCCGCGGTACTGGTACTATCGGGGTATGCATACCTGAGTGGTGCGGCCGTCCCAGAGGCTAATTTTACCCTCGGATATGGTTCCGGGTTTGCGCTATCGTACGGCTTGAAGATGATAGTTCGATTGCTTTCAACCCAATAAGCGTACAACGGCTCGGGTTCTGGGAGCATATCCACTCCGCGTTGTCGAAGTACCCACCAATGATAGTTTTCCGTACTATCAGGTAGCCAGAATACTGCAGGTTCGACAGTGCTCAGCAGCGTCCCCCCACTCGGGTATGCGTCGATCCCGTAGGTTTGTAGTGTAGGGTAATATGCATCTGTAACCGCTAGAGGTATGAATCTGGTATTCCCGCTGTTGAAGGGGTAACGGTAAGAGAGCGTGAACATTAATGAGGTTATCGGAGGCCTGGCCACCTCGACGTACATCGTCGGGCCGGTAGCACTTATTGTTCTTAGCGTTTCCCACCTGGTTCCCGTAAGGGACCAATAAGTCTGCAAGTAGACATTGTTGCGGGCTTTCGTTATGACGACCGTTGCGGAGGGATCGTCGAGTCCTGTCCCTACTGTTGCTACCCCATATCCAGCCGCATCAGTCGGATCGGTTACAGTTGTAGTTTCAGTGAATAGTGACTTTGGGCGAACGGTCTGGATGACAATTGAAGGTCCTTCGCCGATTGATAACGTCTCCGTTGTGACTGCTGCTACGAAACCGTATACCTGCCCCCTGTTTACTGTTTCTTGATTACCCCAAAGAACCATCCCGGTAACCTTATCGTAGTTACAGCCGGGTGCAACCCCGTCCGTAATTCCGAGGAGGCCAAAAGCGCTGTCGCATATCCACAGCTCATAGCCTGCGGTCACGTTGACCGTGCTATCCAGGGTTAGAACGTTTGTCCCGGAAGCCATTGTAAATTTTAGAAGTTTCCCGTTCGCGCTTTCTCCTTCTGAGAGGGTAGCAAGCTTGAAGGTGCTGCCCACGTAACTCGCAGTGTTACCGGGCAGATTGTAGGCGCATTTTCGGGCAAAGTTGACCTCATTCGCGCTCTTGCCATTCCAGGCGCCGCTCACGATACTGGGTCCCGGTATAGGGACGCAGAGATGTCCCTCGGAATCAAGCTCGAAAAGTCTGTAATAGAAAACGTCCTTTTCCGGTGTCGATGGTAGACCTAAAGGAAGGTCTAAGAATTTGCCTAAGTACGCACTCACGTCTTTTGCAACCTCGTCCCCGTGTAATGTGTCCACGATCTTAAGCGAGGACGGGTAAGGAAGGTAGACCGTGCTGATTTTTGCATCTTGGTTGACGTTAACTGACGAGCCCGTAGTGAGAGCGCTCGTATATATTATATCGGTGTGGTAAGGAGGTATGAAGCCGCCGCCGCCACCACCACCACCACTGCCACCACCTCCATTATTGCCACCACCACCTCCTCTGCCAGTAGTAGTGCCCCCCGATGTAGTACCACCATTACCACCTGTACCAGTACCCCCATTACTTCCATTGCTCCCGCCTCCATTATCCCCGCTACTTCCATTACCTCCACCGGAATTACCACCAGTAGTTGTATCACCTGAAGTACCTCCTCCTTCCCCTCCTCCTCCTCCTCCTCCACCACCCCCTCCAGTAGCAGTCGGTCCAGTGGTTATTGTGCCTCCGCCAGCATCCGTTCCAGATCCCGTTTGAGTCCCTGCAGTCCCACCACCACCTGTTCCGCCCCCAGTGCCTTGTGTATTCTGCGTAGAGCCTCCATCGCCCGTTGGAAACCCAGTAAGCGACCCACTTTCAGTTGGGGCCGGGATCCCACTAAGTGACCCGCTGGCATAGTCGCTGTACGGCCATTTCTTTGCCGAACCAGTCAGACACTCGCTCAAAGCAGGAGTATCCGCAATGTCATACATATAAACCCTTTGGCCTATAGTATCTGTCCCATCAGTTGGACAAATCGTAAATCCGAGGACAAAGGTGCCCTGGCTCGTCGTAATATTGAAATAAAAGTAACCGTCGGCACCCTCAACGAAACCGTTAAAGACTGCATCGGCTCCGGGATCGTCGCCAATTGAAACCGGGAGTATGTTATCGAACCGCTTGAAAAGCTTCCCGTTTGTAATGCTAGCGGGAAGGGAAAAGTAGATGCGCTGAGCTATATCAGACGCCTGAGAGAGATCACCGTCGCTGCCAAGGTATAAAGCTAGCGGAACGCTATCGACAACGGCTTCGTCATTATTCCGATTTAGTAAATAGGTAATCTCTATACCCCCTCCTGGTGTCGAAGTGGCAGTCGAAGCGGTGCTTGCCCCTCCATTATCTGACCCGCTCTGCGTGGTCGAGGCGATTTGAGCTGGGAGTGTAAAGTAAAGCTGCACTACAACAGCTGACTCCGGTGGAGCTCCCAAGAATGTAGTAGTAGTTGGAAGGCCGGGGCCAATTCCTAAGGTGGAACTTGGACAAGGACAAGAAGATAATGTCGCCGTGACCGTCGAGATAACAATGTGGATTTCGACGAATGTTTCTGTGACACTAGAAGTTACTGCGTCTTGTGCCGACACTAATCCATTTTGTCCCCAAGGTATGCCGAGGATAATGAATATCAGGGCGAAAAGTGTTCGGATGACACGAAATGCGGTGAAAGGTTGCAACATCTTTGGTGAGGTATCTCGGGCTCTCAGGTGTCTTGGTTCAGTGGAATCCGTATACCACGCCTGTAGTTCTACTGAATTAATATAATGTGTCAAGATGATATTCCGTAGCATTGGCTTCTCAGGTGGTTAACGATTTTCTGCTCGCCAGCAAGGTATTATATGTAAATTTGGGGCCAACGTAACGCCCGGAGTACTACCACAAAATTACACTGGCCCTAGCTACAACCCCGCGAATTTAGATCCATAGAGTAGCATCGGATCAAATACGTTGAACTGTCGGTCGATGGGCAAAGGTTCTACCACAAATGGCCATTGTTCAACGTGTGGCCTATTATTAGTCCAGAGGACTCGCAAAACATTGCTATTCCTAACTACGGTATCGTTACAACCAGCGCACGTCAATTCCAAATAAAAAAGGGAGTATACAACATCCCCGCAGCAAAGTTCTCTCTCTTGTTGGATTTCTATTCCCAGGCCGATATCATGATACCAATTTATGATCGCTAGCCATGGACGTTTGAGCGCTGGTCAGGCTGAGCTCTCTCGTGTTGGTGTTGGAATTCCTAATTCGGACGTGTCTACAGTCTCGTGTCTATAGCCAGCCCGGCCCAAGCCAACGCGAGACCAGTCTATAGCGCTAGCTAGCCCTAGTGGACCACGACTATTGAGCTATCATGAAGCCGTTCCTCTACTCCTCAGTGTATTTGGATTTCCCATCTGCAAATTCCCCAAACATAGTCCCGCAGTAGACATCACAAGCGACATCATGGCTTCCGTAGACTCCTACGAGTAAGTTGCTCACTACAATCTCGTCCGAAGATGAATATTTCTGTTACTGATGCACGGTCAATGCATGATGTAACCCCCAAGACCGAACCTCCTCTACGAGAAGTCGCACACCACGCCCGATGAGCCTACGCCCTCGGGAGTCCTTTCCAGGTTGGAGCTCTGGTTCTCCAATTCGAATTCTGCAACACCTCAACACATCTACCTGGACCTCCACCGGGATGACCATTCAGATGCAAGCTCGTATTCCAACTTCGCCTTGGACAAGTTTTTATCTTCTGAACATGAATGCGTGAAAACTCTCACGTCTTTGCTCTCTGATCATCTGGTGGCTCTCTCCACGCAAGATCCAACTTCGAATTTACCATCCCATCGCCGTTTCGGCTTTGCTTTAACCGGTAACACCTTTTCAAATCCCCTTCCACCGCCCTCAATCTCCCATACTGCTATCATCTCCGACCCACAGATCCCTAAAATTCACTATCCTTCCTTGAAATTCCTGGAAGCGAGGGAGATACGCCCGAACATTCGGATTGCAAAATCACCTGTCACGACTGGATCTGGCGCACAAACAAAATGCCTTTATAAGGCCGTAGATTTTGCACGGGAGGCGTCGAGTCTTAGCTTTGAGGTCACAAACTATAAGAGACTAGTAGCCAATGGACCTGAATTGGAGAAATGGCTGGTGAGGTTAGTTGGGCTGGTATACATCTATGACATTGAAGACGAAGAAACGCCGGAGGCACCGAAGCTTCCCAGCGACAGTGCTGTAGAAGACGAACTGGAGGAAGTTAATACTCAGTTCATCGGCGCTTTGTTCACATATCATCCCCAGCGGGATCTGACGACCCATGTCTACACTACCGCTATACCAGAGGAGATAAAGATATGTTGGTTCCGTCAGATCGTTCACGCGATAGCTGCGCTAGAGTCCGCAGGCTTCGAACACTGGGATCTCAAGTGCGAGAATATAGTCCTGGATACAGCTGACGGCCTCCCAGAGGACCAATTCACAAATCACATCCTGGCATCTGAGGACATCACAACCGCGAGGGTCACAATCGAAAGAAATCGACTGGAAAGGCGAAGTAGTACAACCACTAAGCCGTCGCTGATAAACCCCGGAAAACTCAAAATTATCGATCTTGAGAACTCGAAGAGTTCGGCCGCCTTTAGGCCTCAATCTACGGCTGGACAATGGCATATAGGTCATCGCGATCCCAGTAAAAGAAGGGAATCCGTGGACCAGCATCCCGAGTTGGGTATCAGTATGGTTTACGCGATGGGTAAAACTATCTTGGAAATTTGGGCTGGGAAGATGCCAGGCGTTGGGAATCCAACCGAAAACGAACTGGATATATTGCCGGAGACAGCGAGGAAAGTGGTGGAGCTATGCTGTTCCAATGAGACCAGGATATCGGCGCTCGAAGTCCAAAGGTTAACGGACGATTTATTCGCTCATCTCAACGATGAGGATGAGATAGAGGACTAGAAATAGCGTAGGTGCATGTAGAAAGCTCATTTTTGATTAGTTGTAAGCTCTGCGAATACTTAGGTTTTCCTCATTTAACAACGAGCGCTCCTAGTTTATCGATTTATGTATAAAATCTTTCATAAGATACTTAGGTATATATTGTCAAATCCTCTAACCCCGTAGAATATTTCCCCCAAAGTGTCTCGTGGGTTGGAATTGACCGACAAAGCAACCCATCCTAGGTAGGGTTACTTGGCTAGTTGGGGTTCGGGATATTAGGATCTTAGTCGACACTATCATCTAAGTTAGCTCCGGAAGGCTGATTGACGTCCGATGCCTCCATAGCCTCTTCGTACTCCATCCCCTCCCCTTCCTCGCTCCCTTCTTTGTGCTCCTCGTAGTTTTGCGCACCACTCAAGTTGAATGGCTGAATTTGTTCATTATAGCTATTTGGGTTTCCGGGACCGTTCTCTAGCTCTGAAAGACCATAGGTCAAAGTTGGACTATCCAACCCCAACTCACTCCGGAGTGTCCTTAACCAAATTTCAAGGTTCCGCAAATAAAGGAAAGTCCGGACGTATTCTTCGTAGTAATCCTGCTCATTCTGGCGAAGATCGCTTGTGAGTTCTTCAGCCCTTTGCTCTAAAGTTGCAACGCCGCCTTCGTACAACTCCAAAGCTTGTCTCGCTTCCGCCGGCAGCGCATTATACCTCGCAGTTTGCGCCTGAGTTGGTATAAAAGTATTCTCGTATTCAACTGTAAGCGCCTGGATTTCGTCGGCAGTTTCTTGATATGTTCCCCATTCCAGACCGTATTGCTCCTCTATGTCGTCAAGATATTCCACGTTCCGTCTTTGCGCGGTAATCAAATTTTCCGTTATAAGCTGTAGATTCTCAACCCATTCCATTCCACTTCTCATGGCATCAATGGCATCTGTAAGTCTGAATCTGGTCTCCTCATCCAAATTTTCAATATTCGTATTTCGGGCCATCTGTCTCACTCGCTCATTGTCTTGGAGCACAATCCCCCACCTGGTCATTACGCTGGCGACGATGCGATTCGGAACAAATTCTGTGCCTAAGATATAGTCATTCAAGTTTAATGGCAGGGCTTCCTCGGTGGCTGGATTAGTCTGCGGTGACGCCGACTCTGATTCAATTGCAAAGAAAGGGTGACCGGCTCGTCTCCTTGTGTTGATTGGCTGATTGATATTTGTGTCGCCGTAGAGGGGTATATTGACCCTTGCCATGGTATTCGGACCTTGTGCTTCGATATTCATTCCTGTAGCCGGATTTTGCACGGGATTGGCGTTTTGTATCGGCCGGTCTATATTCTGTACACTCAGCTCCAGCATCTTGGAAGGAGTCGTCCTTTGAGTTCCCACGACAGGAGGTGCGACGCCCATATTTGGAAACCCAATACTTGGATCTGCTAACTGTAGTAGCTGCTGCTGGGTCGCCAAGTCTTGCCCTATTCCGGACATAAGTGATAATAGAGCATCGAAGATAGTGATCCCGGGGTTGGCTACTAGGCCCTGTTGTGCCGGTATGACGTTTAATCTTGTAACACCTTGAGCCATGATTTCTCCTCCCCAACTCGGTTGACCTTGGTCATTCGGATATTGCTCTGCAGGGTAGACATATGTTGCCGGCAACTCGAGGGTTGGCAAAATCGTCTGTAAATCTGGGTCGACGTATGCATTATTGTCCCGAACTTCACGGTAACTTCTGTACTTATTATCTGCGAGGGATATAGAAGTTTCGACATCTGTCTCCCAAGCCAAGTTTCGGAAATTTACGACTTGCGGAGATGTAGAGAGTTCATCAAATTTGACATAAAGGACCTTGTCGGATTGTGCTAGTTGGCAGTTGGCGTCAGAGTAAAAGATAAATCCTTGAGCGTTACCGTTGGGTAAATTGGGAGGAGGCGTTTGGTGGTTTATTACGCCGAATGCTTGAAGCTGGGTTTATCAAAGATTTTTCCGTCAGTAATTAATATGCCCATAAAAAAGAGACGTTCGAAGATATTTTAGTAGTGCACACTCACCCATCCGGCTTCTTCACTTCCTCCGGGTTTACATTGCATATCAGTTCCATCCCCTAAAGGCTGCCATCCCCAAGTTGGAATGCCCTGTGGCTGCGTCGTACTGCTTCTTAAAGCAGCAAAATAGTAGGCATCCGTAACGGAAAGCCAACTTATACATAAGAATGCGGCTCCAAAAGTGGTGCCGGAGCCTCTAGTCCGTGGCATTTTGTAGTTTGTTCCAAATTTAGAACTTTTAAGTGAATGGAAGCTCGTGGTAAACACATGCACATTGCATAAAGTGGTAAAAATGGAATATGGCTTCTTCGAGAGTAACCGTAGCACATGTGGGCGAAATGCGCAATTTGCTCCGTTTGCGTGAGAATCGTCATGTCCTCAGCCCACACAGCCCCGCGAGCGCGAGGTTTGAGCAAGTATACGTATTAGGCCGAAAGTTCTGACCGAAATAGTGAATGTTGAATCAATATGATATTCGTGATAGTTGAAAGAAATATATACAGTAAAAAAAAATGATCATGAGTGTTGAAAATGCTCGCTCCATGTCATATAAACATGCGCACATGCCTTGGTCGAAACCAAGTTACAATAAACCACGACGGACATATATCATAGATAAAGGTATCAAAAACTCCCGACGAATTGTTAAACAAAAATCAAAAACATTATAGCGGAAAGAATGGACGACTATAATAGCCAAATAATCAAATCGTAACAAGATCGAAGTTCTTGACTGAACATTCAAGAACCTTACCACCCGCAATGCTAGCACCAAGACTCTTCAAAGTCTCAATACCACTCTCAAACTCCTTCACCACAAACATCTTCGTCGGCTGACCCTCAGCTCTACACGCCACAGGTAGCAGGAAAACATCAGGCTTCTCAGAAGATACAGCTACAACTTTGGTAGGCTGGAACTCGTACAGCCCGACAACGATTGAGGTGTTCGGTAGCTTGTCAACCGAGTGCAAACGGAGTCTGCTCACGCCGTATTGTTCCATCTCTTGAGAATAGATATGAATTACACGCTCGTGAGTGTCTGCTACGACAACAGAAGATTGTGTGTAGAATTCCGCAGGGGAGCCGCAGTGACCATTGCAGAGGAAGAGTGTGCCATCCTTATTGGTGTTGAGGAAGAGACCGTCTGCAGCATCCTTGATAATCACCTTGGGGAAGTTGAGAGCCGATGTCGCTGTAGCCGAAGCCGAGGTTAATGTTGAGGTAGTCGACAGAATTGAAGTCGTGGTACTATTGTTTCTCGAGTATATCGATGTTGTATTCTGGAGCGGTGCAATAGTACTAAATGCTTCTGTCGAGGCGACTGGGGATGCAGTGGTACCTTCAGTAGCGACGGAAGTGATGGTGCCGTTGTTCAGGATATGAGGAGTAGGGAATGCAGAAGTAGATACAATATTTGAAGACGAAACAGGAGTTGGTGAGGTTTCGGAGATGGTTGTCGCAGAGGTTTCAGTCTCAGAACTAGCGGTTATGGTCGTAGTAGTGAAATCTCCAGAACTAGATGAGCCATAACTGGTAGAAGAGCTTGTTGGGTCGAGTGTGTCCGAGCCGCTGGCAGAGCTATCACTAGTAGAGCTCGTTTGAGAACTGGTAGTGGTAAATGAATCCTCCTGGCTCGTCGTAAAACTCCTCGCCTCAGATGATGTGGAACTTTCGATTCCAGTAGACGTAGAACTCAAAACTGCAGTTGTGCTGGAGGTAATTGTTTGGCTTAAAGACGGCGAGGAAGAAGCGGTAATAACAGGAACGACGGAAGTAACTGCGGAGCTAGTGATATAAGTTGTGGTACCGCTTGGGCTATCTTGAGTAGTCGTAAATGTTGTCAAGGTCGTCAACGTTGTAAAAGCCTGCTCTTGCCGTTTCTGAACGATAGGGGTTATAGGAAGTGGCGAAGTAGTAGATGTAGCATCTTCTGCTGGAGTCTCAGGGGATGTCGTCGAAGTTGAGGCTTCCTCAGTCGTTGTAGTCGTAGTTGAAGTCGAGCTGGGCTTCCCATCCCCAAGACACTTTTTCCAAAAAGGAACAGTTGCCTTACCCAAGTTCTTCTTGATAATGTCGGTGACCTCAAAATCGATTGAATTGGTAAACTCGAAGAAGAGTGCGACCTTGTTCGGGCAAGTAAAGTCGTCATACGTATCCAAAGCGCCGTCCCAATCAGCCCACTTTTCCTTATCGTCAGCTCGAGCTTGACCGGCATAGCGTGCGGAAAGTCTAAGACCAGGCGTCTCCGAAATTACAACTTGCTCTAGTAACCAACCTTTGAAGAGATTGATACCAAAACCAATTTGAATCGGTAGCTTTAAACCAACGGCAGCCACAATTTCTCCATCTATCTGGATCATAGGGTGAAGTGTAGGTGTCCATCCCTGACTTTCGGTAGTCCATTCGATCATATCGATTTTTAGGTATGGATTCCAGTCCATTTGAAACCCGGCTGTCACCATACCAGTAGTTGTAATACTCGCCATCGCCTCTGCGCTGACGACAATCTGTGGACCGATATCGAAGATTCCAGGTACGACGATTGGACCAAGTGGGATATCAAACAGTTGAGTTTTAGCGCTAGCCTCGAATTCAGCTTCTGCCCAGAACCCGAACTGAATATTGCTGTTCATTGTTCCATTCATGGTGAAGGTAGCTGCTTTCAATCCATTCTTAAGACTGAAAGTAAGATGGCCATTGAGCTTCATATCTCCTTTGACACCACAGTCGACGCAAAAGATTCTAGACTCGGTTTCAGTATCAGCACCAAGTAAGAACCCTGGTACACCCCATGGAGTATTCCACTTGGAGCCGATCTTTTCGGACTTGGGGTACTTTGTCTTTCGAGAGAGAAAGGTATCCCATGAAGCGGTGGTATCAATATAGTCGAAATCAGCCTCGGTTCCAATGATGGTTTTACCAGCGTCGATGATTTCCTCGCCAATTGTCTTCATGGCACTGCTAATACCGTCCCAAGCTGCCTCAGCGGCATCTTTAACGGTATCCACAACCTTCTTGGCTGCATCAGAGATAGCCTATCTTCTAAGTTAATATCTAGTAAACGAGAGAGTATCAAAGGGGCACGATCCTACCTTTCCAATGTCGTCAAAGAACCCTCCGATACTCCATCTCTTTTCAATGTGGTTTTCAAGATCACTTGACCGAATTCTGGAAAACCTAGCAGCCTCACGACGCCTTCGCATCGCTCGTTTAGCTTTAAACCTCGAAACAAAAGATGGCAGATCCTTGGTAATGCCGAGCTTGTTGTCCAATTCAACGTCGAAATCGTTAGTCTTGTCTCCCAAACACTCATCAGGAACTCCAACTCCGTAGTAGGGAACCGTAGCGTTTCCCTCTGTTCGAGAGGCGATACCAGCGTTGAAGCTCCCGAACTTAATTTCACCCTCAGTTATGGCATCAGTGATGGGAAGATCCTCAACTACGGCCGTGACTGTCAGGACCCCATTATTTGAGGTTATTTGGTGAACCTTGCTGAATGATCGCTGGCCTTCGGAGTAAGCCCCACATCCTGGGAAATACCCAATGAGAAGAAAGTCATCATTCTTGGGCCACGTTGTCATGGCGGTGTGATATGCATCTTTGTCGCTGAATATTATTTTCATAACTGTAGTTCCTGCAGCTGAAGGATTCCGTGAGCAGGTCACGGATTGGATGTGTGATGATTCAAGGTTGACAGCATCCATGGTGAAGTTCAACTTCACGTTTGCGATAGGCATTGTCGCATCATTGGCACCTAACGTGAGTTAGCGTGAGCTCATAGGCAATATAATATAAGTGACCGAATTCTACATACCAGAATTGCTGTCATCTGCGTAATAGAGATTGTGCTCAATCTTTGGATGTAAGTTTTCAGGGTTGGCTAAGTTCGCATTTGACACTATCGCAGGCCTAAGTGTGGCAGTCGCCACAGGGACACTCGAGTATGAGGACTCATAAGTGGCAGTTGATTCCCATGTCGTTTGGATTGTCGGTTGTGGAATCGAAGTTACGATTTCCTGGATAACAGGCTGGCCAATGATTCGCGCTGAGGCACTGTATGGTATCTGAGTGACAGAATTCGTTGATACAGATGAAGTAGTCGGAGTAGAAGTAAATTTAGACTTCAGAAATGGCGCCAGCGTCGACGATGGAGAACAAGTGCTATCGGTCACTGTTACGGTGACCCATTCGAATACGATGTTGTTCCAGTCGATTGGATCCGCCGCTAGAGAAGGAGTGGTAGCAAATCCAAGAAGGATTGCCAGCGCAGCGGCTGCTCTCATCGTTGGAGATCCGGCGCAATAATATCTGAAAGAAAGAAAAGAATAGATCAATACTAAAGGCGTATCGTCAAACTGATTGCTGCTGACTCCGGAAAACTTTTCTTTTCATCAAACAGTAGAGTTGAGGTCGAATATATATAGACAGGATTGCAGTTCTTCCTCCTAGCTAAGTATGAAAGATAGAAATAGACTAGTAGAATGTAGTATCCAAATTTCCGAAGGATACGATGTCCGACCAGATGTGCACGGGAAGATGGGTCCGGTATGAGTAATGGTATGGTGCCCTAGGGCGAGGGAACCCCTGTCCAAAGATATATGGCATCGTGACCACATGCTAGGCAAAAAGTAACAATACCACATTACTCGCCCATTCATTTTTTTCTAAGCCCGGATGCGTTTGGAAGTTTCTAGGAGAAAAGTTGACCAAATGTCTTGTAGACACTCTGTGTTGGTGGTGGTGAGGTTGTTTCGTTTCTCTTTTAGGTTTGGAGGACTTGGTAAGACAAGGCTCACGATTCTACCACCAATTCGCCAGCAAAGGTTGAGTGAGTTTAAGACCCCGTTATCAAATGATTGGCTCGCTTCCCGAGTTTCTCTTTAGAGTTATCCTCGAAATGGCTATTGAAAACTTAGGCTACTCGGTGGAAAGTTACCGAACCCAAGACCAAGAGGCCAGTCGACGAGATAGTATCGAAGGAGCATATTTCTAGAATGTCCTTTGTTGTATACAGTCTAGAGATCCCGTCTACCCTCTACCCTGTCGCAGCGATTCGGAAACCACATGCTATCCTGACGATCACGTTGTAGGGTATGAGGCTCAGTGGCGATTAAAAGTCTATCTTGATGTGACATTGCGCTAAAAAGTTTATCTAGTTCCCATACTCAAACATGTAACTTAGCCACTAAACTTTAATTTACGGGCAGTTCCTGCCTGATAAGGCGGATAACCGGCAGGTTGAAACCAAGAATCCTGAGGCTTAACAACTGAGCGCCGCCTACAAAGGCGCCACTAATGACGTCAAGAAGGCACTCTTATTTATATGATCTCGAAGAACGGTTAGTCACAATAATACTCCATGAGGGTATCGTGCCATCCAAGTGGCCGGAATATCCCGTAGATGTAACGAAGATTCCCTGGTCCGTGTGCATTTGCTAGGTTCCCCGCAGTTCGAGCCACGGCGGCTTTTACGCTCACTCCTCAGCTTGGTCAAGCTCCAGCACTTCGGAGCTTGTGTTTTGAGCAAGACCCTAAGACTAAGCATTGTAACTAAGCAATCCCAGAGCGAGACCTTCGCAGGGAACCCGTATTTTCGGGGTTTATGCGATCCTCGTAACATCCAATCAAGTCGTTTCTTCGTCAGCCCAAATCTTAACGGTGCCATCTAGGCTAGATGATACTAGTATATTCTCATTAGGGTGAGCGCTAACGCCCAGGACGACATCCTCGTGACTTCGGAGAATCTGTAGGACCTCCTTTGTTTGCACATCCCAAATGTAGATTGCCGCGTCTTCAGACCCGGAAAATCTATTGACGCATTAGCACAGTTCACGTAGCCTACCAATACCTATTATGATTGCGGAGATCTTACATGTATTTCCCATCTCTTGAGAATGCAGAAAATATCGAATACTTCGCGTTAACATGACCCAAGTAGGTTTTCAACACTTTGCCGCCATCCCGAAGATAGTCCCAGAGTCTTATGCTGGAATCTAGGGTGCTGGCAAGAATGTACTTCCCATTTGGGCTGAATCTGACGCAACTAACTGGTGGTAGCTCTTCTTCGACCAAAGTTTTCAAGCATTGACCGGTGTTTGTATCCCAGATTCGTATCAACTTGTCGTGAGAGCAGGACACAATCATGGTACCATCGCGTATGAAGTCAACTCCTGAGACAGGGTCCTGGTGTGCAGGGAGTGTCTTTTGGCAGTTTCCTGATCTGATGTCCCATATTCGAACCGCCTCATCATACGACCCACTGACAATCATGTTACCTTGCGGGTTGAAATTCAGGCAGTATACGTAATTATGGTGACCCTTCAAGATTCTGATCATCCGCCCCTGTAAAAACCATTAGCCCGGAAAACTCTTCTCTAGCTGTCAATTTAAACGTACCGACTTGAGCTCCCACAGTCTTATCGTTTTATCATCAGACCCCGTCGCAAGGGTTTTGGAGTCCGGAGACCATGCGGCGTCAGAGATTCCTGCCGTATGAGCCTCGAAAATTTGCTCGAGCTCGCCTGTCCGCGCATCCCATACTCGCAGAGTTTTGTCGGCAGCTATGCAACTTGGTCAGCGAGTTCCCAGAAAAGCGTAATCAATGTAACATACAGGCACTAGCTACCCATTTTCCATCAGGACTGAACTTGACACTCGATACCCCTCCGTTATGACCTGTAAGAGTATATTTCAACTTATAGTTTGGCCGGGAACCCGGCTTGCGCACAGTATTTGTGAGTGGTAATGTCGGAGGTGAAGGGAGGGTCGATGCTACCCTAGAAGCGACCGCATCCTCAAAGATTTCACGTTCGTGGAACGGTGGGGACGGCGACACTGTCCTTTGCCTTTTGAACGGTGGCGACAATCTACCGTTGCTATCAGTCGGATCCATATTGTGGACGTGGTTGATGGATGTTGAAGCTGGCGATGCCTGGCTTGGCTTGGCACGAGTGATCCTTGAATAGTAGCGTGGGCGACGCAACACAAAACCTCCAACACTAAACCCAACCCACTGTAGTCTCGAGATGCCGGCCAGAATGTCGTCTCGGGACCTAGCCGGCGCGCGCGGGCCTACTCTAGTCTCGTAAACCAGCCTCCACGAAGTGACAAGACTACTCCACCAGTTGCTAATTGTAGCTCGGAAATTAACTTTAGGTTACAGCACAGATGTCAAGCCCTAGATTAACCCAATATTTCTAATCCGGAAACTGGAACATTCTGGTTATGGGCTCGTCGGAAGGGTCGACTAGCCCGGAGAAAAGAACAAGAAGAAAAAGAGAATATACGTAGCTTCCAGGTACCAATATCGCGACGAAAACTATTACGCTCTCAACTATCAATATTGGCTTCAGAGACTTGTCAATCAGCGCTATAGCACTATTAGTAGTCTGATACTAGATTAAACTATATGAATGTGCATGCATAAACTCGATATTCTCAAAGTTCCGCCTCGATCGCTATCCATGGTCGTAAAAAGCACAAAATACTATTTCTACTAACGCCTTATCTTTGCAAGCTATCTACAGGCACCAATAACAACGAGCAAATTCGGGTATATATATATGTATAAAATAGAATGAGGCGCCAATAGTATCAAGAGCTCTTCTCACTAGACACCCGAGTTCTTCGCCACGCTCAATACCATCGTGCCATCGAGCTTACGAAGGCACTACATCAACAAGCTGGCTGAGAAATTCGTTTTGCGACCTTGAGTGAATACACTCACTAAGTTCTTGGCGGCTCAAGCGACAATGCATCCAAACTCGCAATGCTTCGTTGTAGACATCATTTTGAGCTTTATCCAATCCCTCTAAGGCTCCAAGAACCCTCTCTAAAGCAGGTCTTAGATAGAGCACGGGCCCCCTCTCTTGCATAACGTCAGCAATTTTTGCCATTGTGTGAACGGTGAAAGCACCCATCCCGTACACATCGTTCGCTGAGTGTAGGGCCGTAAGTAGGAATCGTAGAGAAGATCTATACTCTTTCATCATAGAGCATACTAAGCCCAAATCGAAGTTCAAATCAATGAAGACATCGTGCGCGTAGTGGATGAGGTCTACAAACCCCATATGAACACTATAGTATTGAAGCCCCTTCATCAAAATCTTTTTTGCGGTTCTGTAATCTTTGAGGTGAAGGAACGCAACTCCGATGGAATGAAAGGCGTTAGCATTCTGAAATCCACTTGCCATGCTCATACCCCCCTTTATTTCGTCGCCTTTTATTCCCTCAAAAAGTGTCGTCGCCAAGGTCTCTAGTTGGCTCGAACAAGCCGTCTTAGATTTCGACAGAACCTCCAAGAGCCAACACCCAACATGGAGAGTTTTCCTGTGTACCCCGCCGTATTTTTCGTATATACGGTTAAACAGGGCTAGCTGGCCTGATGTGGTCATGTCTTCTGCACCAAAAGTAGTGACTGCTACTTCTTCGGTATCGGAAGAAAATTCTGCTGTATCGTGGCCACACCTGACAGTGAGGGCCTTGTCGCTATCTTCCATTTCGAGCCTCTTGTATCCATCCAAAATCTTCCTCCGTAGGTATAGCATGTACCTAGTCAACTTCGTGTCTTTGGAGGTTCCGAGTATCGATAGTCCAAGATTATGTAACGCCATCAGGGACATAATTGTAAAAACGTGAGGATAACCATAAGTCCTGATGGTGTCGAGTGTGTGGACTATAACGCTGTCGAACTGCCTCCTTATCCTAGAAGCGCCTTGTATAGACGCTCTCGTACAGCGGGCTCCGTAGATTGGTAGGTCTGCTCTATCCACAAATCGTTTCATGGGAATAAAATATTCTCCAAGAAGATTTGCAATCTTTTTTTGCAGTCTCATAAGCCTTCTTTCATCCACCAAAGGAAAGATCACCTCTTTGCCTAGAATTTGCTGATAGGTGCAGTAAGGCATCACCTCCACTACATTTCGACTTTCGTATGCCTGACTCCACTGAACATAGGCCCTATCCAAAGATAGCCCATTCGCAATCGCCATTTCTTCTATCTCCCGTACACAGACAGTTGCCTCCTCTTGCCAGGAACAAAGCCAACGCAAGTACTCAATCCGGTGCTCGTTGGCGTATTCTCTGAAAGTTAGGCTTGACGTAATGCACTGTGTCGGGCAACCCCTTGGAAGACGTATATCCTCTAGCGAAGTTATAACCGTTTCGATGGTAGAATTATCTATCTCCTGGTTGTTTGGCTTCGACGTGTCGACGGTCGCAACTCTTTCATACGGGAGTTCTTCACTCCATAAACGAGATTCAGGGCTATTCCTCTATTATCAGCGGATAGTTCCAGGGATTTATCTATTTAAACGCTGTGGGACAACTTTGGGGCACACGGTAGCACAATGTATTTCTGATGTCCTAAGGCATCAGAACTCCTATTATGCTACCATGAAACTCTAATTAATCGGGGTATTGGAACGCACCTTTCCTCACACGTATCTCCTTCATTTGTAGACGTTGAAATGATGTCTACTTCTTGTTCGTCTATCCCATTCGTAACGCTCTCGGCACCTGGGGTTTCAGGCTCTGGCGTAAAAACGGTCACATCTCCAGGGCTGAAAGAAACATCTAGACGCCAAGTTAATAGATTTTTCGAAAACGATGCCAGTTCGCCAGAATTACCCTGGAATACTGCTGGACCCGTAGCCATGATCTCTTCAATATCCTCTTTATTTAATTCTCGTCCAGATTTCTCGAATCTGACTCCGTGACGACGTTTACCCTGGCGCTCTCGTTCTGCGATTTCGCTCCTAAGGTACGCTTTCCGCCGTTTTGTAAGATTCTTTCCGGACCCTCCCCACTCTCGAAGATATCTTTTCAATTGGTAAGGCCTATTAATTAATCGTTAGTTTCACCATAGCTCCTGACGAAAGTGAAGATCTTGAGGCCATACTCTACTAGAACACCTTTTTCGATCTTCAGAGCTTCTATGATCGCTTTATGGCGGATTCCTTTGCTATGCCTATCAAGAACAAAGCTTTTGTATGGTTGCACATTTTTGATCCTGTCATATCGCCGTTTTGATGTTTTCGGGTTGAAACACTGAATTATACCCGAATTCATGATTCTGGTCTGCTGTACAAAATACCACAGCCAGATATCCGGCTGAGTTGTGCCGTGAATATAGTGAAAAGCGTTCCAGCAAGTGAAATATGATTATAGATGGCGATGTAAACTGAATATTATAGCCCCCGATGTTGGTAAGCAGTATCGTGGTTATCGTTTTGCTAATTTCTAACGCAGCAGGAGAAGCTATGTTGACGCCGGGGTTATACTTGAATTTATAGAACTCGTGCACGCATACGCATCCATAGCCACCCTGCTCTGAGTACCCCAGCTGTCTTTCAGTATGAAGGACGATTGGTGGGGCACCCAGTAACGAATCAGAGTTCACAGAAAAGTTCTGTTTCCAATTTCAGGAAAAGAACTTTTATATCCAGGCAAACAGTACATTGATCGAGATGCAAACATATGCAGGAGATCCTCCACGAGGAGATCGATATATATCAGCCTTGTAGTTATCCTTGGTCTTCAGACAAACGGCGCCACAATTGAACCCGGTACCCCTGCCTAAACCCCTCCTCCACCCATGGAGGTAACCTCAACTTGGTCTAGCTTCAGGATACCTACTAGATCAATTAATGTTCAAGCTCAACCACATTCCTCGCATTCAATCGGCGAAGAATCTCTATGAGTCATATGTTTCCTGTGGATGTTAGTTCTCTTGAACCTAGCCTCGAATCCAGGCGCTCGAGTCAGTGTCTTGAACCCTTCCACCACAAAGTCGAGATCTACTAGTTCTGCATGCATGGTCTCATAAGTATATAAATCAGCCTCCACGAAGTGACCAAGTTTAGTTAGAGGGCCACGACTTGTAGATACCATACTGTTTTAAGTGAACAACAATCCCTTTTTGGGACAGCATCCCGTCGTTCCCACGATTTTACACACATCCAAATATAGTCAAGTAAAATCTCCAAATATATATATTTACACAGAAGACATCCGACGATCAAGTATGTACTATAAAAGCTAGACTATCCTATATACAAAAGCTTTTGGCTATAAACATTATTTACTGAATATAGAAAAAGACAAGATGGGTATCAAAATGTATTATCCTCCTCTTAATTAGCCGTTAACCTAGTTCTTCAAGCTCCCAACAGCGCACCCCTTACCGCTTCCAAACGCAGCATCGTCAACGGAGTTCCACAAAGCCTCCATATCCGCCAAAGTCTCCTTGGTATAAAACATTCTGCAAGTAGCAGGCTCCTCAATGAATTGGAGGGGGGCAGAGTGTCCCTTTCTAACATTATCCAAGGAATTGACGTTACCGCTGATTGGCAATGGCAACTTCTGTGGAAGGTCTCGTCTGCGCTTGCTAAGTTCTTCTTCATCCTTGGTAGGCCTCAAGAAGTGAACGGCATTGGCGGCATCGAGGAGGTTCTTGAAGGAAAGAATCTCGCTACCTCGGACACCGCCGACGAGTGGCATACCACGGCCGGGGGTTGGGATACCACCGATGGAAACAGACTTGATACCTTTCTGTGTCTGCATGAATTCAGAGAAAGTAGAGCAGGTAGAAGAACATTGGCCGTCAGTGAGCAGGATGATGTTTTCGGGTTCAAAAGGTTGCGTTAGGCCGACATCCTTGGTATAATCCCGGACTCCGAGGCCGAAGACTGGCTCGGTAACGTTGAATCGCCAGAGGGAACCGTATCTGTCCCTGTTGACCTTGACATGGCCGACCAGCTCATCGGCATTCTTGAAGTGTTCGTAGTTGTCGTTCAAGATGACGGAATGGGCCCAGTTCGACCAGGTGGCAGCATATGCCAGGGATGAGAAGGTACCGTTGTGGTTCACGAGTTTTTCGAACATCTCGAAGGTGATGTAATCGAATGCACGGGCCTCAATGATACCACCTGGGTTGGCACGGCTGCGCTGTCCGCTGTATGGAAGAGTGCCAGGGAACAGCTGCATGAACAAGTCGTAACCCATCATAATGTATCCACCACCGTTATTGGTGATATCAACAATGAGCTTCTTAGCCTTCCTCTTTCTGCACATGTTAAGGAAGTTCGAGATAGCCTTGATAGTTTGGGGAACATCAGACCAACACTCGGGAGCGAAAGAAGTGAGTTGAAGGACAGCGGTTTCGCTCTTAAGGAAGTATCCGGCAAAGATTCCTCCCTTGCCATCCGTAATATCAGGCTTCAATTCGGCTTGTGGGCCGCCCTGTGGACCAGCGTACTTCCAGACACTGGAACGCTTACCAATTCGTGCCTTGTACTGTTGACTCATGGAATTTCCGTCCTTTCCGCATCGAGGGTTTGGCTTAGAGCCCAAAAGCTGGCCCTTCTTAACAAATGCTTCATAGAATGTGCTTGAGCTAGTGACGGTCTCAAAGTTTCCAGCAATAGTAGCGTAGTATTCATAATCCTGAGTGGTCCCGTTGGCGAATCGGACAGAGAAGCCGTCGGTTCCAGGATAACGTCTTCTATTCCTGAAGAAGCCGTCGTTGAGAACCTGTCCACGAAGACCACGAGATGGGAAGAGACCGTTGAATCGAGCATCAGGGCTCTGCAGACCAGTTCCGAAGGCAATCTTGTTGAGGTACTCGGTCACATTTTGTCCATCGATCGTGATAATTGGAGAACCAACTGGCTCCATTTTACCATTCTTAATGACAGCTTGGTAGATTTCTGGCAAGCTTAGTCCATCCTTCGATACAGAGACAATATCGAAGGGGGAGTTGAACTGAATGGCCAAAAGACCACCCATAGTACCAGTGAAATGTCCATCGTTGGCAGATGCAAAGATAGTTCGTAGCTTGAGCTCGAAGTCGTACTCCTTTGTGACCTCCTTTGCGCGGACCTTGTGGGAAAGTTCGTTGATTTGTGTAACAATGTCGAGTGGGTTAGGGGCCTGGAAACTATCCTCCTTTGGTGGGTTCTTCAAGAACCCAAGGGTGCTTTGGAACTGAACATATCGTTGAATTCCAGTAAGCTGTTCCAGGGCAACCTTACGATCGATTGGCACAGAGTAGAGACATTCCGTGGCTAGTGCGACGGGAGCCGTCATCATCGGCGTGTCTAACCATATTTGTTAGCATCGAGAACAATGAGAGAAAATGAACCGAATAAACTTACAGGTAGCACCCGGATTCTGAGCCGCATAAGACTCCTTATAGGCCTTTTGCATAGAAGCAATCTCGGCACAGGCAGCCTCACCCGTGGTACGGGTGGGTACTGGGGAACCGCTGACACCAGCGGCGGCTAACGCCAACAAAGCAACAGACTTGAACGACGCCATCGTGAACAGCAAGGAAATCCTCAGACTTTCCAAGATCGAAGTGGAGTAAAAACCAAATCACCAAACCTTCGAGAAAAATCGATAGAATTGCGGCTGTCTGTCAGAAAATTAGTATCTGGGCGAAAGAGCGCCTACTTATAACAATTGAGGATCACCGTCGCCCAGGTCCTCGGCTTTGACAAATCGATTACACCGAGTCACCAACCTTGCTATCAAGATACAGCACCTTCCTACGATCGAAGGCGTTATCAGATAGTGACCGCTGGAGCAGGCGGGATCCCTCTATCCGGAAAGCCACAATCAGCGATTTCGGAGGGGTATTGGGATTCTTCATTGTCGACATAAGCTTTTGGAGTTATAAGAAAGGAAGGCGATACGAATCCCTGCTGCATGTCTCTGGACGGGCCGGTCTGGTGTATGTAGTCAAGCAATGGTGAGTTCGAGAGTTTGGCGCGCAGGCAGATGCATTGTAGTGACAGGCCTAAAGAAACCTTCCCGACCCGGTCTGGCATGTCTAGCATTTCGCGTCGCATTATTAAATATCCGAGAGATTGCTGCAGGGGGTCGACAATGCCAATGATGCCATGGCCGTGAAACGTTGTTTCAACGATTGTAAACTTTATCGATAGTATGTAGATACATCTTAACTCCCCCGCAATATAGCATATAAGGCCAGGATTTCAACGCCGGTACCGGTACTTTAATTTAGTTTATCGGAGCCTCAAAACCGACCGTAGGACCGCCCCAAGGAGAGCCCATAACTCGTAAACAAAAGAGACCGTATCACCATGGCGATCTTTCGGAGTACGACGAGAAAGGGAGCTTGAGAAAAAGCGCCACCAGGCCTCTAAGCGTGATTTTCAGGGTTTTGAACTCGATGAAGTTTAGAGCGGTAAGGGGAAGGAACCATTGGCCCAAGATGGCAGGCGAAATGTCGTGATACCCTTGGGACCCATGTGATTAGAACTGATGATCTGAAGCTAAGCCTACACAAGATGCCGCAACTGCACAGGCGGAAGCGGGAGGCTATCCAGCGTATCTACAGTTATTTGCATAAGTCCGTGGCATGACATGAGGCCAAAGCAGCCTTGTGGAACCATGCAGTGTAACTTGCAGGGCCGAGAGAAAAATTCAACACATCAGCTGTCGACGTTCTACGTCTCACCCCCAGCATCATGCATGTTGACAGTCGCTTCTAATTTCACGTACATGATGTGGCAAGTAATCCCTGATGTTTAAAATGTAGGTTTTTCGTTTAACAACATTTTTCCAAAAATGATCACACCCTCAAACCGTCGATGCGAAACACCGAGGACCCATAACGTTTTCCGCGTTGCAGGATGTTGCATTTTTCCACCCACCGGTTCTGACGGCACGATGTCGCACGTTTTTCAGTTTATCCGATTTCACCCAGACTTAAGCCTGCTGCCTTCGCCAGGATAAACCTTCAAGTTATCCGTCATAGACAGCCGAGATCCGATATTGGTGTGAATGTCGGACAATTTTTTTCCATCTCCTTCGTTACATTTTAGCTTTAACTCTCGGAAAATGCTAGTGCGTGCAATTCAGCCGAACAATCGATCAAGAATTGATACCCGCAGACCTTGCATTAACTATGTATCCTTCCCCAGATTTATAAACGCCATGGTACTTAGCCTGAATTCCTTGGTTTAGCTTCGATGCTCCGGGGTAAGGTATATTAGCTCGGAGGCAGAACCACCATGAAGATATATAATATAACAACACCAAACCTCGGTGAGAAGGAAGGATCATCCCTATATTCCAGGCTAAAGTGATGTCACGGCAAAACAAGAACCATGCGGAGAACTGCGATTCGAATTCCTGATGAAAGTTGCGCAATGCTAGAGCTCGATATCTTTCTGTATTATAAATACTCAGGTCAAGGCTGCGATGGTATCGAATGGTTTTCGGGTTACTCTAGATCCCAAGCAAGTCCGCAGGACCCAGCTGAATACCGATCCAAACCCGAGGGCGACAATTGACAAGCTTTTACCATGTTGTTCCTGAATACCCTTGTAGCTCTTGTAGCTACAGTTTCGAGCGTTAGTGCGGCGGCCCTCGAAAAACGAGTCCACAATGGCCATTGGGTGAACACCTGGGCCTCCATGCCACAATTGACCGAGACTCAGAATCTTCCTCCTGCGCCCTATGTAAGTCACCATGCAATAGGATTTCTCCCAATCTATCCCTATCGTCGAGCGGTTAGCTGACATCCACCAGAATGGAACAACAGGGGTTTTCGTCAATGCCACAATTCGACAAACCCTTTTCATGTCCCTCGGCGCCGAACAAATCCGGATTCGTATCTCCAATGCCTTCGGTGTGAACGATCTTCCAATCACCGCGGTCACAGTTGCCCTTCCCGTCAACAACACCGCCGGAATCTCGGAGATCCAAACCAAGACTCTGAAGAGTGTCACCTTCAGTGGCAGCTCATCCATCATTGTCCCCAATGGTGGTCTCGTTGTATCGGACCCTATCGATTTCGAGTTTGAGGCGCTCCAGAACATTGCTGTGACCATCTATCTTGAGAACGGACAGCAAGGCTTTGCCGTTACCTCGCACCCAGGGTCTAGAACTACTTCTTGGATGACCTTTGGAAATCAGGTCAACGCTCCAAGCTTCACCGCCCCAGATGCCGCCAACACGGCCCATTGGTACTTCCTCAGTGCTGTTGAGGGATGGGTCAATGGAGGAAAGGGTGCTTTCGTGATTGTTGGAGACAGCATTACGGATGGCAGGGGTAGCACTACTAACGGTAACAACAGGTCAGTTCTTCAGTCCGTTATAGCTATCAAAAGAAGACCAAGTACTAACCGATAAAATATAGATGGCCTGACCTTCTCGTGAGAAACATGCAGAAGAAGCATTTCACCCGCCAAATCTCTGTTATCAACCAAGCAGCCGGAGGCAACCGAATCCTCAACGACGGACTAGGACCAAATGCTCAAGGAAGAATTGACCGCGACGTCCTCGCCCAATCCGGTACCAAATACGTCATGATCTTTGAAGGTGTCAATGACATTGGTACAGCACCAGCCACAAAGGAGGCGCAAGAAGTTGTGTACCAAAGACTCGTTCTCGCCTTCAAACAGATCTCGACAAGAGTTCATGCCTTTAAACTTCCTCTCTTTGCGGCGACTATTACACCATTTGGCTCGCCCAATCCAAGCCTGCAGCCTTACTCGGCACCAGAGAGGGAGGTTACCAGATTAAGGATCAATGATTGGATTAGGAAGTCGAAAGGAACAGTCTTCGATGCCGTCATTGACTTTGATGCTTTGCTCCGAGACCCTAAGAATGCGACTCAATTGAACCCACCTTATGACAGTGGAGACCAGTTGCACCCAAGTTTGGCGGGATATCAGTATATTGCTGATAAGTTTCCGTTGGAGGTGTTTGACAAGTTTGAGAAGGGTGTCGACGGATTCAACTAGGTGCAAGAACATTTAGAAGACGCTGTCAGGAGCCGTATAAATGTACCATAGCGTAATAGTATTACCTTAATCCAGAAGAAATGTATATATCTGTATACAATACAAGGGACACTACCTCAACCATCCTGGGCCAACAAAATTATCTATAATTTTATTTTATTAAAAATAAATTTCCAAGCAATCTGCTTTGCAATGCAGAATAGCAGTGCATAAACACGAATGTCCGGTTGAAGTATCCGGACCGTGCGGTGGCGCCGCCATGGACGTGACATCTATATCAGGCACCCACTATCGCCGAACCACGGTGTCTCAGGTGTCCGTGGGGCCGTTGAAGAGACAGCTAGTGACAATGGCACATAATGCACATATCGATATGAGATAATGGAGAGGGCGCGTTGGGATCGCCACGATCACCAGCTTCTAGATGTCTCAGACAGGCGAGAGTTTTTGTGCAACGTTGCTTTTTCCAAGCAAGACATCTCGAACCTCCCCACAACACAAATCCCATCCATTGGCTCTTTCTGGCCGGCTTTGGTGGAAGCGAGACATGCATGATGCAACTTGCTGGCCCTCTTCCAGCCTTGGACTCCTCGTCCGGGTGGCTCGTCGGGGCAGCTGCCCGTAGAATCGATTCTCCTTATTATATGCTCTTCTCCTTCAAATTTCCAATCGTGGAATTCACTTATCCGTCGTATTCTTCGTAACTGCTCTTTCTTTCCCCGCCGGCAGCTTTCCCTTTCGATACTTTTTTTATGCCCCCCTCTAAAAATTCTTGCATGAGCACATGCTGCCGAGTGTTTCCCTCGCTCAAGTCGATTTTAGAAAAAGTAGGTAGAATATAAAGCTTAAGTGACGGTAGGTGATCCAGCTGCTCCCGATTGATCGAATTTCCTTTCATTTTTGAAATTTGACTGTATATATCCAAACACTTCCGCCGGTTTCACCGTATTAACAACCATGGCTGATAGTATCTCAGAAAAGATGTCCGCCACCACCGACGTCACAGCGGATTCCATCCGCGTCCTCTCGCTAAACTGCTGGGGCCTCCGATACCTTTCCAAACACCGCGCCGCCCGCATGTCCTTCATCGGCGACGTGATCGCTAAATCCGACTGGGAAATCGTGGGGCTCCAGGAATGTTGGTCTTACGACGACTACAAGGTCATCCGTGAGAAGACCAAACACATCCTTCCTTATGGAAAATTCTACTTTGGAGGCTCGATCGGTGCTGGGTTGGTGATTATGTCGAAATGGCCGATTGAGCAGAGTTCGATGTTTAGATATCCGTTGAACGGAAGACCGACGGCGTTCTTTAGAGGTGACTTCTTTGTTGGGAAGGGAGTTGCTTCTGCGATGATCAAGCACGAGAGCGGTCATTATATCGAAGTCTTTTGCACTCACGTGAGTAATTACTGTATTCGGAGGTTATATGGTATACTTTTGCTGAACTCTGAATAGCTTCATGCGCCCTACGAAGAGGAACCAAACGACTCGTATCTCTGCCACCGAACAGCGCAGGCATGGGAAATCTCCAAGTTACTCAGAGGATCTGTCCAGAAGGGCCACATCACATTGGCTGTAAGAGCTTCCATCCCATTCCAAAACTTCATACCCAAACTATTCAGACTAACATGAAAGCTAGCTCGGCGACTTCAACATGATCCCCGACTCTTTCGCTCACAAGCTCCTCCGTTCATATGGCCACATGGCAGACTCCTGGCTCTCCGTATTCCCGGATACACCCGCAATCTCCCCGCCAACATCCACCCCAGAGCACAACATCCAAGTCATGGGACTCACCTGCGATTCGGCGCTGAACACCTGGCGCCCAGCGCCGCCTCCGAATCCTAAGAACTTGGACCCTTGGGCAAAACGCCTCGATTACATCTTCCATTCCCCACTCACAACTTCCGCGACGGCAGCCAAAGTGTGTTTTATGGAAAAGCTACCGGATCTGAAATGCTCACCATCAGACCACTTCGGAATCGACGTCACAATAAAGCTCACACCGCCAGAGAAGATTTCTTTCCCAGCATTCCCTAAGGATCTATGCGACGATATCCTACAATTAATCGATACATACGAAAAGCGTGAAGAAAAGCAGCGATTCTGGAGAATGGCGCACTTCTTTATTCAGATATTCGTCACTATTGGGATTATCATCGGTAGTTGGTGGATGCCCAGAGCTGCGGCGCTTGCTCTGTGGGTTGCGACATGGCTTTGGGGAATTGGAAGTACTTTAGACGGAATTATGGGATTCTGTTTTTTCAATACCGAGATTAGAGCATTGAAGGAGTTCAGAGAAGAGATTAAGATGCAAAAGGCAAAAATGGAGAGAGATGAGGCTGCCGGTGAGGGTGAATTGGCAGATTTGAGGCCGTAAGGTGTAGACAATACATTGGGAGATTAAGATGGAGGCGCACCGGGTAGAATAGCTCTACTACATGCATATAATCCGAGTTTTGCGCGAGCATTTTCAGCAATTCTAGTATATGGTTTCGAGTAATCATGTCTATTGTATCATAGTTTCAATTCATATCAGTAAGCAGTACCGACCCGTATCGGCGCGAATGTACTCGAGCTCCAAGTTCATAGCTACTCAAAATCCATCGAATCCACAATTCGGACACATCCCGCGCAAAGTCTTTAGTAAGTATATATATATATATCGGTGACCCTGTCGGTGGACCCCGAAAGTTCCTCTGCTCCAAGCTTGAAGTTTAAAAAAAAAAGTGGTTGACAAATAATGACCGTTTTTGTCAGATCTCCGAGTTTGTCTGACCAACAATTTATCTCCAAAACAAGATTTCAGCGAATGAAAAAAAAAAAACTAAAAAGGAAAGAATCGATACCGACGCGACTCGAACGCGCAATCTCCGCCACCGGAAAGCGATGCCTTGCCATTAGGCCACGGTACCCGATGATTCAGCTGAAACCAGGGGTCCTTTCAGTACATAGACGTTGACGGCATCCACAACACGTGAGACATGAGCTGTTCATTTACGAGACGAGGGCCTTCACTCAGTCTTGTAACCATCTTCATGCTTCATACTTGAGCAATATTATGCATGGACCTTTTTCGAAGATGTCTTCAGACAAACATCCTAGATTGAACTACCGCAACAGATACTTAGGCAGTTACAAAACCTACAAGAACTCATATTATAGTTATCAATGTCAGACAGCCCACCAGCACTCGACCTCACACTTCTCTACCGTACAACTCCATCCACCAAAGTAAGCCCTCATCATGACCCTAATTTCATCCCCTTCCCTTAGTTCTTTCACAAAGGTACTATTGGCTACTCTCCCATTCTCTGACCATCCAGTGTCCATCTGCCGCCCATTTTGATCTTTGTAGTCCCATCCCCACCGCTCAACGTCCGGGCCGGGACCGTCAACCGTAGCATCCCAGACGATTTCATGATCTGTGCTTTCCCCCTTTGCACATACATTCCTCTGTAATACCCAGCTACCAACTTTATAATAGTCTGACTTTGCCTCCTGCGTTACCCGCACAGTCGGCCCCCACTGTGTCCCCTCGTCGTCTTGCTCTTCTTCCTCTTGATCATCACCGAATCCGTAAAAGCCGTACTCAGTCTCAACCTCGTCTTTGTCATCCTCTGTTCCGATCTTGGTATACCCGTGGTGTAGACCCCAGTGATGATATGTCCCCTCGTCGTTTACATCCCCGCCGTTAGCCTCCACTATCTTAGCCTGACTAGCAAGGGCGGTCTTCATATCGTCCCGGTAGTTGTCGGTTTTCTTCCGCCAAATATCTACGCTTATCCAACTAAATGCTCCTCTATAACTTCCCTGGCACCCGGGTTCGCCACCCCATCCTTGATCATGGCTCGTAGTTCTGAATACGATCTTCTGAACTACTCTTTTTCTAGGTTCTTGTTGGTCTTGCTGTGCATCCTCTCCGCTATTGGGAGAATCAAGGAACGGGATCCGAACAACGAGGTATGTTTTTGAAGCCCCGCCCGAATACCCAGAGTAAACGGTGGATTCCTCTATACCAGAGCCGATAATCGTATACGGGAAATACTCTGCTTGTTCGATAATATCCAAAGCAAGTTCGACCGGGAGTTTTGTAGCAAGCAAATCGATGACTTTATCAACTTCCTTTCGAGATCTGACGTGGACGGACATTTTTGGTCTCCTCTTTTTTGAAGCAATGACTTCTGGTTTTGGACTTGTAAGTGCCGTGCGAATCGAAGTTGCGAGGCGGGAGTTGGAGTTTGAAAGGTGTTGGATGCACCAGTCTCGGAATGCTTTAGGTAGTACCATTCCGTGTGGAGTTGTTTGCGTGGTGGAGTTTTGGATCCTGAGTGCAGTGTTATGTTGCGTATTTAAATTGTTGTCAGGCCTGCCGGATGTCGTGACGTCGACAGTACATATCAGATGAATCACCCGCTTGTCAAAGGATATTAAGATGTCTTGGTATAGCCTTTGAGAGCCAAAATGGAAATAAACCTGGCTAGACCGACGCCTTAGGTTTGAACCAATGTATATATCGAGGCCCGAACCGAAACATAGAACTAAATGTACACATCTATACTCGCATCCGATCAGCCACGACCGAACTAAGGCATTTTGCTAACTACATCGACGCTTTAGGCATGACCATAACGTAGATACGCGGATGGTGGAATTCAGTTTGCAGATTGTAGAATCGAATGGCACGGTCAGCATACGCCGATATCTTCATAACCAAGTCTCCAGAAACGTGGCAAACCAATTTAAAAAAAAACTTCAAAGGAAGGTCTCCTGGGTACTGCATTGAGAGGCTTGAAGTTTTGGGTGCCCAAATTTATGGTTTACAGATTCCGTTTATAATTAATCGGTTGAGTTATCAATAAATATCTAATACCCCGGGCAGTCTATGCAGCAGCTACAACGTTGAACAGGATCCAGCCAATGCCGGATACTGCATACTGATCCGCCTCCGATGCCGACCACCACAAACGAATACTAGGAATCTGGACCTCAAAAACTTCCACTCGCCCAACAGATACTGGTGTCCTCTGTCTGTCAAAAGATGAGAACCTTACCAACTGAAATCCAATTACAGGTCCTCGAGTCCGCCGACTGGACTCAACTACCCATCCTCGCCCAAGTCTGCCATGCATGGCGCGACTACATAAAACGACACCTCAACACCGCCAAATTCCTTCCAAAGCGGTATACTTACGTCGACAAAACTGATTACTTTACACCTGATATGCTCCCACTCGATGGTTTAAGCCCCCCATGTGATCCGTATATACACAGATGTATCACTCATATCACCCACCTCATCCGGCTCGAAGACGACAGATTCCATCCTTGTCGGATAGACTTCCACGATGATAATCATGACAATGACGACGACACCCAAGATCCTGTATTAGAAGCGGCTACAATACCTTCAAGTGTAAGGAGACGAGTGCAAGTTCATAATTCAGCCGACCTCCCAATCACAGTCGTTAGCTGGCGTCTATATTCTCAAGACCCCGTCGTTCTTCCAGGCGGGATAACCGACACTACCACCCCTATCCCAACATCTCCGCTCTCATCCCTTCACGGCCACTGCACCCCTTGGCCAATTACAAAGAATAGAATAAAGCACATCACTACCTTCAGCGTCGACCTCACGGTCCCGGGCATACACTACACCTTTGAACCCAGCACAGATATCGAGACCAACGCCGACCTCTTTCGCATCATACGTCGGCTCTCGGAAACTAGATGGGATTTGTTGTCTCCTTCACCTATATCTGCAAGTGATTTAACGCCTCTCCCCGAATCCTTGGTGGTTAGTATTGGGGGGTTGGGTCAATCGAGGGGGAAGTATGCGACGTTGAGTTTGGAATCTGCGGGAGAAGCACGGAGTTTAAAAAAAGTAAAGAAGATTACGGTGTTTGTGATCTAATGAAGCTGTTTGGTACGGGAGGAGGTAGTTTATAACACGGTCTATCGGGTTTTATTGATTCCCTTGTGCCTATACCCATCGGTCAATTGTCCCTACCAGCGCACATAGATCTATGTTTTCAGAACGAGGTGATAGATTGTATAACCCCCCCTCAGCTCCTCCTATGCTTCCACCTAATCTCCGCCGGGTGCATCGGTCTTGAAAACATACTAGAATAATCCGTAGGAGGCACCTCCTTCGCCATATCCACCTGCTCCCACTTCAACAATCTTACCAAAGTCGCCAAAATAGCCCCAAGCTGGGTATACGCATACTTCTCAGCCACACATCGATGTCTTCCACCACCGAAAGGCAGATATGGGGATTTTATAGATTTCAAGGATACAGCGCCGAATCCGTAGTCGACTGTTCCCTCGTCGTCTTTTCCGTCGCTACCGCCGCCCATTGCTGCGAACCCAGCCTTTGGGTCGTCCCATCTGTGTGGGTCCCATTTGACTGGATTGGGGAAGTTTTCGGGTGTTCTGCCGAGGAAACTTGGGGCTGAGAGGAGGGTGTGGGATGGTGGGATGACCCAGTTTGTACCTGGAACCGGCATTGGGGTCTTTACTTTCCGCATGACGGAATGAATTGGTGAGTGTAGACGAAGGGTTTCTTTGATCATATGGTTATGGAGCGTAAGGGCTTCAAGATGTTCGAAAGTCAGTGGTGGTAAAGATGGTCCTAGAACTCTAAGTTGCTCTTGGTAAAGCTCTTCGATAAGAGCCGGATCGTGAGCCAGGTGTAGAATAATCCAAGATCCCGTCGAAGAAGTATTATGCTGTCCACCCATCAGAAGGGCAATCATCAAATTCGCAATCTCCTGATCAGGTATCATATTCCCATCTCGATAAACCGATTTCATCAACATATCCAACATATCTTCTTCCTCAGGAGGAGTCTCTCGCTTGCGACGTTTTTGAATGATATCCATGTAGAGTTTCGCCATGGCCCTTTGAGCGTGATCTCTTCGAATATTCCTTGGGATGGGAATCCAGGGGAGGACGAAGTTTATGGGGGCAAACCCATCATCGAGGTGTCTGTAGAGGACTGAAATATCTGAATCGAGCATATCTCGAATCTCTTTGCCTTGAAGCGAGCCGGCAGCGGTGTACGTGGTAATCTCAGCCATTACTGACGAGATATCACATATCCCACCCTCTAGTTTAAAGATCGGTGACGACTTGACAAAGTCTTCGACTTCCTTCACAAATAGCGGCACATAGTTTTTGAGAGCAGCTCCACTGAGACCGGGTCCAAGCAGCCTCTTTTGATCCATCAACTTGGCATTTGGACAATCGTAGATGACTCCTTTGCCAAACACCGGCGTGGTAAGGGGGCCATAGACCTCTTCGGCATTCAAATCTTTGATCTTTCCATTCAGGATAAACTCATTCCCTTTGCTTCCGAGAAAGACGGTCGTGGGACTTCCCAAGAGATAGAACGTAAAGCAGTCCCCATACTAAAAAATAAAAAACTAAGTCAATAAACGTTTCGCTTCTCGGTTTTTCTAACGTAAGACTCACCTTTTCACGACACTCGAAGAAGAATTTGTAAGGGTCAATTCCATAGTACACCGTGCTACCAATGAACGGCAGCCAGTGGAAAACCACGGGTGGTTTGTGAGGATCGGGGAAATAAAGCTGCTTCAATATATTCCAACCAACGAAAGCTGCAATGCCCGAGACAATCGAGCCCACTACAGAAGCGAACGTCATGTCGGCTCTGTTGTCGTCGGGTCTCGTGCCTTCACTAGGATCTAGTTAGGGGGGTTGGAAATCTGGAGATTGTGGTTGGTGGCTTTCTGGCTGCAGCCGAGCTCTCCGATTAGCTAAACTGCAATGTCGTGTTGGGCAAAGATCATTCAAAGCTGGGAGGTTGAGATCACAATTGCTACAATCGCGTTGATATCATGATCTAGAGTATGGGGAAGGGGCGTGTATGACGACGTGTCGTGAATGAAAGAACCTATCGAGTTTCGCGCACGACGAAAGATATCGTGGATATCAGATCAGGACATCCGCGTCCGGGCCACCGAAGCTGACAACAAAAAGGGCCTAAACTACTACAGGGTCCTAAGCTACGTAACTACGGCTTCACTGAATACCGAACACACACAAACAAGACTTTAACTTATCCCCGCTATCTATTATATTCCCGATAACAGCGAAACTACAAGCTCTTAACACCTAATCAAGGTAACCACCAGCGTGAAGCTCGAAGCTATCAATTGCAAGCTCCGCAAACTCCGAAGCTAGTTGGCTTAAGCTTTGTGGTAGTGAATTTGTGTAACGACGCCAGTGCCCTCGTCAAAGTGAGACACTTCCTCCATGTAAGTAAGTATGTCTCGATGTCCCCACAAGTACAGGATTTCTGTCGACTGTCTCAAGCCTAGGAACCGTGATAGGTCAAATTTTAGTCTTGCCCCAGTACCTACGTGACGTTATCATGGGCTTCGGCATTAATGCTCTGTGATATGCGCCTGGCTATATGTTCAGGGTGTACGCGTATACGATTCAGAAGCCTAGAAAACCATTATTGTGTACAGAGTAAAATTGTCGCACAAGTTTCGTCGACAGCGACCGAAAAAGGATGTCTTGCCCTCAACTTTTAACCTTCGCGGATTCGCAATTTTTCGCCCTGCATGTTAACTCCAAGAAACAACAAGACGGGTTACACAAACACTCAAGAGTCTTTACATCAACCTTAGTCAACAGGTTCATAAACCCCTCTTCCTAGGAAATCTCCACTCGCCAGCAGCGAAAATCCGGTTTAGACCTCAAATGATTGGTCCCGTTACCCGCAGAGTGCATGGGTTCGCCGATGGCTATATAGATGTGTCAACCCTTCATCGATGCTAGTATTAATGATTAGTAACTCTCGTGGATCCAAAAGCAAATGCACAGATCGCGCTCTGCGAATATTAATTTACAACCCTCAACGACCACATTTTTCAAACAGCGCCACCCTTGCCGGTTGTCGGCAGCAGACACCTTAGGCTTGAACCGAGATCTGCAAGTTTGTGCGCCGTAATGCCCATACTTCGCAGCTGCTATGCATTGTAACAACATGGTATCAATATTCTGTCAACTTACCCTGTCCTGATATCACAAAAGAACTTATACTTTTTCTGTGCGAGAAAAATGTCTTGAGCGGAATATACGCAACCTTTTCCTTTTATCAAAGAGAGGGGTTATGGAACAAGGGGAGAGCTATTTTTCCGCCAGCTATCGTATCTCATGTAGGTCTTTTGTAGGCTCGAACAAAATATGCAGACACGGGACAGAGCTCTTGCATGCATAAGTTAGTTTGAGATATCGATCTATACCGCCCGAGGTGCAGGCGCCTCTGCAGAGTCAGTTCCATTCCTATGCGCATGCCTCAATCGTAAAAACTTAACTAGCTAGTTCGCAAAGCACGGGCTTTTCAGAAAAATGAGCTGAGAAAGCGATTGAAAAGTGCAAGCAAGGCTGATAGCTCGTTAGTTCGTCTGTGAATTCTAGTTATATAGCCAGATCCAATTCCCTTTCCTTCTAATGTTGTCAATCTAGAAAATTTAAGATATGCGCTTTCCCTTCCAGCGATTCTCTCTGCTCCGTACGTGTGTGTGAATTTAAACCCAAATCCCCAGGATATTGACTCCAGCTCTGTTGGAGGTGATACCCCGTCAGAGGTTACACTAAATATGGCACTACAAGAGTTTTTCAAGTCTACAATGACCAATATCCAACCCCTCATCGACAAATTCCTATCCCTCCCTCCATCGAACAAACTTCTTTACGGCTCAACAGCCTTTGTGTCTTCCTATATTCTCTTATACATCCCTATTCGTTTCATTTACCGTGTTTACTTTGATCCGCTGTCTGGTATCCCCGGGCCAAAGCTTGCTCTTGTATCGGAGAGTTGGAACAAGTTGTACTGGATTATTCTACCGTGGAATAGTGGGACTCAGATCTTTCAGATTAAGAAATGGCATGAGCAGTATGGTATGTATATAGTCTTTGGAAATAAACACTCAATCGCTTTGATATTTAATTCTGGGTAATACAGGTCCTATTGTCCGAACGGGACCCCGGTATGTCGATTTCGATGATATCGACGTATATAACCAGTAAGTTCCACTGGCCCTCGACGACATGTCGACACCGATACAACCAATGTGCAATCCTTCTAACGTCAATGCTATTTCACTCAGAATCTACAAAATGAACACCAAATTCCCCAAATCCGCAGACCACTACAACCACCCATCAGCCAACGAATCCATCGTCGAAACCCTCAACATCCCAGAAGCCCACGCCCGCCGCGCCGCCTTCCAACCCTACTTCTCAAAACCAGCAGTTCGCAAACTAGAAGAATTAATACAATCCAAAGTCACCTTTTTCCTCACCCGCGTCCAGGAAATCGGAACAAACGTAGATTTAACAAGAGGTTTCCGCTGCCTTACCGCCGATATCATCACCGCATATTCATACGCTGCATCATTCGATGCGTTATCCCACCCAACGTTTGCACCGGGATGGCTACTAGCGTTTGAAACACTGATAGAATCAACTGGCGTACAAAACGTTTTCCCAAATACCTTCGCCGCCATAGGATTTTTCTTTGAAAAATTCCTTCCTAGATCAGTCGTCCGCGCTGTATCCTCGCCCATGGCGGATATCCTCGATTTTACAGATCACTGTACTAACGCCGTTTTATCACAAAAGGTGAAGTATATGGCCGGGGAAAGGGATATGGTTACTATTTTTGCACAGTTGTTTGAAGATGATGTGAAGAGGGGGAGGAAGGCTTTGACTGATAAACAGCTGACGCATGATGCGGTGTCTACTGTTGCGGCGGGGATGGATACTACGGGGCATGCCTTGAATTATGCGATTTATTATTTGGTTAAGGATCCGGAGATGGAGAAGAAGTTGCTGGATGAGTTGAAGACTGTTATGAGGACTCCGACTTCTGAGGTGAAGGAGGAGGTGCTGGATGGACTGCCGTTTCTTGTGAGTATTCCTCATCTATTGACGTTTTAATTTGGGTACTTAGGTTAACTGACTCGATATTATAGCAAGCGTGTATCAAAGAATCCCTCCGCTTCAGCCACGGCGTCCCCGGCCCCCTCCCAAGAGACGTCCCAGCAGGCGGTGCCACACTATTAGGCCACCGACTTCCAGCCGGCACCATCCTCAGAAACTCAGCGTATATTTACCACACAAACCCCACCGTCTTCCCAAATCCCGATAAATGGGATCCAACTCGCTGGCTCGTCGAAGATACGAGAGAGATGGAAAGATATTGGATTCCGTTTAGTAGGGGTTCAAGAATCTGTATTGGAATGCACCTGGCTGAAGCGGAGTTGTCGCTTGCGCTTGGGAGGTTTGTGAGGAGGTTTGAGGTTGGGTTTATGGAGGATTTTGATGAGAAGGATATGGAGTGGAAGTCGGTGTTTGTGCCGTCGACGAAGGGGAAGTTGAGGGTTTGGGTGAAGGAGAGGGAGGAGTGATCTTTGTGTGCTCAAAGTATATGGACTGAAGATGTGTAGTTATTATGACAGCTACTTTGTTGAAATATCCTCTTACGAATCAATGAAACTTCGATATTGTGTGAAAAGGGCATAAAGTTCAAATTGTAGAGACCGAGGTTTTGATAACAAACAAATCAAAGAATATCCAAGTTCTAGGAGCGACATGAGAAAAGAGACTCTGATTCTAATAAATCCACAACCAATTTCGACCCTGCCTCCAAACGCCAGCATGAACACCATGCAACCGCATCTACTCCGCAAAATCTAGAATCAAGTTTCTTTAGGCGCCTCGGTCTTTGGAGTCTCGGCTTTAGTATCTTCGACCTTCGGAGCATCGGCGGGAGCCTCAGTTTTTGGTGCTTCCACAACTGTTGGCTTGTAAGCTAAGATTGGAGAACCAGGTTCAGCATCGGCTGTGGGGTCTGCTCCCTTATTCTTCGCCAACTGACCCTCAACCCAAGTCTTGTGCTCTTGCGAGAGCTTCAAACTCTCCTCCACATCCTTTGTCAATTTTTCCACCTCCTCATCTAGTCTTTGTTCCAAAGGCAGTGCCTTCCTCTTCTCCTCCTCTTCCCTCTCCTGCTTACTCTTCTCCGTCTCCGTATCCGCCCAAATTTCTTCCAATTCCTCCAACCACCCAAGATGCTCGCACAAAATCTTAACACCCTCATCACACTCCTTCAAGAAAACCACGTCGTCCCTTCTACTCCCAATCTCCCCCACCTTCTCCTTATTCATCAACAACCTAGGTGGTCCATGCGGTACCTTCATCGGCAATGCCGCAAAAGGGAACACGGTCAAACTAGTCCCCATCACAATCGCCAAATCAATCTCATCCAATTCTGCCTGACTACTCGAGAACTCTGGTGGCAAAGGTTCTCCAAAGAACACGATATCAGGTTTGACAAGCCCATTACACTCGGGTGTATCCTTACACGTCGGGATCTCAGGTGGTGAAGCGAGGATGTGCTGTTTCATCAAATCGTCTGGATATGGCGCTTTACAGTCAATACAACGTTGACTGGCGAATGATCCATGTGCTTCGACAAGTTTCTCGCCTGGAACGCCGGCTGCTCGTTCGAGGGTGTCGATGTTTTGGGTCCAGCACATCTTTAGGAGACCCTTCTCGTGGAGAAGACGGATGAAGGAGTGTGTTATTGTTGGCCGGTATTTACCGGGATAGAGATCATGGGCTAGAGTATAGAATGGGAGGGGATTGGTGCGGAAGTAGGAGATGTCAAAGACAGCTAGGTAATGATATTAGTCGATGCCGTCTAGGAGACGACGAGCGGGGTGTAAACGCCTACCTTCAGGTTGTGGGAGGTCCAAACGCTTCAGGTTTGCATAGAGACCCGTATCCGGTGAACGGAAGTCGGGAATGCCGGCGGAAGTGCTGATGCCTGTGTTACCCGTTAGTATCGTATATCTGATCTATGTGACGATGACTGAAAATCCGGGGTAGACGTACCAGCACCGACCATGACGGCGATTCTTCGACATTCTCCGGAGGCAATGTACTCAGCGAGAGACTTGAGGTCGCGACGCTTGAGGTGCAAAGGTTCGATGGATTCATCGATAGGTTCTGAGAGTTCTTGACCCATGATGTTGAGATGTCGAGGTTGGATCCTGATCTAGTCGTAATAGTCCGAGATGTGATGGCTACTCAGCTAGATGTGATAGAGATGTCAAAGAGAGTGTTCTCCCGTTTGATATCAAGGCTGCTGCTTTATATAGGCCCGCAGCGGGTCTAGGAAAGCGGCACAGACGTTGGGGGAGTAAAGTTGTGGACAGAGCAATTCGTCAGCGCTATGGTACAGAAGAGCGTCGTTGTGGAGTGTTTGTAGACATTGTGTAACAAAACACAATTTTGTTGTGTGGTTCTCCACACCCAAAGCTCAGGCTATACCTGAAGGCCTTGCTCATCTGCAATTAACAGCCGAAAGTTCGGAGAAGCCAAAGACGCATTTCGTAATTCGCCACGATGCTTTGAGGCGGTGAATGCTGGTCTGAGATCTGGCGATGTAGGCCCCGCCGGGTGGCTGCAGTACATTTTATCGAGATTTAATTCCCGAGACAATGTTGGGTCTTAGCTAAGATCGTATTCAAGAATGCAATGAACTCAAGGGTTCGGATGAGTTCCGAGTAGATCGATTGAGCACCAGTGTTCAGAAAAGGACACTACTAAAGGACCGTTCCTTCTAGCTTTGTAGTTCGTTCTATATATTATAGCTTTGTTGATCGGTCGAGGCTTTGACAGATCCATAGCTAAGTAGCTTAGAGCAAAACTTTAAACTCTTATCGATAAGTCGCAAAATATCTGCCTCCCACCGATCTATTCCCAATCCTACAAGCTCAATCGCTTAAGGCTCGTGAAGCCATGGTGATACAGTATGGAATCTACGGAATAGGGTCCCATCTTGAAGTCTATTCAATGGATGAAAAATACCGATTCCAAGTCATTGGCGCCGACCTGTTGAACAAAGTTTTTCCCAAGGGTAACGAATTTCTCTTGCTTCTCCCGTCCAGAACCTTCAGGGACAAGAAACAGGAACGCTAGTTAGCATTCCCCCTGTTCGTGGAGCTGTCAAAATAGATTGATTTACCAAGAAACGCGAAAATGCAATAATAGGTGGCGGTCCAGTAAGGATCTGAGCGAAAAAAAAGTGGTGCGATTTCGCCAGCTTTTGCAAGGGTTCAGATGCTGTCAACGATAATAATCGATAATGGAGGGTATAAGAGAAATCACTTATGAAAAACGGTCGTGCTTTTTGATCCCGACTGTCAAGGTAAGCCGTCGGTGAGCAGGAGCAAGGAGGATCCTTTCTCTCTTGCATGAAAAAGGTGAACAAAAAAACCTGTTTTACAAGCAAGCGGGAAAAGGAGAATCATTTTTTCTGCGGCGAGCCGCCATCGACAATATGATAGAAAGGAGAAGAAAACTATGTTGAGGTTGATCAGGACTGCATGTGTGTCGCTCGCTTGAAACCCGAGATCTCACTACTTTATTCGCATCTAGAAATACACTAAACATGACGGCATACTAACGACACATCATGATATCAGATTTCCCACGGCTGTACAGCTTCTCAAACGCATCAAATGCTCCCTTCTTCATTTCCCTTAAATTCTAAACCCCGATCTTGCTAGGTCTTTCAGCAGGTATGGCATCTCTGACGCGTCGGGTTTCCTTGTTGTTATCGCCCCTCATCGCGCTCCTACTGGAAAGAGCTTCCTTATTATGAATCCCGAAATGGAACGCGCATTAATTTATCCAAATCAGGAAGCAGATGCCATCCACCTTGAGTTTCGCGAAAATGTCAAGTCAGTTTGCATTCTGCGAATATGCCGCATGAAATTGATGGCAAAGAATTCAGTTGTCAAATTTCATTCTGTTGAATGCATAAGCCACGGCTTGAGAATAAGATTATTATTCGATACTCAGGAACCTGTAGATGGCTAGTTGAAATTTCGAAAAACGGGAGAGAGAGAGAGAGCGAAACCTGGCTTCAGACTCGTGGATTCTCACTGCATTGCATATGTGGGAGTGCGCCGAGGTTGCCCCGCTTCAAAGACAGAGCCCGTTCCTGTCAATTGGCCAATGGATTGCATGCCACGTATGTTCCAGGGTCCACACAAAAAACACTCCGAAGCCATGATATGTATCCCGAGAGATCAATATCACAAAACCTGACGTTTATAGAAGCCTGTTACAATTTGGCAAAACCCAGATGGCCAGGTCGAAACCTCAACTAATGGTGCCTATTTTTGCGATTACAGCTTCGTATTAGCTATTCAAGAGGGGAGGGCACGGGATCTGCTGGTCGTCGGTCCGCAGCGCATACAGCTGCCCAGAGGCTGGGCCAATGAATTCTGGATGATGGATGGAGGCTTCGTTCCATTGGCTTGTGAGACGGGACGCTGAGACAAGGGAGGGAAAGGATCAAACGTGACTTGTCAATTGTCCATGCCAGCCAGCAGACGAGGAATGTTGAGCTGGAAGGGAAGCCTTCCATCGCCAATCGGATTGCAAGGGCCCGACGAAGGGACGACGCGATGGGGAGAGTCACCGGGTTTTGGTGTCCAGACATCTGTTCAGGGTCCGTCGGAGCAATCGGCCAGAAATGTGTTGCGGTGTGGTCGATGTTTGTCCAACCACGCGGCGCGTGCAGGACGCGGGAAACAATGCAATTGTGATGTTTGCGACCCCGCTGCACGACACCTTCGCTCATAATTTTTCCTAAAACGCGCTGCTAACGATTGTTATTCGGGAGAACGGTGTGCCACCGCCCCTCATTCCTGGAGTCTTATTGGTTCACGATGACAGCTTGACGCGTGGGTGATTCCCACAACGGGAAAAAATCGGGTTTATTTTGGAATGAGGGCTCGGGATTCCATGGCGGGGTATACAAAAAATTCTGCACACACGCGTTGGATGGGTGTCGGCTGAGGGCATTTTGTCTGACTTTGGGATTCGAATTTCATCTCAATCGAGAATAAAGATTTCGAGATGCGACGAAAGCGCAATATAGCAGCTTGAAGCTTTAGAGTCATAGGGGTCTGTATATAATAGCTCTCGTAGACTCAATAGAATTTTTCTGTGAATACGATTTTGGAGATTTTTTTTTGGAGCTTGAGGGAGAAACGAAGAAAAGACGGCACAGATATCAGGGATTCGACGAACAGGTCGGCAGGATGGTCAAGTGAGCTCTTTCGACCCCTCCATGATCGGGGTTTCTTTATTTTTATTTTTTTACCTCACGAATCTCGAGATGGGATGGGGCGGGCGGCGGCTACGAGGGAAAAAAAATAAGATTCGAACATGTCAGCAGGAAAACATCTCGAATCGAACGGCGTAGAAGAGAATAACAGCCAATTCGATGTGCATTGGAGATGGAGAATGCAAGGCCCAAAACAAGACGTTCTATTCGATACCAATTATGGCGACCGGTTATCGAATGGGAGATGCAGTGTAATGTTCGACGGACTAGATTTCCAACCTGAGAGTGTTTTGATGATACCATTGCCACTAGCCTGTCTGCCCTTTTTTTTTTTTTTTTTTTTTTTTCCCTTCCCCTCTTACATAAGTATTTTTTTATTTTTATTTTTTTATCACTCTTTGGCTCACCACGGGACAGATGGTTCAATCCATCGGGTAGGCTCAGTCCTGGTACATACATACATACATGGCGAGTCCAATAGCTCGGTCGGTTCGATGGTCCGCGAACGAGGCTATTCCTGAGAAAACCCTCAATCACAGGACTGCAGCCCGTCGCAAGTCATGTCGCAAGTGAATTGAATTGAATTGATAGCGCAGACGGATACTGATAATTCACACATCCCATATTGCTAGCTAGCTGCAGTGTGATGATTGGCGAGACGTTGTGATGCCTGCTGGGCACTGTGCTGGCGCTGCTCTGGTGGCCCACCCACCCCAATTTCCCATTTCCCATTTCCCTGCTGTGGTGTTTCTTTTTCCTGTTCCTCTTCCTGGCTCAGCTTAGCCCGGGCTGGTCTGCCTGGCCTTCCCTTTTACATCCTCCATTTCTCCTCCCTCCTCCCCCATCATCAACCATCCTATCCTCTCTTCCACTTCCATTCCCTCTTCACCTTTCTCTCCATCACCGCCTCCCCGTTTTCGACTTCGCACTTTCCCCCGTCTGCGACCGATTTCTACCGGTTAAGCCTCCTCGACGGCCTCTCTTCTCTCAACTCTCTCCTAGAATTCCTTTCGCGAAGAAGTCCATTCCTTCAAGAGAATACAATACCCTTCCAACAACAACAACACCCGGCCCAGTTTCCTTTCCATAAGCGAAAAGCCGACAACCTGTCCCAATCTTTCGCGACTTTACCTATCCAGCACACCTTCCATAACTTTGCGACGCATAACTAGGAATTCCATCCTCTCGTATCGCGTAGCATTGACCAACGACCTTTTCCTATTTTTGGTGCTGTCGTAACAATATATAACAATCTATATATCATTTTCGCACAGCTTAAGTGCGCGACAGCCGTCTTCCTCTCACTCTCACTCTCACTCCACGACTTTCGTTCAGGTGCCAGCCAGGTTTTTGCCTTTTTGATCGCAGACGTCTCGCCAGGATCAGTCGCTCCTTTAGTCTTCTGCTCGATCTCAATCTCTTGGTTTGCAAAGGAATCCAAAGACAAGGTTTTGTTTCCCTTCCGTTCGTCTCTCGCGACAAGAACAACAGCCCAGGCATCTACCCGAATCGCCTACCGACATTCTGCTTGTGCAGCCACCGACAGCTTTGTCTTTCTGCAACCATCTACATGGCACTGGTTTAATCTCCTCTGACTGATACGATCGTCCTTGATATCATTTGTTACGGCGCAACTTCTAATTAGCTTTGACGACTTTTGGTTACCCGCCATCTTAACCTCTTCCCGAATCTCCTTTTTTTTCTTTTCACGACGTTTTTCTACGACGAAGTCTTTTGATACCCAGGGTTTTCTTTATTTCTCTCTTATTTGACGATTTGTGACTACGACTCTCCTTGGTGCTTTGCCGGAATACTGGACTGCTATTTGCTCTATCTGCCGACCTGCATCCTTCCGACTTGCGCCCGTACGACAAGCAATTATAGCAATCCACCGATCGCACTTGTCGCACTACTTAATCTTACCAACCATCTCATTTTATACTCTAGTGGATATCTGGAGTAGTATCTTTTAACTCATTTATCTCATCTTCACATTACGACTATCTGACAGAATGCATCGACCGACCTTCTCGGTGCCTCTCTCTAACATGCAGTCCCAGGCCTCCAAGGAACTCCAGTTCGGACCCCCAATCTTGGTCACGACACCATGCGATGAGTCTGTCCCCGCTGCCTTCGAGGATTTCGCAGAGGGTCTTGCTCCCATGATCACATCTCCTCCAAGGACACCACTTCCCAAGGCCCCCACCGACTATGATGCCGACCTGTGGAAGCGCCACTCCCTTTGTAGCGAGGAAGATGAAGAGATGACAAGACCCAGCTCTGCTGCTTCTATGTACTCTTCTTCGTCTGCCTGCTCCTTTGGCAGCATGACATCATTCAATTCCTTCCCAGCATCTTCCCAGAGTCCCAGACACGAAAAGGCCAGTTCTTTCGACGGCGCTTCGAGTTTTGGTCATGACGATGATGCCGAAACCACGGTCGGTGATAGCCAAAGGACTCCGAGGGCAGCCAGGAGGCAGCATAAGCAGGACAGCACTAAGGACGCAGACTGGAGTAAGACTTTCGACTTGCACCTCTGGGGCGCTTATGTCTCATACCAGAGCAATCCTACCGTGACCCCATTCTATGTCCCGCCCGGTGGATGCCCACCGATCGGTGTTTGCATCAGAGTCGCTCGGGAAGCAAAGAGGACATGGAGAGTTCCAAAGACTATCCAAGAGACCGACTTGACAAGCCCAACAGAGCGGTTGTCGCGGACAAATTCCGACAGCCTCCTTCCCATCGATGCCACCTTGGGCGAGGGCTCCCTACGACGGCGACGTGGATCCAGACCCCATATCTCGAAGAGAAAAGATGTGGCACCACGAACATGGCCATACTCTGAAGCCGCCACTCGACAAAGGCTCCGAATCCTTTCCCGCCGAATCACAGAAAACCCTCATCTCCAAACTCGACATGGCCGCCTCGCCTCTCCCATTCGTATCAAGGAGTTTGCTCCTCCTTGCGCTAACATCGCCGAGGAGACTCAGTTCTCCACCCGGAGTTTGTCCTTCTCTCTCATGGCAAGTACCTCTGAGGCTATGCAGTCTGATGGCCCATTGGCATCGCTTTCTCGCCCATTGGAGTCAGAGGAAGGTCTTCGGGCACCACAGGGTGATGTTCCACTAGCACACGATGTCTTCAAGCCTACTTTGGAACCCTCCTATGAGGTTGAGGATGAAATCGAAATTGCAATCCCTGAAGTTGTCCCTGGTCACAGGAGGACTCTCAGCTCTACTTCTGCTCATAGAAGGAGCGGAAGCAAGAGCAGCATCCTCCATCGCAAGACCGAGGGCAATGGCATTGGCCATAGAAGAACTACCAGCGCTGTTGCTGCTACCAAACCCGGCGAGCAGACAGCTGACAACTTCGCTACTCCCAGAAGGAGAACCAGAATCAGGAGTTCTTCCGATGCCACCATCCGATCAACTATCCCACGCATGCTCTGCCTTGGCTCACCATTTGGTGCCGTCGAGGAAGAGGGTGGCGAGGCTAGGCTCGCACGACGATCTCACAAACGCCATCAATCCTTGGAGACACCTCTTGGACGTCGGGGACCCCCATCTCTGATGCCTGCATTCGACTTCACTAAGCAAGAAGCGTACCAGAATGCCATCAGACAACAAGAGCAGGATCGGTTAGCTCAACGCCCAGCCACCTCAGTTGAAGGCAAGAAGAAGGATCACTTTTTCGAAGACCTCTTTGGGGCAAACGCCAGCCGCACAAACCTCAGTGAGCGGAGCAGCACACCCTCAATTGCCGGAAGCGACGGTGCCTCCATCAGCGTTCCATCGAAGAAGGCCCGTGCCCGCGGCATGAGCTTCACAGACAAGATTCGAGGAAACACTTCCACGGAATACATTACCCCCGCACCCCTGCGCCGAATCAGCGCCCCACCAGACCAACTCAGAGTTGAGAGACCGTCTGTCCTCAAGAGACTGGGATCTCCCTTCAGAGATTCTGAATTTGCTCCTTTGGACGGCACACTCAACCAGTCGCAATTCACTTTACCCGATGCCCCCGCTGCAGATATGCCAGCCGCTGCAGGTCTCGGTTCTGCATTCACTTCCCCTCCAAGAACAAAGAAGAGGGATAGTAACCCCCCTCCCCGAGAACGTGGAATCCTTGGATTCGGGTTGGGGTTTTTCCGGAGAGGAAAGAAAGAGACTTCCCAACAGCACTAAATCCAACATGGATTAGATAACGGCTAGCGCCATCATCGCCCAGCTAGCCAATCAAAACAAAACTTTTGACATGTACCGATCTACGCGAAGACGGTCCATGCGAGTCATTATTCCCGGGTATACCCTTGTCATTCCTTTAGAGTTATTGCTTTTAGCGTCTACGGACCAAACTACCACGACACTCTCTGAGATCTTTTACTGTTTTCTGTTTTGAACACGATCATTCTCTCGACTATTCCATTTCCGGCTTGATATATCAGCCCTCCGATCGATTACGATAATACCAGCCACGCACGGCACCAGTCTCGAATAACATTTCCTTCTAACGATATTTTCCTTATGTCTATCTTACGCCATTTGAGTTATTACTGCTCCTGGCCTCGGACTAATAATGAACCAAACTCCGCTGGCAATCAAAACAAACATCTGTTTGCACGTCTTTCCTATCTGTCGTCAACGATATATACCAAAAGAACAAAAAAAAAAAACCAATAAACGAAATCAGCTCTTGTCTCGGACACTATCATCGAGACCATTCACAATCTGGACAAGCCGCAATAGGATTCACCGGCATCAGCCTGATCATCCGCAGAGAATTGCACCAAAGACCCCATTCGCTACCGGGTCTTACTTACCTTATTCACACGTCCCGCTTAGCAGGACCACGAACTACTACCACCACGGTATGATTTCCTATCAACCACTACCTTCTCTTTTCCCTTCTATCCGGCGAAAGATTTGGTTTGTTTTTTTTCTTAATACCGGGGACGCTCCAAAAGAAACTCATGTATTTTTATATACCAAGCTCGAAATGTTTTAGCATGTAATACGGCCTTTAATGTGGAGGAAGGGATATCTTCGGCTTGCAACGTTTTTCTTTTTTCATGACTTGTTTTTCCTTAGATCATGCTTTTTCAGCGGACCTGGGGAAAGGTGTTTTGTCTTGATTTTGTCTTTTTTACTAGCTCTTCTTTCTATTTTCAGGATTTCTTGGATGTATCGACAGCGGCCTTTTTCCTTTTGAGCATTATATCGGGAGAGGTGTTTCTGCTGCCATGCTTCATTTTCTTCTTATATTTTGATGAGTGTGGGTTCCTGTACGGAGTATTTTTGTTTTCTCCTAAACATGATATCCTGTATTCTGGCTACCTGTACCGACGGAGTTTAGCCCGCCTGATTGATGATACATCTGCTTGTTTTCCTTTCTGTTTTTCCTTTTTACACAGTTAAAGGGTTTCCTTTTTGGTGGGACTTTTTACTTTGGGAAGTCTTCTTTAGCGATGGGGTTTTCAACTGCTATTGTTTACCTTTTTTTCACAAACTTTTTTTTTCACTTCTTCTGTATGATATTTCTTATCCTTTTCGATTCTTTGGTGGTCAGGTCAGCTGCTCTGCGCCACCCCCTCTTCATAACTTCTTGTATTCACCCTTTTACTTCATGTATTTAGCTTCTTCTTCTTCTTCTTTTGCTCCATCCCTTTGGACTAAACCTTTCGAATGACTTGGACCTTTGCAAAGGTCTTATCTTACAGTCAGATGCTCAGTTTCTCCAACTCCCTCGCTGGTGGTGCCTCCTTTGCGGAAAAACGATGAACACGGCCCCGATCGATCGATCGATGAAGAACTAACTACGACTTGCATTACCGCCCAGAATCGGTTGGGTGCACACCCACCCCCTCCCCGCATTCTTCATCTCGTCTCGATGTGTGTTTCTGCACGTGGCGCATATGCATCTGATCAGATGACGATTTAATGTTTTTGACGTTTTGACAGCCCTTTTCCTCTTATTGGATGTTTTTACTTGTTTGATGTTATCTTGAGCGAGCGAAGCGTGCGTGTTCTTTGGGTTATAGGTTTAGCGTTTTTTTTCCCTCCTGTCTACGAGATTTCAGCTCTTGTGATCCCTTTTTTGGTTTGATGGATTTGTTTTGGATTAGCTTTGAGATATAAGCTAGCTTGCCCTTTGGCGGGATGACGCCAAAAGGTGTATTAAGATTTACGAATATGAATATTTTATGACCTCTATCAAGTGGATGATCGCATTCGGGTTTTTTCAGCTGTAGTGTTTACTTGGAATGAATGTGATGGTGATATCCATGTACACGTTGATAGATATTTACTTACCTAGTCCTAATATAAACGGCATGTGCCCTCCGCCGTCCATGAGGCTTCTATCCTCCTCGGAGAATAAATTTAAAGAAGAAGAAGCCATATCTATCGTGAAGGTTAACTAAAAGGAACGTATCCCCCTCCTCATATCGATACCGTTATCAAGAACCCCTCAGCATAATACCACAAACCCCAACACATGGCGCGCAATCTATCTTTCGTTTCCGGCTTTGTCTCGGAAATTCGTCGGCTGTTGCCGACATGGGATTTCGTAAAACCCTCGAGAATACAGCAGCGTAAGGGCATATAGCGAACTAGGTGCTAGGTATTATGACTATGTAAGTGAAGTCTTAAGTCGTTAATATCAATACTATTAATACATCCATAGCTAACGGGATACGCATAGACAGAGTACCCGAGATACACTACCTTCGGTTCACTACGCCCCTCAACAGTGTGGGTTAATTTTATACGGAAACCTCTGCGGCAACATCCAGGCCATATCATAAGACTTTACTTTACATACATATACAAAATCTTTGCTTCGAAGCTTCGGACATACCTCTCTACCGCCACTTAAATTCCAACAAACCGCACACGCTAATCGCCGGGGCTACGGCGGGAATTAGTTTCATAAACCAACCTCCCACGAAAGTGACAACAGTGGGTACTTGTCATACATAAGACCTCTATCAGAAATGGGCATTGTTTCTTTTTCTACATATTGAATTCTATATAACTTAGTAGAATGTTACGGAAGGAAATATATAATATTGTTTTAATTAATTGATGGCATACATGCGTAAGCATGGTAATACTGTTATATATTCTTGCCTTTACTCGCCCGGGAAATTGCGGGGGGGGGGGGCAATTTATTTACTACAATAGAGATCAATGCATGCTACCAAAGCTTCAGGACCAAATATTTTCCACCCTGATAGATATAATGTTGTAAAAGTCCATTTTGACATTAAAAATCAGGGCGTCTCCGGGCGTTACCAGAAGTCGTCCCTTGTCTAAGATCTTTAATGTAGGGTATTGTATATATATCGATTTATAAGCCCGCATTAGCAATAAAAGGTGTATGATTAATTTAGTATGGTCCCAGGAATCGTAAATATATAAAAGTATCAGTCAGTGCCATTGCGACCTTCGATATACAGGATACCAGATATATCTACACCTATTATAGGTAACAGTGACGCCGTCCGCGGAGCTTTGACTTGGGTTAGAGTACCCGACGACTTCTGAGTATTAGTGAGGAAATTTGATTAACCTCGTTAGTCATATTAAAGTCCTCGGCGGTGGGGTTGTAGAATACTGTAATATGGTTTCTGGATTGTTATTTGCTTTATAGTACGGTTCAAAAACGGACCGGGTGGGATTGACTGCTAGGTTTAAACGTTTGCATACTGTACAGGATATGTTCTGTAGCGATTAAAACAAATTAAGCCTTTTTAAAGTGGGCCCGTTCGAGTTCAAGCAATTGAGATTAGCCAACCTGATAGGTTATATGGAGTTTGGAACACTTGATATTGGGGGTCAAACCCCGTCACCTATGCCATTGAGCGTATACATGTGGCGGTGGCTGTACAATTTTTTTGCCTACGACAGGTGGACACGACGCCTTTAACAAAATATTTGATATTACAGCAGATCTGATATTCCAGGGTGGTTTGATCCGCCATCTGATCATCGCCTCATGTTGCACTGGCTGTGGATCCTTTGAAAATTGAAGCCCTGATTGAATTATACAATATTATGACTAATAATCTCATATATATAATAATTATACCTTTGAAGACTACCAGTACCTTACACCTTTACACAAACCCTCTAACCTGACCGAAAGGGTTTCACTTCACCACTACCACCACTGGAATTACCCAAAACTAGCGCTGGATTACCATATCACGAGCACCAAAACCACCTTACCATCACGATTATACCATCTTAAACTTTTTCATCGATTAAACACGTTAAAACCATGAGTGAAGCAAGCCGAAGTTCCGCGGAGAATCACGGGGACAGCGACCGAAACAACGAATTCAGAAGCCGAGAAGCATGCCGAACCGTCCTTGACCCGGGTAGAACGATTACAGGAGCCTGCTGCTCGAAACAAGAGCCGATATGGGGGACCATCAAATCAGACACAGAGGCGGCAATTCATTGGAAACAAAACCTAACGGCAGTGATGGACTTTCTGAAGGACCGTGCGGTTCCGTGGAGAGTCTTGCACCTAGGAACACTTGATGGTGAGGTCGCTGTTGCGATCCTCCACGACGAAGATGGCGACTGGGACAAGGAAACGATCGAGGCGGACCTGAGGCGCCTATTTCTTCCAATAGAGATGTTTCCACGGTTGGAATTTAAGGTTGGCGCTGCACGGAAAGGATGTTGATGGTTTCATGTCATTCGGAACTCTAGGATAGGCTAATTGTTTTGTATCGGATCAGTGTCTATAGGGTCACTAAAGTAATTGAATGTGTCTTTAGGTGGCAAGCGATTAAACATCTTTTGGGAACCCTCGGAACCTGGCTTTTGTAGACGGAAGTGTAAAAATTTGCTCAAATTTCTCTCTTAATAGGTATAAATCGAGATTCTACCATGGATGTAAATATCATGGTCATATTAAAAGGAAGGAAAGTTGATAGTATTTATCAAATTTCACTATATGAACTTCATCAGAAAAATCTGCGATACTGGACGGCTAAAAACCCTACTATATTTCGATGATGCCTGTAAATATGGAAAGTATACTGGCCCAATATCGTATCCTCCGCACCCTATTACAAGCTATCCCCAACAATCGGACCAGGAACGATAGTATTCGGTGGCTTGTCCGAGGCTTAGTCCGAAATATGGCATTCGTAGAGCTCTCATCACACAATGTTTTAGTTTGTCGCAAGGTCGTTACTTACAGTAGTTAACATCGCCTTAAAGTCATTAGATGGTGTGTAGCACTAATGCTAGGATGAGATTCTTACTTCTCGATCAAGCCTCTTCTAAACTTAAGTCTTTCCTTCTTCTTTTACTTCCCCATTCCAACAATCTAGTAGGGCTTGGCCGACTTACAGGCCGATAGGCCTATAGGCATTTTTCACAAAGGTAACCGCATTTCTTCACTATCCCGACGCTAATAAATCTACAAGGAAGTGTAGAAATAAATGGTAAAATACAATTTCACAAAAAACCAACTGTACCCCCTCAGGAACTTGGTAGTTTTTCTGACATAAATCAGGCCTGGTCTCGTAAACCAGCATCAACGAAGCAAAACACGGCATACCACTGAACTCTCTCGAACCTATTTTAAAAACACGTGTATGTCCTGCTTATTATAATCAGCTAAAGTGATAATTGCAATACCCTACTATCTATAGGATATTATTTAGACCCTTCATGTTTATCATGTCCTGACGCTCTGTTCTGTGTGGCCTAGCCCTAAATTTAATTTCCACGGGTGCCATAAGGCCAACCAACTAGTGTCTTCTCTCTAATTCTAATACTGATGCATTAAGCGAATGTGCATACGCACATATATGCCAAAGATCGAATCGCAAAGCTTTTGAGTTACGGGTTGTACAATGGTGGTTTGTGTCACGAGATGTAATATTCGATGGAGAACGTTTCCACTATCTTATGTTGGCGATTATTTCGAAAACTCACCGTTTTCCCCTAACTACTTATTATCTACTCTAATTCGGTCCGCGCGACCGGCCCATGGATCCATATATATAAGCACCTTATTTCCGCGGGTTGTAACATATACAACGTAGAGGCAGAACACCAAAATCATGCAGGATCTTATCGCCGGTTTTTGAGGCGGCTGAAAAGGCAGTTTGGTAGCTTTCCTTAGTTCGCAGAAATTATGAAGGAATTCCTCCCGCCTGATACTTTCGGTAAGCCGCTTCCCGATTTCGTTAGCTGTAGAGATGTGGCGCAAGGTTAAATACACTTCCCGCGGGTGGGCTATCGACAAGACCATCCAAATCTCAGTTTCTTTGCCCCAGTTTTGGAGATTTAGTCTTGAGACCAAGATTTAGTTTGAGTTGGCTATCTAGGAGAAGTTAGCTCGTTGAACCCAAGGCCTGAACCTTATTTTTGGCTTCTTCGGGTAGTTAGCGCTTCGGTTGACGGGTAACACTAGTATAAGTCTGGGATGCCAACGGCCTTGCGATGCTCAGATCACTCCTTGCTAATATACTGTCCCGTGGAGCTGGGGAGCATCTAAAAATATTGGTCTCGTACATACACCACCCTCAAATTTAAAATATTATACTAGCTCCTCTTTCTTCCACATAGTATGCGAGAACTGAATAAACCCTCTACCACTATGTTGACCGTGGTATATCAAGGCGCACGACCAAGTACTATGAGTATGAAGCGAGATCTAGCGAGAGATGTGAGACAAAGCGTGGATACATGAAGCCCGCCTTCCGACCCGTGGGCTCACCACAAGAGGCCTAAGAGGGAAATGGCGGTGCCGCCTCTATGCTTGTCACTAGGGTCCCCGCACAGCCTTCTGGGCGTCCGGTACCGGTTGGCCTGCACGAGTAGGCTAATGTAATCCCTAGAACATTTAGACCAAGACGAATCAGTTCCTGCACATATATATGCATATATGCGCATATGCGACCCTTGATCATGAGATCGACCTCGCGCAAAGGCTCTATTGAATTTGAAACGTAGGTGGACGCTAACAACAAATACTTGGGCACATCGCGGTCAAGCGCCACATGGTTTGCCAAATGTTGAGAAAGTCAAATATTTGCCTGCCTTGATAGTCCCCATAGCTACTCACGAAGATCTATAGATCTAAATGTCCAGTAAATAAAAAAGATTTTTGACGGAGAAGTTCTCGTCACTTTCGTGTACCGGAAACGCTGCCCCGCTCGAACAATAAGACCCAATAGTCATAAACACCATTTTCTACTGCGATGAGGGCGGGGTACACGCGGCCATTGATAGAAGTATAATTGGATAGCTGAGAGACGCTAAGAAAGTACACATGAAGCTAGCTAATCTTCCAGGGAGAAGAGCGCGCGTTCAAGCTTGCATATCCATACGTTTTTCTTCACGGTTCGCAGAAAATTTTTTCCTTCTTTTCTTTCTTCCCTCCCTCTCTCGGCCTTCGCCCTCCACCACGTCGATGTGCAAAAAATACTCTCAGTTTTAATCGGTCTTCTCGAGATAATTGCCCTACATGCTACGGTGGTTACAAGAGTGGTCCAACGGCTACAGCGCCAGCCAGTTGCAACATAGACAACACAAATGGGGAAAGGAAAGCTCATGTGACAAAGCAAGTGGATACTGACATTCTACGAGAGTAGATATCGATTTGTATAACGAGACCAGTGATGTGTATCCAGTGCTGTGATTCCAGTGACATGGCCCCGCCCTATTAAGTTGTTAACCTATATAAATGTAGTCGGGGTGACTTACTATTGCTCCAGAAGCGTTCATGAGGCTAATGAGGTGGGGCTCACGGGAAAGTCACATTGTATCTAGAGTTCTAGTGACGCGGGGATCCACATATATACAGTGAAAATGGTCAATGATAAGGAGAGAGGCTGCGACGGTGGCCTCGGATCAGGACGGGACGGTTGTGGTAGCCGTAATGGGCCGTGCGTAATGCGTATCGATACTAGCCTCGATCTCTTATTTATGTAATTGTCGTTTGGCGCGGGGCGAGCATACTAGTACTATCCCCTGACGATCAAAATCATGGAAAATTTAATCCGAAGGTGTTAGGAAACAATGCTAGCCTAGAAAGGACACTGCCTTTACGCACCAAAAAGCATCGCCCTGGTGGATAAGTATCAATGTGCTCTATCAATATTTGACTCTATCAGGAGGTTGTAAAATCTATAAATTGAAGGCCAATACCCATCATCTCTACTCATTCCAATTCCACATCAGCACTAAGATATTTCTCTCAGAGCCTCCATTGCCTACATAAACTACATATCTAATTTTCAGAATGAAGCTTTTCGCAATTGCTATGCTTGTGGTCGGCGCTCTCGCCCTTCCTCATCCCCAGAGTGGCGCCGGTACCAATATTGTCGCCAGACAAAGTGGCCTCTGCCCTACCGCCCCCTATTCCATGGCAGTGTGCTGCAGCTCATTAACCCTTAATGGTTTTATCTGGATGGACTGCGTTGCACGTAAGTCAACCATTTATATCTACCGGCCGTAAAGTTGCCTCGGTTAATACTTTCTTAGCTTCTTCACCACCAACCAACCAAGCGAATTGGAGTGCCGCGTGTAGTGCTACTGGGAGGAGTCCTAAGTGCTGCCTTGGGGTAAGTGACCAGTCCTCCACCACGACTACTAGACTAGCGAAAACACTAACGCGCGCGCTCTGAACTTTTCAGACCAGCCCGACCGCATGCCTGTGATAGTCTTGACATTTAAACCCGCGGGCCTGCCGCACGGGGGGAGGGGGATCGTTGCTGGTGAAGGATTGTCGTATATATTCCGACCATGTCCTTCCGAGCCGGGACGACAGAGTCACGGTTATTAGTTGAATATTCTCTACATTCGCTTCTTTAGCATAATCTACGCTATGGCAACTACAGATACGAAATATTGCGATGCATATGGTGCGGCTTCCTTATTCTACTACTCTCCTTTGCACGAAAGTTTATAATGTATTTAAATATTCTTTTGATCGATGGCGGTTCTTGGTCTTAAACCACAGAATTTCATCAATCAATTTTATGAGTATACTGAAGCAGTAGCTTTACCTGCTTCTTATAAGGCCTACTTCTACTGTTTTCTTCATATTTGTTGCATATGCCTCGAGCTCGCCTCGAGGCTGTAAAGGTGGTTGAAACTGCGTCTGCCAACGCAAAAATTATGAAAAATGCAACGCCAGACTTCCACACGGACCCTACCCTTCGGCATTCACTTCATGGGGGCTGGATTACAAGGCCAACCTTACCCTGCTATAATGATCTAAGGAAGATAGAGAGGTAAGTTTGACTGATCTTAGGCCCGATTGGGGGCAAATAAGTTACACCTGTATGCACTGTTATTCGTGTCGTTGAATCTATAGTATATATACGTAAACAGCTAACGGGTTTCAACTATAGTTCCAGTGTTTCGAAGAAAATATTGTGTACATGTATACAGAGATTTTACTATTAACCGTATAGCGTAATTTGAATGACACAAATGGCATGGAGGACTCGATTTATTTTTTTAATATATATATAGTAAATACATGAGGTTCTTAGACGTTATAGCGGCTCTTTCTCTACGGTCCGAATTGCCCAAATGTTACCGAAACGGTAGTAAAACCACCGGCTGGTGGCCTGATTCCTCCGATTATACTAGCTAGGCTACGCGGATTATTCGGATCGTCAAGATCAGAAAGGCGGGTGTGGAGATCCTTAAACGCCTTTTGGTAAGCCCTTATAAAATCAAGCACGAGGTCCAGTTTTCGGTTTAAAAGGTTGGCAGACGCATTCCTCACTGCGGTACTTTGAACTGCTTGGATAGACTGGAGGTACGCTTGCTCCATGCCGAGTGCGTTAATTTGGACATTTTCGAAAATACCACGTAGGTACCCAACTGCGATCTCGAGTTGGAATTTCTTGTCCTCGTCGAGGACGTAGATTCCTACTACTGGATCGAAATATCCGTCGTACATCCAGAGTAGTAATGAAGAGGCGCTGAGCAGATTGACATTCCCGCTTTGGGTCACATAGTCTGTTAGTTCTTTAATTCGAGGCCAGAGATCCTGGCTGTATGGTTGTCCATCTCTAGCGCCCCAGATATCTCGTAACAGGGTTGCTCGAAGGTTCGGGAGGCCGCGGACGAGATCTGCGAGGGTGTCGGCGTCTATACGGCTTTGCGGGGCACTGGACGCGGTTACGCGCCCCGCTGCAGTGATACCGGTTACGGCGCTCGCGATTCTAGTTTCAAAGGTGGGGTACCTGGTTGTTCCAACGGCGCCGGGGCCGAAAGTAGCGAATTGGGTCACCAGGTTGATTAGCCTCTGGAGGGATTCACTTGTTTTGAGAAGCTCCCAAAACTTGGAAGTAACCATGTCGTCAAATTGTTGCGTGGTTAGCTTTAGGATTTCCCCATGGCTATAAATTTAGTAAGTATTGTAGAAGAGATATTAGCTGCTAGTCTCGTTGTATCTAGTGAATGCTTCGTGTTGATATTTGGATTTAAGGCATTTCGGATGCAGGGCAAAATGACTTACACCAGGTGGGCCGAGAAACCGAGGACAAGAGCCGCCGCATAGCCGAATTTGAAACCGAGGAACCGCATCTTTGCACTATAGAAAAGCGACCGGATTTCGGGTGGTAAACTTGTTGATATCGCGGTATCCGCCTGAAAGATGGCTGATGCTAATGTTATGCCATGTGGAAGCCGGTTTTCTAGTGGTTACGATATAGTTATCTCCCTCAAGCCTGCTCACAATGAGTGTCCTGGGTACGGAGGCCGTGGCGCGTTCATTGGAGGTATATTTTCAGGCCCAAATTCCGCCTTCAATAAATCATAATTGAATTGCGGGATTCTCGAGTCATGATATCCTTGGTTATATGTATCGACCCGCATGTGCATACAAAATAGGTAGAAACCTAACTAGAGAAAATATTGTAAAAGTAAACATATCAAACGAAAGATCACAATAAATCTTTAACTCCGCAGGATTTAGAATCCCCGTCGAAATTTCGATTTGACATGCAGTTTTACCCAAACCCAAACGGGTGTATACCTTCCGGCCAAACCGCAGATTCAACCTTTTTCATCCCATCTACAATCTCTCCCATAACCTCCCAATATTCCGTCCAGAACCCCTTCGCTGTCCCCAAATCGTCCTTAAAAAGGTTAAAAATGGCGATGGGCACCCCGCCAGTGGAACTAGGATGTTCAACGCCCCATTGTGATAAGTAATAAGCATGGTCGATAGCCTCGACTGCATTTCTTATATATGTATCCATATCCGTCAATGCATCTTTCAATGCAATGAAATTATCACTCTGGAGGACTACGGTGCCTACATCGATTTCTGCGTTGAAAAGCCAACGGAATAGGTCGTCGGGTACTTCAACATTATCAGCGCCGTAGGTTAATTCGGTACCGAGTAGTTTGAGCGTTGTTTCAAATGTTCTGGTCGCCATGTCGCCATCGTGGGTAGTCCATATTTCGGATGGGAGAACTATAGGTCTAGGGAGGATGTTTGCTATCAACTCGTCGATTTGGTGGTACACATTTATGGCGGGTAAATTGAATTCGCCTGTCCCCTCGTTGAAGCCACCAGTTACGCTAGCGGCGGGGTTGAGGTTTGGGTCTGAGAGTGTTTCGACGACGAGGTGGAGAGGATCGACGACTTCGGGTTGGAAGTCGTCGAGGTGCGGGATGAGAGTCGCGAGTCTGTGAAAGTGCTCGCCGAGAGTATTGAGAGTTTCATAGTTGGCGTCGATGAGGCCTTGGTATTCTTCTGTAGCAAGTTCGATGTTTGGAACGGCGGAGCTGTAGATTTATTGATAAGCATTCACCACAATAAAATGTTTAAAATTAGTAGTATACTTTTCTTACACGAAGAGCGCCGGCGCGACACAAAAGCCCGCCGTGAGGTACGATACCACCTTTTTGCAAGACATACCTCCCCACGTTTCGTTAAATAAATTCGGAACAATGCTTTGTAACGTGGCCGCCGTCAGTCATGGCGAAGGACCGGAACACTAGGAATATTCGGCTCGTGGGGAGGGCATGCCTCGGCCTTGTAAATTCACTTAATTAATGGCGCCCGGCTGGGTTCGTCAAAGTCCAGGAGATATTTGAGGTAAATGTAGTCTATTCATAAAAGTTAAATCTCCTCCGGAGGTTTGTACAATAGGAAGATTACAACTTTCTCTACGGAGTTCTTGGATATCGTTCTTCCAAGCGCCATGGCGCCAAAGGGTGTATCGTGGCTTTAAAACCATGTAGGATACATCCAATTTGTAAGCTTACCAGTGCCATCCGTGACATTTATCCAACGGTAAAATCCAACGTCTTGGTTTTGTGTTGGTGCGACGTTGGTTAGGCGTGGAGGCCAGATTTTATAGCCCAGAATGAACGCTGTTAACTCAAGCGTTTCATCGGCTATATAAATTGCGGGTTTGCCTAAAATCTTAAAAATTGGTGGCAAAGATTCTATTAATGCATATCCTATCCTACATACCACCTCCCAATACTTCAAAGCCTCCGAAATTGCAACGCCATATACGCCAATGAAACATGAGATGGCAATGAAACGTGACTGCATAGACTCCAAAGGGGAGTTCAACCAAGCAACTTTGGCCCCTTCTCCTTCTTGACCTTAACAACCCCTCCTCCCTCTTTCTTTCCAAGCGCTGCGTTAACCCCTGAGGCGCCACCGCTTCCCTTATGCTTATTATTCTTGTTCTTCTTGTTATTTGCAACCGTTGGGCGAATTTCTGTCGTGCTCTTCCTTAGCAAGACCGGATGACTTCCAATGTACTTTCCTTGCATCTCTCTTGCCGCCTTGAAGTAGTCGTCTCCGTCTTGAAAAGCGACGAATCCATAGCCTTTGCTCTTGGTTGTTCGCTTGTCTCGGATTACCCTCGCTTTCTGAACGGACGGGTAGGCGGCAAACGCTTTCAGGAGAGACTCGTCTGTGACTTCACCGGCAAGGTTACCAACGAAGAGGCGGAAATGGGCTGGATCCCATTCGAGGAGGGAGTCGTCTTTCCAGGTTTGACCACCGCCTGAGCGAACAACGGTTGCTTTCTTCTGTTGTGGCTGGGCTGGAGCCGGCTGGCCATCAGGGAGGGCGGACGGATTGGCACTATAGTCGGCTGAGCTACTATTGTTGGCGGCGGCGGCGGCGGCAAGCTGTGCTCGACGAGCAGGGTCATAAATCGACTGCTGTTCCGCAATCTGGGCTTCCATTTCTGGGTCTAGGGGAGGGAAGTTCGAGTTGTGGCTATTGTGGTTGTTCCTATTTTGGTAATGTCGAGGACCACCTTGATGTCCACCACGTCCACCCTGTTGTTGCCCATACTGATTTTGATTTTGATGTTGATGTTGATTTTGGCTTTGATTCTGGTAGGAAGGTTGACTCATGTAGCCTGAACTAGCCGTTGGGCCGGCGGAATACGTCGTCTGCGGTGCAGCAGAGTACGAAGTCTGAGATTGCGCGCCATATCCATATCCCTGCGCGGACGGTTGTGGAGGCCTGCTAACGCCGTAAGTTGGAGGGGTAGGTACACCTGGAACACCGGAATACGTGGGCGGCGCGCCAATGGGCTGGTTGCTCGAGGCTACCTGACGGGGCTTGAAGCCGGCAAAGGCATGAGTTGAGGCGTGTATGCTTGGAGGTGGACGCGGCGGGAGGCTAGAGGTCCCGGGTGGTGGTGGATAAGACATACCCTTTTATATTCCTTCTATGGAGAAGGTCTCTTCTCTTGTGATATCAGTTGAAGTATTGATGATTAACACTAGCTACCTAGGTAGTGGCAGTGTTCGTGGATTGATGTTGAGAGAAGAGGTGGATTGGAATGAAGAGGTCGTGATGGCGGCGTTCAAGGAGAGAGTTGGCTACTCATCGTTGTAAAATTTGGCGCGGTTGTTTGTTTGTGTTGAACTTCCTAATTTGGCCTTGCAGTCAACGTGACTTTAAATCTGTTTGATGCCTTAACAACACATCAACACATCCGCCCCGTCTCGAGGCTGTTGAATCTTCCCCACAGATGGGAGCTGTGAACTTCATAAAACACTTTCACACTTCACAATCAATCGTCTTTTGACAGCAGAACTTGCATAGGACTATCCACTGACTAAGAGGTCGGTAAGAAGGTAGTTATCGGTACACCGCGGGAGCTACGGGTATCAGCTGTGTTACAACTGTATTACCTGAGCTCAAGATTGCTTACTGCAGCATCCCGCAGCCTGCTAAGATACCAGCGTATGACGTAGACTTGCACCAAAAGTTGAGGGATAGTGCGGGTTTACTCATCAGATTGGGCACCTTTTTGAAGGGATTAGCAATTGATTACTCTCGTCAACATGCCGATTATCTGAAAAGACATTCCGCCGATAGCCTAGCGAACGGTTTGCGTCTTTTAGGCTGACCGGGGAGGGGCCTGGCAAGAACTGTCCATCGAACAGGCTAGCGCCATTGGCCCAACTAAGCAGTTTTTATGGCATAGGATTCACGCAATTTAATCCATACCAACGCCGTTTCTGTGTTTCTGTGTAGTGGGGGCGGGGCAGATGTGATTTTAGAGTATCTCAGCACATCTGTGATATGGCTATATCCGCCGGTTATAGCTCAATCCCATACTGAACTGGCTGGCTAGCTAGGGCCCTGAGAGGGAGAAATTTTTTTTATGAATCCAATGGCCATTCCGGCACCGTGAATCCTAGGTGCCCTTTGCCATCGTGGAAATATTTTGCCCGGCCGAATGTTGGGATACGGCCGTCCAGAAATCGCGCTTGATCGCGTGGGATATAAGCAACTTCCACTATTGCAATTGCAATAGCAATCCATTTCTGTACCTCATTCCGGCATAAAGCTGGCAGCCACCGAGAAATCGTTTCGTCTCGGATATCTCGAACCGGAATGATACATTACAATGTGCAGCTTTCGGAGTGGGACTCGAGTCCAAGCAGTCACTGTAGCCGGTTTCCCAACGTAATCGATATAATCCGTGATTCCTAACCGCTGCAACGGCACCCCTACAGGATTCGGGGATATAGTAATCTACCGGAATCAAACCTCGTGTTAGCTTATGGCTGAGAGGGGTTAGCTAGTTGGTTATTAAGTACAGTGCATACTTACATGCTGTAGTTGATATCACAGTAAGGTTTGGCGGTGGTTGAATTCGGGCCGATAGAAAGTATATAACGGTGCCGCAGCCCAGCGTCTGCTCACGTCTGCTTCCAACTCCGTTCTCTACCTCTATTCCTCACCAACATCACCATCATCAAAACCACTTCTTCAAGCATCAATCAACAGCGTCGACGGAGCTCGATTGCACTGCCAGAACCCCTGTCTAGCTCGTAATCGCAATCTTCTAATTCAAAAGTACCTCCTTCACAATGTCGGAAGCAGTGTAAGTAACAGCTCCTCCTCCTCCCTCTTTCATACCGTCGTCGGTGATGCCCGGATACCCTCTCCACCGTCTCCTAGTTGCTTCTAGGACCCTCCTATTCCGTGCCTATGCTTCCTCCTCCCCTTCTTCTCTAACATCCCACTCACCATGTCCGGCCTTTCTTCTGGCCCGGATTCGATACGCTTGTAGGCGAGCAAGTCATGAGCAGACATTGGCTAACGCGAAGGTGCGGCTTGCCGGTATTGCCGGCGGCTTTACACACCACGATACACCTAGTGGCGGTCCGTATTCTCCCTTCCTATGCTCTAGCTATCATTCCTGTGAAGTTCGACGCCTTCGCGGACACCGGGGCCGATGACGTCTACCCCGCCCCCACCACACAACGCAATTTGGAGGGGGCTGCAGCCGGTAGACGGAGCTCGACAGGTTGAGATTTCCGTCTCAGGGAGCTACCTGAGACCTATGAAATCCCAATTGAAGCTCCAAATTCGAATCCCCTTCGCAAATATCCCGATACCTCTGCGAAACCGGAGCATGCTGACAGTGGGGGTCACAACACAGACTTCGGCCTCATCGGCTTGGCTGTTATGGGTCAGGTAGGTTCTCTAGCTTCCCATTGCGTATTCGGAGTGGTCCCGGAGAATCCGGGAAGACATCCTGAAGGCCTTGTTAACATTTTCTTTGTATGTAGAACTTGATCCTCAATGGTGCAGACCACGGTAATTTCCCCGTAGTAGAACCTTCACGTCATCGACACGGGAGTATCTAACAAAATGTCAAAGGTTTCACCGTCGTTGCTTTCAACCGAACGGTTAGCAAGGTCGACCATTTCCTTGCAAATGAGGCCAAGGGTAAGTTGTCATAATAGTTCTGTTGTATTTTATTGCTGTGCTAAAATATAACGAATGATAGGCAAATCCATCGTTGGAGCTCACTCCATTGAAGACCTCTGCAAGAAATTGAAGAGGCCACGCAGAATCATGCTTCTCGTCAAGGCTGGCCCTGCTGTTGATGACTTTATCGAAGCTCTCATCCCATTTTTGGAGAAGGGTGACATCGTCATCGATGGCGGTAACTCGCATTTCCCCGACTCCAACCGAAGAACAACATACCTCGCCGAGAAGGGAATCAGATTCGTCGGAGCTGGTGTTTCTGGTGGTGAGGAGGGTGCCAGAACTGGCCCTTCAATCATGCCCGGTGGTAATGAGGAGGCCTGGCCCTACATCAAGGATATCTTCCAGGGTATCGCTGCCAAGAGCGACGGCGAGCCTTGCTGCGAATGGGTCGGTGACCAAGGTTCCGGCCACTTCGTCAAGATGGTTCACAACGGTATTGAGTATGGTGACATGCAGCTCATCTGCGAGGTAGGCTCAAAATTAGTCCTTACCGAAACTAGAACCATGTGCTAACATTTGTTGTATTTTAGGCCTACGATATCATGAAGCGTGGTCTTGGTTTGTCCAACAAGGAGATCGGAGACGTCTTCACAGAGTGGAACAAGGGTGTTTTGGACTCCTTCCTCATCGAGATCACCAGGGATATCATGTACTACAACGACCCTGCTGACGGCACGCCACTTTTGGACAAGATTCTCGACTCTGCTGGCCAGAAGGGTACCGGCAAGTGGACTGCCATCAATGCTTTGGATCTCGGTATGCCGGTCACCTTGATTGGTGAGGCTGTCTTTTCTCGCTGCCTCTCTGCCCTGAAGGCCGAGCGTGGCCGTGCTGCCGAAACTCTTGAGGGACCTCAGATCCCACCTTTCGCTGGCGACAAGAAGGCTTTCATTGCCGACCTTGAGCAGGCTCTCTACGCCTCCAAGATCATTTCTTATGCCCAAGGATTCATGTTGCTCCGTGAGGTAAGATCCTCTTGCTCGAACTCACAAGACTACTATTACGGCCGCTAATAATTCTTATAGGCCGCCAAGGAATACAAGTGGAAGCTCAACATGCCCGAAATCGCTCTCATGTGGCGTGGAGGTTGCATTATCCGATCGGTTTTCCTTAAGGACATTACCAAGGCTTTCCGCAGCAATCCATCCCTCGAGAACTTGCTTTTCGATGACTTCTTCAACAAGGCTATCCACAATGCTCAGGGTGGCTGGAGACGAAGCATCATCAGGGGTATTGAATTGGGCATTGCTACTCCTTGTTTCTCAACTGCTTTGGCTTTCTACGATGGATACAGGAGCAAGGTTCTTCCAGCCAACCTGTTGCAAGCCCAGAGAGATTACTTCGGTGCGTATTTAGACCCCTTTCTTTTATGAGTGATTGATAGTACTAACGGCAATTATGCTACAGGTGCCCACACTTTCCGTATCCTCCCAGAATACGCCAGCGAGACCTTGAAGGAGGGTGCCGACATCCACATCAACTGGACCGGCCGTGGCGGTAACGTCAGCGCTTCGACCTACCTTGCTTAAGCCTTCCGCCACAATATGTCACCTTTTTGCATCACGGAACCTCGTGATACAAATTGACATTTATCTTTGGTCTAATTTGAAGAACGAAAAAACGAACCAGGAAAACGGAATTGTTCTTCTTTTTTTCTTTTGGGTAATCAAAAATGAAGCGGATAGCTTTTAACTGGATTTTTCTACTTTTCTTCGGCGACATGTGTCCTTACCAGGCTATTAACACACTCTATTATGTCGCTGCTCCTTTTCTCCCTCCCTCCCATGTTCAAAAGAAATTTATTAGTGGACTTTTTCTTTTTTTTCCTAATTTCTTTTTCTCTTCTTCTTCGCTTTTTTACCAAAGGGTTCCTATGGGATTTTTCAAACTTTTTTTTGTCTATAGGAGCAAAATGGAATTCGGGTTTTTCTGAAGTAAGCGGACCGAGACTTTACATAAAATAGTATTTGACAAGGTGATGAGAAGGTTCAAGCAAACAGTGAGTAGAATGTAATTCATGCTTTAGAGATCCGAGATGAAGATGTGTCTGGGTTCGCTTGGGGCTTCTCCAATATTTAGAAGATCTAGATATCTAGTGCTGGCCCTATAATTATAACTGGAAACAACATAATGGCATTAATATACCCTGCCCCTGTGATCCCTGGAGAGGAATCGCTGACTATACCTTAAAAGGAGCAGTTTGGCCAATACATCTCCTCTACATTGCGTCGATCGATGAATTCCTTGTAGTCTAAGGGCACACGAAATTCCTTGTATATATAACATATATAGCGTATATAACCCGGAGGTACAAACTTGACGCGCTATCTAGATCTGCCTACAACCACTAGAGTTGAGGCAGCAAGGTATCATGAGAACGAGTGAACGGGAGCACGACTATTCTATTTTGTATGGCGTGTTCTGTAATTATACAGAAAAGGATGAGTAGCATATGAAGTGAAAAGAAAAGAGGTTTTGCCAGACTGTCGACTGTAAGCTTAGAAGGATTTTTTAAAGTCCGCAAGTCAAATTGCATTGCATTCTAAAAGTCAGCTAACTTCTCATTAACCAACTACTATTGATCAATATAGGGACCATATGGTTTTAAGGGAGAGGATTTAAAGGTGACTCGATTGAGAAACATATGGATTGTATAATAACGTTAATGTAGTAGTATCTTCTGTGATATGGTAATACTGGAAGCAGTGGGCCACGGGGTTTATGCGGCCTTAAGAGTCACGTGTTTGGATCACGTGCAACATTCCCTGTCCTAGAATAAAATACAACAAAGTCAACGCACCATTCGAAATCCAACATCACTATTTCTCGTTGAGATCTATCATAAAGGTTGAACTTATCACGAAAAGAATCTATTTCAATATCTGTTATTAAGCAATTTTTTAGTAGAATTGGCCGGCTCACCAGCTCTAAAGGTAGTCTTCGGGGTATTGTTCTTACTCGCAACGGCAACCCACATCTAAACCTATTAATATACTTCTTGATCTCCGGAAGAAAATTTCATGTCTTCGGCAAGTAAACATAAAGAGAATAATAATCCTATGATATTCGCGGGTGTTCGATATAGGATCTCAAGAACCCCTTTTCGTATCGGAGAATTGATAGCTATATACATCGGGACCCGTAGAGTGACCTCGCTATTAATTCTCATTCTAGAACGGCGTTTGGATTAAAATGCGGAAACATCTTTTAGCATAGCCCTAGGACGTTCTTTGTCCTAAAGTATTGTGAATTTCGTAGTTGTAGTTTTAATCTATTAAGGTAAATCTCCGGCAGCCAGCGGAACAATTCCTAAAGCAAGTAAAGGAGCTGTTACTCTAGAGGGGACTTGGGCGAGAATTTGAATATCAAGACCCGTCCTGAATAGCAGCCGATGGCGATAGCGTTTGGCGCGGTAGTATAATGGCGTGGGGCGCGATCCTGCGGTAGCCGAAGGACATTTCGGCCGTTCCAAGTGATCCACTTGTTATCAGCGCTTAATCTATAACCGTGATGCTGGGGCTCTCCAATGATTACATTTAATTTTGTATTTGAGCTTGACGATATCCTCAATGAGATATCTCCTGCCCTAGTGCTACATAAAAGATGCGAGCCAGTAGTATCGAACGTTAGCCTCTCGGCAAAACCGTCGATTTTAGACGTGTTGAGACACTCGCCGCTGACATGCCAGATCTTGATTTGGTTGTTTATATGTCCTGTCGCTATCCATGTGCCATCATTCGAGAGGGCAATGGATGCAATCGATGGGATCCAACTATTGTTAATGAACTCTGCGATGCAAACGCCACTGGTGTTCCAAATCTTGGCCGCGCCGCCATACGACCCTGATACTATCTGCGTGTTATCATTTGAAAAAGCAACTGAGGAGATCGCATTGCAATGGCCGAGGAGTGTCGTTACACAAACGTAGGTGCTGTCGCTGGTATCCCAGATCTTGGCTGTCTTGTCGCCTGAGGCCGATACCATCCATAAGCCGTCATTTGAAAAGGCGATTGATGTGACGATACGAGTATGGTCGTAGAGCGTTTGGATGCAGGCCCCGCTAGTATCCCAGATCTTGATTGTGCCATTGCTAGACCCTGATGCTATTTGAGTACCATTACCCGAAAAGGCGACCGACGAGACCTCACTACTATGGCTATCAGGAGTTTGTTCGCAGATGTGAGTGGCACCAGTATCCCAGATCTTGACTGTGCCGTCATCTGATCCCGACGCTATTCGTGTACCGCACTCCGAAAAGGTGAGCGAGGCGACCCAGCCGCTATGGCCGGGAAGCGTTTGTAAGCAGACGCCACTAATAGCATCCCAGACCTTGATCACCCTATCAGATGATCCTGATGCTATGCGTCTGTCATCATTTGAGAAAGCAATAAATATCACCCGCCCGGTGTGGCCGTCAAGCGTTTGCGTGCAGGCGCCGCTAGTGATATCCCAGATCTTGGCCGTGTTGTCATCAATATCAAATGCTGATGCCACCTGTGTGCCGCTGTTTGAAAAACTGATGGCTGAAACCCCGCCGACACCGGTAAAGCTTTTAAGTCTTTGCATCCATGTTTCCCCGGTGGCATCCCAGACCCTGATTGCGCCGTCCCTTGATCCTAATGTTATCTGTGTATCGTCATTTGAGAAAGCGATCAGATAGACAGCTGCACTGCTGTGATCCATACATCTACGTTCAAAAGTGTTGCTGGTGATGTTCCAGATCATGATGGCTCCTTTTTCTAACCCTGTTACTACCCGTGTACCATCATTCGACAGAGCGGCAGATTTTACACCTTCAGCACCGTACTGCAAGCGTGTATTCCGAGCAGTGTCCCAAATCTCAATCGTTGAATAATCCAACCGCGATACGACCCGTAAACCGTTATTCAAGAAACCAAATGCCAATGTTTCGCTTCCGAAGCGCTGCAGCTGATTGGACTTATCGTTGTGTGGGGTTTGCAACGTTTGTGTGCAGGCACCGCTAGCTATGCTCCATATTTTAATAACCCCGTACGTTGAACACGCTGCGATACTTCTTTCGTCATTTGAGAAAGCGACAAATCCGACGTCACTGGCATTAATATGGAGTGTCTGGATGCAGGCCCCCCAATTCGCTTCGACAACAGGTTTCGTGGTGATCCAGCCTATTTCCTGGTCCTGGAAGAGCCCTCGCACTAAACTGTGGGTGGGGCTGAAGACAAGGGCCGACGAGTATACTTGCAGAGGGGTATTCTCAATAATATGTTGGCTAGACAAGATAAATCGATGCGCGTCAGAGACCAGATGAAAAAGTTGGGTGGTAGACGAAATTTTCTGAATACAGCAATTAGTATCGATCTTAAGTTTTCTACACTAGTTAATAGGTGATAGCTAACCTTAAGCAAGCCGGAGAGCTTAATTATAGTGTCTGGGATCTCTTTTATAAGGCTTAGAGCTTCTAGCCAGTGAAGGAGATGTTCTCTTAGAAACCCATCAACGTCGCTAAGACCTTCCCCATCACCACTGCTCTCGATCCCGCAAAAATGGTCAACCCAGTAGCTAAATGCGTAGAGAATGGGGGTTAGTGGATCTGGGTTTGGGGGTTCGATTTCGTCAATAGAACGACCTGGATCCCGTAAGCTATAGACGTCTCTTCGCAGTACCTTCTGCATGACCTTGATCGACCGTAGTAACATTCGTCGATGCTGCTTTTCTATGCACCCGTCGGGGAATATCTTCATTCTCGCGTGTTTCACAAGGTAGTCTTTTGCCGATTGATGAACGAAGAAAATGGTGTTTTCTCGAAGTACTAGAAAAGAGCCACATTCCGCTATAATATCCTCGAGCTCCGGTAAAGATCCGTCATCGTCATCGGGGTCAACGCCGGGAATGTCGATAAAGGATAGCAGTTCTTCTAGCACGATGGGCCGACATGTGACTGAGACAACGGCCAGTATACTTTTGCAACACTCGGCATCATCTGAGCGGCAGACTTGGTCCATCATCCGGCTGTAGAGCTCATCGAGCCCTGGTGGAAATTCCTTTAACGCCCCCCGAACTTTCCGGGGAGTGACATTGTAGAGCTTTTGACAAGCCAATGATACCCAGAGGAAGGTGTCGTTTGCATTCGACAACAAGTAGCGCTGGACCTCATCTCGCAAATTATTGTTGTATTTATGTCGCGCTGCTAAAAATTCTACTTTATACCCAATGTATGCTTTGACAGCTGCGGAGATGGATTCATGGTTCAGTTCAAGGCACAGCCTAACTTTCCCTGTTGCGTTATCGAGGTCCTTTTGGATGCTTGGCCAGTTGCGACTGGAGATGATCCACTTGGCGCGTGAACTTGCAGACGGCTTCAGGACGTCGACGATAAAATTAAGAAGCTTCGGCAGATCTATCGTACACTCGTCGAGGGCATCGATGACCAGGTACGTGCTCTTCAGGCTGGGATCTTGTAAGATGTTGGCGAAGATTTCGGATAATGCGTACCAGGCATTGACATCCTCGAATAGTTTCCTGCCAGCACGGTCGTACTCCTTGCGCACGTGTGAAATGAGCATCGGTTGCTCCTCCACGAGTAAGTAGATGAGACCACGCAGGACGGCTGTGGCATTGTTGATGCGCGCATCCGTGGCCTGGCAGAAGAAGAACGAGATGTTTTTCGTTGATTCCGTACCGGGCGCTGACTGTTTTAACTCTTCAACAATACCACAGAGGAGCATGGTCTTGCCCTTGCCCGGGTCACCTTTGACCCAGAGTACTCGACTCTCTTCGTCGTTATGCCATCGTTTAAAATCGGCATTGTCACGGATCCAGATGTATGAATCCGCTAACAGGCCACCCTTGGTGTTCAAGATGCGTGTCTTGTCATGGTGGGGATTGGTCGCTCGGAGATCCTTTAGACAGCGAGCGTCTTGGTCGTTATCGGAACTATTGGCCCCAATTATCAGGTCCCTGCCCACAGAGAAATTTCCAGAGCCGGAGTTTTGAACACCCTCGCCTTGAAAGACGGATTGGGCAGCATACTCGGGGTTAGAAGTCGGGGGAGGTGTCGTTAGCGTCAGTCGCTTTCCGGGTCCAACTAACGGCTGGCTGGCTCGGCGCTTGTGCTTGAGGTTAATATCCATGGTATAGCATCGCGCGCGCTAGCCTGCTGGGCTGTGGATATTACGTTTCACCAAGTTAAATTTATTGATAAAGAATTCGAATCTTCGTGATGGCTGCCTCTGTGAAATATATACCCCTCAGCTCTGGACCAGTCGATGCCTTGGTTTGCCTTAGCAAGGCTACGCAAATTGCATTAAGGACCAACTGGCGCGCGCCAGCTGCGCCAGTATATTATTCCTGCAATCCCACAAGGATCCTGCATAACTGTATGCATACGTGCCACCTCCACTTCAGAACTTACTAGACCTCCATTTCGCAGCCAGCGCCACAAATATGAATATAAAGTCAACTGGGTATCGCAGTTTAACCGTTCTTCTCTTTCTCCCCTCCTTTTTTTTAAAAAATAAAATACCAGGTAACAAAGTAAACGATAAGACGTTTGAAAAACAATCAGAACAATAGCAAATAACGATGTCGAACGGAAACGGCTATTCTTACGAAGACTACAATGTAGCGATAATTACCGCCATCGACTACGAGATGAGCGCCTTTCGCTACATGCTCGACCGCGAACACCCTCGCCTACCCACTAAAAAAGGCGACTCAAACATGTACGTCCTCGGCGAGCTCAATGGCCATAATATTGTCCTAGCATGCCTTCCAGGCAATCAAGGAAAAGGCGCCGCTGCTACAACCGCCTTAAATATGGCCCGCACGTTTCCTTCTATCGAGTGGCGGTTTCTTATCGGTATTGGAGGCGGGGCACCTAGCAACAAACACGATATACGTTTGGGCGACGTGGTCATCAGCATGCCCGAAGGCTCGCATGGTGGTGTAGTCCAATACGACTTAGGAAAAGCCACTGAAGACGATTTCCAGCTCAAAGGATTCCTAGTTCCTCCACCCACCATCCTGAGAAATGTCGCGCAGATGATGAAGTCCGACCACCTAGGCAGGAGAAACAGGGTAGATGAATTCGTGTCGGCAATGATGCAAAGGACACCGGACCTTTCGATATTTAGTCGCCCGTCGGATAAACCTGATATCCTATATGATGCAGGTTACCGGCACGTCTCCGGCGAAGCCACATGCGCAAAGTGTGATTCGGCGAGGACTGTGTACAGGTCGCGTCGTAGAGTCGAAGGCTCTGTGATACATTACGGGCTTATAGCGTCAGGGGATCGAGTCGTGAAGAGTGGAACAAAGAGGGACAGGACTACTCACGATGTTGGCGACATACTTTGTTTCGAGATGGAAGCAGCTGGGGTTGCGACAGAGTTACCTTGCATTGTCATCCGTGGCATATCCGATTATGCAGACTCTCACAAGAACGACAGTTGGCACTATTATGCGGCTGCTGTAGCTGCCGGAGCCGCCAAGGAGATGATTTCCTATCTCGATCCGAGCCCGAGGGTCCCTTCGGCCGGCGCAGCAACTTCCCTTGCTGGCGGTGGGTCGATTTCTCGATCTGACTTTCGAGGTACAGGAATCCAACATTCTGGGTCAGGATCATTTTCGGTTGGGAGAGACATGCGCATTGGGAGATAACTTTGTAGCAGTCAATTCGGTGGCAGTCTCTATATAATTAGGTTTGCATATTGTAACGGTGCGGAAATTTTGATCGGGTTTTGGTGTATATTTGAAGCGGGAAGGGGCCGGGGTATATTTCGTATATCACCCTGCTGGTAATCTTTTAGGACTGTTGCATGTTGTTTTAGAGTTTAATTGGTTAGTTAACGGTCTTCGAATTCACAAATCGTTCTATGATGTCCTTCCGTATGGCATTTGAAAACATAATTTGGCCACTGCAAACCTATGCAAGTCTAAATTTGATTATCTAGAAAGCATCAAAATAAACCATCGTCCATCCATAACCAACCAGGACCCTCTTTCGAAACCAGCCCCTAGCTAAACCTGTGTTAAAAAATATTTAAAGATTAGATATAATGTACCTCCGGCACAAAATCCCTAAAATTCGGCAACATCAAATTCCTAGCCTCCGCAGTCGCATCTGTATCCTTCCCAACCGCTGTACAAGTCACCCCAAACCTAACCCACGACTGTACATCCTCAATCTTCCCTTCATACCCACTCTTATAAGAATTAGCAGGTACATGATAAAACACGAATCGACAGAGCCATATCGAAACCCAATTAGGACGCTGAAATAATGGTACATCGGTAAATTTGAGGAATGGGAGAAGGTTCGGTGGGATATATTCTTCAGGTCCGCGTTCTATTCCTTCCCATAGGCCGTCCGCTTCGTCTAAGATACGGCTTCGAGACTTAATGATCCCCCAGTTTTGGAACGATATGCGACATTTGAAGTTATAGTATACGGGGTTGAGAAATGGAACTATTGAGAAAATGGGGTTGTAGCGGTGGTATAGGAGTTCAATTTCCGTTGCGAGTTCAGCGGAAACCTTTTCTCGGTCCTTGTCGGATACGTTATCACCGGTTGGTTCTTGGTATTCGATGGCCAAAGGGGCTGCTCTTTTCCAAAAGCGGTAGAGGATGTTGAGGAAGAGTGGGGTGAAGACGTCCGGCTTTGGTACGTATCGAGATCGTTTGGCTCTCTCTGTGGTATCACGGGGATCTAGGCCGGTTGTGCTGAAGTATTTTAATGGCCCTGGGGTCGAAGTTATTATGGAATTCCAGGATTTGCAGACTAGACGGCAGGTTGTGAGGAGGAAGATTGGTTTTTTGTAGAGGAGGATGTCTTCTAGGATTTCCGGAGGCATTGTAGACATAGAGGCTACTGGGATGCTTCTTCTGCTAGGTCTGGGTACGGGGGCAGTACTAGGACTGGACGATAGCTGGGCTGCCATTGTTCAATTGCTAGCCAGGTCCCAAATTGATAATAGTACCTTATTTCTATAGGAGGGTACCAGAGTCTTTAAATTTGTGTCTCTCTAACTGGGATCAATTGAGTGGTGCCAAAAATGATACCAAGAGGGTGTTCGGTGCCTGGAAAGGCGATCCTAACGATATCTCGAGATCTCGTGTAACGGTGTTTGAAGTCTTTTAGGAGGACCTAGCAAGGAACGTTCAAGAGCAGGTATTTATATTCTAAAGAGAGCCGAATCCAGCTGAATCCGCCAATGGCTATGCTACAGTGCACTTTTGGAACGCTGAAGGCGCCTAGGCTTAGAACCAAGAAGAAGCCTAGACTGTTGCATTTTGCATAACAACACGGCTGCTGGCATTGATGTATTGTGTATTGCGGAAGCTATTTCAGTCTGGGTTACGAGACTGAAGCTATTCGACTTGAAGATATGTAATCCAGGAGTGTGTTCCCGTTCGCTTTTTGAAGACGTATTTTAATAAATTTGAGAATGGTAGGATCACTATTTACAAATTATAGAACAGGTAATGGTGAGGACATGGGGATTGGGAATTCATCGTTTGGGATCAATCTCCCATCGGCCCGGTAATGGGAAGATTAAGAGCGTCGGCTATTCGCTCTAAGGGTTGCGACCCGTTGATATAACTAGTCGCGTCGTCGTAGCCAGTACTGCCGTATACTATAGGGCTTCGGCCACGCACGCTGCGATGGCCATATTTTGGGGGGGGTTATCCCAACCCCAGCCTGGATATCGTGAGGGATAGGCCTATGATGCCACGAGGTTGTTCCTGCGAGGCTAACAACCTCAACGTGTGGAAAGGAACGGATTTGAGTGGTATCACTCATCCAGTATCTACCTCCTATTCTGGAACTTATCAAGAGGTGAATGCCCCTCTATTATTTGATCAAAGACCGACTTTGCATCGCGGCTGTACAATGACCGCGTCGGTATGTGGCGCCGGAGTGTAAGGCCGGGCCACTGTGGGGCCAAACGGCCAACGGGGGACATGGGAGGCGCAACATATTGCTTTTGATGGCTTTGGAGGGGCGTACCCTCATTCGGGCCTCGTGTATTGGGGTGCCGGCATCGACAGAATGCGGTCGTAAAGGCCAGGATATCGATCAGATATCCAGTTTCCTCATCAAACGCCAGAAAAACAGAAAGGCGTATCGATGCATCGCGAAGCCCGATGGGGTATAGAAGGGAAAGAGTGGAGGATGGAGCTCCGACTCCCGAGAATGCGTAGGTCGGATGCTGCATATTGCAGTGGGCTGCCCGAGCAAGGGAATTCTTCGGCCCCATAGCTCGAGGGCCGTTGCACCACATTCTGATAGGCACCATGCATCCCGTTGCATGTTGTCTGGAGTTCGGAAGTAAGAGATCCCTGGTTTTGTGGTGAAACTGGATAAGAAGCAACATTAACGAATGCAATGAAGGAAAGAAGGATGGGAAGATAGTGAATAGTACCGAGTGGTAACCCTTCTGAAATCCCAGGAGGTTTGAATATAATTGTTGGTGGTCTTCTCCTTCGAGTAGCTAGCTTATCAACCATGACGATAATGAACTGAATCAATATTTGTGGATTGTAGAGCTGCTCTGTCTACCTTAAGTATCTTCAAGGTTTAATGCTCTTTTTGGTTACCGAAAAATGTCTGAAGAATGAAGTCCATTCGGTGATATAGCTGGTATATACAATGAAGAGGGAAGGAACGAAGAGGGGGTATTGCAAAAGGAAAGATGTAGGAAGCGACGAGGGGAACAGTGACGTAGGAGGGGGTCAGAGGAGAGGCCGAGAAGGGCAGGAGGGGGCAACGAGGAGGGGACTTTCCCTCGCTCGAAAAAGTGACGACTATAAAAGGCGGCCCCTCTTCCCCGCAGTATTTCTTTCTTTCTTTCTTTCTTCTCTTCCATCTACCCCTCCAAACCCCCACACTTGTCAACCCGTTGCATACCAAACAACGTCCAGAGAACCAACCAACTTCTTGTTTAGCCTCGATCACGTTCTCTCTCTCGTGTTCGTCAACAAACCATCAGACAGACAGATAAGTACCTTCTTCTAGTCACAATGGCCCGTTGCAAGTCTCTTTCTCCGGCTATGCTGGTCGTCCACTTCCTATTGGTCCTCTTGTTCTCGTCCTTGGTCATCTCTCTTCCGGCCGGCGGCCCTATCAAGAAGGGCAAAGATCAAGTCGAAGGACCAAAGAAAGGTAAAAGTCCTATCGACCAGTTCAACGATGTCGTCCGCGGTTTCCACAAGATTGGTAACCCAACGAAACCCCATCCTCGTGCTGCTGGTCCTCCACCTCCCTTCCATACCCGTATCCCTGGTCCCATCGACCCTCCATCTGGTGCGCCTCTCTCTGGCAAAGCTGTCGATTCAACTCTCAAGGAACACGCCCGCGACTTGCTGGCCAACTGTACCAAGAGAGGTATTGATATCCTCGGCGATATCCCTTCCGACGCCAAACAAGTTCCCGCCGGCCACCCAGACTTCCCATTGAAGCCCCGTAACGGTATGGTATTCGAGAACATGACCTTTGTCTACACCTTCGAAGCCGACTCGGACGCTTCCCTTTGGGCCTCGGCACAAGTGTTGACCAGCCAATTCCCGGAGCTTGTCAACGGAACCGAAGCATACCAGAAGGTTCTCAAGAAACGTCAAGCCATCAGAGCCGATCCTGGCGTCGGAGTCGAAGTTCGCGGACCCGCTGGTGCCCTTGCTCAACAAGGAAAGAAAATCGGCATTGGTATGTGGGAAGGAGGCCGTCTCGACTGGACCACGAACCCCCAGCCATGTCAAGGAAAAGGTAAGTTGGCCATCCTCCCGTTGTAGCTCCTTTCATAAGAAGCCAGTGCTAACCATCGTCGTGTCCCGAAGGATGGTGGATCGAAACGGTCCAACACGACACCATGTACCTGGCCACTATTCCGACCTGGAGTGTCGGAGTTAGCTATCGAGCACTTGGAGGCTACGACTACGAACGACTTGAATTCCGTACTCACGCTGGATCAGGCAAAGACACAAACTGCCAGGACATCCTTTACTCGGCAGGACAACGCACCCCGGCCAGCTGCTGGCGCCACGGAAGCAAGGCCGCCAAATGCTTTATTTTGTTGCAGAATCCGACGTGGAAGGCTCCCAATCAAACTTGCCAGAACGGAGTTTGCACGAAAGCCTCAAAAGGTGGTAGCAAGTAGGTTGGTGTCGACGTCTAACTTTTTCTTTCTTTCTGATGGATGATGAAGGTTGTTTGAGGGAAGAAGAGATTCCACTTCTTCTTCCAGGGCTGCTTTAATAAATGTTTCCCCTCTGCAAGGTTGTTTTTACGGCAACTTTTTGTTTTGTTCTTTCCGCACTCTTATCACGCTGCTGCTCTACGCTCCTCTGCACGTCGCCCCTGCTCATCCAAATGGCAGACTGTGCGGGCAGCAAGTGTCTCATTGCATTGTGGCCTACCGTTAGTGGGGGTTCTATCGCTCGTTTTTACTTCTTCCTTCTTTCTTTACTGGTCTGGACTGCTATTACCTGCAGCAGCACTAGACAGATTCTTTCTTACTTCGATGGAAGAACTATTACTTTACTGGGAATGCAAGATCGTTCAAGCTGTAAGATGATATAGATGAGGTCTTCTCTCGTAAGGTAGAACCCTATCACCGCTGGGTCCAAGGGTGTGGTAACCGTATTGACGCTCGTCCATCTCTCCGTAAATCTGTATACAATGGTATCCGCGCGCGACATGATATCTTCCCCAACTTCCACACTTGCGTTGATAGTGTGGCATTCTAGTACACCCCTGCCTAATAGATGTACCAATGGCATCATCGATAATAAGGAGGTGAAGATGATGATGATAACGTTAAATTAAAGTGCCTAAGTATGTATATTACGTGGAAGTGGCCAATATTTGCATCGGTGGTATTCGATCAACTGAAAGCAAGGATTCATTGGAAAGACAGTCAACTAGACTGCTCGATGTATATGTACAATGACGCCCCTCTGAACCGGGGCTCACCAATTAGAAAAAAAGGAGAAAGGAACCATGTAGAGTGTTAACAAACTGCTCTTCAAGCAATCTAAAAGCTTTGCATTTGCAAGTCTTACAGAATTCGAAAGTCAAAAAGCACGAAAACGCCCTGAAACTCCAACCGTCCACTAATTCCCTATCGTAAACCTCGACACTCTTTATTCCGAATTAAAAAAAAAAAAACACCCATCTAGTACGAGGCAGATTGAAACCTCTTTGTTTTGCTGTCCAAAGTTCTTTTTATCTGGACAAGGCATCATCCCTTGACCACCCAGTATTCTTCAAATGCGCAATCCCCTTCCCAGGATGTGGCTTCGTCGGATCCTCATACTCGGTCATAAACGGATTAGGATCCAGATCCCCATCCAAATTCGCAAGTGTATGATTAACCTCCCTATGCTTCGCCTCATCCGCTCTGATATAAAGCAACATATCTCGAATCGAGGCACCGGGGTTCATCTTCCAGTAATCCAGAGCTATCTGGGGGGCCGTCATATTTTCAAATCCTGGGAGTTTTCCGGCGTCGATGTCGGAGATGGCGCGGGTGTAGGTTATCACGGCTTCTTCTTCGAGGTAGCCGACGAAGCGGTGGCAGGTTCGGGGCGAGAGAAGGTAGGAGAGGAAGAAGGCGTTGTAGAAGACACCTTGGGCACCAATGATCATGAGACGCATGAAGAGGCCGGGTTGGTGCATTTTGAGGAAGGTTAGAAGGTGCATTCCTGTATAACGTTAGCTATATCTTCCAATTTACGCGGTGTCAGGGTAATTAATGGGAAACAACGTACTCTCATTATACCCTTCTTCAAGAAGAGTCTCAATCCACCCATTATCCCTCCTCAAACTCCTGATCGACTTCAAATGTCGCAGCGTACCAGCCACAAACCCAGGAACACCAGCAATACTCTCCAAAAAGATAAACCTGATCATCCACTTCTTCTCCGTCATGGCGAATTGAGTTGCATCCTTAGGACTCTTCTCGCCAGACGCAATCTTAGGATCGTGTTTATACCCCGTCGCAAGATCAAACATGCCTCTGAGGAATCTAACAGCGTTGATGGCAACCTTGTCCGAGAAGCTTTTGGCATCACGATGTGCGATTTCGATATCTGCCATTTGCTTTTCCGTGTAGATTGGATGAGGCCATGATTGCTTGGTTTCCCGTTTGTGGGATTGAGTAGGGGTGATTTGGAGGGATTGGGTGGTTTGGATTGGAGCCTTTGAAGTGAAACTGAATGAACGGACCTGGAGAGGCTGGGTTAGAGAAGCGCCGCCGTGGTATTGGCACAGAACCACCGAGATCCGGGCGGTGGGGAGCTGGTAAGCCAGCGGCTTGATGCCGCCGACAGCACGGTAGGCGGTCTTCGCGACAATTGGGGACCGTGTGCTGAGCATGTGTGGAGGATGTGATTGTTAAAAGTGACAATTCTGCCGAAATGGTAGAACGCGGTGAGTTTTTTATAATGATGTAAATAACGCTAAGTTACTGTGGAAAGCGCGTTGGGTGTGTGGTATTTTAATATGGTGAACAAAGAAGCAGAAGAGTCGATGGAACTTGGGTGGCCGAAGACTTTTATACAAACTGGATTCCCCTTTAATTATTTTATTAGTCTCCCGGAAACGTCTATTTCCAAGGAGAAGATGCGATACACGAAATTGACAAAAAAGAAAAGGGTATTTCTATGCAGGAATGTGACCTCGTAATCACAAATTTTTTCATTCGTGAGTCCCCTCCAAAGTTGCATTTCACAAAATGCTAATCTAGCGGGCAATTCTGACGGAGGTCAAGTGCCACAAGGTCAGCTCTTAGCTCCCATCTCACACGGCCTTGCAGGGTTCTTTCTTGTCCTCCTCGGAAGGAACCGCTGCGTCTTGTGCCTATTTTGGGGAAACCTATCCGCTGGAAAACCAGCGCGCTTCGTCAAAGAAGGAATATTTCGGAACTCCGGGGACTACAGCTGTTTTGGACGGTGCAGGATGGGACTAATTCATGTGCATGCAGGCAAGGCCAACTGTTGGTTCGTCTCTGGATCCGGTCACCCAGGCGGCCTGGCTTACTATCCAAGCTGGTCTTGCAAAGAGGCGAGTTTTTCCGTACAAGAGTTCCGACTCAACGGTCCCGAAAAGACCCGAACTGTTGCTTACTCGAGCGGGCAAAACAGAGCAAAGTCGAGGCTCAGCCTAACAAGCATCCTCAAACAGAAACGCTGAAGCAGGAACTCACTTCGCTAAGGTTTTTAATTAGCAGTTGAAAATTTTTACGGGTCTTCTGACCCAATGATCTTGAGCTGGTTTCGAGATCTTGAATTTGGGCTTCAACAAACGGTTGAACCGGTGCAAACGGACCCCGCGGGCTCCTTTCAAGTGGAATCCACTTCAACTCGTAAACCTCGGAGACATTTCGCCTTGAATTAAAAAAAACTCAATTGGCTTCGTATCTTTACTGGCGGTTAACTGATAGAATATTCAAATTCTCTCAGGCTAGAATATATCGACGTATCATATCGAGCTAGAATTACAACTTCATCGGTGACATCACGACGAACCGGGGTCAATTGCTGACACATGCCGAATTTGACTCCCCCAAAAATCCCACACCAACACATTTCGCGCATTTATCTTGAACCGGACCAAAGGACTTCGATATCGGACCTTGATCTCAAGATACCGGGAAAAATAACTCTCACATGGGAATCCAAAGAGTTTCATAGTCGACTATCCATCCCGTTTCATCTGATAACCTAACATCTCGGGAGTTGACCAGATAGTGTGTGCGTTTCTACCTCGCGCCTCGGGTGACCTGTTTCATGCTGGACACCCATAACCGAAGCGTGCCGCCGGACTGCATGAAACTGACAGGTGTGCAGGGACCACCCACCTTTTTACTAGGGTTATCACGATATCGCGATCCTTGCGTAACTAGATCCGTTTTCTCGGGTTCGATGAAAATGCTCGAGCGTCTCTGATCTTTCTAGAACTTGAGGTCTCAGGAACCCGAACTTGGCTCGATGGCTATAGCGATATCGGACGAGACTTTTTCTTTTTTGGAGTGCTGATAGGTCGGATGGCCGGAGTTATCCTACTCGGATATCACATGGGTTGACTAATCTGCAGCTGCCGCGCTGAGTCAGAAGTCAAGCTTTCTGCACGTCGCGACATCTTCCGTCGAGTTTCTGTGCATGTTGACATCTCGACAAACACATGAAGTCCAAAAAAAATTCATTCTAATATTGTCTGTAAACGGACTTAAGACCGAGCTCTACGGCACATTTCTGGATCAATTGATTACATTGTCCATAATACTGCAAGTTATCTGATTATTAAATATTAGAGTTCTAGATCATTGAATATAAAAAGTCAGGCCATCATGATACCATTCGGTTGATTCTCGGTGACATTCAATTCGATCGCAAGATTTTTTTTATCTACATCTCCATTTCATATCGTCCCGTCACGAGGGAGCGCCGGGCGGCATATGCGTATCGAAATATAATTGACAAATACTCAATCGGTGATATTGACTTGCCTCCTCCGAGATTCATAGGACCTCTTCACAACGATCTCTCCCCTGAGCTCCTTGACAATATCTCCAGCCTTCGTCACCGTCTTCACTAACCCCACTCCAGTACCCGCGTACGTCGTCATCCTCGCATTGCCTTCTTCCCATCCTTTGTTCCCCGCCCCTTCCGCCGCTTTGTATAGCTTGACATTCTCGTCGAAGGATAGCCCTGATGTCGCATCTACGTAACTCTGATTAATCACCCCTCTTCCACCATACCCTTCCGGCCATCCCGTCGTTCCTCTAAGTTTATCATATACATCCGTTCTGATCGTATTAACCCCTCCATCACTCGCCTTCAAGACCGCGTCCTGATATCCATTCATGATAACCGCTTCCTCCGCAGCTAGGAATCGAGTCCCTAACGCCACGCCGTCGGCACCAAGCGCTAAAGCAGCATTTACACCTCTCTCATCAGAGATGCCACCAGCAGCAATATAACCCCGCGGTGTATACCCAGCTCTACCGGCATACACTCGAACAGCGTCCACAACCTCAGGAACAAGACTGATCAATCCAGCAGACGCATATCGCCCATGACCACCTGCGTCTGCGCCCTGGATTACAAACACATCCGGCTCAGCGGCTTTAAAAGCTTCGATTGCATCGGCGACGGATGAGATTTGTACCCATATTTTTGACTTGCTTTTTGTGGCAGTACGAAGCTCCTTCGCCCAGGATTCCAACTGTTCAGTCGAAGATGGGGCGAATAACCACACCGCTGCTGGGGGTTCTGATAGCTCTGAGAGAGCTTTAACCGCTACCTTGAGATCGGCGCCCCAGAGGATGAATCCGACACCTACGGGAAGAACGTCCGATGGTGCTCCTGATATCGGAGAAGCGGAAAGAAGGGATTTGAAAGCAGCGAGGTTTTCAGCGAGTGTACTGACATCCGTACCTGCAGCTAGAAAACCTATCCCCCCAGCCGCCGAAATGGCATGGGCGAGGGCCGGACCGGAGATCAAGCGCATTGGCGCACCGGCAATGAGTGGCGCGGTGGTCCATGGGTATAATGCGGTAATAGATTCCATTCTGAGGGTTGTATAATGATCGAAGCTATCAAATGACCAGTCCAGAACGACTTATCGAGGTTCTTTAAATATTCTCCAAGATCTATGCATACAAGATCATTAGTCATGGCAAGACCGTTTCTAATCCTAACCGGCATACCCGGCTAAGTCTAACCAGCGAAAAGTTGCGATCTAGGCCACAGTGTTCTATGAAGCAATGACCGAAGACGACATTTCTGAGCGGAAATACGTATCTCCGCGGTAAATCTATAGGTTTTACTTACCCAATGACTCTAAAACTTCTCCTTAGACCCTGGTTGTAGCTTTTTGTGGACGAACGGATAGACGCCGAAGCCGAAATATGCGGACCTGTGGTATTTTGACAGCCGATTTGCGTTGTTCGATTTCGTCTTTTTTGCAATCTTACATAAGCCTCCCTGGTTCATGATGTCACTTTATCGAAATATCACGACGCTAAGCTAGGCTAAGACGGCCAGCAGTTGAAATCAATCTACGTCTCAATCACTGGCATCCGCAATGTCAATCAAAAGAGTAATTTTCCCAAGAATGCAAAGCCTCTCGCTTTAGCAGCCCAAGCTAACCATCCTCCCAGTACGCCTTCACAGTCCACGGCCAAGTTCAGGGTGTCTTCTTCCGCGACTTCACCCAGCAATCCGCGAACGACCTCTCAATCTCTGGATTTGTTCTGAACCGCAAAAATGGCAACGTAAGCGGCGAAGCCGAAGGGTCGACGGATAGGCTAGAAAGGTTTAGAGAGAAGCTCAATGAAGGAAGCCCTGCGTCGACGGTTTATAATGTAGAGTGGGATGAAGTGGAACTCAGGAAGGAAGATGAAGGACAGGGTTTTATGAAATCTAAAAGCTCGGAAAGGTTTTCGGTTGTGAGAGGAAAGTATTGAGGTTGCTGGTCTGGCTCGGTCTTCTATGGGATATGCACCTGGGGGTTCCATGGGATAGGTGCAAAGTCTGGGGTTGCAAACTACGTTTGTTCGGATCACGATAGAATACGTCCTTGTTACTATAGATGGCTTCATTGCCGGGCTTGAAAGGTAATGCATTAATGATAACTCTGTTTGCCGTTATCGGTAAATTCCATATGTGTACTTCTAAGCCTCCGTATGTACCATGGACATTAAACTCCACCTAAACTATTCCCACAAAATGAATAATCAAAACACCAAAGAAATGCTAAACCTACTATGCAATAACAACCTACACATCTATACCTTTCAACCCCCGCTTCTCCGCCTCATCTTGCACCCCTGATCTACACATCTGCAATGCAACCGCCCATTCTAGATGACCCTCCCCCTCGCCAATGACCCACTCCAACCACTTGACTACATTCACTGCCTTTTCCAAATCTCTTTCCTCCGTAATCACACTTCTCAACCATCCCACTACATCCTCAACATCCTCAACATGTGGGCCTTCTACCCTCGCCGAATTATGCCAATTCGTAATTAAGTTCCTTACATCATTCAGTGTATTTGCACCCTGTAGTATTGACTTCTTCCTCACTGGAATAGTGACTACTTTTCGTTGGTTGTTACTGGGCCGCTGTACCGCTGCCGGTTGACGCGATAGATTCTTCTTCGCGACAGCTAATGAAGCGGCCTTTGCTTCCGCTCGCTTCTTATCTGCTCTCGCTTGGGCTATCACTTCCTCACGAATATCTGGTGGGAGTTCAGCAAGGAACGTGGGATCGATACCAAGTGCTTCCGGAGGCGTTCCGCTGGGCGGTTCGGTGTTACTTGCCGACGGTCCGGGTCGACTAAATCCAAGTGTATTTGTCGTAGCTGGTGTCTTCTTTTTGGGTGTCTGTTTCTTTGGATTTGATGGACCAGCCACAGCCGTAGTAACCCGGCTTTTATTTGGCGTTTGGGGCTTGAGACCACCGTTGGCACTAACAGCCTTAGACCCACCCACAACCCCGCTTGTCCCGCTGCCACTGGCACCAGCCCTTCCGTATTCCGCCAGAATTTCTGCCCTGATATCCTCCGGTAATTCGTTCAGAACGCTAGGATCGAGTTGTGACTGCGCTGGGAGCTGTGTAAAAGCTATTGTCTTTTGAGCAATTGGCTTAGGTTTCAGAGCGACGGGTGGAGCCATTGGCTGCTCCTTGCGAGCTTGTTTCTTTTGTTGTTCCGCTACTATCTTGTCCCTCATATCCTCGGGCAGAGAATCAAGCACCGATTCATCAATCTGCGTGGGCACGAGGAACTGCGATAGCATTGGTGGCATACTCGGTTTGGAAAGCCTGATTGGTGTCTGATTCTCTCGCTTTGTAGGCTCGGGGCTAGCCTTCCGCTTTCCTTTGTCAACTGTGGGTACGGGAGGCGGTAACATGCCCGAGTCAAAGGATGCTGGCGGCTCAATGACGACTTGACGACCGAAATCTAGTTTCTTCTGAGAACTTCCTGCCACTGAGTCGTTGGCCGGTACGAGTTTTGTCATAGTGATTCCTAGTCCTCTAATTTCTTCTGGCGGGCAATTGAAGGTTTTCAGCGCACTGTACATTTCTTTCCCAATGAATTCCTTGTCGTTCGTAGCTACCCCGAGCACTGCCGACTTATTGAAAGTATCGCATTGGCCATGCCCGAGATATTTTGCTGGATTCAGAGGCGCATTCGGGGCACGCTTCATAAGTTTCAGGCTAAGATGGGTACCTCGAAGGTTCTGCGAGGACAGACGGCGACTAAGTTCGCCAGCAAGGTTGTACATAAATTCGTTGACTTGAGTCGAGGTTTCGAACCGTACACCCCAATTCCTATACATCTGTGAGCATATCTGATTAGTTTCAGAGTAAGAAGGTATACGTACACATCAACCGTGACGCTCTTTCGAACCGTCACGTCTCCAACTTCCTGTTTGTCAATCCCTCTAGCGTATTCGAACAGCTTCTCGCCAGTCTTCGGCCCCATAACTCGCCTTAACCTATCCTTTGCGACCTCTCGCAGGTCCCCAACAGTTTCTATGCTCAAATCTTCTTGTATCTTTTGTGATAGGTTGTATCCCACACCCGGCAAATCCCTAACTTTCAACGGAGATACAAACTCCACAAATTCGTCGGGCGTCAGATGATATTGTCCTGCAGGCTTTGCTTTCCTCAAAGCCAGCTTCGCGAGGAGCACATTAGCACCTGCTCCAACCGAAACCTCGCACCCCGTTTTAGACCGCACACCGTCACGGATAGATTTAGAGATTTCGAATACTGCCGCATGTTCGTCTTCTGTTGTTGCGTTCGGCTTCGCAATTATATTGGTAATATCGAGCAGTGCTTCATCGATGCTGACACTTTGGACAACCCCGGCGCCGACACCCATGAGTACTGCATAAAAGGCTTTGGAAGCGGTCTCATAGGCAGGGAAATCGTACGGTAGAATCACAAGATTCGGACAGAGCTCCGTAGCCTGCTTCATCCACATACCGTTTTTCACCCCTGATTCGCGGGCAACGTAGTTACATGAGGCGATCTCGGAAGAAGGCCCAGATGAATGCCCAACCCCAATCGGTTTTCCGGTAAGATCAGGCCGAGATTTTGCTGATACAGTAGCGAAGAAACAGTCAAAATCAACGTGGAGGATGTATCTATTAGCAGAAGGAGAGGGTTTCGCGCGGCGAGCCGTTTGGGAGGTCAAGGATTGAAAATACGACTTTAAGTCAGATTTCCATTGGGAGAGATGGTGGAGGCGGGATTCTGAATAATATTTCGTAAGGAAGTCAGGATTGAGGACGGTATTTTGTCGAACCTTGGGGTTCGATAGGAGGTTGGTGTTATTTTCCAGAGCAGTAAGCTTCTGCTTCTTGTGGGCCGGCGACAGAGGGTACTCGGAGACTAGGAAGTCGGCTTCTGGATCATTCGGGGCTTCGTTGCCGTTCTCTGATAAAATTGGCGATTCTAGGTCGGCTGGGTCCCCGACCTGTGTCCCCATCTCTCGTGCAAGCAGTCTTTCGTCATCATCTTTGAAGGGGTCTTGACTGCTCCCTAATAATTCATCTGGAAGTACTTGTGGCTGCTCTTCGCCGCTCAATATACCGGCCGGTACGATAAGATGCGAGTCTTGAAGTGTCTCTTCCTCGGATTTCTCGCCTGAGAACGACGATATCTCAGGTTGGTGATGTTCAGGGATGATAGAGAGATCCTCGCCCATTTCTTCATCTTCCAGTAGAGGAGAAGACGGCTGCTTCGAAGGAGGCACCCATTGCGCATCAGGTTGGGTTTCTTTCACAAAAGACCCGAAGGACTGCGATGTTGATGATAGCCCATCTTCACCGGAGCGAGAGAGCAGTCTCGTCGCCGTGGACCTCCGCTTCCCCGTAAACTCTCGATATGATGAATTTGGCCGATTCTTTTGGCTTAGTATCTTTCCATCACCCTGCGATTGAGTGTATGCGCTCGCTTTGAACCCTCCAAAGCCAAGAAGGCCCTGGTTCTGGTCCCCTTCAACCACCCTATAATCCGTCCATGGCAGAAGGACCCCCGCTTCTATCGACTCCACGACCCAAGCCGGCTTCACGATCTTGTATTTGGCAAATTCGACTTTCTTCTTCGGCGTCAAGGCTGTCGCTATAATATGGGTCACCTGTGTTTTCCCATCTAGGTACTGGATGAATACGCCACCGTGGCGCACAACCATGATGTTGAGATCGTTCAAGGAGGGTTGTGTGTAGCCGTTAACATACATAGCCATACCCTTGAATAACTGGGGAGCGTTCTCGGACTTGTATGTTTCACGGATATGGGCATCTTTATTCTGAAGCTTGATCTTCTTGTTCTGTCCACCAGTGCCCAAGGTTAGAGAATTCTTTACATCTCCACCAAAAGGTAGAATATACGTACACGAAAGTACTCCCCGAACCCACCAAACGAAGAGCCGCCGTATTCTTCGCCATCCTCGTCGGCGAATTCATGCGATTCGAATCGCTTGACGGTATCCTTGGAGTTTTTGTCTGAGGTGTGGAAGCTGTTCGCCATATTTAGGTATCCCCTGGTTCCTTCTGTTATTATCCCATGCACATGCAGCTGCAGGACAGCCGAATATCGTATTGACAACGGGACACGCAACGATGAGAGGAGGAGGAGTCCTTCCACAACATGATGCGATTCTCGAGATAGCGGACTCAGAGGATGCAATGAGGTGAACGCGAAACTTCTCGCGACAGCCAGCAGCTCGTTCTCCCGTGATATCCGCGTCCTGGATTAGTCATCCCGCGATAGAACCCAGGCAATCGAGACGATGCGATTGGACAGGCTCCCGATGTCAACGTTCCCCGATGCCGTTGCAGAACTTAGCGTTCCCTTTGCGCTCTAGTGTGGAGGTCCTCTGCAAGGTCTTCCCCGGGGCTGATGGGCCCTGTCTGGTTGCTGGGTCGAGCGCTCTGAGTTTGGTGGTTGTCTGGCTCAAAGTCTTTTTGGGGTAAAACATCGCGGCAGAAAAAAGTTGTGTCGGAAATTTTTTTTTTTTTTTGCTTCCTCTTCTTCCTCTTCTTCACCACCTCACACTCATCCCCATTCTCATCGCAACTTTGCTTCATCGATACCCTTCACTTCTGTATTTTACCCGTACATACTCTCCTCGTTTTGTACATTAGACAGGTTGACGACTTTGCCATTCACGATGTCTGCGACTCCAATTAGATTGTGGAGCCTCAAGGTCCCCGCGACAGGCGAAATCGTCGCTCTTGAAGAGCTGGGCATCCCACTCAATGTAAGGCTCTCTAGCTCACCAAGTATGCCTACAAGAATCTCTAACATGAAAATAACATAGGTCTCCATCACCATGGCTGCCATTGACCCGACCGAGGAAGTCAAAGGAGACGGTCCAAAATTGTCCACACTCAAACTCCTCCACCAGAATATGAGCGAGCCTGACGTTGAGGATTTCGATGATGACGAATCGATCGACTCTGACCTTGCATCCGGGGAGGATGGCTCTGAGGACGAGTCTGAGGAGGAGGAAGAAGAAAAGCCAAAGGGCAAGGGCAAGGGCAAGGGGACTGACAAGAAGGACGACAAGAAGGATGACAAGAAGGCTAGCAAGAAGGCGGCTGAAGAGGATGATGAGGACGACGAAGAGGATGATCTCCTGCTCGAAGACTCTGACGACGAGGATGACGATTATGAGGAGGTCGTCGTCTGCACTTTGGACTCTACTAAGGTATTTCAGACTCACAGCCACCAAAGCCTCCGGAGACCCCACTAACCGGTATCTAGACATACCAACAACCACTCCAGCTCACCGTTGGCGACGGCGAACCAGTCTTCTTCAAGGTCACCGGTGCCTATACCGTCTACCTTACCGGAAACTACGTCACAGAACCCCGCCAGCTACCCCCATCGTATGGCGAAGAAGACTCTGAGGAGGAAGATGACCTCTACTCTGACGACGAGGAGGATCTAGATGAAGAGGAGGAGCTCCAGCAAGTCCTTGCCAGACTGAAGAGCGGCGCTTACGATGACGTTGATGTTGACTCTGATGAGGAATCCGACGACTTGGACGACCTCGAGGATCCTCGTATCACCGAAATCGATGACGAGGAGGAAGAAGCTCCAACATTAGTCAAATCCAAGAAACCTGAGGAAGTTCTGACTAACAAGGAGAAGAAGGCCGCTGCTAAGGCTGCCCAGCTCAAGGCAAAGGCCGCTGAGACCGCTGCTAAGGCTCTCTCCGCGAAGAAGCGATCTGCCGACGAGATGGATATCGACGTTGTTGCTAGCAGCGAGACCCTTTCTAGCGGTACTACTGTCTCTACTGCCACTGCCACCGTCTCTGCCACCGAGACTCCACAAAGCAGCCTCTCCAAGAAGCAGCAGAAGAAGCTGAAGGCCAACAGCGGCGAGCCCGTCACCGTTTCCACCCCAACCGAGAAGAAGAAGGTTCAATTCGCCTCTCAGCTCGAACAGGGCCCTACACCAAACGGAAACAAGTCCCCCGCCACACCAGTTGAAAAGACAAAGAACGAGAAGCCCACCTCCCAATCCTCGAAGTCCCGCACTGTTGATGGCGTCAAGATCGAAGACCACAAAGTCGGTAGCGGCCCGGAGGCCAAGAAAGGCCAGAAGGTTTCTATGAGGTATATTGGCAAACTCACAGACGGAAAAGTATTTGACAGCAACAAGAAGGGAAAGCCATTCACCTTCAACCTCGGAAAGGGTGATGTTATCAAGGGCTGGGATATCGGTGTTGCTGGTATGAAGGTTGGGGGAGAGAGAAAACTCGTTATTCCACCAAACCTTGCATACGGAAACAAGGCTCTGCCAGGTATTCCAAAGAACAGTACCTTGGTTTTTGAGGGTAAGTTAAACAAACCCATAGTTAAACCATTCCAATTATGCAAGTCAACTAACAACTGTCGTAGTTAAACTTCTCGAGATCAAATAAACCCCCACTTGCAATGAGGTTTATCTTGTGCTTTCTAATTTTTATGATTTTCCTAACTGTTTCCCCATAAACTTCAAGAAAAAGTTTTTTTTATCACGCTGTTATTGTCTCTGCTTGTTACCCAATCTGTACTATACCTCCTCTGCGGTTTACTATAAGAGATAATGCACCATCTCAAGATTGTTCTTGAGCTTCCCGGAACCCCGAAAATATTAGTCCGTTCTACCGAGTAATTCAGAGAGATTGGTTATATTACCAGTTTTCTAGAACTGCTAAGTACATGATCTTCCTGAAGAAATTCCGACAAACAGAAACTCGGGAAAGCAATCTTAAAGAAACAAACTAACATCGATCCATCTACCTTCTTTCCAAGGAGTACAAGAATAACTAGCAACGTACAAGAATGAGAAAACGAGACATATCGTTTCCTAAAAGGCAATATATAAATACGAAACTAAATACACCAAAAGAAGGAAAGGAGATAACGTAGGAAGGGGAAATGCGAAGTTTTGGGTAGCGAAAAATTCAAGAAACATCCACAAGACGATTTCACTCCCGCAACCTAGCAATAGTGGATGGGTCGGTACGAGGAAGTCCATTGTTCTTTTCAACATCCTCATATTTTTCTGGGAGAGGGTGCTCATCGCTATCACGAACATACGGATCAATAGCCCAGCGAAAGACAATTCGGTTGTCCACATCTGTGACTCTATCGCCAATATCCATCCCCACCCAACCGCCCCTAGTATCAAGTGGAGTGGCTTTCCCCTTACAATCCTCCATCATCGTCTGAGGGGTTAAGAAGTTATGCAGTATCCTATGGCATATGCCCTGCATTCCCGTAAATAGAGACATCGGATACCAGTTGTACTCATTCTTCCATCCCTTCGGCTGGTATATGAACTGGAAGTTAACCCGCATGTTTCTCTTATCCTCCAGCTTGACAGCTTTATATATCGTCCCCAAAGAGAACTCCCCGACGTCCCAGTTAACGATCCCCTTCACTAACAAGTACATGTTGCGATCGAACATAGTACAGTAGAGATCCGCCACCTCTCTGAGGACTGAGAGTTTTTGATATACAAACTTCCCATTTTTTTGAAAGCACCTAGCCATCATCGTCGGGGCCATAGCCTCGAATCTGAGAGTTTTTTGATTGGGAAGAGGATCGGAAGCCATGACCGCATACGGAGCGATAGGCGGAGTCCCACCCAAATTAATAGGTTGAACATTCTCATCCCAGAATTCTTTCAATGCTGTTGGACCTGTTTGCTGGGGCTTCGAATCTCTACGGACATGAGTAGTGTTTTGAAAGGTTGGTGTTGCACCTTCGTATGTCCCAGTTGGGACTTCGTTTTCCTTCTCACGTTGAATCGCATTCTCGAGGTCTGTGAGTTTGATATTAGAGGTAACCGGTGCCCGGGAGAGCATATCTGCCACTCCGCCGTTCCAGACTATTACCATCCCCCAATTTCGAAGCGTTAGCCATTGTTTATTTGTTTAATAATCAAGACTTTACATGAAAGAAATAGAGTAACGAAAGAAGGGGGGTCATTCTAGCTGTAATTGAAAGCAGCTTCACAGAGATACAAAACTTACCTGACTGGTTAAATGTATACCGATTAAATTGAACCGCGCCCATTGCCTCAACATTCACCGGTTTGAGCGAGGGGTTCATATCCAAGATATGGTCGAGAAGCATGCCAGGCGTAATCCGAGTAGTGGATATCGGTACATGGGAATCGGCATCTCTGATGGCAAGCAGATGATCGAGAGACGGGACCTCATCATGATCCATATCCCTAATATACAGGTGGGGATCGATTGGAGTTCTTTTGTGGTGGCCTAGGTCACCTATGGTTCTGCCATTTACGACCTGCAGCTCGAGAACTGATAGAGATAACCAAAGAACCCCAAGGAGCACCATCTTGTCATGAGAGACCTTGATGGATTTAGAATTAGGCTTTCGCAGAGAACCTGTATATGGGGAAACTTGAGAGTAACTTGGCTCTCTTAGAAAGCAATACTCAACGAAGAATGGAGGGAGTTTTGTAAACCACAGTTGCAGCCGTCGAGCCTGGGGAATCAATGGCTTCTTGAATAATTCTATCTACTAACCTATCTATACGATATGCATGCGGCAAATTCAGGCAGTAACATCAGACATAGCCACGTAGCAGAATAGCAACGTAGTATGAAGTTTTTTATCGTTGGAGGCGTAACTCGAAACTCAACGTGAAGTGCGCGGCGCAGCCCAAAGGTAAAGCATCACGGCGCAGGGTTCAAATTTGCCCAATTTGTTGCATTTCGACAGTATTCCGGACTTCAGACGCCTTTCATACTCAGACTTCGAACCATCCCTTGAAACTGTAATGTTAGTAATGCGTACTCGCAACGGTTGACCGTTTTGTGAAAAGACAAAGTTGTGCGGCAAAGAGTATTCAGGCGGTGCGTCCAACATTACAACCAAATACAACCGCCAGCCCCCGCGCGCGCTCTAACGCTTTAGCCATGCTCCGTGAGATGCCACACGCATACACCAAAATCCTTCCCCTTTATTGCATTGAAAGCTTAATATTATTCCCCAAGAAAGCCCTAACGTTCTAAAATATATACAGTTACAAGAGCACGATGCGCCGACTCTTGGTCTCTTTTCCATATATGTGGTGACGATACCCCTGCGGTTTTTGCTCTCAGAAGCTTTCCACCCTTAGTTCTTCCGGTCGGTCTGGAAGGGTACATATAAACTCCCTCTCAAGCACATTAGCTCCATAGATCAATATATCCCAACAAATACTATAGAAACCAAATCTCTCGCAATTCTAGGCGTTGAGTATCATCACATTGAAATAGCGTAAGTACTCACCGTTCCGGACGACCATCTATTCAGATTTATTAACCAAGATTCCAAGGCTCAGTATATAAAAACCATCATGCGATCTTTGGTTTCGATCTTTCCCATCTTCTTTCTGTCTGGCCTCGTCGTTGGAAAATTCGATTGGGGGAAAAAATGGGAAAATACTGGCCTCGACAACTGGCCCGCCCACGTCGACGTGACCGGCAAATACAGTGGCTGGTACCAGCTGGACTGCAATAGGGCAAGAGATTCCAATAGACACCGAGGCACAAAGGACGGCCCAGATATAGACCGCAATCAACTTCTTGAAAGATGCGAGAGCAGCTGCAGGTGCAACATGTTCGGAGAATTCCTTTTGAATCCCCGGGCAGCATCGGATTGTAACGATGACATCTTTTTGAGGAGATGCATAGATGTTAATGAGTAAGGCTTCCCAATCGGGATTATTCTTCAGACAGACCTCACTGACTTCTCATAGGGGTGGTGCTGGTTGCAAATGCGTGTGGATCCAGCAACAAGACCGGACAGACTCCGGGATCAACTCAGACTGGAGACCACAAGAGCCATACTGGCCTGGGACGGTAGGCAGCGCTCCGGTCGTACGTACCGATGGTGTCTCCCTTGATAAGCCATCAGGTCCTCCGCAGGGTCACAAGAAAGGGTCTGGAGGAGACAGGGACACATCTCACGACAACGACCACGATCTCCGCAAACACTAAAGAAGCATTTGGTACTCCCGCGGCCTTGATATTCAGAATATCCCAATGGATTTCCTTGTTTGCATTTTTTGTTCTAGTACTTGATGTTTTTGGGGACACTAGCTTTATATATACGGGTTCCAAAGAGAATAAGTTCCTTGTCCAAGCTGTACGCGCGTCCCGAAGATGTATTGATTTCTTATCTATGTACGGTTCGAGTTTTAGGTTTCGTTATATCTTGTCCATTTAAATATATAGCAGACAAATGTGCGTAATGGTCTGACCTGTAGAATAGTTGACTCTAGAGATCTACTCTTGCATTGACTCTAATCCTTTTTTATATCACTCAAATGTATCTTTATCGCTATTCATTTCATATCGATCCTATCATCGAATTTCTTTATAATTCAAAGGATCCAAGCCTTTACTGGGCCTTCAACTCACAAGTTTAAACCACGAAATATACATAATCTTACGAGTTTTACACTTGAGTATCTACAGTAGTATCCCCGAATTTCCCCCAAAAAAATCATTCACAATCATTAAAACCCTACAACTATGGCTCTCTACCCAGCTTATCCGCGGGCTATCGATCTTTACAAATCTCAGCCTCCAATAGGAAACTGTCATACAAACTTCCACATGCACTACAAAACTATCCAAAGCAACTTGCATGTATACAAAGCTATCTCTGAGGCTGGTTTACAAGACCAGCTATCTCCAAATACATCATAGCATAACAAACAAAAATCTTTATTTTATCTACCACTCCAGAAGAAACGAGAAAAAAAAGCGTACATAGCAAGCTATCACACCACCCATAATGCCCTCCCCCCAAAACCAATTGCAAAACCTATGAACAAAAATATCCACGTGCAAAAAAAAAAAGATATACATACTAAAAAGAGAATCAACATCACAAGACCCCTAATCAAAGATTGATAGGGCCTCTCACAGGGAAACAGTCAAATGTCCCAAAACCTGGCTTCTTAAGCCAGAAGCCCTCAATCTCAAGAAGCCCGAAACATAAAAATCGCAACGAGAGCTCTCTCCTTCCTCCGCGCCACTTATAAACTCTCCCATCCACCGGTATTAAAATCCGGCTCCAACCTCCTCGCAATAACCGTTGGAATCAAATGCTGTAACCAATACGCCCTCAGATGTGCATCATATCGCTTCTGATTCAAAAACAACTGTCGATTGCGTCTACAAATAGAAAGAGAAAGAGGAGAAATAACATTAGCCTTACTGTTCCGTTTCAAAAGTACCTGTTGTATATTGTTCCCTGGGCAAATTGCCGCAACGCATAAAATGCAACGTTGGACGTTGCCTAACAGGGAACGAGGATGAAACGAAACGGTGCCACTAACCTTAAGTTTGGATCGACCTCGCCATGTTTGTCCAGATACGGCGCGACGGCCCAGGCCCCATAGCCGCTGTGCAGATAGAGGACATGACACTTGCGAATATTGATGAAGATGCCAATGTTGTTGCCACACCTATAAGAAAGTCAATTAGCTCAGTCGATTCTTCTTCGATTCATCTGCGCCATAAACATTCCAACCGACGAGATGTTCGAGAATAGCCCATGACGAAACGCAAGGCAGCGAGCATGTATCCGGCACAGCAAGCTAGCCCCGTAGTGCCTGCCAGCTGTCCACAGCTCCTTGATCATAGAGCTCGCCAACCCAGCACGTTTCACAAATCTCCAAAAAACACCACAAAGGAAAGAAACATTCACTTACACCTTCAAATGTTGATTCGCCCCACCATGCCTAGTCCCACCATCCATACAGCACAAACTCTGACTGCAAAAGATGTCCCCGCACAGCAAACAAACCACAGGATCACTCAACTCCCTCCCACTCCTTGGGCACTTCCGTTTCATCGCCTCCTCAACAAGCGTATCGTAATGTAAAGGCAACCCCACCAACTCCAAGATAGAAGGATGACTCAGCTTCATCAAACTTTCAACCTCCCCCTCGACCCTCGGGGTAGACGCAGTAACAACGCTATTGGCAGGAGTAACAGGGGTATTGGTACTAGCAATAGCAGGCGGCGTAGGCGTCGACGCTGTTGGTGTTACAGCGCCTTCTTCCTCCGTCATCGAATTCTCCCTTTTAGCTTCCTCAATAGACAGCCGCCAGTGCTTACACCAACCCACAATCATCGACCGAATGATTTCCGTGCCTTCATCTTTAGTTGCGGCGTGTAATGAGAACACTGTTTCCAACGACGGTAAACCAAGCAACCTCGTAAGTCGAATATGCTCGGGTTCAAAATTTGCGCTACCGTCGTCATGTGGGAAGGTAACCATGTACCTTGCATGAAGCAGGAACACGCATTTCCGCAAGAAAGGATTGATATATTTGGAAATCAGGTGCCTGAACAAAACCGGCGAAGGAGAAACATTAGGCTTCACCGCCTCAGGATCCGCGCAAGCGGCACTGACAAACTCCGCAAAGCTCCTAAAGTCGCTGATGTCCTGCGCAGAATAGTTCAACTGCGAAGCAACGTTCGAAAACCTGGCTCCATCCTCTCGGGCAGCATTGAGATCAAGAGCTTCGCAACTCTTGCTGATGAACAGGATAGTCTTAACAATCTCAGCGATATAGCACAGCGTCATGATGTGTTTGAACTCCACATTCAGGGAAGGACACAAACACAACGAGCACTCCGCCAAGAACACAAAGACATCCTCCGAGAATAGAGGGGTATGTTTCTGGTAGATGTTATCGCCACCATAGATTGTTGGATGCCCCACGAAGAGTTTCACCATCTGATCAAGGTGGATTTCCTTATATTGCAAAGAAGTCGAGCTCTCGTCATTGAGACCACCAAACACAATGTAAGAATAAACACTCTCTGCCAGAATCCGCAAATACTTAAGATTATGCTCTGGCGTCCTCTCAATAAGATTTGCCCCTGGTCTAGGCTCCGCGCCACGTAACCAGGTCTCAGTCGTGGATATCGTGAAACCAAGTATCCTCATGAGAGCATCAACTGAATGCAAGTCATTCGATGGATTGGCAGACTCATTCGGTAGCGGTCTGTTCGTCTTGATCTTGTTGAGATGTAACGTGTCTCTCATACGTTTGTATATCGAGAATATCGCGTCAACTTCAATGGTAGGTCGATCCGGGGCCCTAGGTTGAGCGGGCGCAGGCGGAGGCACCACAGGATCTTGGGTAGCAGGTGGCTGCGCCTGTGGGGCTGGGGGCGGCAACATCGCGAGTTGCTGCTCGATAGTTATCGCCCCACCGACAGGAATAACCACCACAGGCGGCGGAACAGGTGTTGCTTCCTCTTCAGGAGTCTGTTCTATCGATGGAGTGGCCTCAACAGGTGGGGCTGGGGGAGGAGGAGGAGGTATCGGCTCCTCAGGCTCCTCAGTCGGCACCAACTTCGTCGCAATACCCTCGATGAAATTAGTAGTACCATACCCCAAAAACTGCTCCTTATACTTTCCAAGCGAACCAGTATCATTACTATCCGTCGCCTTCTCCTTCTCAAGCCTAAGCACCGCAGGCGCAATCTCCTGCGACAACCAAGTCGAAATATCGTTCTTTGTAGTCACAACCTCAGCGACGGGATCCTCAATCTTCGGCTTCCACACAATTGGTAGGAAAGTATTCCCGAGCGCTTTACACAGCGGACACAAGAACTCCTTCATCTCCAACCGCTCAGGATGCGCTCTGGAGATCTGATGCTGATGACGTCGTTGAACAGACGTAATATGCGACTCAAAACAGTCGTAATGCATCAAATGTCCACACCCGACAGCAACAGGTCCAAGCCTCGTGAACTCCGGTGCGCGAGGATACCCCTTCCCAAGTCCCTGCCTCGTGACCACAATCTCACTCCCATCCTCCGACAGCTTCTTCACAGAGTCACGGTTCATCCCCGCAACCCCAAAAGGTCGTAGACCATCAGCAGACCTATCCAGATTCTCCGGCGTAGTCAAAATTTCATAAACATAATCCGAATCCTTCAAATTTGTCTGCCGAAGAACATTCGTTTCCTGGATCATCGCAAACGTTCCAAAGGCCTTCGAGTCATCCAACTGCTCAGAGCACATTATACAATCGCCAGTCGGGAACTCCCAAGTAGGCTTCACAGGAACTCCGGGAGCATCCTCTTCCATGAAATCATCGCTCAGGTCATCATCGTCGATATCGAAGCCTCCAAAGTTGTTTTGCATGAAGCTCTGCTGCTGGGCTTGGAACTGCGCCATGATGTTCGCCTGACGCTGTTTAGCCAGCTCCTTCTTCCTTGCAAACTCCTCCTCTTCCTTCTTGATCTTGGCTTCCTCCTCGCTCTCCATCTCCTGCATCTGCTTCTCAATCTCAAGCAAAGGTGCGTAATTGGTCGGCTTCTTCTCCTGCATGCGCTTCAAGATAACATCGATAATCGCGGTACAAGACTCATGAAGCCCGTCAAGTTTGATCCTATAGAGCAGCAACGCAACCGTCGGAGCCTTCTCAATCATCTCCTTCTGAGCAGCCGTAACCGTCTCCGGGATTTCGGATGGAGGATTCTTAGGCGCAGAAGCTTTCAACCTAAGAGCGTAAGAAACGAAAGAATCTTCCATCGCCTCAGCCGCCGAATCATCCTCCGCAATGGCAATCTGCATGAGGTAAAACAGCGCATGCATGTAAGAATCAACTCTCGTGTCCGGAATCGAAGGATTGATCGTCTTGTGCGTAGCTCCAAACAACAAGCCAAAGTAAATCATCTGCGTGAACACCTTCGTTTTCGTGATATTCGCAAGTCCAGTGAAAGCTCCAGATGATATCGGCTTGAGACGAGGTTCGTAAACTACGCTCTTCTCGGGAATACGCAACTTTGTGGCCATATGTTTCTTGTAAATTGACTCGGCCTCTTCTCGTTGATTCTTGCTGTTCTGGAGAATATAGGGGTCAATGTACTCCTTCCATTCGCCCTTAAGCTCGTAGATACCGGAGTCGCTCAATCCATCTGGTGGCTTGTAGGTAGCCATCTCCGCGAGCACATCCTGGAAATTCTCCAAATCCAACAGCCTATCCGGTATCCTCTGTGATATGTCCGAAAAGCTGGATGACTTGGAACACAAGACGTGTGTGATCTCACGGCGCAACTGCAGGGTGGGGATATCCTTCTCTTCGTCGTGCGAGATCAGCAAGAGGCGGTCACTCAGCAGGGAGATAAGTAGCAAGTAAAGATCCTCCACCAAGTCCAGGTGCTGCGTAGCTTCGATGTTTTGTGGGGGACGGAAGTCTCCTCTGAACCAGGAATCGAGTGTGAAACGGTTGATCATAGTAAGCAGCCACTTGCCAGGTTCAACAACCACGGACGCAACTTGCAACATAAAGATATCGCGGTTGTAGGTGAGATCCCTCTGCGAAACGCTCTTGTAGGTATTCATTTGGTGTCGAAGACTGAACCCGTTCCTGACCCACATTCCCGCTTTCATCTGCGACAGCCAAACGCAAACACGGAGAGGGTAGTCGAAAAGCACTGCTAGGAAATCTTCCTGATCAAAGTCCCGTTTCCAGGTCTCAGGAACGCCAAGGTCCTCAGCCTTAAACCTAAGCAAAGCTTTGAGCATGGCATTGTCCATCCCATTCCCAGCTTCGATTAACCAAGATAGAAGGTAGTGCATAGCATGATGGAAACTGATAGCTTCCGTCTCAACCTTATACCGAATAATCCGGTACAATGGCAGGACACCATTCTCATCAGCTTCCATATCAAACCCAGGCAGCCCGATCACTTTCTCGCTTTGAGCATCTTGGCTCTGTTGGCCCTCCTGGCTTTGTTGGCCCTCCTGGCTTTGTTGGCCCTCCTGGCTCTGTTGGCCCTCTTGGCTCTGTTGGCCCTCTTGTCCCTCTTGTCCCTCTTGTCCCTCTTGTCCTTCATTGACCTCTTTGACTTCTTTGACTTCTTTGACCTCTACAACCTCTTTCTGAACAAACTCCACATCCTCTCTGATCTCTGCATTCTTGAACCTTTGCCTCTCCATACCAGCAGCGTGTTTAGTAGTAATCTTAGCCACTAGTCTGATAGCATCAGCCAAATGCTGGTCTCCGCCGGCATTCGGCCTTCTAAAGGCATCAGCGTACTGTCGACAAAGCTTGTTGATCTCCCTCGTAATAAGACTAGCACATATCCAAGCGTCGGACTCGTACTCAATGTGACTACCGATAGCGCGATTATTGTAGCAGATACCCTGGTGAAGCTTGACAAGGTCCAAGAACTGTAAAGTCGGTGCCACCCGCGTCCTCAACAGCTCCTTCACAGAATCTGACCCGAACAGATATTTCATATCTTGGAAGAAATGATACATCCGACGGTTCGTCAGAGACCCCGTATCAAAGGCGAGAGTCGCATTAGGATTAACGTCAGCGGGATGCCCGACCTGGCGGGTCGTAAGGAAGGTGTATAGGATTGCCATGAGACTGGTCAAAAAGTTGCCTCGTGAGACAACCTCTGCAGTGATCGATGGGGTCGTAAGCATTTGTAGTGAGAGATTGATAATCGAATGGTCTGGCTCTCTGTCGGCTATGAGGTAGAGCTGACTAAGGATGGTGTAGAGGCCGGCGAATCTAAGACCCAGTATCCGTTTGAACTGGGGGATCGCGACCACGGTTCCGATATACAGCTCTCTTAAGTCAATTCTCGCCTTCTTCCACATCCTCAGATCGAACATAATGAGCCAATCGAGTCTCACACGCTGTCTGAGGTCCTCATAGTAAGGTGTGGTCCTGTGTGGGATGTGCGTGGTTTCGAGCCAATGTGCACCAGGCTTTCCGTGAGCTTCTTTGCGTTTGTGGTGCTTTCCAGGGGTATGGGGGATGCTAGGTGCGAAGGGAGGTGGGAATGGGACAGTAGCTTCGGATTGGAAGTCGCTCGCCGCACCTTCTCCAGACATGGCGATATCACCGTCTGTATCAGTGGCCTGACCGGCAACAGGAGCAGTCGAACTTCCTTCTCCTCCATCAACCTCCATGTTGTCACTTCCTCCTCCTTCCTCGTTATTATTATTACTATTATCCTCCCCATTGTCCTCAGCTTCTTCCTCTTCTTCCTCTTCCTCACCATTCGCCTCACGAGCAGCACGTTCCTCCTGCTCCTGCTGTGCTCGTAGCATTCTGATCTCTGGGCTCTGCATCACACTCTGAGCATACTCCAATGTCTGTTGACTCTCAGCGTACTCATGATCATCAATGCCCTTCATTCCAATCTCAATATTCCACGCTTTGGATCCCTGCCTCCAAACTCCAAGAAGCTCTTCACAGACCGTCCTCCTCAATACATCCGGGTCATCCCCCACAGCACACCCAGCAATATCCACCAACCACTCAATAATTGTCCCACACATCTGTTCCCTGAAAGTATCCCTCGCAGACCGAAGCGTCATTGTCAACTTTATCCTTTCAATGATCTTACTCTTATTAAGGAGATCCGAAATATCGGTACTAAAGTCAACAACGCTGCGTCCGATCAAATCGGTCTCCTCGGCACGTTTCAAGCACCAATCCTTCGGTTTCCTGCAGGCTCTCCCCAGCTGGTCCTGAACTTCCCGAACAGTGTGCTTCTCATCGTTCCACAGGATAAGCGAGAATTCCGGCGCTTCCATCCCATTTTCCGCGACTTCATAGTATTTAGCCTGCAACCGCGACTTCTCCTCATCTTCTTTAACTTTTTCTTCAGACTTGGGTTCACGGAGCTGTTCGGGCGAACACGAGATGATGTCACAGAGGTAATCGAGGGCTCGGGCGATAGTATCGCGGATGGATTTTCGGAGAGCATCAGGGAGGGGTTGTAATTGTTGAATGGGGGATTTGGCAGACTGTTGGTTTTCGTAGGCGGTATGGATGGCACATTTTACGTCTCTTCGCCAGGCTTCACGGTCACCGCAATCGCAGCAACCGCTATTACCAGGACTAATGCTGACAAAGACGCTGTGGTTTCTATGGTCGGAGGATTCGAAGCATTTGGCACATAGGACGGATGTTTCGTCGAGACTGCAGGTTCTGGGTGGATGGACAGGGGGGGTTAGTTCGGATACGAGATAAAGAGTGGGTGAGATAAGAGCAGGCGACAAGCTTACTTGCACCGGTAGGTAGCTTCGCCATTCTTGAAGATGTGACCGCAGGGTTTCCCTCTAGCAGCAGGACCGTACTCGGCACCTTCAACGGCACCCTGTGCTTTACTCAGATTCCAAGCATCTTTACCCGTCCGTGGAGGGATTCCATTGGGGAAGAACAACTTGATGTGTTCCTGGTTATTTCCGGCAAGGCTGGCAAACAGCTCTTCCAGGAGCCGTAGACGGGCATCTTCGGTGTATCGGTACTCGTGAACGAGGGGTAAGTCGCGTAGAACTCGGGTGAGGGAGATGACAGGGTCGGAGGAAGCGAAGTCGGTTAGCATGATGATATCAGTGGGTCGTCGCGGGGTGATGGGGTCCGAGTGATCATGAAGCTTTTAGGGTTTAGGACAGAAAGGATAAGGGCATTTCAGGAAGCTCGAGATAGTGTCTACAAGGCGTTTTAAAAAAAGGATAAGTAAGTATATATAAGCTAGAGAAGAAGGATATATAGAAATTTCAGACGGTGGTGGAGGAATGAGGGGTCTTCCTTGGTGAAGGACATGGACATACTAGTGCTGTCTCGGGTTTTCGAGTCAGGTTCGAGGCCGCCAGGATTCAACGGGTAGTGGCAGCAGCGTGCACTTTTGTCGCAAACCAGAGAAAACGGGTCTTACAGCAGCTGAAAGACAATGGCAGTTCGTAAAAGCTTGCGAAGCAGTATCAAAAGCGAAGTGGCAAGATGGTTATGTTGAAGCTGGTGAGAATAAGCAAGGAGCTAGTTGAGTAGCGAGAGCGGATGATGGTTGATGGATGATAAATCGATGGTGGTTGTGGTTGTGGTTGTGGTCGGTCGACTGCGAGGAATGTTGGTGTTGTCAGCTTTAGCTCGCTCAAGCTCTCGACGACTTAACTTCCATTCATTCATTCGACTCCACCAGATCAATATCACTACTCCACATTAAGAAGTCACGAATGGTGGAATGACAGAAACAAAAAAAAAAAAAAAAAAAAAAAACAGGTGGAGCTCTGCTGGATCCTGATTGCCAGGCTAATCTCGAGGCTTCACTGCCGTTGGATAGTACTAACAAGCACTTTGAGCCAGCGCACCGGGATCCTGCCAATGGCGACCCGACGCCCGTGCTCAAGCTTACTTGCTGTTATATTACTAGTTCGGATTCATGCACGGCCTAAATCCATGCACACTTCGGTAGGCATATGCCATGGACATCGGTATGTATGAGTAAGTAAGGTGGTGCACTGTACTGCAGCCATTGCATCCATCATCTGTCTGTCACCTCACATAGACGATGTGCGGGATGCAGTATCACTCCAGTTAGTACTATATTAAGTAAGTAAGTACTCGGTAATGTATATAATGTAGGAACCGTTCCTGCGGCTCATCATGTCACAAGCCAGCTGAGGCGTTATCGATGTATAAAGGATTCGGTGGCAATTATCTCGATATCTCCCAGAAGAGGATATCGTAAGACGCATATGCATGATATGACCACTCCCTCCGGAACCGACCTCACTCCACAATCTAAATCTTTTTCCCGATGCTCAAAGGTATACTAGTATTGAGGTTTTATTTTTATTCGATTTAAGGCTATCGATATCGAAATGAGTTCACACCCAGCCGAAGCATTGGAGAGGACCGAATGTTGCAGCATCTCAAAATTATATTTATTTCCCTCGATACTTTGCTTACGAGGCACTCTTAGCTCTATGGAATAAGACAGCCGATTCGATTAGCATATGGATACCAGGTTATATCCAGACGTTTTGGACGCTTTACAGTTGAAGTGTAGGCACGAGGCAATTTAAACAAGAGTACATGCAATTCCGATAATATTATTGATACGAGTAGACATCTAGATATCTAGATACGCTGGGGGTTATTTAGCCTAGCCCAAGATCGGGGCAGTAAGTAGTTTATCCCGTTCACTACATGAGCATTTGAATAAGCTTTGATTCTTCAAACAATTCCATTTTCACATTTATATATAATCAAATCATAGAATTTTGACATCTCGCCATTAACATTTCCATCAATTCCGAATTCCAAACAAGCAAAGATCTATTAATAATGTTCTATCTAAATCTAAATCTATAGATCTAAGTCCATAATTCTAGAATCGAGTTCTAATGTGCGTGTTTGTAGACCCCTGATCGATCTCCCCATATATCAATACAATGAAGTATCAGAATTCTGAATCAAGTTGGTCTCGTAAACCAGCCTCAACGAAGCAGAACACTTCGTGTGAAATTAAGTTCTTAAATACAGTATTAACGCTATAACCATCCATCTCTTACACCATTTATATATCTCCGTTATATATAACCATTATAGACTTCGTAACTACTCAATCTATCTATCGCAATCTACCCAACGATTGCCCTCCATGTAATATAATATAATATATATAATAAACCCCCTTCGTCGTAGACCCCTTCAACCCCACTATCCACCGTCCTTCATCCCCTCGTGTCCCGTCTATAGACTTTCTTAACTGTCCTACTGTCCCTCGCTATTCCCTGGACAGCATCTCCGTGATGAAGTCTCGATGACGATGACGACGATGACAACCCCTTTCCGAGCTTGAGGATATATATCCTAAGAAATCCATCAAATCCAATCGACCCTCCCTTTTGTAACATCTAGGTAGTCTCGGTCCCAGACGCCAACATCCGGGTACGAGACCAATCCAATCCAGCATTGAAGAAAGAACAAAATCATCCTTCATACTTAACCCCCAACTTCTCCAAATCCCTAATCAACTCCCCAAGTCTCAAAGCCTTATCCAACTGTTCAGGTAACAAAGTCTCCCCCTTTTCTTTCCTAGCCTTCAACTCCTGCGCCTGTCTAATCTTCTTTTGTAATCCCTTGGCTTTCTTCTCCGCGTCTGCAGCGGCAGTTTGTTCCTCCACCGTCTTCACCGGCGCAGCAGCAGCAGCAGCAGTGGTATCGGTAGTAGGCACATCCCCTTCACCAACCTCCCCACCAACAACAGTAATCCCCTCCTCCTCGTCCCCCTCCTCCTCCTTCTCCTCCCCCCCCACCAGTAGCACCCCCCTTTCTTCCCCCTCCTCCTCTTCTTCTTCCCCGTAGCAGCAGCAGTTTTCTCCCCAACAACATCCGTAGCTCCAGGAACCCCACCACTACCCCTATTCCTCCACGCCTCAGCCGTGCGATTCTGATACCTAACCACATCTTCCGCCGGTGTAAACCCCGGTTTCACCCGTCGTTCGGGACGCGTGGATCCATCTGCTCTTGTTGAGGAAGGGATTATTCGGTTCCCGGATTCGAGGGTTTGGATCCCTGAGGTTGTGGTTTTTGATTCTTTGCTCGTCATTTTTAGATAGAGCTCTCTGTCTGGAGGTCTGTAGTATTGGTAGTTCGTGATAGTTGTTCGGAGGAAGTAGGTATATCGATAGATAGATATAACGGACCCGTATACGTTAACGACAGTGGCAGTAGCTATACCCCATCCACCTCAAAAAATTCCCCCCAAATCCCGTCGTTAAAAGGTAGTTGTCTTCAGTAAATTATCCAAACGATCACCATCCCCCAAATAATAGCCGAGCTGTCAATTCCCACGCTAAGCCTTCTAAAGATCTAATCTAATCTCCACCCAATAAAACACCACCCATTCCTCCCTCAAAATCCCGGGTGTCCTCCAAAAACTGACGTCCGAACATACCAGCCCGCGCATAAGGAATCCTCAACTCCCATTGTCCCTCCATCATCATCGCCCACCATGACGGTAAGCCTACCTCCCTCCCTCACTACAATCTATACCTCCCTTACTGACTAACAATCTACAATCCAGCTCACATCCTCAATCTACAACACCATCCTCCGCAAAAACTGGGTCTTCGTCGGCGTAATCTTCGGCGCTGCCTTCGGTGCCGACATGTACATCCCCCCTCCCATCATACAATCCTAAACTATAACTAACAAACCCCACAGCGCCCTCGACGTCTACGCCCAACGCTTCTGGGACTGGAAAAACCAAGGCGTAAGCCCCTTCCTCCCCTTCATACCATCCATCCACATCTCCTAACCACTTATTTTCAATATACAGAGACAATGGAAAGACATCCGCCAAAAATACATCCAATCCGAAGACGAATAAACCCTCCCAACCCACCTATTTACTCCCCCCTTATAAACCAGTCCATCGGAAGGAATTAAGAGAGAGATATGGGAAAAACCTAGCAAAAGAGAATTAAACTCGATATAGACAATATCCCTTTCCTGTTCATATAAAAAAAAACCTCAATTGTACAAAGCAACCTATACACCGCGTTTTTACAAATTTATAACTTTTATACACCAAAGTCTACGAGTTTTTATCTTACCCAATATTCTAGGGAAATACAAAACCTTCTATCATACGGACGTAGCTGAATAGCATAACACGGTAAAACCCGCCGATATTATCAATATCCACACGGAAAACCCCCCATCAATTCATAAATCCACAGCCACCACCATCACAAATTCACCTAATACTACTAGTAGTTATAAACATCTCCAGCAAAAAAAGACATCCCACTATCTCATCCCTTCATACATATATCCTCCAGTTAAAAACAATAAAACAAAAAGAAAACCCCCATTCTAATAACTCCAGTTAAGAAAGAAAAAAAAGTGAGAGGGGGGACAAAGATAATCCCATCATACAGCATAATAAACAAAGTGTGTGACCATAGAGGAGTTTGAAGGGTCAGTATGTAATAACGTTTTTGTGTCCAGTTAAAAACGCCAGCAGAATGAAATACACATGGATGATAAAGGAAAAGAAAGGTAACAAAAACGCTGGACCCATGGATAAAAATATCATAGAGAGTAGTACGGTGAAAAGAGGTAGGTGAGGGGGAGGAGGAGTAGGAGGAGGAGTAGGAGGAGGAGTAGGAGGAGGAGTAAGGGTAAAACCAAGGGTAGAGTCAATATGACCCATTTCATACCACATCAACCATAAAACAAAGGTTAGGCCTATATATCCATATTAGCAAACAATCCAATCCACCAAGATCCCCGAGTATACATACCAAATAAACATAAATATTCGGATCCGCCGTCTCCCTCTCCAAATACTCACGCTCAATCAAGCTTTCAATCCTCTTCTTGATCATGCTCGGATCAGGCATAAACCTCTTCGACAGCTGCTCCGTAATCTGCAGCATCAAATCCGCATGCCTCAACGACTTTCTCGCCCTACACCCCTTATATTAGCACCCCAAAACACACCTAATAGTATAGAAAAGTGCATACTTCATAGTTCTAACAACAGCCGCCTCAATCAAATGAGCTCTGCTCTCGTCAACCTTCTCTTCAGTCTCCTTCCTCTCCTTATCAGTCTCGACTTTATTCCCACCACCCTTAACGGTTCCAATCTTAAACTTCAACTGCTTCGATTGGAACCCCGCATTAAACGAGAATTTGTCCGTAGGCTTGACATCACGCGACATGGGCGACTTGACCAAAACTCGGCTACGTGGCGCAACAGCGAGAGACTGGAGATGACGGACAAGTTCAGACTCCGGAATCGATGTCAACGTTTTGAGTTCCTATCTCCAAGTTAGCACGTTATTCCCACGAAAAAAGGAGATAGGATATACAAACATTATAAGACAAGGATTCGACACTCGGATCGTTGAACTGCAGCAAGATAACCATCGCATAAGTCGCAACGTTAATCTCATACTTCCTCGCCTTAAATGTTGCTCGAATATCCGCAGTTCCCTATCCCACAAAGTTAGCACCAACCCCTTCCGCATCCCTCGAATTAGGTACCCACCATCTGTGGCTGCCAAGTAAGTTGTCGCCCATTATGCCTTCGGAGATAAAACTGCTGAAACGACATCCTAATCTTCTCCAACTCGGGAGGATAGATGCAAGTATGAGTCGTCTCCCCACTCATCGAACTCCACGGCCAGAACGTCGATGTCAAAACCTTGATATCCAAATCGATCGTTGGGTCGTTGTCGAGGTGTAGGTTGGCAAGGTGCTTCTTGTACTCCGTGGTCAAGTCCTGAGAGACGTTCATATCCTTGAACATACCCTCCATCTTGCTCGTGAACGAGAAACCGACTTCAACCTTGAACTTCCCGATCATAGCGCGTTCGACGTCGTTGGATATAGATCGGCCGAGGATGAGACGTTTGGAAAGGTGCTTCTTGTAGTATCGCTCGAAGATATCCTTGTCCTGGATGTACCTGAACAGCACAATGGCTTTGTCGAGAACCATATCAACCTCCGCTTCCGTCTTCCCCTTCAGCCCCTTCTTGATATTCTCGTCGACGAACAACGAAATATACTCCGGCGACCTTTTATTGTCGTTGATAAATTCCGCGAAGGACTTGGAAACAGTTTGTTGGATACCTTGATCCGAAGCAAAGCTGCGTTCCCAAATCTGATCAACCTTATCCTTCAAAGCGAGGACATCCTCAACCCATCTCAACGCCATCATCGTCTCGGCATTAACACTCTTATCCTCCGCCTCCCCATTCTGGCCCTCACCAGGAGCAGCCGGTTTTCGAAAGCCGTAGACACCCTTATTAATCTCCCTCCCAAGATGAACAACACGATCCTTCAACATCCGCCTGATCTCACTAACATGAGGATCCACCCGATGAACCAGATTGTACAACAGCTTCAACTGTTCATAGCGGTCATTATCCACCATGAAATTGAGGCCGGAAGCTTCCAGCTGCATGACTTCTCGGATGTTATCGGTGATCAGGTGTTTCTCGACGATAGCTCGGATTTTAGGCTCGGTCAGCGTAGAGATCGTATTTTGCGTGCGTTCCCACTCCTCGTTAAGGCGATCGTTCGTCCGCTCTATGTACGTTGCTGCATCGCAGACTTCCAGGAGCTTGCGAGCTTCGTCGGTGTAGAATTCGTTGCTGGCGGTCAGAAATTCAGCTATTAAAACAGTCAGTCAGATTTTAAAAAGAGTGATAAAAGATAATAAGTGTTTTTACCTTCGAACTTTGTGAGATACAGTTTCTGGTCTTCTCTCTCGTCCAAAGTCTCGTAAAGGCCTTCCAGCATGTAGACGCAAGAACGAATCCTAGCTTTGTCGATGACATCGCCGTCCCGTTCCATCTTTATTTGTTCGAGGATAACTCGGTTCAGATCGGCGCCGATGTCGTAGTCTCGGTTGCGAAGGACATTGTCGCGGAAGAGCGCCATTCCAATAACCTGGATCGACGGTTTCTTGTTGTCGTTACAAAAAACACGGTCCTAATAGCCCACCATACAGCAAGCCTTAGTATATAAAACCATCCTCTACCAAAAACATTAAAAAGCAGCAAGCAAGCAAGCAAAAACGTAACACGCACACGTACCAAGTACATGAGAATGTCCGTGATCATTCCCAAGCAAAGCTGATGGTCTTCCCAGCTCTGCTTAACAGCAGCCAAGAACCGGTTTCCACTCTCACGCCTCTCCAAAGCACTGCTAGTAACGGCAAAGGTGGGTCTCGCGGGCTTCAGTTGTGTAGTGGTGACCCTTTGCAGTCGGGTTCTGACGAGGTCGTTCACGCTATTGTACAACGGATCTCCGTGCTTCTTAAGGACCATCTTATACGCCGTCCTATACAACTCTTCGAAGGATAGGTTGGAGGCATCCCGCTCGTAGATCTGCTGTAGGGCTTCGGATAATAGCGTCCAGGCGTCTTCGAACCGCATGTTTTCGTTGGCCAGGCCCTAAGCAAGTTACAAAGTACGATTAGAAAAAGCTACCTCGAGGTTGTGGTTATAGGTATTATGGAGAGGTATACCCTTCTAGGAGCTCTGATCTTGATACGTCCAGATCCAGGTTTGGAGGCCATATCGAGGTGTTTTTCGAATGATATAGAATCGCCGTAGAAGGCTCTGAAGAATGAAAGAAGAGGGAGAAGAAGGGAGGAAGGTGACGGCAAAGAAGGGAAGAATAAGAAGATGAAGGAGGATGCTCCCAGGAAGGAAGTAGGAGGTTGATGAAGGAGAAACACGAAGGATGATGAAGCTTCTCTTTCAAGAGGCTGTGAGCGTGCAGCCAAGCTCTCTGAAGGCGAACGTTGACTACGCCGTAGCTAAGTACTACTAGTAATTACTTAGTTAGGGCGTTTAAGCGGGACGCAAAGGTGACCTAGAATTCCAAAACTCCTATCCAAAAGTTTCCAAAAGAAAAAAGAAGAATAGACTAGAATAGTAGATATGAAGATGAATATGATGATGACTCGAAGCGGATGTTGGTTTAAATTGGACTATGACATGACTGTCCAGGCAGCCAGAAGATGGTGGAGTATGGAAGGATGGATGGATGGATGGTGGTGGTGGATGGTGGAGTAGTCGAAGGAGTGGACTGGATTGGACTGGATTGGAGCCGAGAAACGGCCACACGCTGCTGCCAGCCAGCCTGCGCTTTTGGAAGACGCGAGAATCGATCTGCCGGTCTAAACATGGTAGACTGGTATACTATATACTACTCCCACATGGCAGATATGCAATTGGGCATTTGACAGAACTAGTAGTCACTATCTAAATAGTAGAGTATAGAGTATAGGAGATATAGTAGTAATAGGGAATCTGAGAAATCAGTAGATTACACTTAAGAGCTTAAGAGCTATGATATCAATTACAAGTTGTGAGGAAACCCGAACAAAGAACGTGGTTGAAGAAGACTCCAAATAAGGTAATTTGATAATGTCAAACATCTCGAATTCTGTCACTGCAACACATCAACCTCATCGCAACACATTGCTTTCTCTTCTTACTAATCTCTTCCCTTCCTTCTAAAGGTTCTTCTTCTCTACTCCTCCAACCAGGTCTACACGACCACTTCCTAGATAATATACCATCACCAACTTCAACATCAATAGACTGATAGATAGTAGATATTGATATCAGCATGAGGGCATCAGCATCCTCCCGTCTACTCCGGCCTCTCGCCAGGCTATCCAACCTCCAATTGCAACCTCTCCCAACATACCATCGCTGCTTCAAGCCCTCCTCACGAATCCTCCCACCCACCTTCTCCCTCACTCGCAAATACTCCACCCCACCAGATTCCCCCTCCATCCTCCCTCCACCATCTTCTTCAACCTCCTCCTCGTCACCTTCAGACTCTCCATCATCATCATCGTCATCACAGCCATCATCGACGGTCTCCTTCCCCCTCGCCGAAAAACCCTCCTACGAACTAACTTTCACCTGCAAAAAATGCTCCCACCGCTCCTCCCACAAAATCACAAAACAAGCCTACCACAAGGGAACAGTCCTCATCCAATGCCCCGGCTGCGAAGTTCGACACCTGATCGCTGATCATTTAAAGATATTTCGGGATAATCCGACCACTATTGAGGATATTATGAAAGAACAGGGTGAGAAGGTTATGAAGGGGGTTAAATATAGAGATGGGGATATTGAGATTTTACCTGATGAGGAGGAAGAGGTAGAAGTGGATTTGAAGAGTGGGGAGGAGGAGAAGAAGTAGTAGGGCGAGAGTATAGAAGGCTGGGAGCTCGAGGATTCTCTTGCCTGGAAACAGGCCCTCGAATACCCCAGGCCCACACAATCACCACTCTGGGTATGCCACTGCATTTACAGCGTATATGCAGTGCATATAGTCCGCCAACTAAGGATTTGGCACTCTTACTCCATTGAAGGAGAGGACTGGAAGCCTCGAAGGGAAACCATGGATAGTATTTCCGAATACTACAGCCCAGAACTAGGAGTACCTCAACCGGTCATTTCGTATAATGGCCCAACTCAGAATAAGGGTTTACCTGGGTATCGACATCCATACGGCCCGACTGCTTATAAGCCGACGCCATAATCAGGCTTATCATGGCCATATTGTCGACCAATAAGGCCGATTGTATAATAGTGTACATATAGACAAAAGCATTGAACATATCTAATACATTTAACATAATACATTAGCTTCGATGCTCGTCCAGCATTCAATCGATACCCATCAATTGACCTGGCTCGCTGGCGTCTGGGACCGAGACTACAATCGACCTAGACAATTGACCCCGGCGAATGTTTCAATATATTACTCGCGTTGCCTCAAAAACTGCAACCACATCCCACCAAAACCCACAACCGCCAGAAAAAAACCATGAAACCACCAATTCCCCGCCAAACCCTCCGATCTCACCATCTTACTTCCAAAACCTTCGCCCGCAGCTTCTGGGGCCGCAAAGGCGATGAACCGGTGGAATCCCTAATCCCCCAAATCGCCGAAGAATGGCATCGCGGGGTCGAGCAGCACCCCGACCTGCACCGGATTCCTCCCAAGTCAGTCGCGATTCTCGGTTCTTCTCCCCCCACAATTACATCTCCTATACAAAAAACCCTACTAACTCGATAGTACTTCTATTATAATAGGCGCCGGAGTAACAGGTCTAACAACCGCCTACCAACTCTCCCACTTCTCCCCCGAAACCTCCATCACAGTCCTTGAATCCTCACCCAGAACAGGCGGCTGGATCCAATCCCTCAAAATCCCGACTTCAAAGGGTTCCATCATCTTCGAAACTGGTCCTAGAACCCTCCGTCCATGGACCGTAAACGGCATTATCACACTAAACCTAATCTCCCACCTCAATCTACAATCCCAAATCCTTCAAATCCCCAAAACCTCCCCTGCCGCCAAAAACCGCTACATCTACTTCAACAAGCAATTAAACGAACTACCATCTTCACTAAGCGGAATATTCAACGCTTTAAGACTACCAGTATTAAAGGGCGCCGCAACATCAGTTCTTACAGAAATCTTCCGCCGTAAAAGAGCAAAAGATGTAGAAGACGAATCCGTTGAATCGTTCTTAACCAGACGGTTAGGCGCAAATTTAACCAACAACCTCGCCTCTGCGGTTTTTCACGGGATATATGCGGGTGATATTGCGAATCTTAGCGCTGATGCGTTATTACACACCGTATACCGTAATGAAAGGGTATACGGGAGCATCACGAGGGGTATGCTGGGAGTACAGGAGATGGTGTTGGAGGATAAACTTTTGGAAGGGGTGTATGGATCTAGAACTGCTCCTTTGTTGAATCAGTTGAGGAAGGCGAGTATATACTCTTTCAAAGGCGGGATGGAGACTTTGACGAGGAGGATGGAGGAGGCGGTGACGGAGGAATGTGATGTTACGATTAAGACTGGGGTGACGGTCGATGGGTTGAGGTATAATAAAGAAAAGAATGAGGTCGAGGTAAAATACCCATTGTACCCTAACAATATTATTCAAAAGGGATTGTGTCTGATAAGTGGATATAGGTACTAGGCTACGACTCCCCCGCCAACTCCTTCGACTTCGTAATCTCCACCCTCCCAGCCTGGAAAACCGCCAACCTCCTCCCACCGAACACCTCAAACAGTCTTTATGAAACCCAAGGCGTAACAGTCATGGTCGTCAACCTCTTCTACGACCAACCAAACATGACAGGATACTCAGGTTTCGGATATTTAATCCCCAAATCAGTTCCACTCGAACAAAACCCTCACCGCGCACTCGGTGTAATCTTCGACTCTGACGCAATGCCAGAACAAGATGAACGAAAAGGAACAAAAGTAACGGTTATGCTCGGCGGACACTGGTGGGATAACGCCACATCACTACCATCACAAGAAGATGGTATAAGAATGGCAAGGGAGGTACTCAACCAACATCTCGGTATTACCGCAGAACCGACAGAAACAATGGCTTCTTTACAAATGGATTGTATCCCACAGTACGGAGTCGGACACGCGGGGAGGTTGAGACAGATACACGAAGACTTGATGGATAAAATGGGTGGGAGACTAGTGCTCGCGGGGAGCAGCTATGGAGGTGTGGGATTGAATGATTGCGTGAGAAGTGCTAGAGATGCAGCGTTTGGAGTGGCGGCGGGGAGACCGATGACGAACCTGGAGAGATGGGCCTTTGAGGAGGTCTGGATTCCCAAGGACATGCCATAGTCGGTGCCATGCATACCACACTGTACATACGACACAACATAATATAATATAAGGACTGTACATACATACACCACTGCATGATATAGAGCAATATGATATGATGGGATAGCTACAGACAGCTTCAAGCCGTCTCCGTGACGCCCAGCCAAGCATCGTGACGCCCCAGATAACTCCGTAACCAGACCAATTGGCCCCGAGTTGGCCTTCTTAAGATCCTCCTCAGAGTCCCTTTCCTCCCTTTGAAACCATCTTCTTTACATCTTCCTCCATACAAATACTCCAAGAATGCCGTAACCCAGCCTCCAAATCCGCCAAGGCCAAGGAAGCTGGGAAGGCCCGGCAAGATCAAGATCATCAGATAAGATCAAAACACCGAATCAGATAAGATAAGATCCCAATTCCAACACACTCAACACAACCCACCGCCAACATGAAGACCCTCAACTTCCGCTCTCTCTTCTCCCGCAAACCAAAACCCGCTACTGCTCCAACCGCTCCCGCCACAAGCACCACAACAACCACTGCACCCGCTCCACCTGCTCCTCCCCCACACCCCCCTCCAAGACCCACAGGCCTCTCCTCCCTCTTCAACATCTTCTCCTCAAACCGCTCTACCAACCCAAAGCCTCCAAAGACACGCCGTCACCACCGCCGAATCTCAATCGCCATGTACACCGACCTCCCCAGAATCTTCATCACAGCGGATACCGACGAATTCGATCCCACTGAAATTGCAAAGTGGCAAGCAGAAGGATATGAAGTCGAGTACATCCCAAGAGCCGACACGCACGCCCTCGAGTTACTCGGCGATACTATCGAGAGTCATGAGAAGTACTGCATTATTGGTATTGTTTCCTTCCTTCCTTCCTCGTATCTATACATGCACTACGTCATTGTGCATAATCCATCCGACATGGGTACTTACATATTGAACACAGCATACGGCACCGCTGCTACCATCGCCTTAGAGTACGCAATGTTCCCGGTAGGCAGTCTCGCCTGCCTAATAGCCTACTACCCAACCGGTCTCCCCACCGCCTTCGCAAACGCCACATTTCCCAAACGACTCCGCCGTATCATCCTCCACATCTCCGACTCCCAACCCTTCGGTTTCGATTCTTCCAAGGTTGAATGTCCATCCCTCAAAGTTCGAGTTTATCAAGATACGAAACCTGGCTTTGCAGAGAAGATTACGGTTCACTACAACCCCATTGCGACTAGTTTGGCCCAGTCGAGGACTTTGGCGGCTGTAAGGGAGACGTTGGGACCCGATGTTGATCTGGAGGATATTTGGGGTGATCATTTGATTCAATCTCTTATCGAGAAGGATGCGAATAAGACTTTGGATAGTATGGTCAAAGAACCTTATGTCAATCACGTCCGTATTCCTCCTCCCTTCCCCATCATATCCACCTATAAACAGTCTACTAAATAAGTAAAATATATTATATAGGTCCCAACTCTAGTCGGCGGCTCAGGCTACACCGAACTCCACCGCTTCTACCACGAATACTTCATCCCCGACAACCCACCATCCCTAGGTCTCCGTCTAATCTCCCGCACCGTCGGTGCCGACCGCATAGTCGACGAAATGATACTCTCCTTCACCCACACGACCGAAATCTCATGGATGCTACCCGGTGTTAAACCCACCGGCCGAAAAGTCGTCATTCCGATAGTTTTCATCGTTTGCATCAAAGCGAAGAAGTTGTACGCGGAACATGTCTACTGGGACCAAGCGTCTGTTTTGAAACAGATTGGAGCGGTAGATTTTTCGGGATTACCGGTTTCCGGGGCGGAAGAGGCTTGGAAGGTTTTGGATAAGGATTGTATTCCTAATAATGTTCTGTTGAATGGGTGGGATACTACTTCTAAGGATGGTAGTGATCTTACTATTGTCAGCAGGTGGTAGGCTTCTTTTTTTTTTTTCAACTCGTTTTTGCTACTTTTGAGATGTATGTTTGGGATGGTCTGTTTTTATGGGTGTTCTTTATGATTTGATTTTTGATGTTTTCAAGGTGGGGGTTTTCTTTTATGTATTTTCTTTATCTTCTTGTCTTTACCATGCATGGGATTCCGGGTCAGCGAGCAAGCTTTTGTCCTTTTTTTTTATCTTTTTGATTCAGCGAAAAGACGCTTCTTCGATAGACAACTCCTTCATCGCGGTTACGTCTAACATCGAAAGTGTTCTTTTTTTACACCAACCTTGCTAAAGGCGTCAATCGGGGTTTGTATACCAAGCAAGATTTACAATTTACCCTCAGGCGTTAATAGGTCGTGTATGTCAGTCTTTACCCTTTGCTTACACCACCCACTAAAGAAATCCAATAATTTTTATTCATTACCGTATGATAAGATCCCTATGTATGGTGGTCCAGGTCTAGTATATACTGGTATCATCAGTACTAACAATCCTACCCACGCATACAAAGACGAAAGATAGTAGATATTTGTATAAAATTTCATAAAAAAGTTCCTATATCTCATAAACATACATCTTCCCCCTCCTCCTCCCCCTTCATAACCAACAAACAACCAATAACCCCTTCAAAACCTCCAATATTTGTGAGATTTCCAAAAGGCAAAGCCGTCCGCTAGTTACGAAGGTGGTATACATTTCCTCTCTCTCTCTCTTCTTTACATAGTACATCCCACAACTCCCACGATAGAACAAAGGAAAACTCCTACTTCTTACAAGCCTTATCGCCTACAGGTTAACAAAAATATAAAATGAAAAAAAAATCAAGTCCCTGCCAAAACACCCGTCAGAGAACTTAATAAAAAAGGCGCATGGAATAATAACGGGTGAGTCAATCGAAATCCAATATCAAAAAAATACCTTAAAACCAAACCTACTGCAACGTCGACATGCACACGAAGGTTCGGAAAAAAGGATATAAGAGGAAAGAAAATGGTATCACCCAAGGAAAACCCAATGCACACAAATGAAATTAAAAAGAAGAAGAAACCAAGACAAAAAACACAACACCAAAGCAAAACAATCAAACAACGTAGTAGTAAACTCCAAATGCAAGAATAATCGGGGACAGGAGAGAAGAAGAACGAAAAATACCTAGAAAGGTTTTTTTACTGGTGTTTGTTTGATTTCTATTCGAGAATAGAGAAGTAGTAGAGGGGGAATTTGTCACAGAACAGGAAGACAATGAGGGGGTTCTGTTATGAGCTCTAATGATATCCAAAACTTCAACAATATGAAAGTTGAAGTAGTGTCTGATTTCCAAGGATGGTTCATGGTGTTGTTGTGGTGTGTAATGATAAAGTCTCTGGTGATCGTGAGTTCATTCGACTGATGTTAGAAAGTCGAAGTCCCTCCGGTAATATGGTTAGCGCGTTTGTCGTCGTAGTTTAAAAGGTTGTCGGCAAATGGTTAATTTGAAAAAAAGGGGGGGGTGGTGATTGAAAGTGTGCTTTGTGTGCTTGTGGGCGGTGGGTAGTTGGGCTTGATGGGGGTCATTAATAAAGTCATGGATGTGTACTCGGTCGACGCAGGATGCTGTAAATATCAAAAACTCCGTCGCAGTCAAGTACTGTCGCGTATTCGTAAACTCTAAAGTGTCGCTAGTGAACGTCGAGAAGAGAAAAAAAGAAAAAGATGCTGGAAAAAATGCTGATGGGGCAAGATATTGGGCTGGGGGAAAGGGGGGCCAAAAAGAAGATAAAAAGAAGAGTCTCCCAGAATTAGGATATCCAGGTGGAAGACCGATGGACCAAAAACCGAAATGATGCTATGCAATAGGACGCCATGCCGTTGATTCCAAAAGACAAATAGTCGTTAGTGTAGGGGTCGTAAAAGGATGGTTGTTAAGTGGTGGTGTCGTCGAGTCTAATGGTGTCGAAGAAAAGAAACCGCTGTCTCCATGCGATTAATCCAAAATATGGACCTTCCAGGTCGCTTAATAGGAAGCGTGACGCTTGCCGTCGCGAGGACGTGCCAGGACACCATTGACACCGAAAGAAGCTTGACCGAGGGGAGCACGTCGGGCAGACGGAGAGTCGTTATTGTTGTTGGCCATGGCCATGTTGGCTCCGTAGGTGTAGCTCTGAGCTCGCCCGAACTTGGTGTTCTTACGGAATTTTCCCATTTCACGCTCGCAGAGAACCTTGTGACGAGAGTCATCCATACCAACATAGTTTTGTGGGTCACAACGCTCCTTATGTTCGGCAAAAAAGCCGCTGTATCCACCATCGAGGATATAGACTTCGGGGTAGAACAAAGTTGGGTAACGATGCATATTGATCTGACGGTCACGAGAACGAAGTTGGTGGGCACTGCGAAAATCTGTCAGTATTGAAACCACGATATTTCGGTAGCAGGAACGAAACTCACATTCTTGGAGCTCGATGAGCAGAGTACTCGCAGTGGAAGATCAAGAGAGTCTTCTTAGTCTCAGCCTCATTTTCAGACCTGAGAGACAAGAGAACTTTGTCTACATCCTCAGTGCTATTGATGTTGATGGCGCCAGCGATATGACCACCCTCATACTCGTATTCAAAACGGCAATCGACAATCTTCAACTCATCATACTGGCCGGCGTACTTGCCGTCGAGAACATCGATCATAGTCCCACGAGTGATTCTCTTCAACACATCCTTCTCAGTTCCAAAGCATGGGAGAACCTGGCTCTCACGCGCAGCAACCTGCGAGGGCGATTCGATATACGACTTGGGCACCAACTTCTGCTTAGGCGAGATGACCTCCTCAGCCTTATTGTACATGCTGAGGGAGCGTCGGCACGGCATTTTACGTGGTGGACCATCTCGTGCAGCTGTGCGACGGTTCGCTCCAGCCAAAGGAGAACCATCAGAGGAACTGTTCAAGTCCTTGAAGATTGGCATACGAGGTTTACCCATCCCATCATTCAAGTTAAGACCCAGTCCGACACGGGTAGGTTCCGGAGATGCAGCAAACATATCGTCCAGAGCCATGATTGGAGATGTCTTCTTGTCTCCAAGTTGGAATGGCTTCTCGTCATCCTCACCGGTGAATCCTAGCTTAGAGGCTCCTGCCGTTTTCAGCACGATGTTTTGTGTGAAGGTCCTAGTACGTTGAAGGGATGGACGACGTGGTTGAAGGAACTTCTTGCGCCTACATGTCGACTGTTAGAAGAAGTAGTGGTACGGCACTCGTCGATTGGACATACTCATTGCTTGGTTTACGCTGCATCTGGCAGGGACTGTCTAAAACCGGAGACACTTCACTAAGTTTCGACTTATTCTTGGTAAAGGCTGGCTTGTGCGGCAGTGGGCTCAATTCCATTATATCCGAGCATGCTGGTGACGATGGCAGTGGAGGAGTGGTGACAAATGGACCTGTATAGAACGCAAACTATAAACGCTGGCTGCCGCCAGGCTTTTAGAAGAACCAGCACTTACGAGTAGTGGTTTCAAATGTCGAGAACAAGGAGCGTCGCGGAGTAGGGAAAGCAGGACTAAAAAGATACAAAAATACCAGAGTCAATGAAATGCTATTATTATTGTTATAGTATACTAAAAAGTTATATATATGCACTTACGTCTTGTCGATATGGAAGTTCTGAGAGAGATCAGCAGCTAGACAGTCCGTGGGAGAAGCTGTCATGCTCAGATCGAGATCAAAGAAAGATGAGTCCTGGCTGACTTCAAGTCGAGGAGTGTACGGAGTTGTCGGATCAAAAGAGAAACTTGGGCCGAGCGGAGTTGGTTGGATCCAGTTGCCCTCCGGACGGATAATAGCAGCCAGAGGAGAAGACATATCCATCGTTGCCATTGAAAGTCAGAACTAACTATTGAGGTTGTGAAGTGTTCGAAGTTGATATCTGATGAATCTGCAGGCAGCATGTAACCGGACGGGGCTACTGTCGAAAAAGCTACTGGTCGTCGAAGGAAGGTTGATAGACAGTAGGCTTTTGTCAGATTCGAAGATACACTGTATCAGAAATCCGATATATCAAACAATATGCTTGATGATATTGATATCCAATGGGTCGAAGAATCAATCAGGCCCAGACAAGAGGTCGAAGAAGATAAGGAAGGTCAAGTCGAGAAGAATGACCAAGGGAATGTCGCTAAGCTGTAGGGATGGATTGGTTAGTAAGGACGAGGACCCTCGAAGGGGGATGAAGATGCAATGAATAGGGAACGAAGAGAAGGAGGATGAGGTTTGAGGATGAGGATGAGGATGAAGGCTTGGTTTTGAGGCTGGCCAGAAAGACAGGAACAGAACAACACGGCCAATGAAAAGAGGAAGACGTCGGGAAGGGAGTAGTTACCCGTTACCACAGGGCTAGGAGCCGGTTGCTAAGGTTTCGGCCTGGTCGGATTTCCTAATTGGCAAAACCGCACCAAAAAGCCGTGATGCTTGAGCGCTCGGCACTTTCTCTCTCTCAGAGTGTCTCTCAGTAATTTCCAGTAACAAGCACTAAGCTGGTTAGTTTGGTTACTATGTGCTTAGCAACTGACAGCGAACTAATTAAAGGGAGGCGAGATTGAGGTTGAAGCTCTCTGCTCTGTCGCTAGGCTGATGGATAACGGTGATGCTGCCTATATCTCTGTTGCTATGGGCGACGGGTCCTGCGACGAAACAGCCTTCTTACTGGGTCTCTCGACACCTTTTAAACCTCCACTTCTCCAAAAGACACGACCAAACCGCAAAAGAAAAAGCCGGCACTGGTTGTTATGGCCCTCCGCTGCGCGGTGATGCAAAGCGTTAGCGGCGGGCAGGGGCATATCAGAAGGAAGGCAAGCTCGATAACACAAACCAGTTAGTTAGGACTCACTCCCGCGCTGCAACAAAAGCAAGTCTGCTCGCCATGCATGCACAGAAAACATGCATGGATCTGGATTGAATTCAAGGATATCGGTGTCAGATTCTTCGACTTCAGTAACCGTGGCACTCCACCGCAGGCATTCGTCCGGTCTTTTTTCCGCCAGATTGATTGTGGTTACAGATACATAGCGATTTTACGTTTTTGGTTGCTTAACAGTATCAAGCGACAGCGCCCCGAGAAATGCTGTCGACGATAATGAAAGGCCGCTTTCCTCCCAAAAACTACCCCGAATGCAAGGCTGCTGCTTCCATTTTCAATGGGAACAACCCAAGACAGCGGGAAGAACTCCCACGAGACTACTTTCCTTGCCTAAGCTGCTTCCGGCATCTGGTCGCGATAACCATAGAAACCAGATCCAACCGCCGCTAACATTGGCACAAACCCCCAAATCAAACACAGATTCTTATTACTCTCTCAGGCCTAGATTGATGCTTGAGGGAAAGGGTGGTTTGTGTGCTGCTCTTCTTCTAAAAATGTTTGCTGGGCAGGCACACGAGACACCGACTGGGGCGTCATTTTCACTGACCTCCGGTATGGCGTAGTCGCCCCAAGACTCAGGCTCCACTTCTAAGCAACATGCTGTGTCGCAGCATCTTCGGATGACAGCGACAGCGAAATTCGGGAGACAACCGTCGTCCTGTCGATGCATCTTGAAATTTGCATTCTAATGTCTTGCATAGAACTTTCTTTAACATTTTGACAGCACCAATACACCAGCTGCCAGTTGCATTCGCTAAGCTAACAGAAAAAAAAGTCCTTTGGTGAAATTGGCCCTTACCAGCGAAAGGAATCTCCCAAGCAGACACCAGCAGGGGTCATCTCACCCTCAATCCCGCGTAAAATCGCTTCTTCGGCCTTACAGTCACAGGAGCTGTGCCAGAATCGACCCACAACAGCAGGCTATGATTTCGCTGTGGCTTGCTCACTGGGTCCTCTCCCAAATCTGACGACACCCGGCATCTCCCTTGCTTTTCTCCTTGGTCCGAGTCTCAGAACCCGAAGAACTCAGCTCAACCAGGCCTCTGTTATGAGAAAAAAAATCATGCCCATGCTTGTGGAAGGGTGTGGTGGCTTTCCTATCTCCGGCGACTAAGGCCCCATGCGAAAAGAGAGAAAGCTAGAAGATCCCCCCAATTTTAGCATCACGGAAGAGAAATCTCACAAAAGAAGCTTCATTCCAGAAGTTTAACCGATGAGCAAAGTTCAAATTGAAATTACAACCTGCATGAAAGGCGCTTGTCTGGTCGCCTATCCTACCCGTCAGAGAAGCTGAAATCTCATTGCAAGATCGATGTTCATGTTCGTATCGCGAATGCGACAAATGTTCAGCTCCATCCATCCATGCCACGGCCATGTCGGCCAACAGCGTGGGGTTCAGCCGTGGGAAGACGTGTTGTTTTGGTCGTTGCCATGCGCCGGGGCATGTTGTTTACCCTGTAACCCCTCCATGCAGGCGCACGACCCAAATGTGGGGTTATCCGAGCCGGTATCCAAAACACAACGACCAAAACATCCGCCTCACAACCAAGCCAGCCAACCAGAAACATCGGGAAGCGGAGACTGATCGAACATGTGGAATGCGCACGCTTTTTTCCCTTGACCCTGTCCTGTTCAGCCTAAACCATATTACATGTAACGGAACAAGGTGTGTCTATTTCTCATCAAGGAGGTCCAGTTCGACGGTATCGGCGTCAGCGGTGTATCATGAAAACCCTCAACGGGAAGAAAATCTCTGGTCCACTACTCGACTAGAATCCTAGCTAGTCGCTTGCATCCCGTCTCTCACTTTTTCACTCTATCAAAAACGCTTCTGTTGGAAGATCAAAAAGTCACCGCCAGGAATGCCCGGAAGGACTGAAAATCTCTGACCGCAGTTTCCACATCAATCCTAGCCGGGGAGACCCTCGTCTCGAAGATCGTTTTAACATCACGTTTTATTAGCTTGTGGATTCCAGGAATGAAAGTCACTATATTCCCGGCTATTATTATTATTGACTTTACTCACTCAGTGACGTCGAGAGTAGGTAATTATTCGATATCATTAGAATCAGGAACTTATCACTACCTGACTCGCCAAGTTACTGAGCCCAATGACGTTCCAATCGATCGTAACGATCATGATATCAACCTTTCTTGAGTCTTCCAAATATTTCCAACTGATTCAATAGCCAACGCAACCGAAATGTCGTCACATTCATGAGTCAAGCCATGAATTCTACCAGCCACAAGTTCCATATCACCAACAAATACTAACAATTCTTATAATATGATTTTCACAATTTTATTCTAAAAATCTAACAATAGAAAGTCTCATCGAGATTAAAATTTGAAGCCTTAACCTTCGTAACGAGCATCACATCTACACGCAATTCACTATTTCCCCCCAAAAAAAATCTCGTCACGACAGAATATGAACTTTTGGTGTATTTTCATTCCAAGTGCTTACGGAAATTGCAATCATCACCAAGCCATCAACAGGATTCATTGGTTCCCAACCCCACAACCGCCCAACGGATATTCCCCAAGATTCTCCATTTCAAGCCTCAATTGCAAAGTCCATTGCATATTGTGGTTCGAGACCGTTGGAAAGGCTATGTTGTGATAAAATATCCGATCCGAGTACCGGATATCGGGATCGGCTTGCAGTGCCGTTCATGCATGCATTGACTTTCAACGGAGCGGCACCGGTGTTTCGCGGACGACTCCACGGCGGCAGCATGAAATCCAATGGATATCCGGTTTATATTCTCATACCACGATGAATCCTTAGGCTTCAATATTTGGCTTACGTACGATACCAGCGATTTTGATATGATTTTGTAGCCACGGGAATCAAATCCACCGTCGCGGTTCGGAGTTTGCATTGTAGTAATTTTTCTATCGCCATCAAAACGAAAAACATTCATGGAACTCGCCCGAATGGATTCCAAGTATGGAAGTCTGTATACATAACATTAACATTTATTATCGATTCATTCTGGTAGTTTGTATTCAATTAGTATCAATATTATTGCTTACATGTTAGAGTTAGGCTTCAGTATCTTAAGATTAAGGTACCATGCCACTTTGGTCTTGAAAATTATGCATTGAATCTAGCCATAAACTTCAACGGAAAAACTTCAGACCTTTCGAATTCAGGACATCCATCACGTGGGCACATATGAGAGAAAGACTCATAGCTAGAGCTCCTGTCTACCTTGATGAAACAAAAACTCGCCTCGCTAGCTGTCAGCGGCAGGAGCAGAATTCCAAGGGAAAGATTCCTCGGGACATCAATATATCAGACAGCTAAGCTTGATACATTAGATTATATCTATCCCAAGGGACACATCTTTAGTCTTTCAAAAAAATCGATAAAGCTATTAAGCTCACCCCCTTCCTAGGCTATCCAAATTCTTCACAATTGAGACCCAATAAATCGGCCTGCATTAATAAGTGACGCAAAGCTAAAATTCGCATAAGTCCAAGCTCCAAGCTAAAGGAACGATCGATCAAAACAATCAATCGAAATCGATGCATGCAAGGTCGTCTTTCGGCGCTATCACCAGAAATGTGCATGATGCAAAGTGACGAAACGAACGAGCGGACCGAGTTCTTCCCTACACTTCGTATCAAGAAACTCTAAATCGATTAGGCACCTTACCCGCCGTCAGCCCTGCAGGCCTGCAAAATTCCTTGCGCAATACCGACATCACAAGAGCGAACGAATCGAACGCCGTCTCACTCATCTGCATGAACTGCTTCCTTGCAGGTAATTGCGTTCTTCAGCTCGCTAGGATGTCGATACACGATAGCGGGGAGCTAACTCTGTGGGGCTGGGAAATTTGATTGTTAAACAACAAGACACGTCTATGATCTCATGTTTTGATATTTCAGGCTGTATGATAGGTAAAACATAAGATTAGATCTCGCACGGAGTCGCCGACGATATCGCGAGACTTTTCAATGTTGATATTTGAGGTTTCGCGTTCGATGTTTTGCTTTGTGCAACACGAAAAATTGCAACAATATCAACACAACTGATGAACAATCTGATGCCCATTCTTGTTGATGCTTGACCCCGATGTTTGTGCTATTCAGACCTCTTGGAGTTCTTGGATTACTTCATAGTGTTTTATATCACGATTAACAAGCATAACTCTCTTTAATGTGTCTGAACCACCCAGCCGAGTGAATGTCTCCAACATAAACGCTAAAATCCTGTTTTTCCCAGCCAACGTTGTCGAGTTGAGCCAGTACAGTCGCATATTTTGCATAAACTTTGAAACTTTAATAGTCTTCTACACCAAATATCTACACCTACCGAAAAACTATACTTCAATTCCGGTCGTGAAAGTATCTTTGACACAGTTGAAAGCGTTTAGACGAGAAACTTTAGTTTTCGAAGCGAACTATCGGTGCGTACGAGAAGCCCGGTGCACGCAGTGCACTACCTTAGTAGTCTGTAGATATATAGATTCCCAGTTCTTGGAAATTAAAGTGACTATGCATCTATTCAGTAATTGTGATGCTCATCCCCCTCCTCTCCCTTGTCGATCTCAGGGCCCCACCTTGAACCCCCTCAACGGGCCTTATCTCTCTCTCTTCCAAATGAATACTTCAATCTTCGCCGCTTCGTCGGCATCTGCTCCTCTTGTTCTGGCTCTCCGCGGCATAACCGCCATAATCGGAGGCTTCGAGATCGGTCACAGTCCAAAAGAATATAAAAAGTTACCTCAGCATCATGAACTCCCATATCCACCTCTCGATCTTGGAGAATTTGATGTTATTAATCTCTCTTTGCAAGAGATATCTACCATTCACTTGGCTTATAGCCTTCTAACATATGCTTACGACCCCGACGCCATTGCAAACCATCTTTGGGATCTATTGCGTCGGAACGAAAGTACCATCCAGGTATTAGATGACCTAGTATCATCCACCACAAGTCCACTTTATAACCCACACGGACCCTTAGGTCTTGACATCCTCCTAACCCCAATTCAGAACCACACATGGGAACACATAGCATACATCCTCTCCCATTGCCACGCCTTCAGATCCTCCCTCCACTCCTTCTCAAAATCCTATCTCGACAACCTCATCATCCCCTTCATGACCCCACAACCCCCACCTCCATTATCCCCACAAACATCCAGCAACATCCAGTCAGCATTCAAATCCCTCCTCCTCGCCCGTGACGGCCACCGTACCATCATCGGCGGCGTATGGAATTACGACCGTCCAGAGGATATCCTCACAAACGACCTCGAACGCCAAGAAGACGTCCACGAAGACTACGTCGTCCCAACCCATCTAATCCCCTACTTCTTCGCCTCAACCAGTCGCTCAAGTCTAGGCGGTACATCTACCACCGGCATCCCAGGAACAATATCAGTAGCAACAACCGGCTGGATCTGGGGAAACCAATACTCCGCCAACGCCAAATTAAAATACTACATGCAAAAATTCTGCGGTGTAGACGTGGCAGAAGACGTCATGATGGAAGATGTAGATGTGGTCAATAATCCTTCTAACGGGATAATCCTCACGCCTCAGTTATATCTTTCGTTTAGAAGCCTTAAATGGTGTATTGAAGCTGAACCGTGGGATTCAAGCCCCAGTCCCGGGTTTTCAAGGCATCAGGACGAAGTTAGTATAAATATCGATGGTGGGCAGGATGAAGATAGATGTAGATACGTCTATCGTATCCGTTTACTGACTAAAGCGCAACTTCCGGGGGCATATGAACACCATGATGGAGATGTTTTACATTTTGGAAGCTGTGATGTGTTCGCGCAGATTCCAGTGCCAAAACCCAGTTTGTGCAATGTGCATGCGAGTATTGCGAAGGTACTGCGGGCATCCGGTGCGGGGGGCGCTATGGAGGCTATATTGAGAAATGAGCAAACGTTGAAGGAGGATGCTAGTACTGGGGCAAATTGGGGAGATTTGGGTAGAGATTATTTAATGAGGAGGTTAAGTGCTATCAGCGATGAAGGGTGGAATGATTAGTAAAGGGTAAGCGGGTACTCAAGCGGTTTGGAAGAGGCGTAATATACCCATGGGTGGAGAGCATACATGCGAGTCAGAATGTCGGGTGGGTATGTTAATTAGTGTTATTTAAGTGATATATGTGTTTGGTTATACTTATACGGTGTAATGGGATCGATTTGCAATCATTATTAATGGCATGTACGTTAATATATCACAGGGTTTATGGAACACAATGAAAGTAACGATATCTTGGTAGATATGCTGGCGGAAGAGGGGTGCCACCTTCAGTTTTGTCCGAAAGAGCTAAATCCCTAGACTGGCTTAAATATACTAATAATACACTCCCTAGAAGTGAAGAGTCTCAAAAGTAGTTGAAATCACGCAAATCTCAAGCGTTCGGGGTCCTCGGCCCCTGAGAGCCACCGACGGGGCCTTCATCAATAGCGCCCTCATCTTCCATCTCATCATCATCACCGTCAGGGGGCCGGTCGTCAGTCTCCATCTCTTCAAACGAAGCATCATGAGGGACTGGGGTTGCTGCAATTGATCCCTCCTCGCCGACTTCCTCGTCCACTTCCTCACCTTCTTCTGGCTCCTCGCCTTCCTCAATTTCATCATCATCTTCGATTCGCGGTGATGTCGCACGTGACTGGTCCCTTGTGCTCGTACGCTCTCCCTCCTCCATCTGGGTATCTTCCATAACAACATCACCTTCTCCCTTTTCTCCCGTCTCCGAATTCTTCCCTTCCGCTCCAGTGGCAACAGCTTGGCCGGAATTCTGAGATGCGTTTTCTTCACCCTTCGCACCCTCCTTTCCTTCCCCTTCAGCGGGCTTCTCTCCATCCTCTTCATCCTCATCCAGCCCTTCTCTTCTCTCCTGTTCTTCCTTATCCTCCTGAATCTGTGCCTGCATTCCCATCAATGCCTCCACAATGGCACCAAACTGCCCTCTCCTTGCCGCCCAGACCTTTCCATATTCCGCCCTCTCCCGTTCCAACGCGTCAATTTCGGCGTTTAATCGGTTGATACTGTCATACTGCGCCTGCCGTGTCTTCTGGCTACCCGGTGAACTTGTGATTTCCGTCGCAATAACATCGTATTCGAGTTTATGTTGTTTCAACTGGTGGGCTTCGCTAAGTGAGGAATTGAGCTCGACCATTTCAATTCGAGCTTTCTGGGACGCTTGTTCTGTAGTTTTTAAAAAATTCCAAATGTTAGATGGCAAAAGAACCCTTCCACATATTGCGGAGCTGGAGATAAGTACCATACCTATCTGCATCTTCTTCTGCTCATACCTCGCCACCTCCTTCCGATTTGCAGCTGTAAGTAACTGCAACCTCATCAAAGCCTCCTCTAGCGGCGCAAAGTCTAATAATATATCCTCCACCAACTTCTCAGCCGCCGCTTCAACTTTCTCTTCATGCGTCATCTCCGGCTTCGCTTCTGTAGGTTCGGACTGTTGTGCAGCCGCAGCGGCACCACCATCGGCCGGTGCATCCGTCATCTCCACGTTCGCGTCATCTTTAGCAGCTTTAAGAGCGTCGGTGAGGACATTTTCGGAATTGATGACGGTGTTGCAGCGTCTTTGGACGCGGGTTAGAGTTTTTACTTCGAGGGTTATGAGACGGGATTTGATAAGAGCCTCTGTTTGGTTGGTGTTAGCAACTAGTTATAATATGGCTGGGGCCCATGCCGATTGGTGGGGGAAAAGGGAAGAACTAGCCTTCGTCGAACTCCTTTAAGCTGTCGAAGAGGGGTCCTTGGGGTACTAAAGCCATTTTTGAAGATTATGTGATGAGGGGAACAAGGGTTCGTTTCGTGATGATGTTGAAGTCCGCAGTCGCCAGACCCAAAGTTGGTTGGTGTTTGGACGGCGCGAAATGTGAAGGCTTACGTAATATCTGCCAAGATATTTCATCCGCTGTTGTATTTTGGAAGACAACGCGCTTTTCTACGTCACAGAGCGACTAACTCAAGAGATTGAAGTTTGGGTTGGTAATTTTTTTAATTTCAAAAAATGCTCGGTGTCCTATCTGATAAATTGATGACAGGGAGTAAGATAATTAGGAAAGAGAAAGCTATCTACAAGTCAGACTTTTTTCAAATCCTCCGTTCAATAACCTCTTCTCAATCCCCTCCTCAGACTAGCTGGGAATACTGAACTTAACCGAGGACAATGTCGAGCTCGAGGTTGTGGCCCTCAGCAACCTTGAAGTTGGCAGCAATGGTGCGGTGGTCAATGTTAAGGATGGACTGGCTAGTGCGCTGAGCCTCACGGGACTTGACACGCTCTGGGTTGGAGTTGTTGTAGTATTCTGGGAGGGCGCGGACACCGGTGATATCGTCACCAAGACCGGTGATGATGTCGAGCCATGGCTTGTAGTTGTGGACACCGAGGGCAATGAAGAAGGCTTCCTTGCCTTGTTCGGTTTGGAAGCGGAGGATGCCGGAGGTACCGCTGCCGCCGATGGTGAGGAGGAGGGTGTCGTCTTGTTCGGTCCAGGTACCGCCGTTGGCGTAGTGCCAGACGCCCTTCTCGATGATTCTGAAGTAGGCGTTTTGGTTGGTCTGGTAGACACGGACTTTGATGGTGTAGCTCATGCTGTGAAAGGTTAGTAGCTGTCTTTCTAAGGTATGGAATTGGAGAAAAGGCTGACTTGATTGTTTGAAGTAGAAGACTTCTGGTAAGAATATATAGATATAGAGTTTTTGAAGGCTGTTGAGAGGCTGTTGGATTGTTGCTGCTGAGGATGGAGAAGAAAGATAGGATTGAGAAGGGAACTATCGACCCTCTTTATACTTTTTGAGGTCGATATCTGACTATGGAAGTAGTCGATGTCGTTATAGCTAGCTGGGCAACTGACGCAGCATATTCGCAGCTGGAATCCGATCCAGGAATTCATTCTTTGTGCTATGCCCAGCTAATTGACGCCTAGACGGTCAATGTTCACCATATCCAAGTCTCGCACGCCATGCTCCGATCTCGCAAGGCGTATACCATAGGCCAATCTACACCATTCGACAAGTCAAGAGTTTCTATTGTTACACACACGTGTAAGTATCAATCGAATCAGATTCGATCAACTCCAACCTACCACATGCAAGCACGCCCTCATCGGCAAGAATCAATCCCATATAGAATATATCGCTCAACCAATTCCATCATGATCAACCCCATGATGCTAAATCCAGCGGCCACAGCAAAACCATCGATTGCACAACTCTGCCTCGAAAATACACAACTTAACAAAACAGGTTAGACTAACCTGCATTCTACCTGCAGGGTGGACTTCCTGTCCCGCACGTACATCGGCATGGACGAGATATGCTAGCACCGCTTTATTCCGGCCCGTCGATATGCAGGCCTGGTTGAGGCCCAGCGAACCCCCTTCAAAGCAAAGGGTCTGCCGTCCAAGAATACTAACTAGATTTCCCCTCTAAAGTTTAGCGTCAGTTGCGAAGGAAGCACTGGCCAGGAGAGATCGCACTCGGATATGCAGCAGCCTACAGGGGTTATCTTCAAATAACGCGCGCGGTGCCGAGTTAGCGTAATAATCGCTCTCGGGTACGCAACCGTAGCTGGTTTGTTTCATGCACGTACGATCGGAGTCGGAATAGTTGAGGGCGCACGCAATTGCGGGGTTGATTAAATACCCGCTTGCCGGGGTATAGAGTCCATGGCAGTGTTTCTAAACCAGTAATAGTATGTATCTGAGCTCCTGGCTTGTTAAGAGTAGATTATTGGGCGTTGAAGGCGAATTGGAATCGATAACAGCTCAATCCTATTAATCCAGAAGCAAATACTGTATACTACCTTACGAACAAGAATAGCCAAATTCCGTCATTCCTGACTTGCAAAATCCACATCGGATTAAAAAGGTATATGATAAACTCTTTTATGATTGGTACGAATGAACTTATTATCAATCGCGATTATCATAAAATAATGCACGCTGTTAAGCCCCGACAAAGCCAGCACATTCTGTTCGGGAGGGTACTAGGATACTAGGACTTTACATATGGCAATTAATTTCTGCATCGGGATGCATGAAGTTTGGCAACTGGTTTCGTAGATCGATACCCGTCCCCAAACAGTCGGATGTATGAGGATGCAAGTACTTTAAGTTAACGCCAGTTCTAGTCAGAGTATAACTTGCAAGGCCTTCAACCATAGTTACACCACAGTAGTGGTACTTACCGCACTACACTAGAAACCCTGAGGTATTGCATATATTGCCCTTGCAATTGTGAATTAAAAGACTGAAAACAAGAAGGAGGGACGTATATACACCGATGGGCTCCCTGCGCTCAATATCCCGTCGATTGACTAGGGAAACCCGTCGATGTGCAGAGAATGCCAAACTCCGAACGCGAATCCGTAGTTCGAAAACGACGACGTTTCTCAGTCCAATCACGCAAGCGCAGCTGTGCAGGTGAAGAACAAGAAAAAGCGGGGAAAGCGTCAAGGGAAAAAAACAGAGTTTAGGTTAGATAATCCTAGAAGAGTTCGATGTTGTATGCATACCAAACCAGGACCGAGGAAATTCAGCCGCTCTGGTGTAATACGTAGTCCCTTTTGCGATTTTCGAGTGTTGGATCGGTACATGTACATTTCCGCCAAGCATTTATTCGGCTGTGATCGAGGTACCTCTTTGCACACTCCTTACGAACGGGCCGCATAACACATTCCGCAGGTGCATATGCATGTATCCGCATCAAGCGAGCTGCATCTACAAAATCTGCATCTGATCGAGGAAGCTTTGGAGAAGGCGAAGTATCGGCGACAGGCCGATGGAATTGAGGGGGAAAAGAAGAAATCGAAAGGTTTGCCAGAGATCTTGAGAGGGAAGACGCCTTCGAATACCCAAATTGTGAAATATTTGAATTCGAATGGGAAACGAAATATTTCGCGCAAGCTAGCCAACAAGTTATACGTTGGCAGCTTTTCTGCAAAGACGTCAAGACATAATACGTATAGAGTAGCCTCGAATCCTCGTATAGAGCAGGAAATCTGCCGAATGGGCTTATATTCGGACTCATCAATCAGAGCTCCGGATGTCGTAGAACCCTATGAGAGGGCCCATGCACGGCTGAACACTCTAGCACTAATTTCGAATAGTCTATCCAGGAACGGTACCTTGCAAAACTCCCTTGCAAAGACTTACCCGCTTATATCCAGAACTAGGATGTGGGTTCATGGTTCTGCATGCCGGCTGGAAAAGGGAAAGTTATGGTTTATACGGCTGCAGCAATATAGAGTGTGTAACCCGCGCGAGAGTAGTGTAACCCAATGTTATTCTCACATAAGTGTGCTCTTAGGGATCTGGGCAACTCTATGGCTTAAGTAATAACGGTACTTCACTTTCTTGATTGTATACTTCAAACGAGGATCAATACTTCCGTATTAATATTATGGACTGATTGCCTCGTCATCAGTCAAGATCACATGAATCAAAAGGAATGGATACCTCTTGAAGACCCTTGAGCTGTTGACTTGAAAAGCATTATCTAAAAATATATGCTAAAAACAGCTCACAAGCTCGAGTTCTTAGTAATACGGAATATAAATTGAAATTTTCACAAGATATGTCCGTATATTCCTGGATGCCAACCGAGTCGATCAGTGCATAGAGCCGTTCGGAATCAGACCACCTAGGCTGTCTTCGTAAACCAGAATCCACTGAATGGCCGACTTGAACCGCCCATAGTTATTCCGGAAAGATAACCTTTAACTTTCCATCCTAATCGCCTGCATATTTGCTAATATATCATACACCCACCTATCGTACACAACCACATGCTAAACCTATGCATTCTTCTTACCCCTCTTCTTCTTTTTCGTAACTCCTAGGTCGTCATCGTCGTCATCTCCGAACGTCCGACTCCCGCCGAATCCCATATCCACGTCCTCGTCATCTCTACTGGCGGCTTGCAACATCGCTTTATGCTTCGCTGCTTTCTTCGCTTCCTCCTCGTCGAGGTCTGCCCTTGACAGCTCTCTCATTTGAGCAGCCTTCTTGATCGCAGCTGAGAGCTCCATTGTATTTGCGAGATCTTGACCGCTGAGCGGTTTCGACGATATTGATTCAGTTGACACGTTGGCATCCTTTGATGATGTGGCAAAATAATTTCGAGGGCGGTTGGAGGTAGGTGGCGGAGGTGGAGGCATATCGCCTTGTGTCTCCTTCCTCTTGGCTGGCTTGTCTTCCTCCACCTCTCCGTCATCAGAATCCGAATCATCGCTGCCAGCCAGGCCGGCTAGGGGATCATAGTCGTCGGGTGCATCGTCAAAGATGTTGACATCCTCGTCTTCGTCCTTCTTTTCTGCGGGGAGAACCTTCGTAGACGGTAGCTCCGGAGGTAGCATGCCTAGCACTGTGCCATTCCCAGAAATCTTCTCTTTGGATGCTTCTTCGTGATCTCGTTTCCTCTTTTTCCCAGATGCTATGTCCCTGGAAGATTTTTTAGATTTCTCCTCCTTCACCACCTTGACCTTCTTTTCCTTTTCCCCAAATTTCTTGAACTTCGACCCTAGAGAGCTCTCGGCTACTTTCTTTGCCGCGGCTTCTTCCCTACTCTTCTTCCATTCTGCTAATATCTCCGCCCTTGTCTTCTTTTTCGGCTCGTCATCGTCATCATCTGCTTCCCCCTTCTTCTGCCTCTTCACACTCTCCACCTTCTTCTCCAATGCCTGATCCAACTCGTCCTCAATATCCTCCTCATCTTGCTCCTCTTCATCCTGCTTCTCAGCCAGAACATCCTCCCCTTTCCTAGCCCTCTCCAATAACTTAAAATCCAAACCCTTAACCAAATGCGTACTCCCCGCATCACCTCCAAAAACTTTACTCTGCTCTATCGCCTCCTCCCTCGTCAAACTCCCCTCCTCAACCAACTGCATCAGCGCCGCCATCCGCTGTTCTGCGTCCGTAGCACCCGTATCTTCGTCATGATCGCGTAGTTTTGTACGATCCACGTAACCTTGTGGAAGTTTTGAACCTAGTGGTGCCGATGATCTGAATTTTTTCTCTTTCGGTGGGTTTTGCTGGAGACGGTAGGCTGCTGCTTGTTGTGCGAAGGATGTTGCGCCGCCGCCGACCACGGAACGTCTAAGTGGGAGAGCCAAGAGGTGTTAGTACATACATCGTTGAATAATTGTAGGACTAGCGCGAGAGATAGGTTGCCTTGCATCATGCATGGCAATATACCGTAGATACATCGGACGGATGGATAGATGAGTAAGTGGAGGGAGAGGAGAGAGAGGGAGGTTCACCTACGGTGTCATCGGAATCGAGGAACGTTGGCGAGAGCCGAGCAGCGGCGCGGCGGTAGAAGTTGAAGTTGAGGTTGAGGTTGCATTGGTGGAGCCGGAGGAGCGGTCTACCCGCGGGGTATTGTTGACGAGGTTGCGGAAGAAGGAGTTATCCATGGTTGATGATGGTGGGTGACGTTGGTGGGTGGTAGATGGAAGAGTGGATCGCGGTGTGACATCGAATCCAAGGTGCCTGCAGGGGATCAGTGTGCTAGACTAGATCAGTGTGCTGTTTGTCGTTTGTCCGCAACACTTTTACAGTCATCGGGCCGAGATTTAGTCTCGGGAAGCCGAAGCCTATGAACCCGACCGGGCCGAGAAAGAGGATCACCGAATGCACGATGATCTCCAACAATTACAACACAAACCTCATGGAGTTCCAAGAGTCTGGTCACGAGACTGTAGGGTCCCTGCCCTCGGGTTATAATTGGAATGACTGGAAACAGTCCTTCTGTAGGGGTCGGAGGTGCATCGGGAGTGCTTGCGGAAGTAGATATGGGAATGATCATACTATGCTCTGCTATTCCCGCGTGCAATCCATAGCATATCCATGACCATTGATCTTCGACAATTTGCACGAGCTGGGCCTGACAATGCTTAAAATAGACCTAGATGAGTAATAGGCCGGTAGACCTAAAGCCAACTGGCTGGTCTGGCCGGTACTGTATAAAAAGGATAACTGGTCTCTCTTCTCGTCCTTCCACCTCCGCCCTCGGGCTCGATAATCGCGTGAATACAACACCGGAATAGTTTATCCGAAAACCAATTTTTTGTCTGGGCAGCATGTTTCCCTTGGGACCATAACGAGGGAAGAGAGGAAGAAGAAGACGAGGATGAGAGGATGAAGGAGTGGGTGGAGTGTGACCACCTCCCTTCGCCTCTTCCGACGCCGGCCTATGCTAGGGCCCAGGGCATAATTCGGTCGGATCATTCAAGCAATTGATAGATGAGTATCATCCTCCATCCTTCGTTTCATTCTCTCGTACGTATATACGTACACATGCTAGCGTGAATACCAAAACCATGAAAGTGTATGGGAGCTTCTGGCCGCCGCTGCAGCCGGTGGACCTCGAAGCTCCCTTATCAAACCCGAGAAACCAAAACCATACGCATCAACTGCGTATACAATCCCCTCTTTCATTCATCGGCTCATAGAATATCACCTATGCAGTCCAATGAAAAAAAAGAAGTTCTGCAAAGCAGAAAAAACGGATTCAAAAAATTGTGGGAAGAACCTGCATCAGTAGGTATCTCCCAGGTGTTCGTACACACTGGCGCTGCAGGCCTGAGTGTAGGGACACCGAACTCTCCTCTCTCTCCTTTCACACTCTCCCCTAAGCCGCTGGCTTTGCCCTCAGACAATGAAATTGTGAATACTCGCGAAAATTTTCGTCCTTTCCTTGCACGCTGGGTGTAGGATCTGAAAACCATGCCTTCAAGTGCTTGAGGCGCGTCATCATTGGGCTTGTGAGGAGAAAGGAGAAGAGAGAAAGAAAGAAAGAGAGAAAACAGGGGAGGGGCGGCCTTTTATAGTCGCCCTCAGGGGAATATTGAAGCCTTTTCGTGCCCACGACGTAGGGAGATCGTGGGATCGGCATCAATTTCAACACTTCCTCCCTACCAGCTGCCCTGGGCCCCTAGTTGTTACCTAGGCGCTTACTTCAGTAAGTACTTATGTGTGCGCATATAACGATGGACTTCGAGAAACCATTCCCTTCTTTTACTCCCGTGAAGATGAATAGTCTCGAGGTCCATTGGAGATTGATATTCCGAGAAAGACAAACTCTCTAGACGCTACTCTCGAAGTCTATGAGATGTTGATCCGGAGACATCTATTTTTTCCCGTTATCTATTCACTATATCGTAAAGTGAAAAGACTTAAGACTATACTATCTGGATGTATTACCTCAAGGGTTGGGATATATGGGGCCTGGTAGTGCCTTTCATCATAACAGTTAGGTACCCTTAAGATGAACGAAGAATCGCAATATCGATGTCGTGGTTATATTAAGTACAGGAACAACTACTTGAGAATTAATTCTTGACAATTGCACAAACGGATACGCCGTATATGCCAACTTGAAATCCATGCTTTTGAGATCGTGGTCTCATCGCCGGGTCTACAGACCTATCCCTTTGCAATTACACTAATTTGATATTCTATAGATCTAGTCAATTGGAGCATTAATTGCTTTTCTACAATCCATTCTAGACAGAGGGAAACAAAAACCGTAGTTACATACTAGTCGATGGGATATATATGTATATATGCTCCATTATATTCCCGCAGATTACATCAAAGATAGCTATAAAGTTTACGAAATTGTCCTTAATTTACTACATACTTTATCCTAGGGAATGCTATTATATATATGCATTAATGTATTCGACTCAAATTTTGTAGAGCAATAGAGGTCAAAATTATAGACCTTATCTATTTAGTACCCTAAAAATACAAGCCCTTACCCTGTAGGAACTATGGCCAGAGCTTATGATTCGCTTGCATTGTTTTTATCTGTTCTCTCTCAAGGTATCATGCTTGGGCCTCCACGAAGTGACAACCCTGGGGCCTGTTGTATCTTGCTTTCGAAGACCAACTTCAACACATCAACACCTTGAAGTCTACCTCGCGATATCGGCATCTTCGAGCCTATCGACTCCCGATCTCTCGGGATTGGAGCTTCCATTCACTCGGACGAAGATGCCGGGAGAAGCCAAAAAAGCTTTCAAAAGGTTGGCAACTGTTTGCTTGGATATGCACGATGGTAGGCTCCCAAAGATCTCACGACATCAATCAACATCGACTCCACCTGTTCACCATGCGCATGTAGGTCTACAGATGCATCCGTGGAGATAACTTCACATAGACTCCCTGTGGGTCTCCCGTGTAACGTCGCATAGACGACATGAGCCCTTGCTCCGAGGTACGACCATCGGTACCGCGACGTCAACTGTTGTCATGGTCATGCCTTGTATCCAAGAGTTCGAGCTGTTTGCTTCGTCTCATGTGTTTGCTTCTCTATCGGAACCCAAAAAGGATACCACAGAGCCAAAAAAAACAGCAAAAAAAGAACAATCCCTCGAACCAGATTCGAACTGGTGACCTGCAGGTTACGATTACTCAGAAGTTTGAGCTTCTGAAGACTATTACAGCCTGTTGTGATACCAACTACACCATCGAGGGTTGTTTGATGACTATTCCTTTCGTAGAATATGATTATAGACCACTCAACTCGAGATCATGTTCGATCTTGGAAGTTGAACGAATATCCACCTTCCTAAGGCACCACCAGCGTCGTTATCGTCCACCCCGGTTATCGACATGACCCTTCCAACGTTACATCTTTCCGCAATGTTGCATACGTGCAGCGGGGAGCCGACCCCGGGTTTTTCTTGGGACTTCAACAATTCTCGAGTTTAATAGGTAAAAAAGCGTTTTAACTTTTTTTTTTTTGCTTGGGGTTCGAGGTTCAAGATTTCGAATGAAACGGTTTTCTTGTTCCCCCTTCGTTCTTGACGGTTTGTCATGATAGACCCCTCGTCCACAAGCAATGCCACCCTTTCAGGCCCAGGAACAATGCAGTCGTACCCTCAAGATATGCGAAGGCGGGCACCAGGCATGAGGGGGAAAGAGGCGAGCGAACGACATGCGAATCGCATGCATTGCCTTGTAAATGCAGGGGTTAGTTGTGTAAGAAGATCACAAGCACCGCAGGTCCAATGGACCAACTCCAGATCAGTATAATGCAAGGTCACCGTCACATATCTCCCTCATGGGGTAAATGGTAGTACGGGGAGCCAACCGCTCGCACCTTGCGCTTGTCCGACAGTGAGACTAGTAGATTTCACATACAACTTCTTTTTTATTTTTTCCTTTCACGAGCATGATATCGAATTGAATTTCACGAAACCCTGGTGTCTTTTTTTCGTTTGTGTTTCTCATACCTTTGTACTGGTAGGAAATACTTGTCTCAGACAATTGAGCGGGAAATGCGGGGGGATTGTTAGGTAACTCAAAGCACTGCACCGACTAGGAACAGAGCTCGAAAAAAAAAAAAAAAAAAGGAATTGATAGATCAGGTCTACCGCGATATTGGCTCGACGGTAATCTCTTCGCATTGAACGAAAGGAACAAAGGACAGCAGAAAGGCTCCTGGCCGCCAAGTTCCAATGAGATCGACAATTTAATCTGAGAAATGGAGATTCCCAGGAGAGGTGCTATATAACCCTTCCCTTTCGCTCTTTCAGGTCTCGAGGGAATAAAAACACTCTTATGATATCAGCCACTGCCACAGTTAGCGGGTAATCGGTATAGTAAGCGATTACTGGGCTGACTATAATCCTCTTTTTCTTTCATATCTCATCGGGATAATTTTTTCTCCCGTCTGATCTGATCAACTTATCGGCTACCGCGCACTGCTACGTCGGATTTCCTAAAACGGAATCCCACGCGCTCAACTCACTTTTTTTCTGGCAACGACCGTCAATTCATCTTCAAAGTCCCCAACATAAAGTTTCGAAACCTCGAATTCGGCATTTTTTCTTGAATATCCTTTTGATTTTTCAGATATCGATATATCACCAACCTGCAACGACCTTTCTAGTGACTACTTTTTTTTCGACGATCGAATATTTTCCAGATAACGACCAGCTACTAGTATAAAACCCTCCCCCCGAGCTGGGCTCCCCGACCTTTTCTCTTTTTCCTCTCCACCATTCCATACCGACTTACATTCATTCCGACATTCACACGAACGAACCAAAACATACTGCCAGCAGATAAAGACATTCTCATACCTCCTTTCTCCTGAGTATAGTCTTTAAATATCTTACATCTCGCTCATTTGATTATATCTCTTCCTGATAATCAAAGCTTGCTTTCTCCTCCAGCCAGCTATCCGTACCTCTAGTACAATCTACAAGAAGAATCCAAGATGGTTCTTTTCAACCTTTTGCTTCTAGCAACGGCGGCCATTGCGCCTGCTGCTGCTAGTGTCTGGCCTCTTCCCAAGGAACAGAGCCTTGGTACCCAAGTTGCCTGGCTCGACAGCAGAGTCAAGTTCAACGTCAAGTACGGGCCACCTGGCGATGTAAGTATCCCCCGTTGCAAAATATTCGTGATCATCCTACATTATCTAGGTGTCAGATTTGCAAATACTACAATTGATATCTATGATTGTCATTATAAAACCATGATCAGCTAACGAATCGTCAGTCTTCAACCTACAAATACGCCCGTGACACTCTTACCTCTCGCGTCACCCGCCGTAAGACTTCCAAAAAGGGTATCGCCGAAACCCGAATTGACGCCGCGATCGACCGCACCAAGTCCTTCCTCTACGGCGACAAGCTCATCCCCTGGATGTTCAACAAAAAGGGTTCAGACTGGCAACCACGTTATGACAGGAAGACGGCCATCAAAATCAAAACCATCTCAGTCACCCAAACCGACGCTGAACCAGATAACACTAAAGATGAACCAATCGATGAATCCTACACCCTCACAATCAAGGCAATCAACGACCGTGAAGCCAAAGTCGAGATTGTCGGAAAAACCTCCACAGGTGTCCTTCACGGCCTCACCTCCCTCAGCCAACTCTTCTACACCGACGAGTCCAAGAAAAACGTCTACACCCCCTACCTCCCAGTAGACATCAAAGACTCCCCCCGTTTCCCCCACCGCGGTATAAACCTTGACGTAGCCCGTTCATTCTACCCCGTCAAAAACATAAAATCCCTCCTCGACACCCTCTCATGGAACAAAATGAACATCCTCCACATCCACATCACAGAGTCCCAATCCTGGCCTTTAGAGATCCCCTCAATGCCAGACCTTGCAGCTAAGGGCGCATACACAAAGGATCAAATCTACTCTGTTCGTGACATTGCAGATATCTACTCCTACGCCTCCCTCCGCGGTATCAGGGTCATCATGGAAATCGATATGCCAGGCCACACGGCTTCAATCGCGTACAGTCGTCCAGAGCTTATCGCAAACTTTAATCGTCAACCATGGGTCGGTTTCTGCGCTCAACCACCTTGCGGACAACTAAAACTCGATTCTCGCGCTGTCGATAAATTCGTCGAAGACCTTTACTCCGATCTTCTACCGCGTCTTAAAGCTTCGGGTGCGGGTTACTTCCACGCCGGTGGTGACGAATATAACACCAACTCCGCACAATTCGACGAAACAGTCGGCACCAACGCTTCTTCCGTCGTAATCCCAAAACTCAACCGTTTCGTCAACAAGGTCCACAAAGAAATCTTCGACGCAGGATTTACCCCTATCGCATGGGAAGAAATGTTGTTGGAGTTCCCGCTTACTCTGGACCCCCGCGTCATCATCCAAGCATGGATCGATAACGAGTCTGTGAAGAAAGTTGTGGATAAAGGTCATCGCGTTATCTTTGGAAACTACAAGAACTGGTATTTGGACTGCGGGTTCGGATTTTGGCTCGATGTTACCCCGCAGAGCTTTAACCAACTTGCCCCCGCGTTCACGGATTACTGCTCGCCTATGAAGAACTGGAAAGCAATCTACTACTACGATGCCCTTGAGGGGATTCCAAAGGACAAGTTGCACTTGGTTCTCGGTGGTGAAGTTCATATGTGGTCTGAGCAGGTCGATGGACAAATCCTAGATGCTAGAGTTTGGCCACGAGCTTCGGCTGCCGGTGAGGTCCTTTGGAGCTGGAATAGGGAGGAAAGTGGCGAATACAGAACCCAATTGAGTGTTACTCCCAGATTGGCATTGATGAGGGAGAGAATGGTCGCTAGAGGTGTTCAGGCCAGCCTTGTTACTCAGGGTTGGTGTCTGCAGAACCCCGGTGACTGTCAATATTAGACGAAAGATCCCAAAAGTTAGAGGAGGATTTGAGATTGCTTCTTTGTTTTTTAATGTTTTGTTTATTTTATTTTTTGCCTTTCTGATTCTTCTACCTGTTTCCTTTATATGTCTTGATAGACTACGAGGATATGGGTGCATATATACCCTTCTGCACCCGTTCTTTTTTTCGAGCTATGTTTTGCTTTATTATAACTACCACTGCTGTTAACTATAAACATGAAGAGGGAACCATTATGAATCCCAATGAACATTAAATGACAATAGACAGTGATTAAAAAGAAATTCTTGAAAGAGCATCGCAATAATAAGCGTGAGAAAGAGACATTAATCTAAAACAATCAAACATTATACGGGCAATGGTAGAACCCAACGGCAAAACAAGACAGGAAAAAAATAGCTTTGAAACACCTCCATCTATCGGAATTTCAGGCAATAAACCACTCGGAATCGCAAGCAATGATCAAAAGACGACTTGGGGGATATTAGAAAATCAAAGATCGCTGGTCTAAAGTAACGCCGCCCGATGATATTAAAAGTCCAGTAAGGAACGTAGCGGTTAAAGAAGTGAGCAATATTGACGATTACTCTTCCTTCTTTCCAAAGTACTTGGCCCAAAGCTTACCCCAACGGATGTCACGAACGACAGCGTAGGCAGTGAAGATCAAGGCAATATTGGTAAAGATGAAAATGACGAAGTAGCCAAAGTAGACCCATCGGTCCTCGAATCTATAGAGCAGGTTAGCAACAAACTCTTGAAGGCTGTAAATAGAAGGAAGAGAACTTACTTAATATTGACAGTGGTAAGATACTCGTCTCCAGTCTTAAACTGACAGTATTGGCAATCCGAAGTAGCATTGTTGTCGACGAAGTAACCCACGGTGCTGGCCAACCAATCACCAGCGTACTGAGCACAAGTCTGTCCACTCGGTGGCTGGAAGGTAACAAGCTCTTGAGGCGAGCACTTAACATTGACACCGTGCACAACGTTTCCAATCATGCCACGAGCGGCATATGCAATTGGGTTGGCGTAGTACACAAAGTTTCGGAAGACACCAGAGAGTTGGCTCCATGGGACAAGGATACCCGTGAAACTGAAAGTGAGGCCGAAGAACAAAGGATTGGCGATCAAGGTCATATCGAAACTTGGGCAGACAGCGGCGATGACGATACCAATGTGTGCACTGAAGATCTCGTATAGAACCAAGAAGAAGTATTGGTAACCGGCGATATTGGAGTTCGATGGGAAGCCGACCATGTAGTAGTAAGGCAGGAAGAAAAAGACAGTCGTGAAAAAGGCGTACGGGATCTCGGCAACGATCATAGCGGTGAGGAAAGCAGGGCTGTTGTAAATCTTGCTGTTACGCTCGCGTGCTTCGTAGTATGCTCTGAGTTCCATGAACTTCGGTTGCACGGAGGTGACAAGGGTGGCACCAGTGACAATGGCAATGAAAGTGGAAAATCCTCGAGCTTGCATTTCAATGATACTGTCGCCAGCCTGGAAGAACAGAATACCAGCCATCAAACCGAGGGAAAGGTTGGTGAAGACCTTCGAGTAGATGTACGAGGAATCACGCCAGTAGTTGCGCCAGGTCCTCTTCATGAGTTCAACGGTTTGGCTCGAGAGAGGCATAGCGTAAGTTGGTGGAACACCATCACGATCCGGAGCAGGGAGAGCGGCCAGTTCAGCGTTAGTTCGATCGATTTGCTCACCGAGAGCTGTTCGCTCTGGGGAGGCTTGCCAGACATCAGACCAATTGATCGAGCCTCCAGGGCGAACAGTTTCGAGGATGTATTCAGCTGGGTTGGCATCTCTGGTTGCGGGTTTGGCGCCGTTGCGTGCGTAGTAGTCGAGAACGGTGGCACCATCCTCACCGATATCACCAAAATAAACGGTACGGCCACCAGCAGCGAGCAACAAAACCTCGTCGAAGTTCGAGAAGAGAACAGAGGACGGTTGATGAATGGTACAGACGATGCAGAGACCGGATTCGCGTGCGAGTTTTCGCAGGAATCTAACAATTGAAAGGGCGCCGTTCGAATCAAGACCGCTGGTTGGCTCATCAAGGAACAAAAGAGTATCAGGTCGAGCAGCCAGCTCAACAGCGATAGTAACACGTTTCTTTTCTTCAATGTTCAATCCAGAGATAAGGGCGTCGCCAATAGGATCCAGCTCCAAGAGAGTAATAACCTTATCCACGAATTCGAGCTTTTCTTGCAATGGAACAGATTTGGGCTGACGGAGAGTAGCGGAGAAAGTAATGGCTTCGCGGACAGTAGCGGTACCGTCATGGACATCCATCTGTTCGACGTACCCGGTGTTACGGCCGAAATCAGGTTGTAGGGCTCGACCGTCGATTCTCAAATCGCCTTGAACAATGCCAATACGCTTGCGCTGGGACAAATTGTCGAGAAGGGTTGTCTTACCAGCACCGGATGCGCCCATAAGGGCAAGAAGTACACCTGGTTTGACGATACCTTCGACATTGTGGAGGAGCTGCTTATCGGAGACGGTATAGTTGACGTTCTTGAATGTGAAAACGGACGGGTTGGACTTAGTCGACACTTTGGTCAATGGACCAGATTCCATGGTGGATTTCCTAGTCGGCAGGGTATCTTCCTTGTTGCTCTTCCAGAACATCCAATTGGACTTGCGAATGAATTGCTTGGTCTGGCCACCGCCGCTCTCAGCTTTGGCAAGCACCTCGACACCGGCAATTGCGACAGCCAAAAAGAAGACGTAAAATCCAATCAAGATGCCAAAGTTCCGCCAGATGTGGGAGCTGGTGAAGCCAAATTGAACCTGAGCGTAGGCCGATGGGTCGAAAGTCAGGTCACCAGGGGTGGATCCAGGAATAGCACAGACTTGGTTGGCTGTAGAGGCGCCTGGGACTTGCGGAATGATCTGCCCAGGAGCACAAGGCAAGCTGCCTCCCGAATATTGGTTCGTGAGAACTGCTTCTTGGGCATAGGCGACGGGAGAGAGATATGAGATCCATCGATACCATCCCTTCATATTGAATCGGCTTTGCATGTATCCTCCAAAGAAGGCGAAGACGTTGAGGCCAGCCATACCAAGTTGAACATAGGTGTTGATATCTCCACTCCAAGCTGCGACCGCGCGGTAGAAGGTCGTGATAACGAAAGATGTCGTCCACGAGAACAGCAAGTGGGTGAAGAAAGCTCCACCGGTGGATTTGAAGTTGACCATGAAGTATACAACGATGTTGTAGATCAGGACAGCAGCTGTCATAGCTGGGATATCTGCTAACATCTGAGCAATGAGAAGGGCGGCTGGGCGGTAGAAGGCGAAGTTAACTTGCTTCGAGGCGACATTTCTCATTGCAAGAACCTGGAATCCTTCACCAAACTGTAACCAAGCGACAAGAACGACAGAGAAGAAAGAGGCACCACCAACAAGGAAGGCTCCTGCGGAGTCTCGAGGGATGTCAAAGAACAAGGCACCAAGGATGAGGGCTAAGAAGACCGCATTGATCATATAGTTACGGAGAGTAGTCATGTCTTGGAACTTGAGCTGAAACTCCCTCTGGGTAAGGCTGGCCACTTGAGTCGGGAACGAGACGACGAATGGACTCTTCCTCCCAGAGCCCCTATTCTTCTCGTTTTTCACGGCTTGTTCGAACACCTTCGCTGGCTCAGCCTCCTGGAGCTCGCGGTCGTACTCGTCCAACTCTGATTGCACTTGCTTAAAGTACTTGGACTCACGGAAAGCGGCCTCTAGCTCCTCTGGAGTGATGGGGACCTTGCCCTCTGCATCCTTCCTGATTCTCCTCTCGGTAGGGTTTGTGATGGAGGTCAGGAAATCAGCAGTGGTGCTGCGAGGCTGGGTTTCGTATCCGAGGGACTCAAAGTATGCTCGGGCCTCCTGCGCGGGACCGAAGTAAATCTGTCTACCTGCGTCGACAAGGCAGACCTTGTCGAATTCCTGGTAGATGGACTCGCCGGCCTGGTACAAGGTAACAATAGTAGTCGATTCGGTAAGGGTGGTCATGATACGGAGGGACTTGATATAGTCAATGGCGGTAGAGGAGTCAAGACCTCTTGTCGAGTTGTCGTAGGCGTTGATAGTAGCTCTGCTCGCCAGGGCTTCCATGATACTCACACGTTTGCCTACATTGTGATAGAATTGTTAGGACAGTCAAATACTAACGGTTGTTGAGCGATTCCACTTACGTTCACCACCCGAGACACCTCTAACCCAAGGGCCACCGACAATGGTCTTCAGTGTATGCTTCATTCCGAAGATCGATGCATACAGGTTTAGCATGGACTCAACAAACATTGCCTTTGATGTTCCTGGAATTCTCGTCTTCGGTGTCTTCATCTTGAGGGCAAAACGGAGAGTCTGCTCAACAGTCAAGGTAGGCAGATGGATATCATCTGGGAAAGATAAGTCAGCTACTTGTGGTTTCGCGATGACACTTTTCAAAACGTCGACATACCTTCGTCGTTGAACAAGATCTCGCCACGATACCGGCCCTTTGCCAATTCAAATGGGAGACCCGAGTAATGGATAGTGCCTCCGATAGAAGTGAACGGCCGTCGCTGGTTGGTCAAAGCGCGAAGAAACGTCGAACTTCCCGAACCAGGCTTTCCAAGAACGAGAAGCATTTCCTTCGGCTTAACGACGCCATTGAAGCCCTGGATGATGGCTTTGGATGGTGGTTTCTTGAGAGGCAAGGCACCCTTGATCAAGTTGAAGATGGATCCTCCAAAAAGTTCGACGAGCTCATCCTTCAGTGTCTTCGCGTACATCTTCTCCCCGGCAGTACCAGAGACAGATAAATCACGGAATGAAACACCGACTTTCTTCCTCAGAATACCCGACTCTTCGAGCTGTTCATTGGACCGTCTGATGTAGTCCTCGAGATCAATGATGTCATGGTCGTGCTCTTGCTCGCCCTCTGTCTCTGAAGGGTCGACTTCCTTCTGTGCCTTCTCTTCATCGGGAACTTGTCTTCTGGAACGAGTCAACCTCAGACCAAGAGATGGTGTCTCTTGACGGCCAGAGATGTTGCTCAATTCCCGTCGGATTCTAGATTTCGGCCCGGTCAGTTCGAGTTCCGTAGTCTATCGGATGCGTACCAATACGATAGTTGATAGAGGGAATCGAAGAATACGTACTCTTGAAACTCGGCCTCAGCACGTTGGATGTTGACAGAGGATTGGTCTGATTCCTCTCCCCAGCGGCCTTCGCGATAGGTTTCATCCTTCGAGTCAAACTGGCCTTCCATCTTGCCCAGCTTTTCAGGGTCTTGGTGGTCCATCAAAGGCCGATTTGTGTTGGATGTTGCAGTAGATCGGGTCGAAGATAAAACTTATTAAAATACTATATATTATTGGATATAAACAATTAATTGCTCCCAATTGACGACGGGGAGGGGAGGACAGTCGCCTGTCTATATATACAGGTTGTTAGGACAGCGTAGTTGTAATGATGAAAGGGTGGTAGAAACAAAAGAGAGACCCAGTTGCTGTGCGAGTTCTTCGCATTTATAAAATCTGTGGTTTCGGGCGCCCCCAAAACACCACATCCAACAAGGTCTCGCGAATCCACACACTGTGCATCGACCCAATCCCTAATCAGGCCCAGGGACGGGAAACCTTGCTAGCTTCCCTCCTTTCCGTACGAGCTTAGTCATTGGGCACAACCTCACATCTGTCTCCTTTGTAGCGGCATCTATTAATCAGCCAGCTATATTTTTTCTATCGCAAAAACTAAAACCTGCCCAGATAACATTTTCCGACGCTTCCACGACCGTCGATTCCCGTCGATTTCGTCATTTTGCCCGGTGGTGGTGGTCCTGGGGAGATGATCTCATCAGCTTCCTAACCAGTCGACCGGTAGTTACTTTTGAGCTTCAGATCAGATTACATTTAATCATTGCTCACTATGATCCATCGGTCTTGTCGAATTTCATTCAAAAAAAGATTCCGATTGAGCCGTGCTTTTCTCCCTTTAACCCAACGTTTTCCTGCAATTTTCAATGCACCATTCTAAATCAGGCATGGCGGAAGGTTGGAATCAAGATGATTCATCGAATTTTTTCCCTTCCTCTGCGAAATTTAAGGTTGCTCTGTTGACGAGAGTTCGGGCTCTGCCATACATACTAAATCCCTGCTCCTCAACCCTAATGTATCAGCTTCCGGGAAACTAGTGCCCAGGATGATTCTCAATTTCGGCCAATCACAGGTGAGCTTCCATGTGGGTCGCCACATGCAATTCACACATTCCAACGGACCGATTTGTAAGCCGGGAATTACAAACTTATGTCCTGACTCGAGGATTGGTTCAAGACAGACCCAAAACGTGGTTACATGCATAGACATGTGCTGGGCATGGAGATATTCGCGCGGCTTTCTCATCCGGAATCATTATTGCCCCCGGGTTTCCGTGTGGTGTTAGAGTACATAATACGCATAGCGTACTTCGTATAAGGATGTCACTAACTTTGGACCTCAGAGCTCTCTCTCGATCTTCATCGATGTTGTCCAATTGGTATCTGACTCACATCGGTTTTCAATATTCCACCGAAGCTTCTACGACGTCATCAGCTTCGAAATTTCGCACTTCGGATTCCAAACTTACAAATTTTGAGCTTCGAAATCAACTTTTTGCTTTGTAACACCTCCGCTTATTTCCACCGAAACTAATGCTATATGCAAGACTTTACTTAAATACCAGGCCCTCTGTATGGGTAGCAGAAGGCCTGAGTCCAGCCTTATTATGTAACACTGAGCCCGTCAATCTGGTCCGCCGGTTTTCGAGTACTACAAGATGTTGCGTCGCTAAAAAATTCCGAAGAACCAAAGTCGATCAAATACCACACCAATTCTTATCAGCTTAATTCCGATACTCTGCTACTATTATTCTCTACTTATCGATACCTATGGGCTTAAGCTACTAACGTCCGTAAGCTAGAGGAATTAGGACTTTGCAAGCTTCGCAAAATTTTATCTTGACTAGAGTAGCTATCACTCCGTAGTTAATCCGAACACTGTGTTGATTACCTAACCTGGCACCGCAATTGCTGAATGCAATGTTCGAAGCGATTCGAGTGGCGACTACATACGTATACGAGACGACAATTGATCATACACTATTAATACCAGCTCTATCAAATCTCCTACTCTAACATACGCTAGCTAAATTACCTTAGTTCTAATTATTCCCAGATCTAAGCAAGTATATACACCTAGTCTATCTATATTCGGAATCTCTCGTGTTGGCCACGAGATGCTGCACCGTCTTATATTTGTATCTACCAAAATACCACCTTTCTTGGTGCTGAATATAAGCAGGATCCGCAAACCTAGCGCCCACCTGTAAATCGGTCTATTAGTTAACTATAAATCCGTAACGTATATACAAGAGTACCAGGAATAGCCTTTCTCGAAGAGAAATTAATACGGTAATTGCAGAAACAAAAACTCTCAAACGTTTAAACCCGAACCCAAAGCCCACCACAACCACAACGGTCTGGAGCCTGCAATATTTTCAACTCCAAAGCACCAGTCTCGATCGACTAGACGTCCCGTTATATTACCTGAAAATCCGGCCAGCGCTGCAGCGTTGGAGCACGAGGCAACGCTAACATGTATATCAACAGTATTCTTTTAATTTTCGGTTCCAGGTCAGCAAAAACCCCGTCCGCACCCAGGCGATCGTCCCGATAATTGTGACCACGGTCATCATTATTCCACCTGAACAAGCATATGCTATCTCTATTGGCGTCCATAGTTTCAACTTTCGATAGTTTTTTGAGGAGAAGTCCTAGTTCTAGCGTATTAGCATTCCGGTATTTTCAATAGCCGATTGTATCAACTCGACTCATATCGTCCTTCTAACGTTTGTTTCGAATCTTAAAACCGGGTATCTCACGAACTTACAAGTCTGCGTTTCGTCGAACACCCTCTGTAGGAACCGGGCTATGTAGCTGCCTTGGGTTTGCGCCATTGCGGCTTGAAGGTTCCCGGTGGTTGTATACTATTCGTGAAAGAAATTTGTAGTCTTCTACTGTCTGGATGTCCGTAGGGCCGGATGTTGTTTTCGAATTTTGTATCTGGCTTGATATCTGGCCGCTTGTGGGAACCAAGTTTGCAATCGGTGGGGTGATTTGAGTTGGTCGGATCGCATTCTCAACGGCATATGCATAGGGTGGTTGATGAGCGTCGTTGGCTTGAAGATCGCACGAATGTATATACGTATACTCATATATATAGACATTCAGCTCTACGGAAACTGTACATTATAATTCGCTGTAAGCACCACAGGATCAAAGATCGGGATCCATGCACACGAAAATCTTGATTATTTCACAATGTCTCTTGGTTTCCGGTCCATTCGATGTCCTGTTCTTTTGTGCAAGTGAGCTTGGGGTATGCGCTGAAGTAGGAGCAAACATCATAACTACATTCTAGCTACAAGACTGGATATAATTATCTTCCTTGTATACACATACGCACATGTGGGCAGGGCTGTTTGTGAGGTCCCTAAACGAATCTAGTATCTAACCCATATATATGAAGAGTTGAGAAAGACAGCGCGCTAGCGCTATATCAGCTCAATTATTACGGCTTAAGCCTCCCCGACACTCAGATGTTACATCGAAGAAGCGGATTTCATTTCCTAACATATACCCGGGAGCACCTTAGCTTGCATCTAGGTCCCGAGACTCCACCAAGCTGCCCTGAGGACTTGAACCAAAGACCTCTCAGCCCAATTCTGTCCCAAAATAGTTAGCTGGCCTTATAGCCTCTGCCGTCTAGCCCTGAGCAGGAGCTGCACCTCGGGGAAACGAAATCCCGCTCCTACATACGCTCCGCGGTGGAGTCATGCACAGCCAGGATCCTTAAACCTCTCAACCCTTAGGCTTCCAGAACTATTGATTAATATTAATGGTATACGCAAGCTTAACGCTTCGTAATTAACAATCGCACATTCCGGAGCCGCTTAAGCCTGGGCTATGTTTTGCAAGGTTCAAGCGGGTTCTATTGGGCACAATGTCTTGGCATGCATCAAACCTCCCGTAGATAGTGTATCACAACTGCGCAGCACGCCATTGTAAAAGGTTGCATTCTTCATAAATAATTCGATGAAGACACATGTTAAAATTGGTTGGTATGGGGTGAACGGTGCCGTTCGGACCGAGCGGACGGAATTGCAAAAAATCTTCTAGTTTCCAATATTAATGCTACGTTCGAAACACTGGTTCTCGAGCCTTTGGATTTCGTTTTTGAGTCTCGATTTACTATTAAATATTAGAGTCATGCATATACGGCAGTATTAGAGATATTGATAATGTTAGTTCCTGATACCGAGGGCGGTCATCGAGGTCGGTGTGAAAGTTGGCGATCGTGTATACATACGAAGTAGTTAAGTACTCTCTCCTTATGTTAGAACTAGCTACACGATGTGGCTATATGCCACATTGGTACGCACTCCTCAAGCACCCGGGTATAAGGTTACCTTACTGTACTGATTAAATAGGACTTCAATAGAATCTTTCATTATGACCACATTTGAGATACGAATCTGCTATTAAAATCGAAATACGTCTACAATTACGCCTCTCCTCCCGGAGCTGGAGAAGTATCATCCATTTATAGGTGACCACCAGCATGGCCATAGCTCATACCTAGCCCATGAATAGTTCTTCACCTCCTAGTTAAATAATTCGCAGGGACCTCATGAACCTCTGGAACATCCACTTCCGCAAAGTAGTTATTAGAAAATCTAGGCTCCGTAGCTGCTACAGGCGTCTTACACCTTCGAGTCAGACACCATGTAACGAATATAATAGCAAAAACCACCGGAACCCCGACGCCAACAGCGATGCCAACGATAGCCGCCGTCGACAGGCCCGATGGCTTCTCACTTCCGTCTCTATTCGCGGTTGCTGGCTTGTCGGTCGGCGTAACTTGAGATGAGATGGTTTGTTCAGGGTGAGCAGTAGAGCTAGACGCTTCTGTGCTCGTCATTTGAGTGGCACTAGTTGGTTGTGGAGTCACAGTAGCATCGTCGAAAATGTACAAAGGAAAGCCTCTGTAGACATGGTACACTGTGTATTCGGTCCCGGACTCCGTTGTGACTTCCCGGAAGGGTATTGAGTCGTAACTACATTCTATTCTGGTTTGTTCAACGCCGTCTTTGGTTACGAGTAGAGGTTCCATCGCTGCATCGTATGGAACGCTGTATGTCCGGCCTCTGGAGTTCGTATATGTGAGCCTGTTTCAAGTAATGGCCTCTTGGATTAGAATTTAGGTAGGGATTACGTAGTCTTGTGGAAATAAATATTCGAAATTTCCTTGATGGGGATAACTCACGAAGGGCAGCATGGCCGTGCAGTCGCGCTTCCCGAGATCAAGAGACCATCGTCGCGATATGTAGTCCGCCCAACGGTAAGAGTAAGCCCTTGAGTAGTTTGCATTAATTTTTGGTATCCGGGGGGACAGCTTCCCTGTCCACCTGTATAGTATGCAACATCGCTCCAATTAGGAGGGCAGCAAGAACTTGGAGACCAATCGACACACCCTACACTATAATGGGAGCGGACGATTCCAAGAGAAGAAAAGGTCGTGGCTCCGTTCTCAAGGAAAGCGGTGCAGTCGTCCGGTGGAATGAAGGATGATAATGTCCTAGCGAGCTGGTAGGTTGCATCGAGAGTGGCATAAGATTTAATTGACCACAAGAAGTAGGCGGTTGCTTGTTGGCCAGGCTCGGAGCTCTGGCAGTTGACGAGGTTGGTTAGTTGGGTTAAAATGAACAAGACGATGCTAACTAGAGGAGCGAACATCTTCCCTGCCAGTATCGAACATCTAGCCCTGCAACCAACCTGGGATGTAACAGAAGATATTAACGGGACCGAAAACCCCCATCGTTCTTTATGCTTGAAAGAGCCTCCGAATGTTCAGTCCAACAAGGCTATATGCCAAGGACTACAGGTACGGCTGAACTTCTTCGGTGGCGCGTTTTGACTGGTTTTTGGGCCCGCATTGGAATTTAAAATCGACAGCCTCCTTCATGAATTCGTGTACAAGTTTGATAACATTTCCTCAACCGAGATCCTGCACTGCCTACATCTGCAAGCCGATATCGAGAATCACATATCGAGGAGCAAAATCCCATTATCTGCACTGCAATATAGTTCGAGGGGCTTCAAGTTTACGTAACCATTCCCTACTGGCCCAATACAGTACCGTGTTCTTTTTTGTGGCGTATCATAGGCAAGCGCCGCAATCGATTCGAGAAATCGGCTTTCACAGGTCATACGCACAGTTGCACGTATGTACATGTAGAGCCGCAAAAATCAGTGCAAAACAGGACAGGAGTACCCTTCGTGTTAGTGGCTATCGGAACCTGCATTGACACGCCGTCACGGCAAAGATGTACTAGATTACTCTGTGTTAGACAAACTTTAGTCTTGGAATCGCATATGGCTAAAATATTCTCATTTGAGCCACAAGAAACGTTTGAAACCCCAAAGTTCCTTCGCCCATAGTGCCCAGTCTAGAAACTAGGCCTTCCCGGATAATTCGGGATGTGTTGAAACTTGTTGTATTTACCACCATCTTGGGGTCCTGTCTACGTACACCGGGACGGCGTGGGGATATTGGGCACAAAGCTTATTATCACGCAAGAGATCCTGAAACATCTGTCAACGTATGCATCTTTATAATCTCGGGATCCGGAAGATAAAATGCGTCTGATCTTCCCGAGTCTAACTAATAATAGATAGTGCCTATGAACTACGTTTTGGAAACAACGGGGTATATCTCGGAGACTTTCCCAGTTTTTCTTCGATCTTAAAGATTCGAATTAGAATGTTCTCAAAGTACCATCGAGAACTCTGGATTGTTAAGCTTCGAATATCCGAATTAATAATTCACGACCTAACAATAGAAATAATCAAAATAACTCTGGCAAAGAGGGTACGGGCTAGAACGACCGCCAAGTTAAACAATTAACGAAGTAGTTACAAGAGATTTGGATACTCTACCATTGGCATGTATACCTTCTACTTACAAATTACCAATAAAGTCGGGCCGACTTGCTACTCCCCACTATCTTCTAGAACCCAACTACCTCAATCCCGTAGGGCATCTTAACATTCAATCGACCCGCCGCTCCCCGGATTCAAATCCCCCATAGCCCACTGTAGCTTCCCCGGTTACACCCCCAGGGTCCTAATTAACCTCACCGATGACTACAAGATGCACAAATCCTGCCAAGTAATCCATCTTATATAAGCACCAACTATATGCAAGCAGGTTAGTCAACCAGCTTTTCAACAATCTTCGATCCGCATTATCCCACGGAAGCACCGGATCCCACGGACACCCAACATCGGCGACAAGAAAAAAGGCTTCAAAACACCGATCGAAATGAGATAACATGCATTAACATACACGTTGAGCTCAACAAACCTGCAATTAACCGATAAAAGGACGAAAGGTAAAAACGGGACGTGAAATACGAAATAACGTTACGAACGCGTTAACGCCAATCCTCAATCAATCAATCAAAACCCAGCCACGAAATCATATGACACGTCAATGACCCAAGAGATCTGCCGTCCATATTGATCATGCAAAATCAATCGAAAGAAGTAAGAAAACGATAATAAATTAGAATATTCGGACAAACTCAACCCCCCGAGCTCGCAAACCAAGACTCCAAGGAGCAAATATCAAACCGATAAGCTATATCGGAAAGGTAAAGTAGAAAGAGAACTGGTAACGTTATAACAAAGACTCGAGCACTAGTACCCTCACGAATAGCGGGGATAGGTATAACACTTTTTCAAAGCACTTCTGTACAAAAAAACGCATTAAGGTCGAAGGGCAATAGGGAATTCGAAGGTCAGGTAAAAGAAGAAACGAAAGTCGCCTGCTAATTTCACATTTTTTCCAAAGAACCCCAGTACAAAAGAGCGAGGTTGAAAAAGAAAGAGAGAGAGCGAGAGCGAGAGCGAGAGAGAAACATACACAGAGTAGGTACGCCAGGCTAAAGCGGTACACCCCAAACAGAGAAAGAAAAGCAAAGGTTATTAAAACAGTAGCGGTAGCAGCAAAAGAATCAAAAGTTCCCAGAGACGCGGGGAACTCCTCTCCCCGTAAAGTAAACAGGCACTCCTTCTCCAGTCCTCACCTTATGAAGGACGAGTAATTGACAAAAATCTCAAAATCAAACAGTTGCGTACGGCGCCTCATTAATCTCACAATCGTCGTAGTCCTCGCTCGGGAAGTCGTCCGTAACCGCGGAAGCATTACTATTGCTCCTCGAAGAGCTTGCTGTCTTTGCAATCTGCAATCGTGGGTCGGACTCTAGTAACACCCTAAGCGAAGACAAGATGGAAGTGATCGATGATCCGAATGTGAGGCCAGACTCCTGTTGGCTATTATCTTCCACATTCGGGACATTCTTCATAATCGATCGAAGATAAAGGGTTGTAATCGAAGACTAATATCAAGTGTTAGCATTCCTATTGAGCCTAATGTAGGGTAGTAATAAAGGCATACCTCAATCCGAGTAACAATATACTCCACAAACTCCAAAATCCTCGGATCGGTGCCTCCCTCCTGAATCTTCTTCTGCAACATATCCTTACTGTATTGTCCATCCAAGATGAATTGTGACATAAGCCCCGCCGAATTCAACTGCGAGCAAAGCTTCTCTAGCCTCAAAGTGCAATCGTAAAGCGGCAGCACCATTTCTGGCGTCAATCCGGTCTCCGATGGCGGACTCTTCTCGATCAGTTTGTCAGATTCTCTACCCGCCAACGAAGGTGGGATCATCAACGAGATGATTTCCGGATTTTCAAGCCCCTTTAGCTTCTTCTCTCCGAGTGGTTTGATGATCCAGCCATTTGAGTTCCTGAGGGTTCTCAGATCGCTGCGGATAGAGTCTTCGTATGTCACGTCTCCGAATGAATCGCTCGGCTTGCTTGCTGTTGCCGTTTCCTCGTGCGGGTACAGCGCGTCGACCTTTTTCAGTTCCGTGAGGTAGTCCATACTGACTGCGATCTGTCCACCATCCGCAACACCTTCGATACGAGCGGCACGGTTCACCATAGGACCGAAGTAATCCATACGTTTGGTAATAGGGTCTCTCTCGCATACTGGTTGTCCAAAGTGAATACCCATACGCACCGAAAGACCCCTGTACACCAAACTCTTAATTCCTTCTCCATCGCTCGCCCAAACCTCAGAGCACTGTTGCGATCGCAAAATTTCAGGGGGCCAAGCTTCATACGAAAGAAGCGTCAGCTGAACGTTGAAAGTCCATAATAGCGCCGAAGTTACTGTTGGGAAAGCGACCATAAAGGCGTCACCTTCAGTCTTGACCTCGTATCCTCCAACCAACCGTAGCTGTTCTCTCATGATATCGTTATGCGACTTTATGGCTGATCTCATGGCAATAGGATACGTTTCCCAAAGTAAAGTCGAACCCTTGATATCGGTGAACACAAGGCAGACATCGACTTCAGGTGGTGGGATTTCTCGGCCGAATTTACGCCATCGGGAGTCGTCTTCGAGATCACCCTTGCGGGGTCGTGCGCCACGGGGTTGTCGCGGATCATCGTCCATACCGGGAGCAATCGACATGCTTCTTCCGACACGTCTGCGCTGCTTAACTAAACCACCGACTTCTACAATCATGACCATGATCTTGTTGGTAGCACCATATCCAATCGCGAAGTCTCTTAGTTTCTGAGCAGCAAGCATCAAGTCGCCCTTCTCCTGGTTGGCAATATACACGGCCGTTTGATAACTCATATGATCCCAGAGCTCCTTGCTCGCTAGAATCAAAAACTCGTCGGCCTCTGTAATCTTCCAATCTTGGACTGATGGGCAAGCCTGAACGCTCGGAATAAGCTGCAGGTACCCGAAAGCACGTGAAATCTCAAGATGGTCATTGACTCTGCCACTTCGTGAAACGTATCCGCCCGCATCTCGGATTCGTTCCAACTCGGAAGGCGACAACGGATCGTGTTTCTTTGTCAAAACTTTGTACTCGCCGCTCGTCTGAACAAGCAATCCCATGGCGTCACCAACGTTGGCAACATACATGTCATGCTCTTTGATATAAACGAGCGCAGCGGTAGCACCGAGCTGAATATCATCTTTCGTCAAATTTGTCTGAACTCCAGCGTTGGTACCACGATGTCTGTCGCGTGGGGAATGCGTCTTTTCTTCGTGGGTCGCGAGCCCGGTCAGCATCAATTCGCGGTTCATAGCAAGGAAAGCTCGACGTAGCGCAGCAGCTGGTGTCTCCTCGGCACGAAGCTTTCGCATTTCTTCTTGGAGATAGAAGATCGTCTGTTCCTGCAAGAACTTGGCGACTTTGCTGCCGCTGTGGGGAAGCATCTGGCCGTCGTAGAAACCAAAAAGAACTTCATCCTCATTTCCTCTGAATCGTGGTACGACCATGTCGACCATCGATAAATGTTCACTTCGTCCAAGAGAATCCGCCATGCCGTACATCATGTTCTTAATTTGGGTACCTGATGTTCGTACACGACAATCCTCAGACTGGTCAGGGAAAGAGGGGTTCGTTGTGGTGACATCCATAAGACCGAGCACCCTCAGGGATTTGAGGGCGTTAAAGTCGGTAAAGCTCTGCTGTTGTTCACGGAGTCCATTGGTCGCAAAATTTGCCTTGATTTCAAGCCGTCTGTTCCCCGAAAGATTAAGGTAGCGCAGCTCAAGATTCCAGTTCCTAGTAACCCGTCAGCCATCTTGGACGAAATCAAGCCAAATAATCGTAATACTCACCAATTCCAGTCGTAGGGCCAATTCGAAATGTTGTATTTGAGTGCATTCGATCCAACGTCTAGGACATGGAGTCGTCTTATCTTGCCCAGTTCGGCAGGCAGGGTCTGGAATTTGTTAGAGTTGAGATGCAATACCTTCAAACTCGAAATATGTTCCAGGTCGTCCGTCGGTAGACTCGTCAGTTCATTTCCGGACAGATACAACTCGTTGAGCCACACTAATTTAGTCAGAGCCCGCGAAGGAATATCATAAATCCGGTTGTACGACAAGTTCAAAACCCTCAACTCGCTCAACAGAGAAACCTCATCAAAGACTTCGTCACCAAGTCTGTTGTCGGCGAGATAAAGGAATCGGAGACTTGAAGCGAAGGTGTTAGCTATCCTACTAGAGGCGGTCGAGTCTTTCCGGGACTGTGGCGTAAAAGCTCCGGTACCGACCACCGTACTGACATCGGAGCCTTTTGATGCTATCGATGCCTTTCTAAGGGCGTTGTTGACCGAGGCGAACGACCCCTTTCGACTCGTCGTGTTGGGACTCCCGGTGCTGAGAAGCCCGTTAGATGTGAACTCGGACGTTTCATGTATGACGGCAAGTGGGTTATACTCATTATTTTCAGCGCTCAGCGTGTTATCGCTTGCAGGTTGGGACTGAACTGCGGGCACTGATGGCGTCTGGAGTTTCGGGAAAGCGGTAAGGACGTTCGAGGAAAGGTTGAGACTCGTGAGACTGATCATCGACCATATTTCCGACGGTAGTTTGGCAATATCATTGTCGTGTAAATCGAGAACTCGGAGGTCGATGAGCTGACCGATTTCGGGTGGCAAGGTGGTCAGGTGGTTGCTAGCACAGCTCAGTTGAATAAGTTTCTTCAATTTACCGATTTGGGGAGGGAGACTGTTGATTTTATTTTTATCAAGCACCAATTTTTCAAGATTGGGCAACATATCGCAGAAATTATCTGCTAACGCGGTCATTTTGTTGTCGGATAGGTTAAGATAGGTTAAAGTGGGCGTGATTGATTTGATGGTGAAGCCTGTAACTTTGCTGCTGTTTAGGTGCAAAGTTCTAATTCTCTCGAATCCACAGGTGAAGGATGAAGTCTCATTGTGACCAGAGTAGAGGGTTTCCAGCCGATCTAGCTCTCCAAGCACATCCACAGAGATAAGGTTGTTATGTCGAATATCAAGCTCCTTTAAAGCTCGAAGTCCTGCCAAACCAGCAGGGAGGTCCCCTGTAATCTGGTTGTGAGAAAGGATCAACCTTTCTAATGCCTTAAGCGAGGATATATCTTCTGGGATCTCCTTGATCTTGTTGAACGAGAGATCCAATTCAACCAGGGTAACGAGCTTCGAAATCAATGGTGGAATAGCACTGAGGTAATTCGATGCAACGTTTAGGCCTCTAAGGTTGTGGAACTTCGAGAACTCCTCAGGTAGCTCTTGAATACGGTTGTTAGCCATCTTCAGGGCTACGAGGCCTTCGTGTCTGTGGAGTCTAGCATTCGAGAGGTTCTTGAGCCGATTGTTCGAGATGTCCATGTATGTCAGACGAGAGATATGAGCGAAACTTGATGGCAAATCCCAGGCCTCATTGTTGCGGAACTTGACTTCCTTCAAGTTGGTACATGCCTGGATGAAATCCTGTGGTACCTGAAGGGAGAGATTGCGGGACAAGTTCAACGAGGAAATCTCATTGGCCTTTTGGTAGAACGCGATTGGGATGGTGAGGAGGTTCCGGCCACTGAGGTCAACGTGATTGTACTTATAATTGTTGAAACCTGTATCGGGGTCCTAAAACGTGGGATCGTCAGCCGTTCGACCTTTAAACCCGTGGAAAACAGATGGTCATACCAAAGAGTGTCCGCTAACGCGCGAGGGAAGGAATGTGAAACGACAAAGATAGCTGTTATCCTCACGACCGATCTCATCGACTCTATCTTCATCATTGTAGCCAACCTGTTCCAGGAGCTTCTTCTGCATTATCAAAGGCCGCTCATTGGAGCCCAGGATTCTGGCAAGCTCTCCTTTACGTAGTATTATAACATAGTTCGAGAGATCATCTTGTAGGAACGATTTTTTGCCCAACTGGTGTAGTAGATCGGTCACCGTTGAGTTGATGTTGGATGAGAGTGTCGTAAAGGAGCCATCGACACGGAAGACACGGATACAGAACTAGAGAGCAATTAGCCTCGTTTACCCTCAACAAACCTCCCGAAGCTCTTGACTACTCAAATCATACCTGCGAGAGAGATTGCTTTCGTAGTATCTCCTCTGGAATTTCCTCCACCTCTTCCTGGGGATGAGTTTCCGGGGCCTTCTGCTGTCGGCCTCCAACGGCCCAACTGTCGGGAGCGTTCCACGATCCGTGAGTTTCCTGCTTTTGTTTCGATTTCGATGTCTCGCCAGCGGCCGGATGTGCGGGTGATGGTGTTTGGACGAGGATGTCATCCATGTTTGACAAATCGAATATATCAAGCAAGTTCCCAGTCGGTCCTGGTGGTACGACATTGTTGTATCTGCCAGCATCCTTGCCAAGCGGTTTTTCGAATGAGTCGCCACGTTTCTTCGTCTTACTACTCGATGGGGTGGTATTCCCAAGGGCTTTTCTATTGTTACCATTTCCAGATCCATGATAATAATCCGGGAGGGCGAAGATTGCTGGGTTGATGTTAAACTCACTGGTAAGTGGTGCCGCTGTACCACGCTTTGGAATATCTTGACGTATGCCACGAGTGGAAGTCGGTATTGGTTCCCCAATTTTGATGCTGGGATGTCGGTCTTTACGCGGTGCTACGGGTGACATAGAATTTGCATCGGGTTCTTCATCCTTTGCTTTCTTATCCCTGCCTTTAATAATCCCCTTCAAAAACGAGCGTTTTGTCGACTTTTCGCCACTTGACGAGGTGGAGGCCGCAGCGTGACCTGCTGCGTTCGAGATCGAGCCCATGCCAGAATTCAAGCTACGAAGAGAGGGTGAGGGAGAACTCGCCCTTGGCAGGTTCGTCGTCGAACCACCATACGATGATGAAAACATGTCTCTGCGGTGTTGTGGAAGCTCCCTGTCGCTGGCGCCACCGTCGTAGTCTCTGCTCGAGCCATGCTTGCCGGGTGGCTTTCCTTTCTTTCCGAAGAAGTTGTGAGCTGAGGATTTGGGGTCAACGTTTTGTTCGTCTCGATGATATCGGTGTCTATCGTTGACAATCTCTGGCTGGATTCGAGCTTCACCGAATGCTTGGATGTCCTGGAGAGCGTGATATCTTAAATTAGCACAAAACTAGCCTACAAAGACGCACACGCGAACTAAAAGCCATGACTTCAAGAATTGATATAAAGGAACGCTCAACGATATGCGAGGTCCTACTCACGTTGGCGTCCTGAAACAGGAACGGTACAACGTCTGAAGAGGGGGGTTGTGGGGTTCTGGGTCTTGAAGGATTATTCACCGGTGCAGTAGGAGCATGATATAGCTTATGAGCAGGAAGATTTGTGTCTGACTGGCTAACGGGGGGTGGGGTGATGGGGATTGTGTTGGCATGATGCGGATGAGGGTGGTGTATAATGTTGTGATGACCACCCTCATTATCGCTAAAGATACCATGCAACTTCCCGTTGAGCCTCTTGCCTAGCGAGGTCTTCGATCCAGTGGAAGAGGCCGTGGTATTTACCGATGCCACCGACGGTCGCCGGTCATCCCCAGGGGTAAAGTAGCCGTCTATCGAGTTTCCTGAATAGCTAAAGTCCACACTGCCGGAATGTCCAGCCCCATTGCGTCCCGCCTGCGGAGAGTCGTCCATGTTCAGAGGGCTAAAGATGTCGCTTTGCTTGAAATCCGGGGAACCGGAGCGTTTGGTAATATCGTCCAGAACCGAGGAGACACCACCAAAGGAAGTATCGTGGGGGTTGCTTCCGAAGCTAGAGGAATGGTGGAGGGCCTTCCAAGTCTGGCCCGTGGGAGAGGCGGATGGAGGGGTCTGTGTCAGGGTCGGATTGCTGTTGCTGTATCCATTGGCGCCGCCGCTAGGACCCTGCAGGACCTTAAGGTCCCTTCGATGATCTCCAAGAGGCGCCATGTTCATGCCATAAGGAAACGACGACGAGTCTTGGCTGTCTTCTCTGCTGTGAAAGAGCGGCTGGTAAGGAAAATAGTTGGAGGCATCCGATGACGAAGAACCAGGTTTTTCTGAGATGGAATTGGTTCTATGGATGGCGGTGGTGGAACTAGCGGCCGTGTTGGGATTGGTGGATGGCTGCTGCTGCTGTTGCTGCTGGGCTTGGCTGCCTGCGGGCGGATACGCGGACCCGGGCGAGATGTTGTTCGATTCCTGGCGCTCGACCCTGCTGAGTGTTAACTGTGATCTCGACCTTGTCTTTGACGGGGTTTGGTGTATTCGGGGGAGATGAAAGAAGGAAGGAATTTAAAAGGGAGATGGGGTTGAAGCAGGGCTGAAGATAATGAGAGTGTGTAATGTCTTATGAGAGGACAAATGCGGATATCGAGAGCTAGCGATATCAAGAACGGATGAGTGAGTGCAGTGCAGTGCAGTGCAGAGGCCTGCTCCGGATATCATATCAAGCTCAGACCGCCCGTTCGTTCGTCTTCAAGCATCAAACAATTAACGGAACTGAACTGTCAATAACAATATAGCTATTTCGGGAATATAGTTCTGTCATCAAAAACAATATCTCGAGGGTGAATTCGAGTGCAGCAGAGTAATTGCGGATCAAAGCGTCTTCCTCAGAACATTCCACCACATGGGTGAGGGGATAAAGCCACATGGGAAGGACATCAACAGGGTCGTCGTCGTCTTCCTGTAGCTAACTAGCCAGCTCTTCGGATGATATCAGGAATCTTCAACGGCAGTGGGGGATAATATCAGCCTCGATAAGCTGTGCCGTTGGGCTGGGGCACACGCCCAGACTCGTTTCAGATGTTAGATGGATCCGATGTCAAGACTGGGATTCAGCATCACCCCGACCATGTACCGACATAAACCCTCTTCGTCCAACGCAGCTGACGGGGAAGGGAGCTTGCTATCCGGCGCATAGGGAAGGCAGTGGGTAGTACATTCAAGATGATTTGTGACCCGATCGGGATTATTTTTATCCAAAGATCTCTCCGAGTGCAACTGCGATTTCATCATCATCATCGTCGCCATTTCTCTCTCCCTCTTTCAGGCTGTCCTTTTGTGGACGTTCCAGATTGAGAGGTATACTCTTTTCCCCGCTTTTCGACCATGATCCTGGGACCTGTTTGAGATATGTGTTCGGAGTATGCAGGTGGGATGGATGGATGAGGAGAGAAGCACGTTCCCGTTTGAACTTCAATATTCATCCGGTTCTGCATTGCATTGATTTACCCGGGGGTCCTATCTTTGACGGAACCTCGTTCTGGCAGATTTGGATAATGCCTGAGCGATAAATGCATTGCATTTCAAAAAAAATTTCCCCAAGCATCATGCATTTCGTGCATATGTGCATTTATATGCGTGTAATTTCTGAGAAATTCGGGAAAGTACTGGATCAAGTACTCGTTCGTCTACAGACATCGCTGAATGAAGGCAGCTAGCCATGTATGTCGTAGACGAACGGTAAACCCTTGAAAACGTCTCGAACCAAAAAACAAAACCGGAACACTGTATAAGTAGTATTTAAAAAGACATACCTAGGCCTTGGAGCCGAAATCTTCAGGTCCTTCTCACTCGTACTCCCCTGTTTCCCTCTCGAAAACAACGACGACATATTGAATGCCGCAAAGCTGCCGTGTCTGCCCGAAGCCGTCGGCGTGACGGAGCCAGCACTGCTAATCGAAGGCCGTGGCGCAAAGGCTTGATCGGGCGCAAAAAATGACGTCGGCGAGTCCAGATAACTCTGGTTCCCTTGCGATAATGCCGAGGAATTGGAGGATATGCTCAGACTATGTGCGTGGTGGCCGTGGTGAGACTGCGACGCTGGATGGGTATGTTGATTCTGAGCATGCTGCTGAACCAGAGGATTGGTTGTTGTCTCAAGGACGGGAGCAGATATGAGCTTCCGTTTGCCTGACATCTTTTCTTTCTTGTCTGTGTCCCTCCTTCGAGTCTCCGTATAAGGTTTTTTTTCTCTTTTTTTGAATTGAGGGGGTAAAATGGCCTAAGGTTTAAGTGGAGGATGAGGTCTGGATCCGCCTGTAATTCTTCACACACGCTCTCTCTGATCCGGACGGCGCTGAAGCTCCGTTATGTTGGTCGTAGCGTATTCAAACAGAGCCAGGTGAGGGAACGAGTGTCTTTGCTAGTTCAATGGGGTGCACTGCGCATGTGGTCTTGATTGATATTGGAGTGGTCAGGCTCCCATGGAGATGTTGGTTTAGCGTGTTGCTGTCGGGTCGATATAAAGAATCCACTGGCAGGTCCTAATTAACGGCCAACTATGCATGTACATGTAAGTCCAGTCCAGTCCTGTCCAGTTCGACTAGTAGCTATTCTATTGGCTCTCCCAGTCCAGTCCAGCAGCGAATCCAGGGAATCTGCAAGTCGTGAAGTCAGTAGTTCTCAATTGGAGGCAAATCGATTCCCACGGATTCGTCCTAGTATGCTGTCCGCCCTCGGTAGTCCCAAGGATGCACTCGTCCAGTTCTGTCCAACAGCAAGAAAGCCTAAATCTGTTCTGTCCACCTCGTCCAACAGAGGAAAGAAATTCGTAAACGTTAAAAATCCTCGGAGAGTTATACGGGTGATGTAATGGTATCCATGGCTAATGAAGTGCGAGATCGAGAAGCAGAGAATGTATGTACGTTCAAAAGTTGCAGGTTGGTGGCCGGTGGTTAATTGTGACAGAGAAACTAACTGGCCAGGCGGCGAGGAAAGGAAGAATGCTGGGGACTATTAAACCAGAGACATTAATGCCAACCAGCATGCGCATGCCGATAACTGCAGGCCCGCGCTATTAATCGCGGCAGGATTGCTATTCGGACTTTCTATCTATAAAAATCATGTTCGGTTTCATAAACCCTTTCGGGCTGGTGCAGCGAGGTTTCTGGAGGGGTAAAGGCATACACAGAAAGCTTCAGTCCAAACTAGTGGAGAAAAGCTGACTTCGAAGCTGGCCCTGCAGCAGCCAGGGCGCAAAACGATGGAGAAATGCTGCGCTTTTAAAAGGAAATGAAGTCCCGGCAGCGTTTTCCCTTGCATCTGCATTCTTCAGCTGATACATACATACGATATCATTGTGCGAGAGTACTCCCGAGTAGTATCTCTGGGAAGGACGAGTTCTTATGAGGGTACAGGAAGTACTATTTGCAAGTCGTACCCGTCGCGAATCCTCGTCTAGCCGTTGCATATGGAGTCTTGAGCTGTCTCAAACCCGCACGTGGAAATCTATAACTCGAGCCATGTAATGTACGGCATGCAGGAGCGTCGTCTCGAGTAATATATGGGGAAGCCAAAAACTAGGCTGCAAGCACCCATCCCACCGAACAAGCAGGTCCAGCGATATCAGAAGTGGACCCCTAAAATCACCCACTATCATCACGATATCAAAACGGACGGTTTGAGACACTTCCAGGGTAGCTCGATGCCATTGCCAGGGCGTCTCGCCCAGCCGAGCCCAGCCCAACCTCACCTAGCACCTTAGCATCCTTCAGCCAGCCAGCCAGCTTGTGAGCTCGCTCGCTCGCTTGTTTCCAATAAATCCCGGAGATCTGGCCACCCCGATCGAAGATGGGGTCCTTTTCTCGGCAAGCGCGAGACGAGAAATCGTACTTTGTTCACCCGTAGGCAATGTGAAAATGTAAGATGCAGGTTTTGGGCAAATATCCCGCTTGCCCGAAAGTTGAACACTGGAGGCGAGAGGCTGCAGCTGGTCTAACAGCCTGTTGGTATCGAATCACCGTCCCAGCTAACCGAAACTCTTGGCGCTCTTTCCGAAATGTTGGGAGAGGTACCTTGATTCCCGACGTCGACAGGTTTTTTTTTGTCAGTCGTGAGGGGAAGTTAAGCAGGGTTCCGAGCCAATTAATTTTTGGACATGTGGTTCTCATCATGGTAGGTATTTGGAGGTTTTTTTAAGCCGTTTATAAGGAGGGGGCCACTAATTTCAAGATGCCTCGTTCCCGTCAAGAAGCGGGTTCCTCTCGTTATCACACCCGATTGGAACCTTAACCTCCAGCCTTCTACCCGACGAGCACGAATGGAAATCTCCGAAGAATACTTGGTTACGGAAGATACACACATAGTGCAATATATCTACACACTTTCAAATGGTCTAGTATCGGCTAATTTAGCTAATTAATTAGGTTTCGTTACGTCGCGGCGTCGGCGACCCCACAGGATGCCGGATTGGCTGGCTTCCTAGACCTCTAAATTTTACGCTGTCGGAAAGCAATTTGTTATACTATGGAATTTCAAATATTGGCTATATAACCGACAGTTTCTCCCTCCAAATGAGCACTTCCAGATACGTTAATAGACCCTGCATTTAAGTTCCCAAGCACGTCCTCATGACAAATATGCATATATGCAATGTTCCAGAATCCATCATAACCCCTTCGACGTCTACACTTCCCCAATCCAACCCTGCATGCATAAAATATCCGAGAAGCTATCCCTCTCCACAGCGCGCGCCCGTATCAAACCTACAGAAAAAAGGGTTGCATGCATACATAGAATCTGGGACATGCAGACATCAAATTAGCTGTTCTAGAATCTATCACGTTGTTGTTTATCGCCGCTGAAACGGGTATATTTTCTTTTTTGGGCAATATCACACGACGGATAGTGTCTAAACAGAGCGTGGGTAATGGATACGTTGTACCTGGCGCGGGAGGAGATGCCAGAAAGGAAGCTAGGTGGATGGTATCGTGGGAGCTATTTGACGATAATAGACGTGTAATACGGAGCTTGACTCCCAGTATGGGCGTGCTATCTGGTCAGCGCCGTAGCGCTGGGCGATATGCCGCTATATATAGCGTTAAATGGCGGGCTTGAAACTGTCCAAATTTATATAGTTTATCTCGATATCTCCGCCAGATGATCTATGCATCCGAGATCTTAATACTCTCCTGAGCCCTAGATATTAATGGGAAAGGATGTAATTAAAGGCCCGATATAATCTATCAATACTCGAATCAATACTCGAATCAATAGTACAGATAATAGCTATATATGGGGCGGTCTGATTAAATACTTGAGGTATATACAAGAAGCTGGAAGGCGTTTCGTTTCAAGACTACAATTACCTGGAAATTCTGCCTTATTCGGCTGCGGGTGTCCCTGACCGGGAATACAAGAGACTTTCCTGGACACCCGACAGCGGACATTTGAATTGCGTATCTGGTTGCGCAATTACCGGATTTGGTTGACGCTGGACTACTTTTAGATTAGGCGTATAGCTGTCATGGTGTGTTCCGATTAATATTGGCCATATACTCTGTTCCAGTAGACTTCGAAGCTTCGAAGCTTCATTAACTTATCATTCATGACCAATCTTTCAGAGACAAGAAGCCAAATTCGGCACACTCCTGGTATCTATATAGACTCAGTCTCCCTAGATTATAGTAGTATACTAGCGGGTCGGGTTCTGAGTATGCTTTACATATTTGCTCTGATCTTGGAATCCACTCTACTTTCCTGGTCTACGAGGCCATGTCGACTAGGCCTCCCTATATAACCATGAAAGTAGACATAACACCCTCGTAAATTAGCTGATCAGAATTCGATTTATTATTCACAAAAATGCTGACAATTTGCATCCAGATCCCGAGTTTAGAATGACTACGACTTATATGTAATAAATTATGAAATCTAGTACTATTGTACGTGGTAGCCCTATGGCCTAGAGATTTACTTACAATTGCACAACCTAGATAATTTCCAAGCTGGTCGACTTTTGATTTGGCTACTTCGCCTAACTAGCTTCAGCACGTGCGCAAACATTCGAAGATGATATCACAAATGGCCTCTTTTAGAAAGGAGTAATACGTTATCTATAAATCACGAACCCGCAATGCAATGCAATGGATATCGGGAGACTCGATACCAATCATCCCATTCCAGACCCCTGCTCCTGTTGCAATCCACCGCTCGCTTAAGCAACCAACCGACAGGGGTCCAGCTATTCCACAAAACCACCACGTTGAACCCATCTGTCAAACCCAACTCCACGAAATACTTACAATTCACCATCATGACCTCCAGACCCACATCCCGCAGCACCTCATCCCCGCGACATCAACCCCGATATCGCCCACTTATCCTTCCACCCCACCGTTAACATCCAAACCATCGATCGCTACCACATATACACATATCGTTCGCAATTCGGGGGGCCGGCTGTGAATCCTACCTTTTACTTAATATATCACCATCTCTGCGAACACTCGAAACACCCGTACTCACCTACCGAAATAGACCGGGGTGAGGCTTTGGATCCTGAACAACGGCGCGCAACGAATACCATACCTACTATATATCCCCGCAGAAACCGACACCGATACTCAGACAACAGGATCCCGCGGCCCGCACCCAGCTGACCTGGCTACCGACAACGCGACATCTATCTATAAATACTACTCACAATCCCGCCTGTCTCGGCCGCAACAACCAATCTCGCGGATCACAACCCGACGATTTGTTGATCGCATGTAAAATAAAAAAAACCTACCAGGTCACGTTACCCGACGTATAAATTCTTCCACCTGGACGTGTTCCTTTAAACTTTCTCCCGTTCATCATCCTTCACTATCCTTCCTATCATTCAATCGCTTCAGCACCAGCTTCACCACTCGCCCGAATCCTTATATAAGCAACTGGTATACGCAGCTGCACACTTTTCTTCTACAGCTATAGTACATACACTACAAGGTATATACCTACGATGTACGTTTCGGAAACACAACCTATCCCCACGCTCTTTGAGCTTGCGAAGCGGGTGTGCATTCGACATGTCAATGGTATGTTCCTCTCCCTCTCCCCGATTTCACCGCAACGACATACACTAACTAATATCAACAGGCATTGACGATGTCGGAGACCTCCCATACAGTGTCATCAGACCTGTCCTCCTTCGAGTAGAGAGTCCTGATAAACTTGTAAGCTGCTTCCCTCCTCTACACTTATTTGACCTAGCTAGACTAACGCTCCTGTGTACAGCGTGGTATCGAAGAAAACTCCCCACACCTCACCACCGACACCGCCGAACTCTGGCACACCTTCATACGCCGCGACATCGGCCGAACAGTCCTGGATGACTACCTCCCTCCAAACCAGCCAGAATCCGTCGCTCAAACCACAAACTGGTCAAAACTATACTTCAAACTTCGAAAACAAAAGCTTGCAAGAGAAAAAGCACAGATTGAGGAATTGAAAGCCGAGATGAAAAAATGCTATGACAAGAAGGAGAAGAGGCAGATCGGGTTTGCGAACGTCAGGAGGGAGGATGTTGGGAAACTGAGGATGTTGGATAAGTGTATGAGCAGTTCTGGAAGGGACTTTTCGGGTGTTCTAAGTGGGAGGGTTAATAAAGACGGGACGCCGAGGGTCTTTCGAAACTCGATGTTGAATAAGGTCTTGGTGAAGGGGCATAGGAACGGCGGTAGGAGATAAATCTACCAGAAGATTTATATATTCTCATCACGCTACGGTCGCGATGAGAAATATGCATTGTCGATGGGATTTTTTCTTCTTCTTCTTTATTAGCGTTTTATATGGCGGAAGGGGTTTCGGTTTTGATTTATGGCGTCCTGGAAGATGTTTTACATGGGATATGGGAGGGGATACATGGAACTTGTTAATAAAGGATATGGCGCAATCAGGCGGGAACTTTTATAGATGGTATCAATAATACATCTCTCATCTTAATGAACCTTCTCATCTTCATGAATTGGTATATGGTAGTCTAGCTTGTATGGCCTCTATACAGGTGATTATATGTCAACGGTCTAGTTGGCCTCATCAATCTTGAGGTTCTCGACCCCCTCGGTAGGTGCACTAGATCCACTGGCTTCGCCTTGCTTCTTGGCCACGTATCCTGTTCCGATCTTCTTTTCCTTCTTCTTCTTCTTTTCCGGAACTGCTGGTGGGTAGGCTAGCTTCTCGATCTCCTTGAATTCGTCGCTGTTGGCGTACTCATTTCTGATCGGGTCTAGTAGTTTGTTCAGTGCCAGTGTTGTAGCGGCCTTTAGTTCTTTGGGTCCGATCTGTTGTTCTGGTTAGTCTTTATCCTCAACGTATTTTATAGATATATCAACATACGATATCAGCGACATAGTCCTCCTTCAATTTATCAATGTTCTCATAAACAATCTCCGCTCCATCCTTCTCGATCACAAACCGTGCCTTTCCGTCTTCCGATCCCAATTCCGAGATGGGTATCAGCACGTACTCGACGAAAGCGATTACACCGTTTCCTTCAACCTCCTTTGGCGCGCAGACGGCCTTCTTTAGCTTCTTTTCTACGTCTGCGGCGGAGTCTAGCAGGTCGATTTTGGAGTTAGGATCCGAGGCGGACATTTTGCCACCTGCGAGACCGGGAACCATGGGGTTCATTAAGTGGGCGCGAGTTTTGTAGCCTAGACTGGGTAAGTTTTCGACCGCCAGGGTGAAAATTTTACGTTGGTCGACACCACCAAATCTGTCACAAGTTAGCATCTCCCACATTTAATAGATACCAGAGAGGCAAAAGCATACTGTGCATCAACCCCCAAATGCTCCTCATCCAAAGCCTGCATCAACGGGTATATCAACCCAGACAACAAAGGACTAGCAACCTGCTTCACAACCTCCGCACCGGCCTTCTTCGCATCGTGTTCCGTAACAATACTCGACAACCGAAAGATATCCATAATATACCCTTCACTCTTCTGATAACTCGATCCGAACACGAATTTTAACTTATCGATCGAGACACCGATGGATCTTAGTGTCGATTTGATCAGGAATTCGTAGTACTTTGCCCGATGTTGGATTAATTCATATGGAGCCTTCATGTTATCGAGGAAGGCGTGTAGATCGGCGAGGAGGATGGTGACTTCGCAGTCGGCGCGGAGGAAGTGGGCGAGTTTGGTCATGGGGACGAAGTAGCCGCAGTGTGGGCGGCCGGTTGTCGCGGTTCCTTTTCAGTAGAATATCGATATTAGTATCGCAATTGAGTAGAATTGAAATCATAGAAGGGGTTATGGAGAAGTACCCCAATAGATCTTGAGAGGTCGATTTTGCTTCTCGATGACATCGGCGATGATATCTTCGCCTAGAACCTCTTGAAGGTTGCGGGTGATCAGTGCGATCTTTTCTTTCGGCGTTAACGAGGACATTGCTGCTCTCCTTTGGGGGGCGTAAGTAAGTGACTAAGGATGGATGTTATATCGGATAGAGCTATAGTAGCTGCAATACTGTCAGTAGGCGATTGAGGACCTGCCAATTAGGGATGCAGCTGTACCTGTCTGTGAAGTGGTGGAGTTGCGGGGTGAATGGCTAAATGTGTGACTCCAGTGAATTTTGGAGTTGCTCATATCCGCTGTCTGTTGTATTTCAGCCACAGTTTTGATTATCTTATCGATCAGATCGTGGCTGGGATCTTATTCGATCACCAGCCTCAAGTACAACACTCTGGAACGTTGCATTTTGGACATATCGATTCACTTTCACGCCCATTGGATTGAACATTGAGGTAGGATTTGGATATCTTGTGACCTTCACACCCTTAAGAGTACATTAAGATGAACATATGAGCGTGCCATACATGTACTATATTTTAACTAGAATAAAATGTAGCTTAGTAGTCTCGGAGCTAGACAGAGGCACGCTGCTGTGCCGCTTGGGTATAATAATATATGTACAGCACGTTGACGATATCGTGATTGAAGCTAGAAAGGATTCAAGGGTTTTCCTACCCCTTTTTATACATACTAATTATCTTATCTTGTTGTGCATAGTATCCGGTCGCTGTTATATTCTTCCTTCCTAATGATAGCCTCCCCAAGGATCTCCTTCAACAGCCCTCCTCGTATACCCTGTTATAGAAGTAGTATCTGCTGGCTTCGAAGATTCAATTAGTCTCAACCAATAGCATAAACTAAGAAATATTTTAGGTTAAGCAACTACTACTGTAGTTACCAGGCTCGTACACGCGTTTAGTACATTCGCCAGGAGGTTAGAAGTCGAGCCTATCCTCACATTTGCCCTCGATAGAAAGATAAAATAACTTTTAGTCAGTCTTCGAATATACTATAGTCGGTTACTAGTACTACGTTTCCAACGAATTAATCTAATACCTTTCACCTGCTTACCACGATTGCCCTACTAGTTAGACCTCAATTCTCATATCCCATATCGCGAACTTAAAGGGTCTAGTCTAGAGAGCCAGTATTAATCGCAATGTCTTATCCTCATACCGAAACAAACCCCCCAACAATGGAATCCCGCTCCTCCACCCCGAAAGACGCAGACCAAGAAAGAATAACAGTAATCGATGAAAGCACCAACGATCTAATCCTCGACGCCGGAATGGGCAAATCCGGGGAAATTCTGCTGTTGGACCATGCCCCCAGTAACCACGAGACGGTTGAAGAGGTCCAGAAGAAACAGCTTCCACGTCAACTAGAATGGGACGAATTATTAGTCCCTCTCTCTATCAATCCAACAGGCGAGCCTCTCAAATTTACCGCCATTCATCCGGCCAAGGACATTGTACAAAAGTCCCTCTTGGCCAAACTTCCCGATGAATTGGTTGTCCATCAAATCATACCGTACCTGGTAGCAGGTGACTTAGTTTCACTTTCTCAAACCTGTATTCGCTTCTTCAATATCATTGCATATGATCAGAAGCTATGGCACAAGAAATTCGGAAGCGTAGGCCACGAACTAGCTCCTAAGGATACCCTGTTCAGTGAACGGGTGCATTATTACAAACATGCGGTTGAGATTGCCATGGGAGTCGATGACTTTGACTATATTGTCTGTCAACAATGTTTCACAACGCATAAGGTGAAGCATGTTTTTGATGGGAGTGAGGATCTTATTGCTCTCTGCACAATGTGTACTCTTGACAAATTTGGTGGAGAAAGTGAGTATCCCTTCTTCTTGTTTTACTTTCTCTAAAAGTTTCATTTTTATTATTTCTTTCTGGTCCCTCGCGCTCTCTTTATTGTAAATAAAACTCTAGACTATTATATTAGAGAGGACTAATATCCAACCTACCTAACCCTAGATATCATTCATTTCCATGTCTCAATCAGTATGATTGACCGACACGGTGGCTACTGGTGTGACTATTTAATGCGCTGGACGCGCGCCGGACATCTAAAGCGGGGAATGGTTCTCAAACTTGAGTTTGACCACAGAGACTACGGAATACTTGTCAAAGAAAAGTCATATCGTCGGCTCAAAAAGGGCGAGTACGAGCTCTTTATCCCCGACGCTTTCTTCCCGCGCCGTGGGCTGCATTAATAGTTCGGTTCGCTTGGTTATTTGACTGGCAAGAGATTGGCTTAACTTCGTATACGTGCTGTACATCACCAAATGCACCGTTTACAAATCAAGTGGCTATGATGTTGTTTACGAGATAGCATATTAGTCTATAGTCTAGTACTTCATAATTAAAAACATCATTATAATTTCGCAAGCCAGATAGATCGTAGATGGCATACCTAAGTAGACACTAGCGCTAGAAGTCCCCACTTAGACTATCATGGCTGTTAGGATTACTAATGTATAGCTTAAGTAAGTACGTGCGCCTGCAGGATGTAATACCCCCAGAGCGTACAGAGAACATATGTCTTTCTACAAAATTGATCCCGTTATCGATATTTCACGCAGAGTAAACATGAGATAGAATGAATTTAGCTACAATAGAGCCGCAGGTCGAACTATATATTTTAGTTCAGTCCATTATTCCATTCCTATCTAACAAGCAGTGTAATAAAGCTTTTAAGCCCGCCGCAAACCACCCGGAACCGCCCAGTTAAGCAAACATCCACCGGTTTCATAAACGGCCCCACAGCGGTGCTAACAATCTAACATTTGTAGATTCTTCTAAGTTGGGCTATAAACCCGTCCGGGAACTTAATACCCTCGTTGAGAAACACTGCATCGCGGAAACCCCCAACAACTTTATTTAGTTCGTAAGTAAGTAAGTATTCATGAATCCTATCGAGGAAGAAAAATATCAATTCTGTATACTTACTCATACCGATAACACACGGATCTCCACCGTTGTACACCATTATAGGTCCACCAGAGTATCCCTTCCAGCATGAACAGTCGATAAGGATTCGGGATGTGCTGTCTTTCTTGATAATATTGCCGCAAGTCACTGTTTTTCGATCTGGTCGAAAGAGAAAATCGTAGTCGGGCTCCTAGTATGCGGCTTAGTATCCATCGTAGTAACGGCAACCAATCTGGGATCCAGGTTCACGTACACTCGGAAGTGAGCCCCCTGCATCTTGGAACCTTTCGGGGAAATTGTTCTTGTATGCCTCGATGTAGTGACCAAGTTCGGAGTAGTCGCGAGAGTTATATCCCGCAGCAAAAACGAGGCAGTTTGATAGATCTAACTGAAGGCTTTCTAATGTCTCCAGCATAGTAGATTCTATGATCTGTTTGTAAGCTATGCAGGAATCCGGTTGGTAAGAGGCATCGTGGGGACGGAATACAGCAAGGTCGCTGTCTATTGTAAAGTCGAGGAAGTAAACTTTCACAGAGGACGGCTCGACTTTAGAGCAAGGGACAATTGTCTCACACGAGACGTACAGGACTCGACCTTTGTCGCGGAACGACCGTAATTCGTCTGATGTGGGTTTGTTTGGTACATTCCATGGGGCGAAATGAAGTCCGGTAACAAAGAGCCCTCCTTCAAGCCAGAATCCCGACCCTGAACAACCGGTTGTAGGGTCGAATAGCCTTCCCACTGCGCGTAAAGCTGGTGGTATTGATTTTGCTTGGAAAACTTTCGCAGCGGGATTCTCACTTGAGATCCCAACCGCTCCTAGCGAGCTGACGAGATAACAGGGGCTCCAACCTCCTTCTTTGCTGGGGCATAATCCACTGAACGCGCTAGCTCCATAGGAGGGTATATTCTAGACTGTATTTAGCATATATGGGATAGTGGTTTGGATAGTTCGGATTTGGCCTGAGGGGTGCTACTTACCGGTGGTACCGTTTTTGGTAAATCGTCGTTTAGAAGCCCAAGTTCGTACTCACGGGAAGGCCAATGATCCATGTCCGAGAGTCTTTGTGGTTCTGTTGTATTTTGTTTGGTGAGCGAACCACCAGCGAAAGCCTGGCTTTTCGATTCAGTTAACGGATACGATTGGACCCCCTGCGTATCGCATCGGGATGTGGTTTCATTTGCTCGCCGGTCCAAAATCTCGCGATCCCGTGATCCATCCGACCAGTTCAACATTCTAGGATTAAGATCGATAGAAGGCCAGTTCATGTCACAAAGTCTTGTCGGTCCCGTTATACGCTTCGTGAACAAACCATTTGAGGAGGCTTCGCTCTCTGGTTGGGCCGGAGGATGTGATTTTATCCCCTGCATATCGGTATCCCACCGGGATGTTTTGGGAGGGCTGTTCGTCATCTCGAATGGGGGTGGTTCCTCGACGATGGTGCACGTGGTGTAGGTGTAATGGTTATGACGGTGATAGCTGTTGTTGCTCTAGGTAAGTTTGGAAGTATTGACCAAAAAATTTTATGTGCTTTACCCTATATACGGAATTACATTTACGACGTGATTGGCGTTGTCAGATTGGGTTTACAGAATTAATTGGCTGAAGATCGAAGATCTATTATATATTAGGGAAGCTATATATAGAGCCTGATAAACAGGGACCAACGTTTACGAGACGAGGACCAATCACCTTTCTATTCTATACTCTATAGCTGGACAAAATCTCTAGAGCTTTATTAATGACGCTTATCAGCGATAGTGGGCATCGATACGACAATCGCATTAATTGTAGCCGTATCAATATATGATATATATAATACAACAGAGTCCTTCTGCAGTGCGACAGGTTACATGTCTGACCGAGACAATTGCATGTTAATATTTGGGTATGAATTCAGATGAAGAATTCTCGAACACTCCCAGGATATGATGGCTAAGCGTATATTATTTAAATGCTTTAGTTTATATGATTATACAAGATATCTAGATGCCACCCGGCTGATAAGAAATTAAATTATGAGTTGTGAATTAGGAATACTTATAGCTAGCTGCAGCTAGTGCCGAGACTGGATAAACTTGAGGACTTAGAATGGGCTTAGGAATCAACAACAGCTTTAAGAGTCGAGAATGAATTTGTAATTGGGGGTTTATATATCCATATTTAACTGCTTCCGTGATGTTAATTGCTGGTGATATAACGTTAGCGGCCACATGGGCGACAGGAATAGCTTCATACCAGGCCTAGCACACCTATGAAGGTAGCGTCTCACTTGCAGTCTATAGCATCAACCTTCATTCAAGAATTCCAAGTTGCTAAGATTGTATTTACGGCCCAGGGAATAGATTGAGAAAATCTGCGCACCATTTGCGCATAACCAAACATTTAAGCTTGATAGTGGTACAGTATTCTCGGGGCGTGGTATAGGTAACATGCGCGAACTTTCTTTTTAGTATTCTTAAAGAGTTGGATAAAAAACCTGCTAATATTTACTGGGAGGGATAAGTTGAGGAGTGATGGATCCCTTGCGGTTAATATTCAAACGGTTTTATTATTGTGGCGTATTAAATCGGGAGGATGTGGATAAGTTACCAGCCCCTCTTGTATACGCCCGATGCCGGGAGTACTTCGAGAGAGTATGGCCGTAATTTCTAATGTTAAAATATCAAATTTGCAAAGACTGCTATTACGGCTGTTTGGTCTTTGTGTGTTATAATATAACCAAGGCGAGGTCTGATACCCGCTACTGAAAGATATGAAATCATTTTATGGTTGTAGTTTTGTTGGAGGGAACATCGATGTACATCTCTTTAATATGGCACACCTCGAGGCTGGTTTGTACCTGGCTAGAACAGGAAATGCTGATGGGTTTTTTGAAAAACGTTGCATCTCCGGGAGGTATTTAAAGGTTGGTTTCAGGCGGGGCTACAGGCCCATGGATCCTTACATCTTTCCCGACTTTTCGTTTATATCCAAACGACGAAATTTTTGTAGTTCATCCCTTAGAAAGCAATTTTATTCGAAGGCTTACGCTAGATTTCGAAAATGAATTACTACCAACACGGGTGGGTTTTCGTTTTATATGACGGTAAATGGTTTTAACACAAAAGTTGAACGCTATTCTAGCATGAGCCTTGAAAAATTCATCAGTTACTATCCTAGCTGCTTAGGATATTACCTGGGGAAGAATGACGTACGTAGCTCTTAGCTTTGCTAGTTTGCTACCCATATGTTTTATTTCCTGAAAGTTCTAATTGCATTTCTTCCAAAGGGAATGGATGTTTCGAAGTTCTTTCTCGGTCAACAGAGCGGGAGTGACGAGTGGAATCTCTTTATCGCAAATGGACAGGATCGTTACGTTATGTATATTGTTGGAGTAGATGGAAAGGTTGTTGAAGAAGGCGATGTGGGCTTCGGTAATCCAAGTCCGGACGAATATGAGGTACGTTGCTGGGCACTCATTTTCTGTTTCCAGAAGGTCAGTATTAAAAATATTGGGGTTTGAAGTTTCTAGACGAGAAATATATGGTGAAGGCCAAAAGTCGGAAGAAGCGGAGCGGCAGGCAGGTGTATGAAGTGTTCGGAAAGGCGTTCGACGAGGTGGAGGGTTTTATACAAGAGGAAATGTCGCGATAGGGGGGTGATTTTGAAGTTGGCTAAATTTATGTCATGTTCAGGATAGGAATCTATGGGTATGTGCATTTGCGAGACAAGGTTTGGTTTCGTCCCTTAAATCAGCTCTTTAGTTCGAATATCTTTTAGATATCTTCACGAGAAGTGATTTTACATGGTGTTTTCTCCTCGATGCAATACAATACAATACAGTGCAATGCATATAGTACGGAATTTTAGTCAAGGGGTTCTGCATTTATGTAGGATCTATTATAAGCTGTACACATCCTCATACATAAAGTAGCACAGTTTATCTGACAGAAAGAAAGCAGGATGTTATATTGTTGGAAGGAAGCAAAGGAAGTTAGCGCCTGTGAACCGCTTACATAATCCACCCTCCAGCCACTGTGGCTGAAGTCATCACCGAAATCTCGACACGAATACCCTCAACAGATAAACTATGAAGACGAGAACCTCTGCTCTGGTTAACGGTTACTTGTATGCAGTTGAAAACCGTGTCCCTGATTATCAATACTCCCTTGCTGACTGTACATACTGCTTGAGATATCCAGTTAGTCACCGGTTCCGCACAGCTAGTTTCTGAGTGTGGCGGTGGCGAAGTGTTTCAGCAGCGCGAACACACCCAATTTTCCTCTCTCTCTCGCTTCCATTCCTTTCCATCAACCGCCGTCACTTCACTGCACTTCACTTCATCCTTTGTCCGAAAACACCATCGCCAACTTCACCGCGCCTTTGCTTACCTTCTTAATCAGCTTCGTTCCAGTTATCCCGTCGCCTACTCCCGTCCCGTACAACGCACGTCTCTGCCGAATTCGCCTTCTTCCGGCCATCATCGCACACTTTACTTTGTTTGCCTGGGTCACGTTTCACGGTCGTTCGCCTGACCGCCAAAAAACCCCCTGCCCCCAGCAAATCTCAATCTCCTCCTTCCTAGATCACACCCGTTCTCTCTCCATCTTCCATCTATTTCAAACCTCCGATATACCTTCTTCCTTTCGAATCCACCGAATCAGCGAAAAACTACGCTTCCAAAAAGTCTCCGTCCAACCATGACGGTGCAACTACAATCCGGTACTCCCTTAGCGGAGCAGCTAAGCGCCTCCGTCCAGCAGAAGATAGTAGAAATCGGCTGGAGTTCGGACGGCGAAGATGCTTCCCCGCTCAGCGAGTACATCGTCCTAATGCTCGTAAACGGCAAGACCGAATCTCAGATCACATCCGAACTGTCGGGGGATCTGTTAGGATTGGGTCCAGAGGATGAAAGCGTTAAAGTATTCACCAGTTGGATGTTTAGCGAGCTGGCTAGGTTATCGAGAGAGCTGGGGGTGGAGAATGGAGGTGGGAGTGGTACAGCGCCGATAGGGTCTGTGGTGGATGGCCAGGAGAGTAGTAGGCCTGATGAAGATATGGCGGATGAAGCGCATGAGGGCCTGGAGGGAGTGTATGTTCCCAGTCTTTCTCGTCGTATTCGCGTGTACTCCTCAAGTACGCAGACTAACTTTTATCATAGTCCCACCGGTCCTAAAGCCATGCGACACCAGAATCAGAATCAAAACCAAAACCAGAAGCAGCGACGGCCCGGCGGCCTCTTCAACCAAATCCAGAAGAACATGGACCGATCAAGTGATCCTCTCCGGAGAGTACCTAACAACCGGGGTAACGACCAGTTCAGGATACAGAAGCACGACTCGCCGCGCGGTCAGCGTCAGAACTTCAACGGGCCTCAAGGCGGTCCGATGAACCAGCGACACATGGGCCGTGGTCAGCAACCGCCGCACATGCAGAGCGCTTACATAAACGCGATGGCCAATCCGCAAATGGCGCAGGGAAATTTCGGGCCGATGATGATGTCACCGGAACAGCAGTTCCAGTTCCTGCAGATGATGGAGCAGCAAGCGAGAATGATGGGGATGATGGGGCCGAATGGTGGATTCATGGGCGGACCGGGGGGAATGCCTGGTCAGGAACAGACACAACCTGGCAGGTCGCTGTTTGACCGGGTGGATAACGCGCCTAAGAACAACAACCACCATAACAAGCCGAGGCAGCAGCAGCAGCAGCAGCAGCCGGCGGCTGGGGATACGGAGATGGGAGACGGTGCCGAGGGCGCAGGGGAGGATGCAGCTGACCAGGAAGACGTCGCCTGCAAGTTCGGTTTAAGGTGTACCAAAGCCGACTGCCACTTCGCCCACCAGTCTCCCGTGTCGGATCCCAGCAGACCCGTTGCGTTCTCCGGCGAGAAGTGCGCCTTCGGGATCAACTGCAAGAACAAGAAGTGCACATCATCGCATCCCAGTCCCGCCAGCGGAGGCGCCAAGCCACAGCAAGCCTTCGAGCAACAGGATTGCAAGTTCTGGCCTAACTGCAAGAACCCGCATTGTCCGTTTAAACAGTATGTTTACCCTCCCTTCTATATCTACGTGATAAACCTAGCTAACTTTACATCTAGCCCTACAAACGCTACAATGCCCCCTTGCCGCTTCGGCGCCGCCTGTGCAAAACCAAATTGCCCATTCACGCACAACCCACAAACGCTGGACGTTCCCTGCAAGTTCAAACCGTGCCTTAACCCGCATTGCGCCTTCAAACATGAAGATGGACAGCAAGCTGGTATATTTGAGAATAAAACATGGACACCTAAAGGCCATGTTTCGGATCGAAAATTTGTGACGGATGAAGATGGGGATGAGGAGTTGATTATTCCGGGACAGACGAGTAGTAGCAGTAGTAATGTTGCGGCTACCGCTTCGTCGCAGGTTATCGCCGCTGGTGGGGATACAGTGGCTGATTTGTGAAACAACATTGGAAAGCACAAAAAAGTTGAACGAACAAAGGGGGGGGTTGGGGAGGATAGAATGGAATCAAAAGAACAAAATATCATATGAAATGAAAATGGATGGGTTATTATCATAGAATTAGGGAATTGTGATGGGGGGGCGATAACGCCTTTTTTTTTTTATTGTTTTGTATAATAGTCTTGAGTGTGGCAGAACCCCTTATGCATCTGGGATGGGATTGTTCTATGCCACTGACGCCTTTTTTTTTGTGTTTTGATCTATGAGGATGGCGTTTTTTTTTTATATTTTATTAGTATGGTATATTATGTACAATAGTGGTTTTATAACGCCATCTGCTCTGCTCAAGATCATATAACCTTTTCTTTAACGGTGGTTAGGATAGTTGATAGTGGGCATAAATTCAATCTGGGGCCCGGTATTACGGCACTAATTTGTCGGGAAGACTACATTCACGAAGTGCACTATATCTACTATCTATCTATCTTTGACACCCAAACCATCTACATATAGGCATCTAGGATCCCTAAGCCCCTTCAATTGCAAATGGATAGCCATGCTGTGTAACTGTCACTCAAATCGAGGGATATCCTGGTCCGCATTCATTCTAGTGCTGTCTAACATCGAATTAATATCAACGCAAATAATGCAACAAGAAAAATGAGAATATTCTTCAACTCCCTCCATTTGATAATCCCATAAAGGTGAAAATGGTCTGAGCGGATTATGTTGCATTACACGCTCACATTTGGCCATTTGTCCTCACTTTGGATCTACGGTGAAAGTTACTACTTCCTGGGTTATACCGTGGATGCCATTTAAAACGTTTATTTAAATTTTGATATTGGGTTGATACTGGTATACTTCGGTCGTCGAACGGGTTTTAAATTCTATATATTTCTCTTTAAATCTTTACTCTTCATAGATAGAAAGGGGATACTATATATATCGACAATGCACATCCGTCGAAGACAGCTTATAACTTCATCATGGCCTAACCCTGCCGACCCTCCTGCAGAAAGCAAAGATACACCAACATCCCAACCTGAAGAAAATACCCTCGAACTCGCCAACCGCGATGCAGGGTCTAATTCCCAACCGACTACAGACCCCGAAGCAGGCGGAGTAGTAGCCCACCGTCTCGACCAGACGTACCCTGATATCCCACGACCAACGCCGATAAAAGTACAAACCAGCGGCGGAGACTCCTCAACCACCGCGGTTAATAACGACAATGGAGAAACTTTTCAAGATCATTCTATTAAACCGGTAGAATCAAATAACGAAAACAAAGAAAACGATAAATCGATCGATGATATTGCAGCAACTGTTTCTCTGCCTGGACTTCCACTTGGAATGTTAGGACCACTAATGGGTCCTACGAATTCTATTTCTGGAGTAAATGATGATAATGATGGTGATGCAACTTCAGTCGTTGAAATCGAAGTTATGCCAACAATCAACGGAATGTTTGATATCCCCGCTACTTCATCACCCGGCGGTGATAACATGGTAGAAGAAATCTGGATTACAGGATCTGAAGATTCTTCTAAACCACCGGGTACCGGAGGGGATGGGTTTAATCCGCTTGATATGTTGGCTAATGAATTGGAGAGTATGATGGGTGGGATATTTGGTACGAAAGGAAAATCGAAGCCGGAGCAACCGGTTTTGGGACAGCCGATTGATGAGGTTATGTTGCCGAATGGGTTACCGCAGCGGGGGCCGGAGGTTCCGGTGAATGTTAGTTTTCCTGGAGGGGAGGATTTGGGGGCTGTGAAGAGGGGGTGGGGGGATATGGGGAAGGTTGTGGGGATTGGTGAGTACTTATTATATTCTTTGGGAATTGTTTGTGGATGGGAGGGCTGATTTTTATAAATATAGTGATGTTATCGGTTCTTGGACCTATTATAGCGATTACGGCGTTGGGATGTGGAACGGTGTTTTTGGTAAAGAGGGTGAGGGCGAAGAGGAAGGGGTATAAAGAGGTGCAGTCTGGGCTGTGTGGTGATGAGGAGTGGAATTAATTGGATCGGGAATTCAGACGAAAATTTTTGATCATATCATGATGTTTATATCGTTGCTTTTGGATCGTGGTATATAGTACATGATGGGATTGATAGATCGATCGTAAATTTATTATACAAGGCTGGAACTCCAAAATACTTTTTTTACTTGTTCTTCCGCTTCCGCTTCTTGTCACCTTTACTGCCTTTTCCACTAACTTCAACCTTCTCCCCCGTGGGAGCCGGTGGAGGGACAGCGGTAAGAGACTTCCGGATCGTCCCCGCCCATGTCACGAAATCCGTAAACAGGGCTGGCTGCGTCCCAGACTTCCCATCCGTCATCCAATTCACCATTGTTTCTGTAAAATATAATTCGGTAATCCGCTGAATCCAGCTTTTATCACTCGCAACCAAAACCTTTGAAATATATAAACTGCAATGACTGCATGATGCCGCGTGTTCACGGGATTGCTGTGACTGTCGCTGTGCTGATTCTTCATGGATCTGCTTCAGTACCTCAAACGCGGCTTCTGGGTCTGTGAACGCCAATTCTTGGTCTTTCGAGTCTTCGTCTTTATCCTTTGTGGATTTCTTCTTACTCGATTGGGTTAGAGATTTCAAAACATTGTGGGCGTGGCTGCGGACGGCGTTATTCCCGGTTTTTCGCATGGCTTCAAGACATGGGACTATAACTCTTATTTTGTCGTCGCATTTACCGTCGGCTTTGACGTATATCTCTAAGAGCTCTAGTACTCGGTTTTTGAAGTTTACGACGGATTCTTTGGCCGATGCCTTTTGTTGTCGCTTGTTGGGGGTCTTTCGGTGTTTGAAGATTTTGGAGAGTTGTTCGTCGACTAGGAGCATTTGATCGTCGTCCATGGATTCGTCGGAGTCGGAGGCTGAGGCGTCGGGGTCTTGATTTTTGGAGGTACCGAGGGCTTCGGCGATAGCGGCGTGGAGTTTGCGGGTTTCTTCGTCGAGTGGTTCATCATCATCTTCATCGTCATCGTCTTCATCATCGTCTTCGGATTCTGAGTCGTCGTCATCGTCCTCGCCGTCATCCTCGTCGTCATCTGCTGAATCCTCCTCAACATCGATAACTTCGACGTCCGAGTCTTCCTCATCGTCATCCTCTGAGGAATCTGCGTCATCCATAACCTCATCCTCATCCTCAATATCAAACAACTCCCTTTGGCCTTCTTGCGACTCGTCCACAACCAACGGCCGCAACAATGACTCAAGAGCAGATGCACTCAAAGAATCCGCAAATGACCTAAACACTGTCTGCGACATCTTTTTCGCCAAAACCGAGGGTTTAGCAAGAAACCCAAGCAACAACTCGATAAGGATTTCAAGGGAGTCCTGCTCTTCCTCGTCGTCATGATCGTGGTCGTGTTCGGCTTCGTTCTTCTGTCGTTTATGGCGGTGTTTATCCTTCTTCTTTTCCTTCCCTTCTTTTCGTTCTTTTCCGATCTTCTCGAATACAAGATGGAGATCTTGGAGCATATCCATGGCATCGGGCTCGCCGTTGAACAGCTGGAGTAATAGCAACGAATACATCAGCGCGAATGCGTATCCCCTAGAACCGAGTGTTGGTGCCCTTTTATCGAGCTTTGATATGATCTTGAAAACTTTTTCGGTTTCTTCCTCAATACTTTCGTCGACAGTGGTAGCGAATTCATCAGTGGCATCTTCTTGTTTTTGTTTAATCAACAGAACAGCCTTGGCAGGCCAGACGGTATCTCTGAACTGGGGGTTTTGTAAAAGTTCTGATAGACAACTAGCTAGTCTCGTTCGGAAGGTAGCTTGGGTTGTGGCGGAGAATGTGAGCTCTGAGGGTAGGTTCGAGGATTTAATGTTGAAGTGGCCGTATTCGACGAATATATCTATAATTTCGGATACACATGAGTCTTTGAGGCTCGATTTGCTGCTTCGGATCATTGAGAGCAATTGGTCGGCTGCCCATTGTCTGGACTTTTCGATCGACTTTGAATCCTCGGCGGTAGGTTGCAGGATGAGAGATTTGAAAAACCGCACGATCTCCAATTGTCCATTTTCGTCTGCGCACGAGAATAGAGGTTCAATGACTTTAGTTTTGGTGACTAATTCGAAGTTAGGGCTACCATTGTGACTTAATAGGCATGTGAGTAGGGTCGATGCAATAGAAGGGCTGTTCTCGGCTTTGGATTTGATGACTCGTAGGGACTTTTGTGCTGCTTTGTGGAGGTATCGTTCTGGCGCGCTGAGTTGGTTGATGAAGCACTTCATCAGATTCGGGGAGAAGATGGTAGATATGGCGTCTTTGCTTTCAAAGGTCGAGATGGCCTTGTTGAATACTAAGAAGCCCCAGAATTTGCGTTCATCCGAGGATCCATTTGAGAACAGGCCATCGTTTACGACAGCCTGCCAGAATTCGGCGAACGAAGCGATGTCCTTCTGGGGAGCTTCGTCGGTATAGAATTCGAAGATAGCATCCCACACCCAGGATAGCCTTGCATTCCAACTTCCCTTTTGCACTAATTTCTCGCCATCTTCGCCCTTACCTTCTGATTCCTTCAGCAGTTTCGCCAACGTTTGAAGATAGGCCTTTTCGAACGGTGAAGAACGCTTCTGAAACCGAATGTTGAGCTTTCCGAGTGCCGCTTTATGTTTTTGCAATAGTGCAATCCAGATACCAACGCCGTCGCTAGATTTGATGAGTCCCGACTTTTCCAGCTCGTCGCATGTAACTTTGATCAGCTCCTTCTGGGAGCTTTCCATCGTGAGCGCCGCATTTCGAATAACAAGACAGCAGGATTCCCGTAGCCATGGCTTTTTCTGTGCCAGAACAACGAGCTGTGTCAATACAGACTGCCAACTTGATGCATCCGACTCTTTTGTGAATAACAGCCCTGTTTCAATCAAAGCCTTCAAACCGAACAGCCGACCAAAGTAGAACCCTCTCTCTTCCTGCTTTGACAGTCCACCAGAGGGTTCGGTATGCTCTACGATAAGTTGTACGATCGATCGCGGGGGTAGGTCGGTCAGCAGAGGGTCTTTAGGGTCAAGCAGGCTATAAAGTAACTAAGCACCAGTATTAATTAGCAAAAATTACTCCTGATCAACGATAGATGAGGGATTCTCACCTCCACTAGAGCTAACGAGAACCCAATGCGACTCGAATCATTGGCACTGGTAAGACCTTTGATCAATCGAGTTAAGCAATATTTGACAGTTTCGTCGCGGTTTTCGGTGGTATTTCGCAGTGCGACGTTAATGCCTTTCGCAGCTTCTAATCGCTCGTTCTCGTCATCTTTCGATAGGCCGGCGAATTGTTTACGAATCTCGGGCGCCGGAAGGAAATGAGTGGTAGCTGGCGCCATTGCTTCTTAACTTCGTCGTCGTCCTCGACTGGTTGGTTGATTGGAAAAAGTTGGAAGCAGGGAAGAAGAAATTCTGCGACCGAAATTTTTCTTTGGTTTGGCTCGGTCGTCGGCCATGTTTTTGCTAGCCGAGACCCAAAACGGACCCGCAGTTTTGGGTCCAACCAAAAATTTTCGATGGCACTAATTTTCGCGACAACTTTTTTTTTTACTCAGCTCTGATTTCAACCTGTCGACGGCGGTGGCAGAAACACAGCATTCGAAGGCAAGATGGCGGTCAAGACGCCCAAATCCAAGGTCGCAAAGAGTACCAGGAAGGGTGGAACGGCCAGTGCGAAGAGACATACGGTATGTACACCGTCGCTGCAAATTTTGCTGGTTGTCGATGCTGGTGCTAACGGTTGTCGCAATGTAGTTCCAAACCTTCACACAAAAAATCGCATCGATGTAAGAACATTCCAGCTATCTCTGGCATCGCGGATTGGAGGGGACGATGGAACTGATATTTTTAATTGAAATATAGAAAAATCGACCCGATACGAAGAATCAGACGCTTCGACGATAGCTTACAATCCGAGAACTCCTCGCATTTCTTCGAAACCCTCACAGAGTACAACGACCTCTACCTCTCCTCGATCTATGTCGACTTCACCCGTTCAACGACTCAATATACCGAATCACTACCTCATATAGTATACCATCAAGACCTAATCGTTACAAACATCGAGTCATCCATCCTACAATGCGAAACCATTGGAGAAGACAGCAGTTTACAACCGCTGCTAGGTCTCATCCCACAACTTGCTCGAGACTTGGGAGTCGAGTTCGAAAAACACTTTGAGCGATGTGTAAAACTCATTACCGGTGTTATTGTTCGGACGAAGAATGTACAGGTGGTGGAGTGGGGGTTCGAGGCGCTGGCGTATGTGCTGAAGTACCTGAGCCGGCTGCTGGTGGAGGACCTACGGCCGTTATACACCATTGTCGCCCCGCTGCTAGGGAAAGAAACTCAGAAATACTATACAATGAGGTTTATGGCGGAGGCCATGTCGTTTTTAATACGGAAGACGAAGGGGGAAGGGCTAAATTCGATCATTCAGTTTATCGCGAGGGATCTCGCGGAGGCCTGCAGGGGAGATAAGAAGTTTAATCCGGAACAATATATCTATGGATTACGGACTATGTTCGTCGATACTTGTATGGGTGTGGATCATACCCTGCACACGAGAGCTGAGCCTGTAATGAAGGTTCTTCTGGCGGAGAGCCTGGATGAAGGGCTGGGCGACGAGGCGTCGAAGTGGGAAGAGGTGGTTACAGGGGCAGTCATTGGTTTGATCCACAAAACCAAGCAAGAGACTGCCGGACCTCTCCTTCAGACCGTCTACGAGTTCGTAGAGACGGCATCTAAGTCTGGAAAACGTCTGATGTTTGCGGCTGACCTTATGTTTGCTATCGAGGGCACAAGGAAAGGCAACAGGATTAGTAGCTGGGCTGCACCCTCTGAGCTCTCTTTCAGTCTGCTTCAGAGTGCTGCGTCGGCGGGGGATGAGGAGTGTTACTGGCGGGTTTTACAAGGAGTTGCCCTTGTCTTCCAGCAAGCGGATCTCGGTCTTGTTCTGCCCAACCTTAGGGGTCTTGTCGCCTCTCTATCCAAGTTCAAAGATGGCGCCTTCTTCCTTTCTTTCTCTATTTTGTTGGCAGAGCCTGGACTAGCAAGATTTGGCGATATCTGGGCTCAAGAGATGATGAAGTTCATATCTACCAACTGGGCAAAGCAAGAAGATGAGATCTTGATGACTCTGGCGAAACTCCGAAAGGTATACGAGAGCCAAGTAGAAACATGGACTTTGAAAGATATCCCTATTTCTGCACTTCAGGGGGCGGAGAAAGCTATCCTGGAGCTCTCTGAACACTGCAAGGCTAGCGAAGACGCTATGGACACCAATGATGATGACAATACTTCCCTCGTCAGGGTTTATAGTTACCTCGATATGCTGAAGAATTCGAATTTGCGAGAAGGGCAGAAGCAGGGTCTGGCAAAGTTCATGACGGCCTTATTTCAGGACCTACGAGACACTTTCCTTCGAGGGAAGCTTGCACAACATCGAACACTCGCTGTTATGGGATTGCTACTATATATCCTAGTTGATCTCGAAAAGGTTGGCTCCAAGTTCTGGGGAAGCGCTTGGGAATCCTTCTCAGAGTTAGGCGGGCAACATGGATTTCTCATTGGGATAAAACGAGCTTTGGAGAAGAAAAGGTATGGCGATTTTAATATACGTCCTTTACTGTGCCATACTGATTGATAATAATTAGGATACAACCACCCCAGGATTCCGAAGATTTCGAGGCAATATTCTCTGTTTTGGAGAAGAACTTGGAATCACCGAGCCACGAACTTCGAAGCGTTTCTTTAGATACCCTCTCTCTCATCTGCACCTCAAATTCGACTGAAGAAACCGAGACAATTGATCTAATGCAAACGATTGAGAACACCGCGATCTCGATAACGACGTCGAGAAACATCTCTATGCATGTTCGAAAACTTGGATTGTCATATCAAGCCGGAACCTGCGGTAAGTGGGGCGCGAGATTGTTGCCCCATCTCTGCTTTGGCTTGCTTACCGTCAAGTACGCACCATTATGGGAGGATGTGATTGGGACCCTGGCAAAGGTCGCGGAAAAGAAGGACGATGCAGTCGCTTCGCTGGCGTTTGCATGGCTCACGGTTCCGAAATCCTCTGATGAAGATGATACGCCGGCTGGGGAAGAGGAGGAAGGAAATCGTCATGTGTCCGAATTTGAGTGTTCGAACTTAGAGCAATTGATGAAGTTGGCAGCAAAGACTCGAACCGCTTCTGCCACCGCATTGGATGTTATCAGCAACGGTATCGACAAACTTAGGGATGCAGCCTTGACTCAGGAAGTATCTCGAAGTCAAGCATTACGTCTGTTCCATGAAATTCCCCAAGTAGCAGAAAAGCGTTCCCGCCAGCTCGTACCCCTCTTCTTAGAGTGGGCTCAACAACGGACCGATGATACCGGAGATGAAGAGGACGAAGAACCCGAGACCTCATCTAAATGGAGTAGAAATGATCAAATGGCGATGCTTAGCGTCTTTTCCAAATTCCACAACCCTAAGGTTCTCTTCAGATCGGATGAAGTTTATACTGCAATGCTTGATATACTGGCTTCTGGAGACACGAAACGGCAGACTGTAGCCTTGGAATGCATCTTCACTTGGAAGTTACCGGCAATCCGGCCTTACGAAGAGAACCTTACGAATCTTATCAACGAATCCAAGTTTCGTGACGAAATCACCAACTTTATTCAGGTCGACAAGGACGAGAGTATCATTCAGGAAGATCACCGTGGCCAACTCATGCCGGTTCTCCTTCGAGTATTGTACGGTCGAAGTTTGTCGAGAAAGAACGCTTCTGCCGGTAGCAGGGGAATGGAAAGCAGGAGGATATCGATCCTAGCGAGTCTTGCCAACTTCAACGACGCAGACATTAGGATGTTCGTTGATGTTGCGATGGAAGAATTCGAGGATCTTGTGTTCGTGGACAAATCGAATCCTCTAGAGTTCTCTTTCAATACCGATGCCCTGGGCGGTCTAAAGGTCACCCCGAGGAAGCAGCTAGGTTTCGTCAACATGATCGAAGATATGCTAAAGCAACTCGGAAAATCGATATCCCACGTCGTTGAGCCTATTTTCGATAACTTACTTGTCTGCCTTGTCAACGCATCGCGACATAGCGCCAAAGATACGGAGAGTGAATTTGAAGCAGAGAACCTGAAGGCTTATCGCAGTATCCGTCAAATTGGATTCAGGTGTATCAACGAATGCTTCACAAGATACCCGGAGATGGCATGGGCGAGGTATATGCCCGCGTTCTTCAAGGCGCTTGTAGAACCCAGGATACCAAACTTTGCAGCTGAGCATGCGCAGTCGAAATCCGGATTGCTCAACGTGTTTGTTACCTGGTCCGCGCACGCGAATACGGTGTTGTTCTTGCAACATTATAACGACAACGTCTTGCGACAAGTTGCTGAGTGTCTTGGAATCCCGTCGGTTAGCAATGATGTGGTACTGGAGATTACTACTTTGGTACTGAATCTTGTTCTTCGGGTTGAGGAAGGAGAGTCAAGGGTTCTTCGGAAAAAGCTTCTTGCACCATATGTTGATTCATTCCTTCAGAAGTTCGGCTTAATTCTCGAGAAGAGCTTGGCGAAGGAGACACTGGAGAAATGCGTGGAAGCTGTGTCGCAGTTGGCTGCGTATGCTGACGGTACGGCAGAGACGAAGAAGTTGCTTGACATCTCGCTCTTCCTTCTGTCTCAACCTACACGACGAGTGAATCCGAAAGCGAAGAGCGACATCCTTCGGATCGTTTACAATATCCTTCCGAATCTCTTGGAGGAACTTGACGACAGTCTTATCGAGAAGGCATTCAGAACAGCCACGTCTCAGTTCTCATTCTTCAGGGACAGAGAAAGCAGGGAGCTTCTTGCGAAGGTTCTCACCGTCTTTGCCGAGAAAGATGAATCGCTTGAAGAGGTCGCGGAGTTTTGCGAGGCTATGAATACTTACTCGATGAGGGCACTTGGTGAGCCTGACTTTAACAAGCGGTTGTCGGCTTTTGCAGAGATCAATGAAGACCGATATCAAGTCCTTACGCTGAAGCAATGGATTCCTATCGTCTACAATATGCTTTTCTTCATCCGAGACCAGGAGGAATTGACAACTCGTACCAACGCCTCATACTGCCTACGGAGATTTGTGGAGCGAGCGGGTAAATCTGTTGGAGGCGAAGAGGAGGCTGCATTTGCAGATACGATCTCAACTGTGGTGCTGCCAGCTATCAAAAACGGCCTTCGTGAAGCGTCAGAGCTTATCCGGGTGGAGTATATCAATGTCCTCGGCCATATTGTCAAAGAATGCGAGACTTCAGATGTGAAGGATATGAACCCTCTGCTCTTCGGCGGCGATGAAGAGGCAAATTTCTTCTTCAACATCTTGCACATCCAGCAACACCGTCGAGGAAAGGCGATCCGAAAGCTTGGTGAAAAGGCCGGAACGACAAGAATTGGAAGCTCGAGTATTGCGCATTACCTCATTCCTTTGGTTGAGCATTTTATCTTCGACCAGGATGAGGGATCACATAATCTTGCTAGCGATTCCATTAAGACATTGTCGATACTCGCGGCGAATGTGGAGTGGCCGCAATACCGAGCGTTGTTCAAACGATATCTTTCGCAGATGAAGGAGAATCCTGGGGAGGAGAAGGTGGCTATTCGTGTTATCAGTGGGATGGCGGAGGCACTGTTGAGGACGAAGGAGAAGTTACCTGCGAAGACTGAGACCGCCGGCGAGGACGTCGTGATGGAAGAAGTCGAGCCCCACGTTCCAGCTCTCGAAGCCTCACTACCAGCTCCGGAGAAACTTGAGACCGATATCCTCCAGCAGCTACTGCCACAACTTCTTATATTCCTAAAGCAAAAGGATGAATCGACCGTCAGCCTCCGTGTCCCCGCCGCAGTTGCAATTGTCAAGTTGATGAAGGTGTTATCCGACGAAACAATGGGAAAACAACTTCCTCCGGTTCTCACGAGTTTATGTCACATCCTTCGCAGTCGTGATGCCAATTCTCGAGATCTCACTAGGCAGACTTTATGTGAGATCGCTGGTCTTTTAGGGCCTAAGTACTTTGGTTTCATTCTCAAAGAACTCCGAGGTGCTCTGCTTCGAGGTTACCAGCTGCACGTTCTATCCTACACGGTTCACGCGATAATGGTAGCCGTTGTCCCGAATTGGGAGGTTGGCGCCTTGGATTACTGCGCGTCGGGGATCATGAATGTGGTTATGGATGATACTTTTGGTGTGACGGCTTCGGAGAAGGAGGCCGAAGGGTACACTAACAAGATGAAAGAAATCAGATCGAACAAGAGCTATGATACCGCTGAGTTGCTGAGCAGCATTACGACACTACCATACCTTGGGGACCTCGTCAAGCCGATTCGCGCAGTGTTGCTTGAGAAGCTAAACTTCGCGATGTTGAGGAAGGTGGATGAGTTGTTCCGCCGTCTTGGGCTCGGTATTTTGAGGAACCAGGGGGCGAACACTCGGGAAATTTTGGTGTTCAGTTATGAGCTTGTCGAGGAAGCATATAAAGCCTCCAAAGTGGAAGAGAAGGTGAAGGAGATGTCTATCAGGGACGAAATTCAGCAGAGGTTTATCGTCAATTTGCGAAGCGCGAAGTCCAAATCTACAAGCGAGAGGAAGAATATCTATTGGTTCAAGCTGTTACGGTTCGCGCTGGATACTGTCAGGAACGTTGTGCAGAAGCATAGCGAGTTGATGACACCGGCGAATCTGGATGCTTGGGTTACAGTTATCGGTGACAACATACGTGCCGATGAAGATGAGCTCAAGATTGCATCTATGCGGCTGTTGACGACTGTCATCAATGTTCCCTTGCCAAAGATCGATAAGAGTGTTCTCGTCTTCGTCAAGGATTGTTACCAAATTCTTCAGGATTGTCCGTCCACTGGATCTGAACTTGCGCAGGCTAGTTTGAAGCTACTTGGCACGATTTTGAAGGAGAAGAAAGCCGTGGAGGTTAGACCGGCGGTGCTATCTTATGTGCTGATGAGGATTCAGCCGGATTTGGTGGAGTTGAATCGTCAGGGTTTGGCGTTCAACTTTATGAAGTCTATTCTGGGGAGGAAGGTCATGGTTCCTGAAGTTTACGATGTTATCGACGAGATTTCGAAGCTTATGGTTCGAAGTCATTCCAAGCTGGTTCGAGATAATTGCCGAGGGATGTACTTCCAGTACTTGATGGAGTACCCGCATAGCAAGAAGAAGTTGGACAAGCAATTGAGCTTCTTGATTGATAACCTGGGGTATGAGCATCAAGACGGGAGAGAGTCGGTTCTCGATGCGGTGAATGTTTTGTTAACGAAGATTGGAGATGATTTGGCGCAGGAGGTTGTGGTGGATTTCTTCCCATCTTTGGTTGTGGTTATTGCGAACGATGAGGCGGAGAAGTGTAGGGAGTTTGCGCTTTACTTGATGAAGAGGATTTTTCAGAGAGCGGATGAGGAGCGTACCGCTGAGTTTTTGGCACAGATGAGGGGGTGGTTGGGGAGAGGACAGAAGGAAGTCTTGAGGAGAGTTTGTTTTAGGTTGTGGATGGTTTATGCGGATGTGGCTGGGGAGAATATGAAGAATGAACTGGGGTTCATTACTAGCAAGATTGAAGAGGTGGCGAAGGAGGCGATGGCCGGCGAGGATGACGAGTTGATGGAGGATGAAGAGCCGATGGATGTTACTTGGGATCAAGTACACTACGCCCTCCAGCTGTGGGTGAAGTTGTCGCGGGTATTCCGGGAGGATGCGATGTCAGGCAAATACGCCGGTCTCTGGCAAGCTGTTCGTGCTTGCGAAGCTTCGACGGATGCGAAAGTCAAGCTTGTATCGACCCAACTTACTGGATTGTTTCTCTCGGTGTTTCCTCAGGATTATTCGACACTACCGTTGCGAAGTGGGAAGGGATTGGAGCTTGATGCCCGGGGATTGTATGAGATTGCGAGGAGTTGCTCTGGGCTGCTCTTAGCCGGAGATCTTACAGAACCTCTGTCACAGCAAGCTGTTGCCAATTTGGTTTTTGTGGGGAGATGTTTCCAGGCTACCGGGCTCTTGAAATCTCAAGTCAACACGTCAAATGGGGCAGTGGAGGAAGAGAAGGAAGATGGTGAGGACGATGAATGGGGTGGAATTGAAGAGAATGGCCACGAAGTTGCTCCATCCGAAAGCGAAGACGAGGCTGAAGAGGCGGGGTCGAAGGGCGATAATTCCAGTGCGCTGTCATGGCTTGTTCACCGGGTTAACAGTGTCATACGCAACGATGAGATGATACATCGAAAGGTACGTCCGCATAGTCGAATTGATTTCTAAGCACATGGCTAATAGATGCTCCAGAACATACTCGGAAAGAAAGCTGCTTTCCTATGGGTAGCGACTATGACCCAGGAGATCATGACGCCGGCAGACCTGGCCGGTCTGGCTGTGAAGATCATTCTACCAATCTACAATCTTGTAGAGTCGGAAAACGAACATCTGAATGGTACGGGATACTATACGCCGCTGAAATATTTATTTTCGGTGCTAACAGTTTGATAGATCTTAAACCGGTTGCGAAAATGGTACTTCAGACGCTTTCTACAAAGATGGGGACGACAGCCTACGCACAAGCCTACGCAACAGTCAGAAGCATGGTATCGGAGAGAAGAAGAGTGAGACGTCACAAGCGATCTATCCAGCTGGTTACCAATCCAGAAATGGCGGCGCGAAAGAAGATTAGGAAGCACGAACGGGGTAAGGAGAGCAAGAGGGAGAAGAACAAGGTATTTAGAGATAATAGAAGAGCGAAGTTTGGGTATATGTGACGAAAAGGACAATTGCACGAATAAATCGGGGAGGTTTCTTCGACTTTTCGGATCAACAGTTAGCGCAGAGGTACCCTGTAGAGCCTTTCAATGGCTGGGTATAAAAGTTCTGTACCATAGTTTGCTTGCATTTTATATGGCGTTTGGGGATAACTAGCAGTGTAGAAATAGAAACCTCGAATTGTTTCAACCGCTATCATATCATTATCGATACCTCAAGTTCGCCGCATTGAACCGCTAGCTTGACTTTTCACATGTCGCACGACTTTTTAAGCTTCCCGTCGTGTTCGTATTCCAGGATAACCCTCGACTTAGTTTTCCCCAGGAATTGCCTGATCAAGGACGACCCATGCGCAGCCAAGACCGTGCTATCAGACCCACAGCTCCGCACCCCGCGGAAGGCAAGTAGCCTGAGTTTGTCGACGCTCAAGCCCATTTCGGCCGTGGTTTAAACGGAGAAAAGGCGCCGACGGTTTTCCAAGAAAACCAGTAATTTCGCGACATGTGCTTGCGCAACTGCCGACGTATTTAGGGCCATAGCGCGCCCTCCAGCTTTTTTGGACGGGACCGTAGCTTTTGTACCTGCTTTCTGCAACTGTTGTGCGCGGGGAGGGTCTTTTTTTAAACTTACAATCATCATCACATCGACAATAAGGACCGCTAGCCAGGGTTATCGAAAGTATGGCGCCGAACCAATCTGTTATCCCCCGCGAGGGGTTTGTCCTGGACGCCGTCATCAACATCATCAAGAAATTCGCCCTGAATCCGAAATATACGCTCCCGCTTTTCCTGTTCATGCGATACACCCGCAGAGGCCAAGATTTCGCTGGCGACCATCATAAACTGTTCCGAATCATTCGCCGATTCCTCTTCTGGGGACTGCTGTACAAACTTAACGACTATTTGAATTGGGGTGTCAGGAATAATTGGCTGGTGGACCAATCGTGGGTTTGGAGTAAGGAGATTGCGCTAGTTACGGGCGGCAGTGGAGGGATTGGAGGACTTGTAGCTCAGGGGCTGGCGGAGAAGGGGATTAAAGTTGTGGTTCTGGATGTTATCGATTTAACTTACGATGCTCGTGAGTATATATCTCCTATATTCGGCCTGGATTTGGTGGATGGAGGTTTTAATTGGGAATACAGCCAAGAACATCTATTTCTACAAGTGCGACATCACCTCGACCGCGAAGATTGCAGAAGTAGCGGAGGAGATCAGGACTACCGTTGGCCATCCGACTATTATTGTCAATAACGCCGGTGTCGCTCGCGGGAATACTATCTTGGATGGTACTGAGAAGGACGTCAGGTTCACTTTTGATGTGAATATCCTGGCGCACTTCTGGATCTTGAAGGAATTCTTGCCGCATATCACGAAGAACAATCATGGCCATATCGTGACTGTTGCTTCTGTCGCTGGATATCAGACTGCGCCGCAGATGGTCGATTATGGTGCAACTAAGGCGGCGGCTATCAGTCTTCACGAGGGTATGTATACAACTGCCGCGAATATACTAAATAGATGCATATCGATGGAGATGAGGATTAATATTGCGATCTTAGGTCTCTCACTCGAGCTGAAGCACAGATATAATGCGAAGAAGGTCCGGACTACACTTGTCACCCAGGGACTTACACGTACCCCTCTGTTCACCGGGTTTGGAAACAAATCCCCATTCATGTTCCCACAACAGCATCCAGAATCCGTCGCCGAGGGTATTGTCGATCAGATTCTGAGCGGCGAGTCAGAGCATCTGATTTTCCCGAAATCGTATAACATCCTGACTGGAAATGTGAGTTCTAAGGAGTCCATTTATTAAATTGGGCGGGCATAGTAAGGCGATTGCTAATATGAATGCAATACAACAGAGAGGACGACCTGCATGGTTCCAAGCATATATCGCGAACGGAACCAAGGACCTTATGAGTAACTGGAAGGGAAGACAGGTTATTGACCCGAATCAGAAGTCAGGAGAGTCTGAAGAGGGCACCGAGGAGGCCGCTGAAGATGTTTCGAAGTCCGGTGTTCTGGTTTAGTATACCGGAACGGATTCTTCTAATTCGGACTCAGTCGTTTTGGCATAATGGGCGCATTCGTATTTGTATTACCGGAAGCTGCTAGCTAGCTTCTATATACTCACTCCGTCGATTCATGATGAAGGAAATCGAATCGAATCGAATGAGCAGGCAACCTACAGTCGAGGCTGTTGTATTTTCTACTCCAGATGCGTTGTTTTCTACAATAGCCTTGTATAATGACCAGAGAAAGATACCTGTAAATTGGTAAGATAGTAGACCTTCATCGGAAGGATCTAAATCGATCAAAGATTGCCTGAACATTTGATGCCTGAATGAAGCTGCTTTGTCAGCAAATGTATGCAGCTGTTGTGCAGCCGGCTTTACAGCTTTACGCGTTCTGCTAATGTTGGCTGTGGGCACTTTACGCGAGCCAAACAAACGCGGCAAGCTTTGTCCTCGCCGACACCACAGGGCTTCCTACCTTCAACCTTCAACCTTCAACCCACATCCATCCACCTCCCTACCAACTTACAATTACCGAATAAACCCCACTCCACTTATATCACCGAATACCAAGAATACATCAGTTTCAGCCTTTCGTCTTCACAATGACCAAGCTGAGTGGAGGATCCCTGGCAGCTATTTTTGCTGCTGGGTGCGAGAACCCAAAGGAGGCCTGGAAAGACCCCATCATGCAAATCTTGCTTGTCAAGAGGATTGAACCTCAGGGGAAAAACCCGGAGAGATACCGAATTGTAGTTTCCGATGGAATACACTTTACACAGGGAATGATTGCTTCCCGTAAGCTCTGACTCCCCTTTTCCGCAGCTGCAGATGCAGCAGCAGGATCTAGGAAGGCTAACACAAGGCTGCAGAAAGTAATCATTTCATGGCGGATGGCAAGATTGACAAGGGAAGCATTGTTAAAGTAAAAGAATATGAAGCAGGGAAGGTTAAGGATAAGAGGTCTGGTTTCCCACCCTCCGATTCAACTTTGCACATCATAACTAACTTCGCTCGTCTTTTAGTGTCCTCATCGTCCTCGCAGTCGAACTCCTAAAAGATACACCTGAAGAAAAGATTGGTGATCCTAAGCAGGTCATGCCCGATTCAGCTGCAGAGCTTGCACAGCAACAACGTGCCGCCCAAGCGACTTCGACGTCGAACTTTTATGGCAACAAAGCTGGAAATTCCAGTCGTAGTGCAGGTGGAGCTGGAGCTGGAGCTGGACCTTCGAGGGGAGCTGGGCAATCGTAAGGCTTCCCGTTCTACCGGATACGTTAAATATATGAACTAATATCCCTCCCACACAGCTCGCGAGGCCCGGCAGCCGGTGTTGCAGCCATCGAATCGCTATCTCCATACCAGAACCGATGGACAATCAAAGCCCGATGCGTCTATCGAGGCGAGATCAAGAACTGGAAGAACGCGAAGGGCGATGGCAAACTCTTTGCTGTCACTCTTATGGATCAAACTGGCGAAATCAAGGCTACAGGATTTGGCGATCAAGTCGATGCTCTCTACCACGTTTTCGAGGAGGGTAGCGTCTACTATGTTTCAAAATGCAAGGTCCAAATTGCCAAGCGACAGTTCTCAAATGTCGACAACGACTACGAGCTGGTCTTTGATAGAGATTCGGAGGTCGCCAAGGCAGAAGACGACGAAGATGTCCCTATGCCTAAATACAACTTTGTTACTCTTGAAGCATTGCAAAATACTGATAAGGACGCGCAGATTGATGTCATCGGTGTCCTCAAGGAAATTGGGGACGTTAGCACGATGACATCGAAGCAGAGCCAGAAGTCGTTCACCAAGCGCGAGGTATCCCTTGTCGATGACACCGGGTATACCGTCAAACTCGCAATCTGGGGTAAATCCGCAGAGAAGTTTGAAGTCATGCCTGAGAGTGTTTTGGCGTTGAAGGGCGTCAAGGTCTCTGACTTTGGCGGTCGTTCACTCAGCATGCAAAACAGCAGTACGATGCAGGTTGATCCAGACCTCGAGGAGGCTCACCGATTGAAAGGTTGGTTTGCTAGCGAAGGCCGTGATTCGAATTTCCACAACCACCAAGGCATGAATACCGGTACTGCCGGAGCCAATAGACCTACCGTCTACAAGACAGTTCAACAGGCTTTGGACGAAAATGTCGGGTTTGGGGAGAATGCGGACTTTTACACTTTCAAGGGCACCATTAGCTATATCAAGAATGAGAACCATAGCTACGCGGCCTGCAGGACTGAGGGATGCAGCAAGAAGGTTACCGAAGAGAACGGGTCCTGGAGATGCGAGAAGTGCAGTGTCAACTGGCCGGAGCCTGAGTGGCGTTATATTCTCACTTGCTCCGCGTACGATCATACCGGTCAGACATGGTTGAACGTTTTCGACGATGCCGGGAAGGCTATTATCGGGACAACCGCCACTGATTTGCATGCAACGCAGGTAAGGCCTACTTGATGAGAAGTGCTGCGATTAGGGTCCATCAGCTAACTTGATATATAATAGATGTACGATGAATCGTCTTATGAGAGTACGATGAAGAAGGCCAACTATCAAAGCTGGATGTTCCGCATCCGCGCTCAACAAGAGACCTATCAAGATACGCCACGGTAAGATAGATACTCTTTTCCTTGCCGTCATGATTAAGCTAATAATCTATGGAACCAGTGTTCGAAATCGCGTTTTGTCTGCCCAGAAGATTGATTACGCTGCGGAATGCACTAGATTGGTAAGTTTAATCCGCTGGTAAATCGTGACGTCGGACATGCTAACCTATATTGTAGATCAATATCATCAATTTGTATGGTAGTCAGTAATGCGGGAGGTAGCTTTGGCTTTTTATGCACTTTGGCTTCTTTTTCGTCCTGGTATATCTGGTCTAGGATGATTTACTTTGTGCTGGTGAGGGGTCATGGCTTTTCTTCTCCAGACAACCCCCCCTTTCTCCTTTTTCGCGCTCAAACTCCATGGAAGAAATAATAATCAGGTCCAACTGTTATCACATCACCGCCCTGGACTATATTCTGTCTGCTTCCTCTATCTTCCACTTCAATAGCCTTTGATACCACCCTATAATTAATCAAGTCTGACCCCCTTGAGCCCGCAAACCAATCTGCTTCAGTACATAGTCCAAACATTCTTCAGGACTCTTCGTCGTATCCGCGTAAATAATCTGATCATTACTCGGGCGACAAGGGCTCTCGATCCACCGCCTGAAAAGCTCGCGGTTATCTGCTTCTGTATTAATATCCCCAACGCCTGCACCCTGTGGCGGATGATTCACACCGGTCCGTTGGCTCCTCAGTGCGGTGTCAGACCTCCCTTTCAACCTCCTATCTAATAGATCGATATCTTCGAGTCTGCATTCTATGTAGAGATACTCATATCCGTATTTTTCCGCCAGCTCTTGCCCCGCTTTGAGGGTTTCCGGGTAGTTACATGTGCTATCTATTATCACACTCTTGCCCTGTTTTAAAACGTCTTCAGCAAGAGTCCATTGTAGGGAGTAACTGAGTTTCGAAGACTCGGTGAAGGGGAGGGAGGGGATATTTGCGAGGAGGAAGGATTTGAGAGTGTCATGGTTGATCGAAATTGTGTCTTTGAGGTTGCGTGAGAGAGCTTGTGCTAGGGTCGACTTGCCGGAGCCAGGGGGTCCAGAGAGTTGGAGGAGGAGGAGCATGGTATTAATATTGGCGGCTAGGTTTGAGGGGTGCTGGATAGATGGATAACGATACCGATAGTGGGAACAATTGATTGAGGCTTGTGGGCCGGGTTCCAAGCAAAAGCTTACGCTAATGGGGTATTTGGGAATGAATGCCCCTGTTCTGGAATATCTGCGAGTTAAGGTTCCGCGGAATACATACAATAACTCGCCAAACCTCAACATGCTGTGTATGTACATGTACGTGCGTGCGTAGATGTACGTATACCATATAGGCCCCGCGCGCGTGCATGCCAGGAAACCCCGTTTTAGAAAATGGTCAGCTGAGATGTCGTTTACGAATTTAACCGTAGCAGATAGCTTAAACCACTGAGAATGTATAAATTTTCCACGACTTAGGTCATTGGGTTTTGATCGGCTAGAAACCGAATTCCAATGGGTCGAAGCTTGATGGGCGAGGCTTGGTCGAAATGCTTGTCACATTTAATATCTAGTACGTACGCTTTAGTAGGCGTGCACGTGGACTAGGATACGCTTCCCCGAACAACCGGCTAGCAAAAATCAACTGGATTCAGGGATGATGCACCACGGTCGATTTTCCGGTGTACCGGGGTACTGCTTCTGATATACTTTAGTAGTCTATATTATAGAATTTTGTATAATATAAACTGGTTAAAGCTGCAAGTCCTGCTGCTAAACGGAGATTTCTTCCATCGGAGAGGACGGACCGAGTTATAAAACAGCGCGATATCGGACAAGTTTTAATCAGATTTAAGCCGATTTCTAGATATATAGGGGACGGATAAAGGTCCTGACCTAGTTGTTACATTTTACGACCAATCCATGGGTTTGCAAATGGAATGAATCGTGCCCCCCCTGTTAGCAGATGTTTTCTTGCGAACTATCAGTCCACAGTAACTTTCAGGCCGGCCTGTTTCGATACGATAGCTGTGCAGGGGGTATTGACACAAATTTACAACGCGAAATATTGATATCGATGGATATTTCCAAATGCAACAGGGTTGGGAAGATTCGCTTTTTTTCATGACCCGGTTACGTATGCACATTTTTACTCTCCCTTCTTTATCCCTTCCTTCTCCTTGCCTTCTGGAATTCTGGAATCTTTCCCTCATTTTTTTCCTTTTTTCTTCTCTTTGTTCTTGCAAGCGCAAGCTTGGCTAAACAGAAGAGGGGGAAGACAGGCAAATGCACTGCTATGTAGACATGTAGCCTACGACGTGACTACCAAATCGCATATTGATCTATTGACCTAGAAAATATGACGGAACTAGTTATTGAATGCTCCGGATTCCCGGTTAGCCGATTGAAGGCTCTTTCAAGTTCGGCGTAGGTATCATACAATCCATCAGTCGAGAACACCGACATCATAGGTTAATGTTAATGTTGGGAACTGGCGGTAAAAGATGTATATAAAGACTCCAATCTGTCTATTAGTTGATCAGTAACAGAAATATCTCTACTTACTTGCATTCCAGTCGAACTTGAGGAAACATTCTATCATCTAGCACCTCATAACACAGCCCTATATATACCTACTACTGTCGTCAAAATTTTGACATTTTGAACAATGGCCGTCCTTTCTAAACTCACGCCTGCCCTACTCTTGTTCGCCTCGGCGAATCATGTTCTTGGTCAGCAGACCGTGTGGGGTCAATGTGAGCTTCCCAATGAATCATGTTATCTTAAACTCTCACTGGTCTAGCTTGGGCTAATTATACATCATAGGCGGTGGTATCGGTTGGACTGGTCCAACTACTTGTCAGTCAGGAAACTATTGTAATGTTCAGAACCCTTACTACTCTCAATGCATTCCAGGATCTGGTAAGTATCGTTGATTTTATTAGCCAGCACCATCATATACTATGCCAAATTCTCATCAAATTGCTCCTCCTTCTAGGAGGTACAACTGCGGCCACGACCCGGACCACGACTGCCTCTACTCGAACGACTACTACGTCGTCTAGAACTCCCACCCCTTCGAGCTCTAGTAGAAAGGTCAAGTATGCTGGTGTCAACATCGCTGGGTTCGACTTCGGAATGGCAACCACTGGTACCCAAAACATGCCAGAGATCATTGACGTCTCTGTCACCGGTGTCACTCAAATGCGTCATTTCGTCAACGACGACAAGTTCAACATTTTCCGTCTCCCCACTGGCTGGCAATACCTTCTTAATAACAACCTAGGCGGTACCCTCAATGCGGCTAACTTTGCCAAGTATGATACTTTAGTCCAAGGGTGTTTGGGTCTCGGCGCCTTATGCATAATCGATATCCACAACTATGCACGCTGGAACGGCGCTATAATTGGACAAGGAGGTCCCACAGACGCCCAGTTCGTCGACCTTTGGACGCAACTGGCCCGCAAGTACGCCGGCCAGAGCAGAGTCGTCTTCGGCGTTATGAACGAACCTCACGATGTCAACATCAACACCTGGGCCGCGACCGTTCAAAAGGTTGTAACCGCAATCCGAAACGCAGGAGCAAACTCACAGATTATTCTCTTGCCTGGGAACGGATGGACTTCCGCAGGTGAATTCGTCAGCAATGGATCCGGTGCTCTTTTGAACCAGATTACGAATCCGGATGGCTCCAAGACCAACTTGATCTTTGACGTCCACAAGTACTTGGACGCTGACAACAGTGGAACGCATGCCGAATGCGTTACCAACAACATCGATGCAGCTTTCCAACCCTTGGCTACCTGGCTCCGAAGCGTAGGAAGACAAGCTTTCCTCAGCGAGGTCGGTGGCGGTAACGTCGACAGCTGCGTTCTGTACATGTGCCAGCTCCTGGACTTCCTCAAGTACGTATACCACACTATGTTTCTCGTCTTGGTGGTTTTTACTAAAATATTTGTCTATGTAGTGCGAACAGCGATGTATACCTTGGGTGGACTTCCTGGTCCGCAGGAGGGTTCCAGCCGTCTTGGAACTATATCCTGACTGAAGTCCCCAACGGTAATGTCGACACTTACTTGGTGCAGAAGTGCTTCGTTCCCAAGTGGATCTCCTAATTTTGATTCTATGATATCTGCGGGTCATAGTATTTGTATATAACTACCGTTTACTCCTAGAGTAATGTATTTAAACCCCCTATTATTTGAGAAAATAAATATATTCGGCAAGACAATATTAGCACTAGATTCTTAGATCTAAGCGAAATAGTAATTAGTACAGTAGATGAATTCCCATACGTCTTTAAGCCCTTCACAAGCTAGCTATCGGCCTGCGGCTCTCTACAGAGTATAAGGGACAAAAAAATCACCTAATGTAAGGTCTAAACCTGGATTGTTTGTTGTAGGTCTTAATTCTATTACTTAAACCAGTTAGACCGAGCCCCGGAACTATCAATATCATCGGATCGAATGGTTGGTTCCGCATCGGTGTTGTTTCGTGCATCGCTTGCGCTCTTGATCATTCGAAATCACCTTGTTTCCTTCATTTCATCATTTCCCTTGGTTTCTTTCACTTCTTTTTCTAATTATATATAACTTCTTATTCTTTACATCTTGAGAAATATAGGTGCAAGGTGGCTCTCAAGTACTCGGGTGGGCTAGGCCCATGAAACGAATCCGTGTTTATTTGTTGCATTTTTTTTTTTACAACTGGATTTATAATTTAGTACTTGGGTCTGAGTCTGAGAGTGCGTCAACCCTTCGAAGGCAACATTACTTCTTTTGGCCTAATGCTCGCTGGATTCATGAAATCGCCGGTTAACGGTTAAGGTATATCTAGTGTCCTCGAAAATAATAAAAGCTCGTGCGTATATAACGAGGGAGGGGTCTGACATGCTATCTTCAAATATCGACCATAGGCTGACGAATCATAAGCCCTATCTCTTATATCCGCGATATAGAGACATTGGGAAGATATAAGAACCATCATAGTACGGGACGCCATCGACCCCCGTGCCCATGAATATGTTAATATTGTCTCCGGCCAAGCGAGCACACGAATAATTGAAGCTATTACGCAATTAATTTCCTAAGCAGTTGGAAGACTATTAATTGTGGTGTCATGCTGGTGGTAGCGTGTCTATAGAGTCTCAATGTTACGGGGGCTGGAAACACTTTCTGACTAAATTCTGTATACATTTTTTATACATTATCCCTTCATACACCAAATATGATAATAATGGTACACGTGATTCTACTCCGGCCATGTTACACCAGCTGGGGCCTAGGTAAACGCATGTGTAGTATCTGTTAGCGCTGAATATTGATATGTTGAATTCAGTGAGAGAATTACCGCAGAATAGAGCATGTTACTAACTCGTGTACTTTTTTACCAATCAATACCACGTTCAACGCATGGGATTTGGGAGACTCGGCAAGTTAACTACTTGCCCACGCTACCTCCAAGGGCCTTGCATTATATCTATCGTCTCAAAATATATCGAAATGCGGCTTACTTGCTATCTCATCTGTCTTATCATCCCTCTTCTAAGCGATGCCTTCGAAGTCGCATTTAGCCCGTACAACATGTACGATGCTCAGGTATCTTTCTTTGCTTATAAACCGCTTCCCCAACTTAACTGGAGTGTCTACCCTCGCTACCGGTGCAACGCCATAAATTGGGAAGGCTTCCCAAAGAAAAATGTAGGGTACGTAAGGAGTATCCTCTTCCGTTCAGCGGAGGGAACCCCGGCGCCGATACCACGAGTTGTCGCCTTCTTCGAGGCTGGTTCGGACTCCGTGAACAGCGATCTACAGAATCCATGTGCTTGGATGAACGCTCGAATCGTAGTACACATCGGCGAGAATTTGAACGACAAGTTAGGTGCTATTGTCAAAATTAGCCCCGATTATAATCGTTATCTTACGCACTGGATGGAGATCATCCCGGGCTCGGAGACTCCCGAATGGCAACTAATTCAGGACCTTAAAATGGGAAATTGGCGTTTGGCATATCGAAAGACCGCTTATAGTGACGACTGGGATGTCCGGCGGGGCGAGAAGAGTGGTATCTCTGAAATCCCTATCCGCTGGGATCCGTGGTACTTCGCTTCAATGGTAGATGATGTGCATTCTGTAGAGCGCGATCATCTTGTGGATCCAGAAGTCGACTCGGATGATGAACTGATCGCAAAGTCTGAAAACGGGTACAATGATGGTGATATTAGTGATTCTTATGAAGTCGACGACAGCGATAGCAATGACGATGGCGATGATGATGACAATGACGGTGGCAATGACGATGGTAGTGTTAAATGCGAACGTACTGCCTACGGCTCGGATGAAGATGAGCCTCAAGAGCCTGCTGGAAAGCGTGCATACATCCCACCACAACCGGAGATCATTCGAGGCAACCCTCGCTGGGTTTATCGTCCTAGGACAGGGTGTCGCGGACCCCACCCAGAATACACAGAATGGCGAAACAAACGAATGCGGGATGCGGGAGAATATAATGCATTCAATCGCAACGTTAACCCTTACTTCTATCAGAAGAGTTATGATCAGCTAATGGATATGGGAAACATCATTGATCCAGAATTGGAGAGACAACAACTAGAAGAGTTTAAGCGTCAGCAGGAGGGTGTCAGGGCAGCTGAACTATTCTACGAAGCATTAAGGGATGAAATTAATCCGGATGGAAAGGGATCCAGAACAAGTGAGATGTTCGATGGGATTTGGCAGTGGGAGAATCCGGAACAGTTTCAACTGGAGCATTCCGACCCTCTCCAGGCTCTCCTGGACCTGAACTCGAACGCAGATGAGGATACCATAAACATGAATTTGGCTATTCACCCATCTTATGTTCAGAAGGGCCGCCCACCTGATTTCAAGATCGGGGACAATGATGGACTAAAACCTCCTCCTCCTACGAAACCTACGGGTCTAAAGTTCAGGCACCCGGTGGAGGGTCCTGTCCACGACACACTTTCCGGTCCACCGTCTCCAGATGTTAATTGGAGGGATGGAATGCAATGGATATAGATGAATGGCATAGGAATTCGAATTAATTAACTACTTAAATTATTTGAGAGTGCTCGTGCTACCTGTATTATATTGTAAATATTGACCGCAGAAATTCGATAGTGTTTACGGAGAGTATACTAGTATCGCTACAGTTGCAGCTATATATAAATCAGCCCTAGGCCTAAGGCCTTTCGCTAGCAGCCTAGGTCCCGGATTCTAAAGAAACTGTCTTGTATCAAAGAGTCTTTATACTCTAGTTTCTGGATTTTACTGCGATATAGCTACCGGTAACTATAAGCTGCAGTTGGCCTGGCCGAAGACTACCATATACCACATTCTGGATAACATAACTCAGCCACAAGGAAATATTCCGCTTAGAAAGCTGTATACGAGGTAGCAAGCACTACTCCAAACTAAGTATCTAATAGTAAGCAGGCTTCAAGTCACCTGACGATTTTGAGCTTCGAAAGGGCCCGACCGTAGACACTTTGTTTAATTAAATTACCACAACACAACACATTTCACTTTGTCATATTTTCGCCATGAGGCTTTTATCTCCGACCATAGCTATCGGCGTTAACACACGTATTCTCTAAATCGCTGCAGCTCCAACTTTCGCGACACCAACTTTCCACCCTTCGACTAACAATCAATCAACCAGACCGACTATAACCAACAATGACCTCCCACAGCGTCATAATAGTCGGTAACCCTTCGGGCGCCTTCCCCGCCATCCTCTCAAAGCTCACTGCTCTCCACAAGAAAAACTCCTTCTCCTTCGCCATTGTCCTCGGAAACCTCTTCCCATCGCCTGAATACCTCTCTGACGACTCAGTATCAAGCATATCGTCCCTTCTCCGCGGTGGCATCGAAGTCGCCTTACCTGTCTACTTTACACTAGGAACATACCCATTCCCAGACTCGATACAGGACAAAATCGACAACAACGCCGGAGAAGTCTGCGAGAATCTATTCTTTCTGGGGAAGAGGTCGACATTAACTACAACCGATGGTGTAAAAGTTGTGACCTTGGGAGGAAGGCTGGATCTTACATTATCTGGAGCATCTAAAGAGCAAAAATTCCCTTTTTATAGCGAACAGGATGCTAGTGCGCTTCGAGGGGCGAATTTTGCCGATATCCTGATTACGGGTGATTGGCCGGAAGGTGTATCGGTTGGGTCCAAGGTCGCGATATCGCCGGAGACGCAGGAGGTACAGAAGGGAGGGAATAGACCTGTACAACGACTGGTTCAGACATTACGACCGCGATATCACTTTGTATCAGGAGGTGGGGGCTTCTACGAACGTGAGCCGTATAAGAATGAAGTCAGAGAGAAGGACGGAGAAGGTGCCAGCGAGCTTGTTACACGGTTCATTGCACTAGCAGATTATGGAAATGCCGCGAAGGCGAAGGTAGTTCCCCGTTTACCCTATCTGTGAAAGTAACTATATCATACTAATTCGCGCTTTAGTGGATGTACGCCTTCAAACTTGACATCTCAACTCCTTCCACCGCCATACCACCGAACTGTACCACATCACCATACGCCCCATACCAAAAACGCCCACCTCCGCAGCAACAATCGAACTTCTTCTGGGGCGACCAATCTAACGATCACCACCACCATGGCCATCGTAACAAACGTCCTCGGCACGACAAACCACCCCCACCAGGCCCAGACTCCTGCTTCTTCTGCCTCTCAAATCCGAATATCCAAAAACACCTAATCACATCAATTGGTTCAGCTGTATACCTTACTATCGCAAAGGGTCCGCTTACAACTAGTTTGGTCAACGCGGAGGTATCATTTCCAGGACATGTGCTTATTATTCCGTTCGAACATACACCGACGCTACAGGGTATTCAAGATCCGGAGACTTTGGAAGCTACGGTGGGGGAGATGGGGAGGTATAGATCTGCGCTGGGGAAGATGTATGAGAAACTTGGGTGTGGAATGGTTACTTTTGAGGTTGTGAGAAGGATGGGGGTACATCCGCATTGGCAGGCTGTACCTGTCGGGAAAGCTTTTATTAAGAGGGTTAAGGAAACTTTTGAAGAATTAGGGAAGGAGGAGGCGGCGATTGAAGGAGTTGAAGAACGTGAGGCGGATGAGAAGGAGGAGGGCGACTTCTTTAGAGTGTGGATTAAAAGTGACGAGGAAGACGAGGAAGAGAGTTTGCTGATGAAGTTGAAGGACAGGACGAGGTTTGATCTACAATTTGGAAGGAAAGTACTAGCGAAGGTATTTGGATTGGAGGATCGAGTGAATTGGAAGGATTGTGCACAGGAGGTGGATGAGGAAATCAGAGATGCTGAGGCATTCAAGCAGGCGTTTAAGGAGTTCGATTTTAGTCTTGATGATTAACTTGTACTCCACGTTCGAGGGCCGGCGGGAAAGCTACAACTTGACGAATTTATGGCGCGAGGGTCGATACCCGGATATGTATTATATACTATATGGAACTATTGTACACTACTATACTTATACAGAACGGTATAGATCATAACGACTACCGTATCTCCCATAACCTAATCTTACCCTGCTGATTCCCAAACGCAAATAATCCGGATGCTCCACCCGCAAACGCCGCACAGTTAATACTGCCCACAGGCGTCGATGTCGTCGGCCAGTTCTTGAACACTGTACAAGTCGGCAAATGCACTGCCCAAAAGTTAATATCTCCAAATACCATATATAATAGAGAGTTTCAAAGCAAGACATACCTAATCTTAAAGCATCCCTCTTCTCTTTGCTACCTATACACAACAACTGCCCATCCTCTGAGAATTCGAGCACATTGATTCCTGTTACCAAGTTTCCGAGCGCTCGTTTCGGTGTAGGATGCCCTTCTACTATCACCTTTTCTTTCCTATCATAGATATTTACTACACCGCTAGCACTGCCCACAGCACACCACCTATCATTCCCGCCTAGCGAAATCGAAGTTAACCCATTCCCACCTTCGTCGTTCCACCTACTCTCAATCCTTCTTTCAGCACTATCCCACTCCCACACTTCACCCGCTTTATTCGCTACTAGCAACCTCTTACCGCCAATACTCCAGGTGATATCTGCCACAACGCCCTCAACGACCACAGAGTCAACCCATTGGCCCGTTTTGGCGTCTAGTACATTAATGTACCCGTGAGCACCGCACAACGCCATGAACCTTCCACAAGGCGATAATTTAAATTTCTCCATGGATTTCTGGTGTTCTTGGTTTCCGTATACTCTTGTGATCTTCTCGATTTTCCCGCTTTCGAGATCCCAGATGTGGAAGTATTTCCTACGGCCGGATGCGAATACTCGTTTCCCATCTGGGTGGAAGGCGGCAGTGTGGATCGGTGTTCCTTGGAGGTATAGACTTGTTGCCGGTGGATTTGTTTTCTTGTCGATGTGGTAGAGGCGGAGGACGTGGTCGAAACCGGCGGAGAGGAGTAATGGATGTGAAGAGTGGAAGCTAAGGGACTGGATGCCTGAGTGGGAGGGGGCGAGATAGTTCGCATCACGGAGACGGGAGATGTCGAGGGTTTCTGCGGGAAGTTTTCCATTTTTAGAGCGTTTTGTGTAGGTGGTTGATGATTGGAGGAGGGTGGATAGGGAATTGTTGGTGGGGAGGTCGACTTCCATTACTTCGTCCTCTGAGTCGGAGGAGGCGTCTGGGGATGATGTTCGTCGGGATTTCTTCGGTCTTTCTGAGTCTTTTTGTGGGAGAGACCAAGATGGGATCGGATTTAATCGTTCATATTGTAACCGTAGGCGTTTTGTGTATTCGGTTCCTGTGATTACGTCGTCCAGTTCTGTCGTACGGAGTTTACGGAGGCGAGGGTTAGTCGACAGAGAGATTGTGAGGCGCTCGTCGTCGCTATCTTCCCATGCTGGCTTGTTCAAATCGGCTTCGGAGTCTGAGTCATCACCGGCATGTAGTACATCGGTGGAAGGAGCGTGTACGAGGTCCGTTGGCTGTGTAGTACCAGAGTCTACGAAGAAGAGCTGCGTATAGTCAGCATTTCCTGATCAATGACAGCATATTTCAGCTAGTATGCGCAATTACCTGATCATCTTCCAACTGGTCCACCTCGCCCACTGCCTTACCAAAGTTCAATCGAACTTCGTTCTCATCTTCCGATGAATATTCATCTTTATCAGCGTATAGTCCAGCTTGGAACCCAGCCAGGTCGCCGAACACTAGCTTCTCGAGCTCTTCTTCCGCGGCATCTTTCAGCCGGGTAGGTGCTGGCTTATGCGGTATCGGATCGCTGGCAGTTTCGACCTCCATCGCGCGTGGTATCGTCGGCGGTATGAGAAGGGGTTATGGAGTGGTATCGACGTTGGAGATGATGAAGCTGGAAAGGTTGAAGAAGTCCAAAGAAAGGTTGTCGCGAAGTTCGACTTTTTTTCGCTTCGAGAAATTTTGGCAGGGATTTGCGGGCCCAATTAGGTTAGGCGCTGTGTAACAGACGCTAGGCGGTTCTGGGCGATACAACAGCTCAACGCAAGAATGGATGGTCGCTTTCTTGAAAGGGGCGGAGCATTGTCAGGCGTGGGGGTTAGGAAAATAGACTCCGGAACCTCCTGGATATGATGAGAGCCCTTACTCCTTTGTTGAGAGGGCTCAAGGAAGGAGTACCTTTCCTCGTACATATCTTACTTTTACATTTCTGTACCAATATATTTTCAAGCGTGCTTATTTTCTCAAAACAATCAACTCTAGATACCTACAGATTGATACCTAGGACTCATACCTTATCGCAAGTTTTATATATAGCATTATATTATGGCCACGATAGCAAAATCAGGTGCTACGAGTTACAAAACCGCAGCTACTCCGTATACGTCCGCCCCCTTCAACAAATTTCAATACTGTATCTACACCACGAACAAGTATGTAGAGTAGCCTCAACGGCTGCGGCCCAGCATATATACATCCTGCCTGACAAGACACATCAATGCCCACAATGATATTACCGCTGAAACTGGCGGAAAATATTCCATGATATATAGACCTGATCCAATTCAATTTATATATATATACCGCCACGGTACCGGCAGATACACTTATTGTATAGAGAGTAAAATTCCAGCAGGCCGGCGCCCCTTCGATCTATCCAAACCCTCCCCCATGGATATAAACTAATCCTTAAATATTATTAAACTGACGAAGATCTAGAGAAATCCATACACCTCCCTCAGTGGATAGATTCCGGTTTCTAGTCGTCTGATAGATGATATCGCCGCGGCGACACTATATATAAACGCCATAATTTTGGCACGCAGATGGCAGACCATAATATCACGCTCAACAAGAATTTCACACCGCGCATGAAACTCCCTCGTATTTGTAGGGAGGTACTTAGAGTCCCCCTTTAAATTCTCCTTTCCCTTCAGTTTCTCCAAACTAGTCTTCTCCTACTATACATCTTTATACATGTCTTCTTCTAGTTCGATCTCATCGCTTATATCTCATCCTCCTTGGATATATCAACACCCTCTCATGAACACTCGCGCAACTTACCGTTGCCTAATGCGGCTAACAAGGGAGCCAAAATTTCAAAAAAGATATTCCTGCCAATAGAGTCAAATATCATCAAAAGATAACCTCGGCTACCATTATCATCATGGTAAGGCTGAATTACCTATTGCTTCTGCCTATATAGACATTTCTGACATTAATTCGACCAATCTTTGACACTTAGGGACGAAGCTTTTACAGAGATAAAATGAAAAGTCCGTCTCTACCCTCGAAGAGAAACCTAGCGAGCTCGCCAGCAGTCTCATAGCTCTGAAGAGACACTCGGGGCAAGCTGCAGCCGTTCTTCCCACACCAGGCTGCACATGTTTATAGCTTCGACTTCGAATCAAGCGACACGGAACTACCTAATATTCTACATAATACCAATACTATGCACGGTTTTATACGGCGGCGAGAAAATCCTAGGATTTTATTGGCCCACTTCTCACCGAAGTTAACACGAACAATATTGGAAATATCATGTTTTTATACAATAGAGTAAGTAGAATGGCCTCCCCTAACGATGACCCAGCCCCCAACCCTCGATATCAGCCGGTAATATTAACATGAAAAACTAGTTATGAAAGGACTTTGAGGTCTTCCTCCGCAAACATTATATAAATTCTCAATCAACAAGCCAGAAACGCCCCCGGAAAACCAAAAGAGAAAATACAATCTCCCCACATACTTTCTTGATCAGGACTTACAAAAAGAAACCCCCCGAAACGCCATCGCATATAAACATGGGACAGAACCATATATATAAAGTATAAACCTCTCTTCCCATTCAAGTTGTGCATCATACCAACATCTCTTCGGCTTATAGCTTGCTGCGGAGACGCTCAGTGCGCTTAAGAAGAGCCGCTGCCCCGTACACCATTTCACCAATGATATCCTTAGCTGGGACAATTTCATTGATCGCACCAGCGGCTTGCCCTAGCATGACACAGCGAACACCTGCCTCGTGCTCCGGAGGGAAGTCTTTGCCTTCCTTTGCGAGTTTAGTAATCTCGTGGAGTAGTGGGATATGCCCCGCAGATGTCAACTCTTGAATCCTCGCTGGACTCTTGTGCCATTCATCAATTAATGCATGGCTTTTCACACGCATTGGACGGCCCTAAAAAGCAGACTGTTAGTTTCCTATACACCGTGAAAATCCTCCACGGACGGGACAATGACATACAGTGTAGATAATGGTCTTGGTGGTACCGGAAACATCGGTATCGAGGAGAGCCTTTTGATGTCCATCGCTAGCCCCAGATTCAGTAGCAGCGACAAATTTGGTGCCGCACCATACTCCGTCTGCTCCCATCGCCAACGCTGCTGCTACCCCCATGGAGTTATATATACCACCTGCCGCTAAAACGACAATAGGGCGTCCAGTGAACTTGGAAACACGGCCTTTGCATGCCTCAAGCACCATGGGTCTAACCGTCATGTTAGTATCCGTTTTAAACTCTCATGATTATCTTGGGGGCCGATTGATGACAAGTTCTTACATCAAGATCATTGTAGAAACATCACTGCCGTGGCCACCACCTTCACCACCCTGCGATCAGAATACATGCATTAGTATGTTTCTCAAAATTCAAAAGCTAGATGCGAATATCTCCACTTACAGTCGCGACAATCAGATCACACCCAGCATCCAGAACCTTGGCTACGTGCTTTGGATGTCCGATGTTACATCCAACAATGACACCCGCCCTGTGGAGTTTATCCACAATATGGGGAGGAGGTGCACCGAGAGCACTGACGAAGAGCTTGGCGCCCTCTTCGATAACGACATCAATGATCTCTTCGGACCTTCCCGAAGTGTAGTCGTAATTGGTCTTTCTGGCACCACCGCCAATCTGTGGAAGCAAGATATCGACACCGAACGGGGCATCGACAGGATTCTTAAGAAACGCCTTGAGTTCCCGGACCTGAGTCCTCACTTTCTCCGGGGCTGTTACCAAAACAGGTATGGTTAATACCGAAAACCGAACGGTGTCTGGAATATGATCAGATGAATGTGCTTACTCTGGTGAGCCATGAATTCATTATAGAATTCATCATACGAAAGGGTATCGTATTCTTGGGATTTGGCATATCCATTACCACCCAAGCAAGCGAAACCGCCGGCCTCGATAACTGCGGCACCCAGTCTTGGGCCGGCTGCGATGTTCATGCCCGCGAGACTATAAACGGACCACGTCAGTACGGCAAGGACATCCAAATAGAAAAGGTATACAGAAGCGAGAAAGGGCACCATCGAAAGACATGGTTGTTCATATCCGCCAACAATATAACATAGTCACAAAGGTCCCCTGCGAGGAACTGTAACCACGCAGCAAGCTATAAGGCTCCCTCCGAAACGAAATCTGAATGTTCCAAGAGCATCAAGGGGACGAAACGTACGGCAGATGTTGCATAGGAGACAAAGGGCAAACGGGGTTATTACCTGATAGGGTGTTTGATGTTGAACATCTCAGTGAACGGTGTCTTCAGAGGACCCATAACGGTGTCAGGACGAGCATCGATACAGACAACCATCTTGTCGACCTTGTACAGTGGCGTGAAGAGCGAGAGATAGGATTTCACAATGGAAAAAAGACGACCGGGAGACGCAAAGAACAAAGATCTTGAGAACCAAAAACGAATCCAGAGAAACAGAACCAAAGCAAAGAGTCAAAGAAGCCTACGACGATGAAACTGGAAAGAACTGGGGAAGAGCTATGTCCAGGAGAGAATTGGTGGATTGAAGCTAGAGTGACTATGAGGTGAGGAAGAGAAGAAGGGATGAAGAGAAGGCAGGACCGAGGACCTTTAAATACTTTTTCGATTTTTGGAGGGAATAACCTGCTGAGTAGGGGGTCGACTCCACAACCAACGACGACGACGGCAAGGGTTTATAATTGCTATCTTATCGATACGAAAACCACAGGCTTCAACACGGCCTGCTGCACGACCACCAGGAAACGGCTGCGTTTTATACGTTTTACACATTTTATACGCTTTGGAATTGACGGGCTTCTCCAGGGTGTCGCTTCCCACGTTTGCAAGGAATGGGCGGTTGGGTGGCTACAGGGAGGGCATCCTGCAGGGTCATTCTAGGTCCCGACAACTACAGAGTCCAGATGCAGGCGGCGCAAGACCATAAAACTCGCAAACTTGGGTATCCGGAGAGAAAAAGCACTGAAATCTCCAGCGACGGGGCCAGAAAGCTCGAGCTCAGACATGCGACATGCATAGGGATTCCGATGTGGAGATTTTGCGGCACAAACAGCTAATTTTGCGCATCCTCGGATCCTCCATTTCTCCGGTATTACAGGAAATGCATATGCATAAAGCTTCAGCTGGGATTTTGGATCGCACAGAAGAAGAAAATATCGCTCACATCTTCTAGATGCCTCTCGGCTGACCTGACATTCATATTTGCGTGGCGGAGTGGGGCCAAGGGGTCGACTATAGGACTACAAGCGACATCGGTTCAACCGATACTCACAGGGATTCACATTCCAGATACCATTCCAAGCTGTCGATACGGCGAATCAATGGGAAAAGAGATCCGGCTACGCAGCGACGCTAAAAGGTGATAGGCCAGACCGTTGAAAAACTCAGTAAAGGGGTGGTGTATACAAAAACCTTGCCTACCAATAAGGGACTGAGATCCGGCTGGTGATGTCCGACGACGACGTTTTTTCATCTAGCTGTCACATGCGGCGCACATCGTCTATAGCAGCGGACAAAGCACCTGCAGCAAGGAAACTGAGACAAAGTGGTCCCTGAAGTGGCCCATAGATCTGTCTATTAACCCGGTTAAACAGATCTCTGATCCATGGATGCGGGGCCGACGATTAGTGAGCGTTTAAGGGTCACCACGCTTGCATCGCATGACATTCGGTTCATGTTTTTATTAGCAATCAGGACAAAAGATTTGCGACAATTATTTTGCCTAGCGCCTCTGGAAGCTTATTTGTGGGAATACAGCAGGTCTTAGATTTTTTTTTTCAATGTGGGTGTTATAAATGGCTTTTCAGGCGTCGACGGCCTGGTGAAGTCAACATGTCGGCTGAATTATCCGGCAGGTGCGTTTATATCCCAGCAATTGCATTTCAGCCACAAGCATTCAGTCCCTTAAACCTACATATATATGCAGCCCGACGTAGGAAGATGATTAATACCCAAGCAGTCGAAATTTGTTGGAAAGCACGCAAATGGCACAACGTAAGGAACCTGGTAAGGGAGTATTAAACTCAACTCTTGTTCTCACATATACAAACATCGTGTAAATAGACAGTTGGAGCAAACTTGAAGCAACAAAAGTCCTGAAATCTAGAACGGTCCCTGTTATCCCGTTTCCCGAGTTAGTTTTTCTCGCCTCCTTGTCAGAAAAACCACTATCGCGTACGTCTTAAAAATGTCAATCATGGTCGAAACGTGGTTATAAACTTTCCTATGTTGGAAAGACCTTGCATGGCGTGTTGCATTCCCAAGATGGAGTGGTGTGTCAATATGCAGGTGTGGGTCACACACAGGTACACGGACGTGGATTGTGGATTACATGGATACATAGATGCGCAGCTTAGGTGATACAAAGTCGCCGGCTGGGCCACCTTGGGACCGATATCCGAAGTTCTCGAATATTTTTAGGAGCTCGTTAAGACATATACATTTGAGCGAGCAGTTTTCTAGGGCCTCCCGCGGATTCTTTCCGTGATGCGAGCTCAAGGATTTGCAGAAATAAGAAAACGATTCGAGGTTTTGGATCATAAATTTCCTTTTTTTTTCCAACTCGGAATGGTGTTTGCTACTCGCGAAGCGGTTAGTGTTAACGTGGTTTTTGTTTGCTGCGACAGTCAGATCAAGAACTGAACGGGAATGATATCGACTGGAATGCAAGCCCTGTCAATAACTGAGCTCTGCGCCGAAGCCACATCTATTGAGTGCCGCCTGAGTCGATCAACGTCGGACATAGGCGAGCCGAAGAATTCTCGGTTTCCTTTTTTCCCCCTCGTGGTCCGATCTCGCGATCCAACCAGCCAAGACCGCTTCGATGAGGTTTTCTCAGAATATTGATTTGGTGGCGGACTTTGAAGGCGGTTGGGTATTTCGGAGATATGGGATCGCGACATGCCACTTAATCTCCACTCGGCACGGCTCGGGTATCTATGATATCTTTCCCATATGGTACACACTATTAAAATAGTGGAGCTATAGCTCGAGATTTGTTAAGATGATGCCTTGGGGGTCGTGCCATGAGTTTTTAAAGGGAGATTGATATGGGCTTTGTTCCATTACGAGATTTCATTGGCGAGGACTGTCGATACCAACCACACTAGAAGACGACGGTCAGGCGATCTGATAACCTTTGGGTAGGCGCCGACATCTGGCGGCTCATCCTTTTTTTTTTTTTTTTTTTTTTGAAAGACACAGCTGGATGATTCAGATCAGATGAGACATTTTTTGGCCCGTTAGTTCATGAATGTTCAGTTATATCTCCGCCTGACTCGAGATCGAAACGGAAGATTATCGACAACATCAGGTCGTGGCTTCGCCAGCCTCGGGGTCTAATTTGGTCGGGGATCCTTGATCCGTGGTATATGATTGGTTGTGAGCATTGGAGGTTTAGTCCTGTTTGAGAACTCCAACATTTCTATGGCGGTGCCGTGCACTGTCCAGCCGGTTTTCCCACCTAGATTTTGGATTTCAGTAGCTAGGCGGGGTGTACTATACGTATGTTCTTTTGGCTTAATACGACGTATTTTATACTGAATACGAAGTCCAGCTATTTGATGGAGTCTGTAACCTGAGCAGAATCGTGATGTCATGGCCAGGGAGTGGAATTCCGGAAAATAGCAATAGTTCATAGGAGTTAGCAAGCGCAAGCTCGAGTTTCAGCTCGGGGAGTTAATTTTCTCGGGTTAAATCCGACATATGCTAGACATATTATAACTATAGAGGCGCATCCTATTTAAGGTTGACCGTGCGGTCGAGGGCGGCGAGTTTGTGAACAACCAGCTAACAGTCCCTCCATATTCAAATCACAAGCCTGTATACTGCAAATCTGGTTCGTTAGGGCGACTGGCTCGTCTGTGAACTCATATGATCGTGAGTTTATTGGACTTATTCGAGAGGGATGTGCTGCATTCAGTGGTGCGAAGTATACTCGTTTTGCTTATATAAATTAATCAAATTGCTAGCAAGTACAAGATGTGTCGAAGATGTGCATGGCTTATTGTAGAGTTTGCGGAAATATTAACCCAGAAACGATCGGTTATACATCGTTCCTAGCTACATAGCTAAACAGCCACACAGCTACATAGAATCACTCCTTTCGAATGTTAGGCCTACCATGGGCGCCCGGGCAGGAGACCAGACCTACCCCGTAAAGTCCATATAATTCATCAAAGTTTATAATTTTATTTTATTTTATTTTATTTTTATTTAAGTGCCGTACGCAGAACTTTCCAGGGTATCCGAGGGGACTTTCCAACTCCTCATGATTCGTTAGTATAACAATTGAAGATTACAAAATTAAAAGTAGGCTCGGCAAAGCTGTACATAGTATTCATAGGTCTATAGATCTATACAATCACCGATTGGCATTATCAAATTTGCAAAAGAGAGGCCGGGAGGGGGGGGTGAGATATAGTGTTTTGGAAGAAAAGTAGATCTAACCTAACGCCCTCACCAATTTGAGCTTTCCAAGGCATCATGAAATTCATCATCTTCGTCCGTATCCATAGACACGGGAAGACTCTTAGTATCGGCTTCTCCGTCGCTGTCAGAAACACCTTCCACCAACGATATTCTCTGAGAACCCTCTATTCGATCCAAGAAGGAATGAAAGACCTCCTTCATCTTATCACGTTCCCGACTGTAAAAGAAACCATTATCCAGGCCGAGATTAATTCTCGCCGTTAAAACATCCCTTGCTGTCTCTCCATCATTGTTCTTGTCGCCCACATCAATTCCAGTAAACACAATGGCTCTCACTAACTCCAAGGTTTCCAAGTCGGCAAATTTCATGAGAAAATGAAGAATATTATCCCCAAATTTATCTTTTATAGTGAAATCAAACTTCCGTGGTTCGCCGAAAAGGACAGCCAGTGCACCATAAGATCTCCTCTGCAATCCCACCATTGCAGCGGTCTGACCATCGTCATCTGTTTTGTTATAATCTGAGCCCGCGTCGAGGAGGAATTTGGTTATTTCGGCTTTGTTCGTTGAGATTGCCTCCATCAGTGGGCTAAACCCTTTGCTATCTGGAGAAGTTATATTTAAAATGTTTGCATCGGCTTTGAGTATGAGATTTCCTGTAGCGACGGAATCATATTGGCTCCGTAGCTGGAAATCGGAAAACAAAAAGTGCTCTAACAGCGAATCTCCGTTCATGCTTTTGATATGCTGTAGACGCGATGCTTGACAATTCTTGAGGCATTGTTCGAGAATGTGTGCTGATTTTGCATAGTGTAAAGCACAATATCCAATGGCATCGTTTACTGTAGGATCGGCACCGTAAGTCAAAAGTAGTTGAGTCAGGTCTGAATCATCTTTGACTACGGCCCAGTGCAATGGAGTCCTGCCAAATTTGTCAGACTTATTTATAAGTCCAGTTCCGTCGTATCTTCGTAGTTCTTCTTCAAGATTTCCAGGCTCTAGACCCAAAACCAGCTTATGTATCCGATTGAGCTGGAAATTTTCTATTTCAGCGTGTCGTTCTGGGAACAAACTAGCAAACCGTTCGGGTATAGCCGTGATGCCCAGCTGGAGTAGCCCAACTATTAAAAATGTGTAAGGTGTCCTTTGATGGGTGCAGGTCAGAAAATGGGCAAAGCTTTTATTGAAAGAAGATTGATATACTGATTAAAATTAACTTACTTATGATTTAAGCTTTCGGCATGCAAATCTGCGCCCTGTGAAAGGAGAAATGCAACCGCATTACAAAAAAATTCGTCGGCTTCATCGTCCATTTCATCCTCGGTTAAAAGGGCTAAAAGTACTATCTACCATCAGTAAACACTAGTTATCAGTCTTAAGTTTCTGAATGCCTCGGCGCCATGCAGAAAGTTTAAAACGCTTTTGATCCGTTATATTGGTTGGCTTGACCGAAGCCTACGTCAAGGACGGGGTACCTCGTAAGTCTATTTTTGGAATAAGGTCTTACATGGAGTACGGTGTAGCCAAATTGAGCATCAACATCTCTTACAGACACCCTTTCTTCCACAAAAGCCCGCCGGAAATCAGGAAAGTGATCAAAGGAATCGAATATAGCGTCTCCATCTGCCCATGAACGGATCCGGATATTCCAGGTTCTAATCAGAATCTCAGGGGCCTGTGATACCCGAGCCTCCATCGTGAGTATGCTTGAGATGAACCACTCCGGAAAGACGTATTGTAGTTTTAGAACACCCCCTGTGGCGCGCCTACATGTAGGAATATCGCAAGAAGGGGACAAGGAGGGGATATTGCTGTACCCGATGAAAAGCCGGCCGATGAATCTCGAGAGGAAAGCCGGGGTCTGGGCCGCTCGTTTCGAGTGGCAAGTACACCTGCACCGGAGATCGCAGAGACCTACTCGCTGGAGATTGAGCGTGACGGCGCCATTTTGTCGTTGATAGCCGGCTTGACTTTGTGTGTGGACGACTTGCGTACTCGGTGATTGCTGAGCTGGTAATCTTGCATGGAGGGCTACCTAAATTCGATCCTACATGGTTAATATCGCCGTATAATTGGCGCGTACACCTGTAGATTTTGGTCTCGTACGGAGAGTTTATCCATTTTTTGATTTAGTTCGGAAACACCATTGGTGAAGTTGAAGGCTTGAGCTTGGAATCCTTGTTGGACGACAGACTCCAACAAGTCCATTTGCGTTTCCATACGGAGGGTGGAGCCCCTGAGAGTTTGTTAGATGTAACTCTTATAAATTTAAGGAAGCAATAAGAGAAATTAATCCGACCTACAAATTTACTAGCTCAAGTCTATTTGTGATTACCATCCTGATTTCCCTTAACTCATTCTTCGCCTCCACCAGCTTCGATCGTTCCTTCAAGAACCGCATCCTGCTAAATTCGCCTTTACTGTCTACTAATTTCGATTGGAAATAGTTTTGTATACCATCTAATACCACTTTAGCCTTATCCAGGGATATTTTTACATAGACGACCTCTGGGGAGGCGTTAAATATGTTGTTGTTATGGCTGCTGAACTTCCGATGCAATACATCTTGGGCGGAACTGACTACTACTTGAATATCGTTCACTTCGTTCTGAAGCGCCATGACAATCTCCGAGGCTTCCTTAAGAGCCACCGTCAGTTTTATGAGGCCATTGCTGACTTGACAGGCCGCCGTAACGACTGCAATTATTGAGGCCGTGATGGAGAGTGGGTCCATTGCGTTTTCCGATTGACCAGGCGCTCTTGGCCAGGGCCTTCACTGGCGGTATTCTCGGTTTCGAAAACGGTATTTTAGCCGCGCTAAATAGCCCTTTATATAGTTATATAGTTAACATGGCGAGCCGAATAGCGTTGAGGGAAAGCGCAATGATACGCGCATACACGATTAACCGTATAATCGAGAAAGGCTTGATAGCTATATAGGTAAATATTGAATAGGAAGAAAGGATTTGGTTAGTTTTCAATCCTCAAGTCGGACATATATATGAACAAGAGAACTTGGCCCAGCCTCGATGAATGTAATATATACCACTAGTTACAGTATACTAGTACCGTAAGGATCAATGAATCCATGGACGGCTGTTCACAAGGCTGAGGAGAAGTCGAGTTGATACGCCACCCCTCGCCAAATGGCAGGCGTGGATTGGTGGAGTCCTACTCTGCATGTATCCTCCCTAATGCATATGCAAATTTTGCCAATGTGACCCGCACTTGCGTAAGAAATTTCGCTAGGGTTTGCTCGATAGACGAGGCTACCTATCCCGACGTTGATACTTTGACGTTTCGAGGTCGGCAGTTGGCCCATCCTCCATGGTTCCGGTTTAACTATCAAGTGTTATCTATTAGGCCTCGAATCCACGAAATGAAATAGACATATAGCCTCGCCAGGGAGCGCTCCAGATATATACCCCCACAGATTCCAACGCAGATACGCCAGTCTATCTGTTGGATTTGGGGAAGCTAGCCTTAAAATGAGCTGCCCTCAAAGCTCGAGGCGAGGTTGAAGTCATGTGACCGTCCCTTTCCTTTTTGGGAGCTCCAACTTCAATTCAACTTCCAACAACGCGTCCTGCCAAGTTCCCTCCAAAGGCTTCAACTGTCCGAAACCCCATCGTGAAAACCTCGACGGCGGCACGACCACTATCTACCTTCTCCTCCATCATCCTAAATCTCGACCTCCAGCTACCGCCGTGGTCATTCATCTCAATCGATCACCTATAACCCCCTCGAACACGAACTCCATAGCTCCACCTAGCTACCTCCACCATGTCGACCCCTCGTCGATCCACACGAGGGACTCCTCAAGCGACCCCACAAACAGCGCGCAGCATACGCAGCGCTAGGTCTGCAGCTGCAGGCTCCAGCTTTGCCACTCCCTCTCGTACCACGCGAGCAGCGGCCACAGACTCTCCGTTATTCAGAAGCGAGGCCTCTTCTTCGCCTGCACCACACTCCGAACGCGATGATATGGACATGAGCGATCCGATGGAGTATCCGAGCAGTAGTCCTGCACCGGAGATACCAGAGGATCCTGCTACTCCACGGGCAAGTGGGAGGACTGATGCGTGGGGAATGTGTATGGACCGCTTCGCTCCTTTAATTGGATTGGAAAAGGCTCAAAAAACTGATTTGGGAGTTGTATAGCTTCATCACCCCTCCGTTATGATCCTAGCACACCCGGAGGGCCGTCATCAGATGGCCCTGGTCGTCTATATGGAACGTATGTCATAGTTCGCCATATCTTCGTGAACGTCAAATACTAAGTCTAGAACAGTCAAGACAGCGAAGCTACCCCTCGAGCCCGCCGAAACCGAAATGACATCCCCATGTCTGACTCCTTCGGCCCTGACGGCCAGCCCCGTCTCTTTGTACCCCGCCCTGGTGGCCAATCGGACGCAAACACCTTCCAAACGTCGGAAGCCGACGAATTCACCCACCGCTTTATCTGGGGCACCAACATCTCCATCATCGACTCTATGCGTACCTTCCGTAATTTCATTCGGAACTTCAAACGTAAATATAGAATGATCTATAATGGTGAAACCGTCGCTCCGGGCACAGGCGAAGAACTTGTGTACGATGAAATGCTGAGGGCTATGAAAGAGCTGCACGTCACTGGGTTGAATGTTGATTGCAAGAATCTGCTGGCGTTCCCGCAAACGAAGAAGTTTTATCATCAGTTGATTAACTATCCTGCTGAGATAATTCCTTTGATGGATCAGGTTGTCAAAGATGAAATGAAAGAGTTGTTTGTGAGGTTGGGGGCGGGAGAGGATGAACTTAATGAGTTTGAGAAGGATATGTATCAGGTTCGACCGTTCAATTTGGAAAAACAGTCGAATATGAGAGAGCTGAACCCGAATGGTGAGATATCCACTCCCATTTTCAACTGATTATATGGGTGCTAATGACGTGGGTAGACATTGACAAGGTGGTCAGTATCAAGGGCTTGGTAATCCGATCAACCCCTGTAATCCCGGACATGAAAATGGCCTTCTTCCGTTGCGAAGTGTGCAACCAGGATGTCAAGGTCGAAATCGAACGCGGCAAGATCATCGAACCTACAAAGTGTCCACGAGAAGTTTGTGGTGCTCCCAACTCAATGCAGCTCATTCACAACCGCTCCGAGTTTGCCGACAAGCAGATTCTAAAGCTTCAGGAGACGCCGGACAGTATCCCTGACGGTCAGACCCCGCACTCAGTATCTATCTTAATGTACGATGAAATGGTGGATGTCTGCAAGGCTGGTGACCGTGTTGAGGTTACAGGTATTTTCAGAGGCGTGCCAGTTCGCGTTAACCCGAGTCAGAGGTCGGTGAAGAGCTTGTTCAAGACTTATATTGATGCTGTGCATATCCAAAAAGTGGACAAGAAGCGATTGGGTCTCGACGTTACGACCATGGAAGGTGGCATGGCGGACAAGGTATCAGCGGATGTAGACGAGGTCCGAAAGATCACTGAAGCCGAAGTCGAGAAGATTAAGGAAATTGGGGCAAGATACGATGTCTACGAATTACTTTCAAGGTCCTTGGCACCAAGTGTGTTTGAAAACGACGATGTGAAGAAGGGAATCCTGCTACAACTCTTCGGTGGTACAAACAAGACATTTGAGAGAGGTGGAGCGCCTCGGTACCGTGGCGATATCAACATCTTACTCTGCGGTGACCCGTCTACCTCGAAATCCCAAATGCTTTCTTACGTTAACCGAATCGCGCCAAGGGGTATCTACACCAGCGGTAAAGGCTCTTCAGCAGTCGGTTTAACCGCCTACGTTACTAGAGATCCGGAATCCAAACAGCTGGTCCTCGAATCCGGAGCATTGGTACTTTCAGACGGCGGTATCTGCTGTATCGACGAATTTGACAAAATGTCCGAAGCTACAAGATCAGTTCTTCACGAAGTGATGGAACAGCAGACGGTTTCTATCGCCAAAGCGGGTATTATCACCACACTGAACGCCCGTACTTCAATCCTTGCATCAGCGAATCCAATTGGCAGTAAATATAACCCGACTATGTCGGTACCGCAGAATATCGACCTACCACCCACGTTAATGAGCAGGTTCGATTTGATCTACCTCATGCTAGATAAAGTTGATGAAAAGTCCGATAAAATGTTGGCGAGACATTTGGTGGGGATGTACTTGGAAGATAGACCGGAGAATGCTGCTCAGAAAGAGATTCTTGTAAGCGCCCCGGTCTTTACTAATCGCAAAACATTGATTATGATGCTAATATATTATCACAGCCCATCGAATTCCTAACTTCCTACGTTTCCTACGCTCGTCAAAACATCCACCCAAGAATCACCGAAGAAGCATCTGAAGAACTCGTCCGTTCCTACGTTGCTATGCGAAAACTCGGCGAAGACGTCCGCGCCGCAGAACGTCGTATTACAGCTACAACCCGTCAATTAGAATCCATGATCCGACTTTCCGAAGCCCACGCAAAAATGCGACTATCGAACGAAGTAGAGCTAAGCGACGTAGTAGAAGCCGTCCGACTTATTCGCGCCGCTATCAAAGAAAGCGCTACGGATCCGTTAACAGGAAGGATTGACATGGATCTTATTTCGGGCGTTGGAGTAAGTGAGCGTCGAAGACGTGGGGATTTGAAGAACGCGATTGTAACAATATTGGATGAGATGACGAGGAGTGGTGGGTCTGTTATGTTGAGAGAGGTATTTGCGAGGATTCAAGGGGAAGGAGGGGCGACGGCGGGGATGGGACAGGGAGAGTTTATGGATGCAGTCGTTGCGCTGGAAGGGGAGGGACATGTGGTTAATGTTGGTGGGGATGGGATGGCGAGGAAGGTTAGGAGAGTTACGGGGATTTAAGAAAAAAAGACTTAGATTTACTATTCTTGCATGGTATATAAAGGTATGGCGGTATATTGCATACTTCGTGGGGGGTCGCGGTGCTGGTTTAGAGCTCTGTGGGTGGAGATACCATAGATGCATCCTTTTGCATACAGAATCGAATGCATAAGCAAGTCGCATATATTCATAATCCCCAACGTAAATACTAACGTTAATATTAACCGGAATGGTTGAGGAACCAGGCTCCAAAAAGAACTCCCGTGGCCTGTAGGAACCTAAACGGCAAAGGCTCGATTTGATGACCACCTATCGGCGCGATTAAGTACCGATTAACCTAGGTAAATCCATTTCACGTGTGAACAAGGCCAACCAAAAATGCAACAAACGGGGAAACCGAAAGCTCAAGACTCCAATGTTGACAATGGAGCTCTTTTTTTCGAATCATGATAAAATCTGGCGTTTTACCTGATTTTTCACATGTTTAGATATCAAGAATTCCGTCTGAAGCTTCCCTTTTTCTTTTTTTGTGGAACGTATATATGTCTTAAGTACTTTAGCTACAGCTTTTATAACTACCCTGACTCGCCTGCCCCAGCACGGGCCTTCCCAATTTAAAGGCCTTCCGAGTGTACCGAAATATTATCTTGCATTTCAATTATCTTTCTACCTTCCAGATTTTTCTATATTATATAAAACATCCATGCTCAGTTCTATTTTCCAACTAATTGTGCCGCGAGACCGAGAATGGATCAGTAATATCTCTATATTCGTCGTATTCCTGGGTATTGGCGCCGTATCTGTGAATTATCTGCTTGATTATCTTGAGTTAGTACTTTCCTTCGTATATTGCATATTGTACCAAATACGTGCCTCTACGTATACATTTAGCCTCGATTCGAGGCTAGTATACATTTTCCCTTTACGTCTGAATCTCTAAATATCCTTTCGGTGCAATTACAAACTAACATACCGTATTTACTATTTATGTAAGAACCAACAGCAGCACCCGCAAACACCGTCACTTCCCACGCACTGGCGGCGACATCCATTTCCCCCCAATTCCTCCTTCACCATACCAACCAATACTGCAACCACCAGAATCCCAAAGATTTGTAGTAGCAACCCAAGTACTCGATATCCAACTCGAACCGATACTAGGCCATACGGCATGGCATAATAACGCCGATTTTGCAGAGGTTAGAGTCCCCTTGGAGGCCGAGAAGATGGCGGTTAGAGGGAAGGCAGGGATGTGTTATGATGGACGGGTGGAGATGTGGTGGGATGGGAAGAAGGGGGTTGGGTTGGTTAGACTTTGATTATTACCAAGGAGTTTTAGGGGAGTTTTGAAGGTGATAATGGTGGAGGTTTTAATTCATTGGGGATGTATTTGGTTTATTTTTATTTTTGGTCCTGTTGTATGTACAGACGGTGTATTGGAATCGGGGAAAACAATTGGAAGCGTTAATGGGCCGTGGATGCGTATGGACGGCCAGACCGGGTGTATTTTGTATAGACATTAAAAATGGGCATGATAATGAAAAAACCATGAAAACAGGATGTAAACCATCTAACTCATCCAAGACAGAAAAATGATCGCTATGAAAAACTTCTTAAAAGACGAAAATGCAATGGACAAAAGAAACCCCTCGCTCCCTCCACTCTAATATACTACTATAAAATCTAGTCCGGTATACACCAGAACATGAACAATTGAACTATAATAACAGAGCACCGACAACCCCCCACCCTAACGCAAAAATATAGGGCGGAACCAACAAGTACTCCGAGAACCTCACAAAAAGATCAGTATCCCCGAGCCGGGGGCGGCCTCCTCCAACGCCGTTAGCCGACTTGCTACCAGAATTAGGAGACGGAGAAGCAGTAACAATATACACAGGTGCCGTATTCCCCGGATTATTACCACCAGGATTATTATTGGAAGAATCGGTTACAATGTACGGAAGATTAGGATCTATAGAAGGAGAAGACGTATACTCACTCGCAGAAGAAACTCTATAACCTGTTCCTGCCCAATATTCCTCCGCGCTTGTGGGAGGGACGTAAGGCCCCCTCGTCCTGGTGACCGTTTGGGTCGATGGACTCCCTGGAATTCCGTTGTTGATGGGGATGTCTGTTAATGTGGGTGGGGTGTAGTCTGTACCGCTGCTACCGGGGTTTCCACCGGCATCGATACCGATTGTGCCGCCGTTTGAGCGGATGGATTGGTAGGAGCCTGAGGTGTCGGAGTAGTAGTATGAATCGCCGGTGGAGTAGTCCTGGATGCTGAGGGAGCGAATGAACATGTTGAAGGGACCGAGGGAGTAGTCGGTGTAGCCGCCAGCCCATTCTAGAATTATCTCATTAGCACTGGCATATATAGGAAGTATTAGGAGTAGAATAGGGAACATACGAATAGTGCCCTCAGAATTACTAGGATCGCCACCGCTCCAAGCGCCCAACTTGATCTGCATAGGAGTTTGTGGATAATATTGCCCACCGCCCGACGAATTCTCAATAGTCAAAACCCGTCGAACAACCCCATCGATACTCCAAGTAATAGCTTTACTCGTCCATTCAATCGTATAGGTATGCTCCGTCCCCTGCGGATTATCGACGGTAATAAACGCCGCTCGATCATATGTATTCGTATTCCCCTTTCCAAAATAATTGCTCTGCACAGCGTTATTATCACCACCCAACCACTCCCAATCAATTTCATCCAAATCGTCGCTTTGCAAGACGACAGATGAAACGATTCCTACTCCTGTGGCGCTGCGCATGGTGACCGAAACGCGGCCGAACATGATGTAGAAGTTTGAGGCGAGAGTTGGGGAGTCGCCGGAGGTTGATACGGTGAATTGGGCGCCGACGTTGGTGTAGGTTATTTTGTCGGGAGAGAGGACAGCATTGAACATGCTATTTGGGCCTGTGGTGAAGTCGGCGGACATGGAGCCGCCTAAGGCGGGGTTTGCAGGGCATTCTGTATATATGATATCAGTATTAGGATTTTTAAGGGATGAAGTTCTACCAACTACGGGATAGTAGAAGATATCATGGAAAGAAGCGCTTACGTCCAAAGAGCGGATTACAAGAAGTAAACGTCTGCGACGAAGTTATCCCCGCGAGAGTGGCTAATACAGTGGCGAAGAGGGCGGCAGCAGAGCCCCCAGCAGATGACCGGGATATCATCGTTGGGGTTCTTCTTGGTAAAATGTCGACGTCGAAAATCCCAAAAAGGGAAATCGTCGTTGCGAACGAAGGAAAAAGGTCGTCGAACGTTACACACGGCCCGATGAGGATGGCCGCTTTAGGAAATCCAACTAAACCAACTCTTTAAGATCGATAGACCCAAAGTATTCTGTTTTGTGTATTCTGGTTAGTGAATCGCGGGGAAAGGGATGGTACTTAACGCTTGCGACCCAGAAATATAGCTACTAGCTATTCCTGCGACGGCAGCTGGAAAGTTTGCGCCAAACGTAACTCTGGGCGGTATGACGTCCAAATGTAACTTTGGCTGCAGCCCTGCCAGCCCCGTGGTTTTTTTTTTGTGGCGGTCCCGTGAACTCTTTTTTCCCCCAAACTCCAAAGACTGTCGTCGGGAGTAATATGATGTGTAAGTTGAATAAATCCGTGTGATATTATAGAAGCCGTCTGCCACAAGCTCCTTATTCAGGTCCCGTTAAAGTGTCGTATCTTCCAGCCGTAAAAGAAGCGTTCATAAACTTGTTGGTTCGTCCGTCTTGCTACAAAGGAAACCCTTCGATCAAATACCTTTCCAACCTTAAAACCACAAACCAAAAAAAAAGGCTATCCGAACAAACTTTTGAAGCGGAACAGAAAGAAAAAACCTAGATATTTAAACATTCAAGCTGTTCCCGTCAGGAGCTACTTCGCATTCCAATTAATATCGCTGACGTTGACCCCTGTCCGAATTCTCCAAACTAGTAAAAAAAAAGTTCGCCCTTTTTCTTTCAGCTCTCTCACTGTAAACAAGTTGTGACATTGTTTTCCCCATAGCAACCGGCGCCAAACAAGGTCGCCAATAAAAACCTCGTCCTGGGCGAAAGTATTGGCCGAAACAAACGAATTTGTGAACTATAGCGACCAACCATGGGCCACAACGATTACATAGGATAAAGTCAAAAAAACTGTTAAAACGTGAATAGCCGCAAAAAGGGACCCAATACCATGTCATCAAAAAATCGAAGCTTTTTCGGGAACCTGCAGAATTAATATTTGTCCATCCGATCGGAATTTAATATGCAGCTAAGGAAGACCGTGCAATCCCCGTGCGACCTGGGGCCACTTGCAGCTGGCTGGGTTCAAGGCCTAAGAATTTCCGTGTGACGACGCTGCTGTCATGCTGTTGTACGGCGCCCGCCGCGGATACAGCCGTTTAGCTCATGCAGTACTGCAGTGCGCCCGCGTGCCAATCAATGTCACCTGCCGCATTATAATATTGGAATATCAGTTGGTGTGTTTCTGCATTTCAGTCGATAAACCCAATATACTACCCGGTAAGCATATACCGTCGACGGTGATTAAAAATGTACGGCCAGTTATCGTATACACCGTATCAAGTTAAATTCAGACATCCTTCATAATCGTACAATCTATGAATACTCCCAATAGAATTACAAGTTTCTCCAAAAAAAAGTGTTCAAACCCCCAATCGTTACCAATCTCTCCAAGTAAAAGCGCCAAAAAACTCACAAAGAAACCCCAATTGCAACAGCATATAACATTCTCATCACGACCACCAATACTCTTCCGCCCGAAGAAGATATACATAATCATTCAAAAGTCGTCTATACAATCCCATAAACCCTTTTCGCCACAAAATAACACAGAATCCCAAACATCAACAGTCCCGCCGTAACTAATAATCCAAGTTAGCCATCATCCTCCACAAGGTTGTACCGCGGAGATAAAGTACTCACTGCCCCAAAACCACATCAAATGGTCCTCATCACCCTGTCCCGGAACCAACACGTTCATCCCCCACAGTCCCGTCACAATATTCATTGGCAGCACAATGGTCCCCAGCACCGTCAACCGTCCCAATGTATCTGCCGTCTCCTCCTGCCTCTCGTTCACTGCACACATACGTTAGCACCCATCCTCACTTCAAGTTGAGAAGGGGGAAGGGAGTACATACTCTTAATACTAATCTGCGCCAAATAATTACTATGGCCCCTGCTCAATATCTTCTCCACATGCACCAAGTTCGCGACCATAGTAACAATATGATCCTGAATATCCCCCAAATACAATCCAATCTCACTCCTTGGCGCAACATCCCAATGTTCATTACACCGCTTACTAAACCCCTTAATCACATCCGCTTTATTCCCCATCAACCTATAAAGTCCCATAACTTTCTTTCTACAAGTCGCAATTCTTCTCAACATACTTGCATCGTCGGGGTGTTCTGCATTTGATGAGATGTCGGATTTTTCTGCTGTTGATGGACGTCGGAGGATGGATGCGATTTTTGAGGTACCGCGACGGTGGTCGAGTGATGCGGTTGGAGAAGGGGATTTGGGGTTTGTTGTACCAGAGGTTTCAACTTCGGCGAGTATTATATCGTCGATTTCGTCGCATTCTTCTTCGATCATCTGTATTATGGGGCCAAAGGCGTCCGTGATATTGTCAATCAGTGCATATGAGATCCAGTCGGCTGTAATCTCAATATAATCTTTAAGCTGCCGAATGCGACGGCGGACATTTGCGCCATGCGGTGTCATCGAGAAGTGGAACTAGACATCGCCATTAGCCTCTTTCTCTGTCGCATAATAGAGTAGTATGGGGAAACATACCGTCAAAACTCCAGTCCTGAAAACCACAATATAAAAATTCACGGGCTCCATATAATCCTCATCCGTAGGATCCTGCTCGAAAGTCCGATAACTAACCAAATAATAATTCCTAAACAACTCCACCTTCTCCCGCGGCTCCTGCATCAGAATATCTTCCGCAGTAAGCGGGTGAATCCCAAATGCATCTTGAAAAACTTTCATCTCCGCCTTCGTAGGACTGAGCACATCAAGCCACCATGTCGGCCGTTCTCCTTCCTCTGCCGCCGCGGCAGCGGTAGCAGACGTCGCATTCGTAAACTGACTCTCCTTCGTCTGCATAGGTCGGAATGGGACCCCAAAGTTGCCACTATTATTCGCAGTCCCCATCCCGTCAAGCGCGCTCAAATCCTCACTACCCCTCATACTCCTTCCAACCCCCACTCTAGGCGTAGCAGTACCTCTATCGCTATCCTTACACGCGACATCAACCAAACACCCCCCTTCTTCATCACAATCGCTCTCCTCATCACTGCTACTAACAACCCTCCTCGGCGGTGGCATAAATAGATCCCTAAACCCCGTTTCACCCGGCGTAACAAGCTCACTAATCGTTTGTGCATGAATAGTTTGCCCTAGTTCATCGTTGAAATACGTAAACCGGTACGGTAAATCCTCAACTTCTCTATGCCATCCCCTCATCGTAGGTCGAAGTCTTCCTCCCACATATACTGGTTCGGAAACTTGTCGTGCACGTATCCCCTCAGCTGCCGTTCGCTCTTCCTTTTCTTCACGGCTCCACTCTTCGAACACGCTAAGATCTGGCCATTCCCGGGCCCTCCTGCGACGTCCATGGCGTATGCTCCCGTTTTCGCCGGGCCGGGGAGGTGTGCCCATTCCATCCGTAAGTCGATCATTGACAGGGAAACACACATCCTCCTCAGCTTCACCAACACCCGTTCGCTGGCGAACTAATCCAGGAGGACTGGGTGGCGTAGAATCTAAAAACGGATCACTGGGCTGACCTAATCCGGCGTCAATGTTGATGATATGGTCTTCAATACCGCTATTACGACGGTTTCGAGTACCCGGTGAGATGCTCTCTTCAATACCGGATGTGTATGGTTGTAATGTCGGAGATGTAGGGACCGATGGTGGGAAGTTTACGCTGCCGTAGTTGGCGTTTAGGACGGCGAGGTGCTGTGACTGGGCTTTACGTTTGCCTGCTCTGCTGTTGCCACTGCTACGGGAGGAGACGCTAGCTGGACGGTTTGGGCGTGCGCCGAAGAGGGATGTTCGTTCTGTGGGGTGGTAGTGGTGGTCGCCGCCACCGACGATGATTGGGGTGCGTGCGAGGAGTGGGGTGGTATCTGGTGCTTCTTCGGTGTCGGAGAGGTAGTCGCCAGTAGGACCTCGCCGGAGCTCAGGGGTTGAATCTTCGGGTGATTGAGTATAGTCGTGGAAGTATCCATGGGGGTGATTATGGAAGTGACGTTTACCAGGCGATACGGGTCGATTATGCGAGGTTGACGTTGCAATGCCAGGGATAGTATGGTGTCTGTGAGGTCTTGACACCTCACCCAAACCCATAGTACTGGACCTCCTCGGTCGCGTATACTTTTGCTCACGGTGATCGAGTAAGCCGGCGGAATCCACGCTGGTGGTGGAGAGGTTCTGGTGGATCGGTATCTGTAGCTGGTAGAAGGCTGAGTTTCGCCGGGCAGCTGAAGCTACCGGTGAGTTGCCTTCCAGGGTAGCGGCACGCGCTGTATCGACCACCTCATTACTGATGGATATCTCATTATCGTTGTCAACCATGACGCTAGCCCTCCGAGTCGATACGGTGTTTCGACGTCGTCGTCTACGGTGGCTCTGGGGTGATCGGTTGGAGATAGGGGGTTCTAGTGGAGTTGTTGATGACGGGGGGACAGCAATAAGGTGAGCTATAGACTGCACGTTGGCGTTGGATCCGTTACGGGAAGTCCGGCGGATTGGTTGACGGGAAGCTGTCAGATTGGACCGCGATGATGTTGACGATGCTGAAGCGGAGGAGCCCACTGAGCCAGCCATTTCTTAGGATTTCCTTGTCTATCAATCGCACCTATCACGGGCGATGACCTGCACGCTTGCTGAGTAAGCTGGGCTACTGTTTCTGGTGCGTGGAGATACGACCACTCCTCTCCGATCGAAACGTGGGATTTTTTCGTGGTTGGTGCGCTAAAGAAAGTAAAGTATCCTCTCAGGCCAAAATGAGGTTTTGGAGGATGGCGATTGGGCTAAGGAAGCAGCGAAGCAAGGAGGTAGCAATGAATGCAGCCGATTGGCCGACGCAAGCCGGAGAGTAATGCTTGTTCAACAACGTGGATGTCAGCGAGGATGTCACTGGCTGAATGCTAATAGCTCGGACTAACCTTGTTCCTGTTCAATTGGAAACTGCAACCGTCAAGACGACGATGGTGATGAGGTTGGTGATGGTGGAGGTCTGGTGGAGATTGAAGACATCGTGACGGCATTTGATGGATTTGGGGAAAGGTTGGCGGATGAGGTTGACGTAACAGATGCGGCGAGTCTGCGGCCTTTAACCAAATGCAGCCTCAAACCACCGCCAATGTCGTCCAAGACTCAATTAGCCGTCGACTCCATGCATTCCAGTAATCTTAACATCACGACTACAGAAATAGAAATATGTGAAATGCAATGGAGTGGATATGGTAGAATTGGCACTCTTGCGAGATCCTAATATATATATAATAGAAGGCAGTAGGTAGATAGTAATATAATATAATACAGCAAAGCTAAAAAGAACGACCTCCAAAAAACAGGAAACAGAAAGAATTTTGAGCTCTCAATCCAAACGCCTGTCGATAAAATCCATATTCTAGTTATACCTTGATAGTAGTGAATTCCCCAGATATAAAAACCTATACTTATCCGATATCGATCTTGTAAAAAAATCCCATTCAAATTCGAAATTCGAAATTAGCAGTCTGATAACACCATTATACCGAAAAGGGAGGGGCTGTATTATATGCCTCCCACCAAGTCCAAACAGCTGTCCAAACACCCTTCTAACTCTTTAACTCTGACCATCAACTGGTTATTCTCGCCCTTCAGCCGCCCAATCATCCCATTGCAATCGCATTTCGGGGTATCCGCAATGGTTGTTGTCCTTCTCAAAACATTTCTTAGTTGTGCAAGAGGTCCAGTTCCAGTCGAAGTCGTTTCCATCTCATCTTCAACAGTATAAGCGGGCCTTGGAGAACTAATCGCACTGCTCATCTTCCCGTCGTTCGAAAAGACCGAGCCGCTATCGGACTCCGACTCAAATCCAGAATCCGAGTTGGAACTCTTCGTCCTCGACCTAACCATCACTCCCTGAGGAACATCCTTCGGTCTAAGTCCAAGTCCATACTTCGGCGCCGAAGATGAAATAGAAGAAGCATCATCCATCTCGATTTCCCGGATAGATTTAGCCTCCCATTCGAGTCTTTCATTTTCCGCTCTAAGTTTCTTAACCTCAGCATTTGCCTTCGTAGCAGACCTCTCAGCTTCCTCCGAAGCCTTCGAGAGTGCCTCCTGCACATTAGCAAGCTGCTCACAGCTAAACTTCAGACTTTCAATCTTCTGATCCTTCTGCTCAAGATCATCTCTTAGAGCCTCGATCTCCGCAAGAGCATCAGCCAACGCTCTCGTACGTTCCAAATAGCCAGTATAGAGTCTTTCAATTATCTCCATACTCCTATCATGAAGTGCATGGAACCCCTGTGGTGTACAATTCAACGGACTCTTAGGAACCCCAGCATTGAGGAGCTCTGCAAAGTCCGTGTCTGCAAACTCATCACGGATCATGGGGTTCCCATTGAAAGTTTGTGCACCATTGACCCCTGTTGTTCGCTCGGGTAACACGAGATTTGAAAGTGTGGTGCTGTTGGACACCGAGCGATTGGATGATGGTGCGGAGCTGAATGCAAGCCCGGAATTAGAGGCTGTGTCATTTGCAACACCGAGTCCAAAGAAATGGGAGATCTTGCGACCTGCGCTTGTGGCTCCCTGTGGTGCACTCAGAGAATTGGTTCTGGAATGTGAAGGGCTGAATCCAGCCTGGGGGGAGGCAGGGGAAGAAGCGTTATTTGTAAAAAGATTTGAAAAGAAATTTCCATTCTCAGAGGAAATGGAATTGCCTCGAGAATGGTTGGCCGGTCTGGCCGAGGCCGGGGAGAGGGAAGAGGAAGTAGACATCACGAAGTTGTAGAGTCTCTGTTCCTTGTAGGTGTCGTAGTGGTGGTCTGGCAGCGGAGAGTCCGGGGGGGACAGCCTGGTGGATATATATGCTGCCGCTGGTTCAGTGGTGCCACCACTACCGCTCTCCTTGGAGACATAGCCGTCATACTCAGCTGGCAGACTCCTACGCTTAGTAGGGTCTGGAGTAGTGAAGGTTCTTGACCTCGGTCTCGAAGCCATGCTAGGCATTGTTCTTTAAGCTTTCCAACTGAAGAGTAAACTTTACTTGGCGGAGAATAGAGTTGTGAGGAGGGCGAAATAAATGGCCCTGAGTAACAGGTACTTGGGATGTAAGGTTGCAGAAGAAAGTGCGGATTTAGGTTTCTAGAAACTCAAAATCCCAAATCCGTCGACGAGGACGGTATATACTAACAACTCCACGAAAAACTTTCAAGATAGTTATATATTATCGTGAAAGAGAGGACGGATCGAGTAGTTCGCTTGCCCTCGCCGATGAAGAATCCAATTAACCGAATAAAGGTAGATCCGGTTTTGTCGTCTCTCTGTCGACTGTTCTTTCGCGCGATATCGAATGAATGATGAGGCAATGAAAGTGTGATTCCGTTTGCAGGAAGTCCGCAGTGGGTACTTTTAAATTGCAAAAAAGAAGCTGCCGAGAAAAGCGACGAGGCGATTGTTAGGCGACCGTTAGTCGAAAGATGAGGAGTAAGACAGTTGATTGCAGAGATACAAATAGAACCGGACCCCTGAATATATATGTCAGGAAGATATGTTATACAGATCCGAGATGAATGACCCGATTAAGATATCGGACCCCGTTGAAGGCGTTTTGACCCTGACGAAGCCGATTGACAGCGGGATTTGTCGCCTCCAGAAATGAGCCACCCCCTCCTATAATCCTATCCTCGCGGAGAGTCCCTGGGAATAGGAATTACCCAAGTAGGCAATGCAAAGAAGAAGCGTCGACGTCTCTGGCAGAGATCGTTGGCCGAGAGTTTGAGTGATCGCCCGAGCCAAATCGCGGTGGTCTTTGCGTTGAGATCTGCCCTGTCGATCTGCAGAGTATAAACAGAGTCCAGACGACCGAGGTTGAAGTCTGTTTCGAGTCTCGATCCCTTACAACAGCAGTCCAGATTGTTTCGACGGAAAGATGAGAATTTCTAGGTCCTTTTTCTTCTCTCCTACTGAACGTTATTAATAAAAGAGTTGGCCCGTGTTCCTCGACAACCGAAACCGATTAGATTCTGAACAGACGACTAGGTAAAATGTCGGCCGACGTGTCTACGCTGTTTCTTGACCACGATCTGCTGTCCTGTCGTCGGTTGCGGATGTGATGAAAAGCCAAAAGCTGACTGGTCCAGCGGGTATGGGATCGCGTCTATATCGAACTTTTCCGTGCGCTGTTCACCTATGACTGGTGGTGCTTTTTTTTTCTCTTTCCAAGTAACTAAAATTGGGCGAAGGACCGGGGAAATTGGTTGAGGGCTTTAGCTTGCAGTAGTTTCCCTACGATTTCGGACAGTTGCAAGCGAGGACGGGTTAGGCTGGTATACGTCTGCGTCTCTGTCTTGTCTTTGTATGTCTGGGAGTAACCGGCCCGAGGTGAAGTGGAGTCAGTTAAAGGTGATTTCGAGGGATGAGATGCTGCTGTCAAGTTGGTTAGGTTATCGTGGTGTAGATATCATGCATGCAGTGTGATGTAAAAATGCAAGTTCCCATCACATCAACCGAGGGCGAAAATCTCGAAGCTTTTTCGGTGTGAAATGGGGATAGTCCTCGCAAGGATAGGAAAGAGTATAATAGCAGCTTTTCAATAAGAAAGAATGAAGGGAAAGAAAGGATTACGAATGAGGGGAGCAGTTTAATTCTCCATCCTACCCCGCCGCCCTATTTCTGGTGCCGTTTCGACGAAATTAAATTAATTTACAAGGCAGCTCATCGCATGAGAGGAAGCACGTAAATTGGGCGGGCTGGCTTTTTCAGACTCCGATTTGTGGTGGTTGGGCTGAGAATCAATCAGACTCAGTCCAAGGCCGGCGGCTGGAGGGATGCCCCTGTTCGGCCTCTGACTGGTGGAAAGCCACAGGGGTAGCTTCTGGCCGGGCCAGTCAGAAGACAGGGTTGCCGTCCGGGGTCACTTGAGCTTGTGTCGACGGCACCTTTTTCGTTTGCATGTACGCGCATGTATTGGCGGATGTATAGCGGTGAAGATGTAAGATGTAAGGCACCATCCGCACCGTTATATTCTTCGCACTACACTGCTCAGTGCATTATAGCAGCAGTAAGTATGAGCGTGTAGAATGTGCAAAAGTGAAGTAATGTGTCAGAGGAAGCCCGAAACTGTCTGGAATCGGCTTGCCCGCTTTCCTTGCCTGTTCCGCAGTTTCAGTATACGTATCCCCTTCATTCTTTCAGCTAGCTGGGCCATGGATCCCGAGGCCAGAAAATTCCAACAGTCCCCAGTTCCAACAGTTAGTTCCTGCGGGGGCGGGAACAGACTAGCGAGAATTCCATTGTTCCTTGATCTGTTCCTTGATCGATTCCGTCCAGAACAGTCTTCCGTAGACGGACAGACGGCACGCCCCGTGTTGTTGGTAAGCCTGCTGTGTTGTGTTTGTCAGCCGCTATCCGGAAATGGAAATGCGTTGTCGCGAACAGCCAAATACGACACAGTCAACACATTTAACCTGAGACGGGGCAAGCCGGCCCCCTCGAGCTCGAAGCAGAGCATCCTGCCAGCGACTAGTAATCAGGAAATGATGATACCCGTCGGCTGTGACATTCCATCGCCCTGTTTGCAGTACATAAACCAGGAGCTCCGTAGTATGCAAGCCATGTCACTGTGAATACCAACTGTTAGCACCGATACATAACTATACTGTGATTGATGTAGCTAAGCAGATGCCAGGCGATGCGTTGTACAGACAAGGCTGGAGCTGTTACCTAACCTCCCTCGAGGATGCCCTGCCATGGGAAGAACATCCCAACCTCACCCACTCCACCCTCCAATGAGCACCCAAACGCCCTCCAAACGCACCAAATACGCCAACGACGAGGAGCGCAAAGCCGCCGCCCGTGAGCGACAGCGACTCTATGCTGCCCGGAAGCGCGCCGAAGCCAAAGAGGCCAAACTGCGCGAGTCCCAGTCCTCGATTGACGTGCTCGATGTCTCGCCGGTAGCCGTCGTCGCAGTTGCACCCGACGTCGCACCCGAGGCTTCTTCGCCTGCGAAGAAACGTGCCCCTCGAAAGTCTGCGGTTGAAGCGACGGTGACAGCGACGGCGACGGTCAATGCTACTGCCACGCCGAGAAAACGTGCCAGCCGTCGCAAGAATGACGAGAATGGAGAGGCTGTTGGAATTAATGGCGACAACGCAGTTCATGTTGTGTCCAAGTTCGAAGATACAACAGAGTCTCTGAAGCCTCAAGTCGTAGATATTGTAGAGGATATCGCGATCCCTTCAATAGTACATTCTTTCTCCGAGCCACTGGTTAGTATTCTTTTGTGTAGTATATTTAGTATATCTAGAATAGTCCTACGTATTAACATGTATGGAACCGTAGACCATCGACTCATTCATCCCACCATCTTTGCACCCCACCGACACCTTCCTTGTCCCACCGCAGCCCTCTCCAACCTCCCAACTCCACTTCTCCCTGCCAGTAACATCATATGCCATCCTCCACATCCCCGGAAACCCCGGTCTAATCTCCTATTACACCGACTACCTTACCATCCTCTCTGACCACCTATCCAACATCCCCGGCTGCGAATTCACCGTCTTCGGCGCCTCCCTAGGCGGCTTTAACACTTCCCCTTCCCCTAATAACACTCCAACTCCATTCGTCTCTCTAAAAGACCAAATCACCCGTCAAATAGAACTAATAACCCACCTCCTAACCACCCACCCAACTCTCAAAATAATAGTAACCGGCCACAGCCTCGGCGCTTACCTCCTCCTCTCCCTCCTCCACAACCTCTCAACCACCAATCCCGTCTTAAAATCCCGAATAATTGGAGGAATAGGATTATTCCCCGCCTTAACCCACTTAGCAAAATCAAGTTCAGGAAGAACGGTAACTCCGTTTGTGAACCTTCCAGGTGTTTTACCGTTTCTGGTGGTATTGGCTAAGGTGTTGGTTACGTTAATACCGGCGGTTGTTTTGAACTTTTTGATGAAGATTTTTATGCCGGCTCATGAGCAGAGTGCGAGGGATAGCACTTTGTCGTTTTTGAAGAGTCCTAACGGAGTGAGAGAAGCATTGTACCTTGGGAGAGATGAGTTAATGAATATTAAAGATGATGACTGGGATGTTGGTGTTTGGGGTGAGGAAAATGGTAATGGTAATACGGAGTTAATATTCTACTTTGGAGAAAAGGATCACTGGGTATTTGACGGTGAGAGGGAGAAGTTAATTGAACGACGGGGGAGAGGAGGGGTTAGGTGGGTTGATGAAGAGAAGGAAGAGGCTGTGGCGGACAACTGGAAGCCGAGGATGATAGTTTGTGAAGATGGGGTTAGGCATAGTTTTTGTGTTTGTGAGTATCTTACTCTATTACTTTACAGCTGATGAAGTTTGAAGGTATACTAACTAAATGTTATCAGCGACGGAGTATTCGGAATTGATGGCGGAGAAGACGGCGAGGTGGGTCGAGGAGATTGTGGAGAAGGATAGGAGTAGGTTTTAAATTGTTCACTTCGTGGAGGCTGGTTTACGAGACCAGTTTTAAGCGGGTTATGAGTACCCTGGTGGATTATATATTTACAGAGTACATCCAAGGACTATCGGATAATAATAGTAGACTTGGCCGCCCCGCGAACGCCCCCATTAAGTAATTTATCAGACTGAACTTGAGCAATCTCGTCACCAGGGTTTGCTAAGGAGGACTTAAGTACAAAACTTTCTGGTAATATAACGAGACTGGACTTCAGTAGACTGTTGCATTTTAATAACATTTCGTGTTGGTCATATCCCGCCGCCAAGACTGTATCCTGAACCCAGCATTCGCAATACATTGATAATAAGTACTAAATTAAAGTAGCTGCTTAAAGGCCAATTGTGAACATCAGCAGGCTCAGAATCCACTTTACTGAAAGTAGGCAAAGATAATATCAGCAGTACAAGGTAGCTACAATCCCATACACTCGAATTTTCGATTGAGCCATCCTACCTACTTTCGATTGCCTTTGGCGTAGTTTTCAAACTAATGCAAGTTGAGGCCTTTACAGAACTGTAATGACGATGTAATCCTTTGAAGGATTTAGGTTTAAGCTGTACAATTTCGGATCTTCCCGCCAGTACCACACTCGAGTACTCATCCATAATCACGCCCTTCTGGACGTCATCTTGCTTCATAGGTGCCTCAATTCGTGCCCCAGGGACCTTATTCTCGATCTTCTTGCATAAATACGGTATCTAGTGATTCTCAGTGCCTCCAATGATGTCCTTTATATGCCAGCCGAATTTCTAAGTACTACAGGGCAAGAATTGCAGATAGCTAGATATGCTGGTAGTTTATTTACAAACAGCCTCATAATTGGAAATATATCTGCACTATGCACCCAGTTTGACACATCGTTTATTAATCGTTATACATCTTAAACTGTGTGCCACACTGTTACAATAAATTATATTATAACTCTAAAATTCAGGCAACATTTGGGGCTGACACTTTCACGGTGTCGGTGGATCGAACCAACCCTGACGTCATGACTGGATAAGAACTAGTATATATATTATTTCTTGCAGAGGACTGATTAATCGGGTTCTCTTCCCTCTACTACGGACTGGTATTTCGATCTACCATTCTAACGAGACCGAGGACCCAAAAGAACGACATATCTTGGAAAGAATATTTTTGACTTAGCTGCGACCTCTTTGAGAGCGTGAACCTGAATAACTGTATTTGTCAAATAATTTGCATTTACCCAGAACAATGGAGGAAATAGACGACATCGAATGCTGCGGAACATGCGGATCGTCATTGGAAATCGCATCTGAGTGCAGGTGCGGTGAAGTATTTTGCAACAAGTGCTTTAACAACCACTTAATCCGTATGAAGCATTCAAAAAAGCCGCAAAATCATGGAAAGCTTGCGCCATCTCGGGCCGAGGTTTTGTGGGCGGCTGTTATGAAAGTACCCCCGAGCGCGAACCAAGACCTGCAGTTCAAACAAGACGAACACAGGAAATGGTTCGGGCTCTATGTTGAAGACACCGCACCAGCTACGAGAACATGTTCGATTATTGAAACAAACCGATTACGAGATTTGCTGGACAGGTCGCTAGGATATAGACCTGACAGTCCGAGGATACAGTACCCCAGCATCGCGTCGTTTGTTGGTGACACTGGCGCGGGCAAATCATTCCTCAGTTGAGTTCCCCTATATATACCAAACCGGTGTTTATCTAATTGCTACTCTGGTTCACCCGTATAGGCTGACTATGAGCATTGCTATACTTAAAAGTTCGGTCTTTACTCTTTCTCGGGGCGCACGATAACAAGATCGACCTGGATCAAGTTGAGGCCCCAGTGATAGGACGTGCGGTCTCTTCCGGGGACTGTGACTCCACTACGGGGGAAGTCAATTTGTACTCTGATCCGTGCATGCTGGGGACGGCTACACCTTCTCTCCTAGTTGATTGCGAGGGCATGTTTGGCACTGTTCCGGCTGCTATGAAGGTTCAAAATAGCTGGTTCGCTACTGAAGAACCTGGTCGAAAGAAATATCGACTTCGAGGACAAATGGGTCGGAAAGAGGCTACACAAGATCTCTACCCACGGCTTCTCTATACATTTAGTGATGTCGTCTGCTACGTAACGACGCTGAAGACCTGGGTGAAAGTACTACCACAGTTACTAGATTGGAGTACAACTGGGGCCCAGCACTCCACTAACCAGGCTGCGCTTCCGGCCTTGATTATAATTCTTAATCGCCCCGGTGAACCAGAAAAGCGATGGCTCCCACCGAATGCCCCAGACGCGCTCACAAACCACTTTTTCGGAGTTATGGAAAAATACAAAGCAAAGCTGTTGGAGCCAAACGCACCGTCAATTTGGGAAACGACAGCTTCGAAGGCTTCGGAGACTCTAGGAGCAGCTTTTGGCAAGGATGCAAAAAGGCAGAATGAACGTGCCCAGAAAGTCAGTTCAGAATTCCAATTACCCCTCAGGTGAAAGTTGTGCGCAGCCCGTAACCCGAATACACGCTAACATTTCATCTGATCGGGGATTTAAAAAGTACGAAATTGTTGAAAAGGGCACAGATGACAAGGACTCTGAATGCATCAGTGTCAAAGAGCTACTGCTACGTAGCTACAGTAATGTTCATGTTCACTACGTCCCGTGGAAGGGGGAACTGGTAACCCCTGATGTCGTATTTCAGCAAATAGAAGCTCTACGGGGACGCATTAGAGGAGATTCAAAGCGTGTGCAAGAACTACGAGCTAAATCGGGAACGCGATTTAATCACAGGCAATTCCTCTCAATAACCCATTATGGCTTTTCGCACTTCAGCCAGGGTCTCAAGGAACCGTTTGATTTTGGGGTCTGCCGTCAGCAGACGACAATCCCGGACTCGATCGAGGGATGGATATCGGGATACTTAGAAGTATGCTGGGGACATAATGTTCGGAATACAAAGAGAATAGGGAACGATTACACAACAACGGGATTCACAAAGCAAAGGTTCGATCGTGTAACTGCCTTCATCGCTTCTTCGATTTTGAAGGATAAGTGTCGAGCTGGTAACCAGGGTGAGAGATATAACTTCCATGCAGTGCTGCAATCTATACAGTGTCTAGTTCCTGATGAGACTCTTTGTGCCAGCATACCAAGAATCTAAGCTAACCATTGCTGAATTCAGCCTTTATCGACTCACGTCTGCACGTCTTCCACGAAGGAATTCGAAACCCTTGTGTAACTGGCATCCTCAATTTCCTCGATGATCACATCTTGTGCAGCTACGTCGATGAGTGCAGCGAAGCGAAATGTTGTAATACGAAAAACGGGCATGCTAAAGGCCACCAAACAGGTTCGGGTGGCTTCTTGCATCAAGGTGAATTCTTGATATCGATAGGGGAGACGTATTCCGACGAATCAAAGTTCATAACGGGGATCGAGCGCAAGCTAGACAGCTTCGTAGCTGAAGCGAAAAAAGACGTAGACCCTAGTCTGACGTTACATGAAAGACACAAGACGAATATTAGGGCGTTAAGGACTTGTGGAGCCTATCCGGGCGCGGACGATAACTGTTGCGAGCTGGAGCAAACAATTGCCGCCGTCAATGACCTCCATGAGCCCCACTTTATCGAGGCCGCGTCAACACTACTACAATGCCACTCCCCAGAAATTGGGCCAGACCCGTTTAGTATTGCTAAATTTTGCTATGGTTGTTTATTCAGGCAGCCCGAGTACCGTCTCCCTTGTGGGCATCTGATCTGCGGTGCCTGCTTAAAAGAAAATCGGAATTTTGATACAAGGAACGAGTCTACGATAGCAATTCTCGAAGAATGCGTCATTTGCGGATCCCACTCCCTTCAAGAAGGATGGCCATTTGTCGTTCCAATAAGGCCGCACCTGACGAATCCACGAGTTCTGTCCCTGGACGGAGGTGGAGTCCGAGGGATCGTTCAATTGGTGATTCTAGAACGACTAGAACACTGGTTGGTCTCGGATTACCCATCGGCCGATTTTTTGATCTAATAGTCGGTACCTCTGGAGGTAGGCTACTTATTGCCTGCGCGAATTAAAGAGCTAAACAAGCTATGGGAATCTTTGACACTAGTATAATTAATTAGCTAATCGATAATCTGGCAGGTGGTATTATAGCACTAGGTATCGGCTCTCAGGGCCTTCCAGCAAGTACTTTTAGGAGAAAATTCAAAGAAATTTGCAGCAGTGGATTTGTACCCAAAGCAGGTACACGGGTTTTGGGGTTCCAGTGGGTCTCTAGGTTTATACGCGGGTCAATTTATTTCTGTGGGCCGTTTAAGAACGGTTTGAGAAGCCAATTCGGAACAGGGGACAAAAATTGCACAACCACGATGTTTGGAATGATAAACCACTGCCGCGTGGCTGTGACGACTACTGTTGGACAAGAGACCCGTCTAATCGCGAATTACAATCCGGGAGACGATGACAGATATATTGACTCGATGATGACACTCTGGACTGCGTAAGTGTGCATGTGGAAAATCCACTTTCGAAATTTCCTGTCATCCCCTCTGAGGGAATCCAAAACTCCTGAATATTACTATATAAACATCATTTCTATACGTATGTAAGGGCTAACTAGCGGCTGGCTAATGCCTATATCATTTTCAAGAGCGCGCTGTACGTCCGCTGCACCGATGTATTTCGACCCGGAGTCACACGCAGGAAACACATGCCGGGACGGCGGACTCACAGCCAATAACCCGGCCTTCCATGCCTTTGAAGAATCGCGGCGTCTATGGGGAGACAAGACGAGATACGATCTATTCCTTTCTATCGGTCCGGGGAAAGCACCTCACCCACAGAATGATAATCCCAGGACAGCGGGGACAGTCCCATGGTGGCTCTTTGGTATATTTACAAGTTTCTTGAGGAAGATGAATGGAGAGGCTGCCTGGAGGAAATTCTATGGATCTCGAGACAAAGTCTTACAAGCGCGGCTTAATCGTGTGAATGTCGATATACGTGATACACCGGGTGACAAAGAACCGGCCTTCGACGACGTTGGATTAATGGAAAAAATGGAAGATGCAGCGAAAGCTTACGGTGAACGCTACGTGCTAACGGCAGACAGCCCGTACGAGCCAATATTAGGTCCCTGCACGAAAAGTCTACTAGAGATACAAGCGGATATACTGAGAGCTGGTCAATATTTCTTTCAGTTGGAGTCAATAAACCCCAATAGTGGGAAACCAATCATCACAGGAAGATTAAAATGTCTATTGGGTCCTCGCGACTGGTCCGAACGATTGGCTTTAAAGTCACTAGTAGCCAAAACGAAATTTTTTCGAATAAACAAACGCACAGCAGTAGAGATAGGGGCCCCATTCGACCAGTTTGATGCATTTGATATCCCCATCCGTTTCGAGCATGAAAATCGGGAGTTGCCTATACGCATTGACGTGAGTTTTGGGGAGCCACACCTGATCGCCATAAGTGGATTTCCAATGGATTTCAAGGTAGTATTCCATCTCGTTAACATTGGGGATGACATGGGTGGCTAACTGTGTCTAAAGGTCTTAGAGGAATACCACAAGAAGGTCATTATAGAACCAAGCCCGCACTTCTCGGAGGGACGCCAGCCTGGTAGTGCGAAGGGAGGGACCTCTGATGTGAAAATAAAGGCTGTCAATCTAGAAAGGGCTGCTGATGCTGAAGGGGAGTGAAATGTTGGTATTACAAACCAGTTAAGTGCTTTAATTTGCAAAGAAACAGTTCGTATTCTGAGACTGACCTCCCTTTTAACCCAAACCCTAAAGACTGGTCGAGATTAGAAGAGACTTGTATAGGTCAAAGGAGTATATTCGGATAAAACATAATGTGTCGCGCCGGCCATGTCGTCTCTTACTGAGGAGAATGAAAAGTTGTGATTATGGTTAGTATTGCGCGAGTTATGCTGGAAACCATGGCTGGTGATGTACAATCGACTAAATGACAATTGCAAGCCGCTTTGGGATTTAACCTGTTTTGTGACCTTAGCGCTCAAGCGGACAGCGTTAGTGTTAATATTTGTTTTCTTTATCGATTTATCACGCCAAAGTAGTTCGACCAATCTAAGGCTAGTGAGGTTCGTACCCAATAGTTACTGAGAACTAAGAGGAATGGTATTCCAAGCCGGACTAGCCTGTTTTCCAATAACTCCATCCCTATGAAGGTATAAGTATCAGATTATTCAGTAGGCGCTACAGATGCACCTCGAGGGCTCATGCGATACAGGATATCAGACTGGTCATTATCCAAACGGGGTTTTAATCACAGGCCAGTAGCAAAAATACCCTGCAGCCGGCAGTGGTAGCCCTAAGACTCTTATAAACGATTGTCTTGCTTGTAAAAACAATAATTCTGTAGTTTTAACCCTACACTTTAAATGGTTTCGTCGAATTCTTTGTGCACCTATGAAAAGTCTGGTCTCGAGTGACAATCGCTTCCAGTCACGAGATCCCGAGATGATAAAATCTAGTGCTTTCTACCCAGCCGATGGCCGATGGGGTACTAATGAAAGGGAAGATTTTGCTAAGAAAATCCGAATGTTGCAAACCTGGGTACATGATTTTGATTGTAAAGGATTGAACTGGTCTCGTTCCGAACCCTCCTTTCTCAATGCAGATCCAGCCGATATTCGAACAGTTAGCGCTGATTTCGCTATGCATGTTACTGAATATTATCGAGAGCTTCGTTGCATTCATCGTCCGCATCCTGATTCTTCTCCCTTGGAATCCAGGTGTAGGTAACTTCCCCGATGGCCGATATCTTATCATCGAGATCAAGGGCGAGTTGAAAGAGGTCCTTATTTGCGACGGGCAGCCCTGCCGCGGTGTACCAACCGTTATTGACCCATTTGTAGATCCAAGTCGTCATACTGTCGATAGCATGTTGGGAATCCGAGCTAATCCTGACCTTAATGTAGGGCTCGTTGGAGAGCTCCGAGTACCTCTCCAGTGCCCACTCGAGTGCCAGGACGATGGCTGAGATTTCTGCCCTTTGGTTTGTAGGAACCGGATTGTTCTGCGGCAAGTAGTTCGTTTTGGAGGAGTACGAGCCGCTGCGGTTGTATAGGCAGGCGGCGGCGGCGGCGATAGAGCCCCGTCGACCGTTTCCCCGACAGGCGCCATCCACCTTGAATTTCATTATGTACACCATGTTGAGACGAAGGTATTTAGGCTGGTTAAGTCGCGCTGGCCGTAATGATCGATTCGGGAGGATAATGTGAAAGCGAGGCTCGGAATTTGAGGATTGCGCGATCTTGAATATCCAAGCTTTGGTTAATCATATCGATGCTATTGTATGAACACAGGACTAGGATCGTTATTCTAATGGAGACTTGAGTTGTCGCATGTTGCGGGACTAAAAGGAACTCGTCACAGCGACGAGGGATTCACTGCAGGGTGTACAGGGCGAAGTATCGACCGATATATTTGTCGTACATCCTAACCAGTTCTAGAAAATTCTAATATTGGAAGCTAGCGAAATTTAAAAATGGTATGAGATCGTTAAGAATTTTCCTTCCTGGCTTGAACGTTAAACTTTAGATAGTTTTCGTCCCAATAAGCTAGTTAGTTGTCGTTGTTCTAGCTGAGCTCGAGGCCATAGCGTAGCTACTTAGTACTAACTATAGTGTGCTAACCGGATAAGTGGCTGTTTCGTCTGTTGGTTGCGGCACTATAATTGACGTAAATATTAAATTAACATAAAATTATCTCGACGGGTACTGGGAATAGTGAGGGTATTTGTGTTTGGGCCGTGGTATATTGCACAGTACTTCAAAATTGAATGCATTCGGCTAATTAAGCTTGGTAAAGATGTGAAGCGCTAAGTACCGGGGTTAGTATCTATCATCGAGCTTATCATATCATTATATTATATTAATGAAGAAGTTCAGTCATATCATCGAGGACAATAACACGTTAACGTATACCGTCGTGATACTAATAGTCGGACAGACGTCAGACACGCGAGCTACCTTGCCTCTTAAAATCGGTGTCGGAAAGATCCGATGCCACTCTGATTGCCATGACAGAAATTTTAGAAGTTATGTTCGACACTAGTATACTAGTAGCAATGATTAGTAAACTGAATCACGTCGTAAGCCACGTAAGAGCCAACTTATGAGACTATAGCTCTATAGTACTATAGTACATTGTTGCATTTAAAAGTCTTGTGGGAATGTTGGCATATTGGCAGGCCTCCAACCGGCCACTGCGTAGATCTGATATTTCAGGGGGGAGAAGTACGTATACTTGGAATACTTGCCTAAGTTAGCTTAAGTACTAATAGGATTAGAGACATACAGTGGCGGCGTTCGCTCAATAAACTGAATTTCGGCCCCGTTCATGCTAACTTGTCAACTTGTAAATTTATAACAGATATATCTGAACCTGGTCTCGTACCCAGACGTCACAAAGGGAAGTTATCTGAACCTGCTATCTTGAAATAATCGAACGAGTGTAGGAGGCGCTTAAGATCTTATTTGCGTCGAGGTATGTATGCTAGATTTCATCGAACCCGGGATTAATCGTTATTTTCCACAATGTCTGTAGCTGCAGTCTGCTCATGAAAGCGAATTTTCTGCCAAGTGAACACCGGAGCCGTGTAGGTTCCATCACTCTTGTGGGTAATGGTTGCAATATCGCCATCTGCGGTAGTAGAGTCGATTTCGGAGATAGCCTCGAAAATTGTTTTTTCAACTACAACTCCGGACTCAAGGGTGCCATTGCTCACCTAGAATTTGGCGGTTGGAGCGATGACATATTGCAGATTCGGAACAGCTCTCCAGCCGACCACCCCTACAATCTCACCATATTGGTCATATTTCCCAAGACCACACCAGATATTCTCTAAAAAAAAGTCAGCAACCGCAGCCAGACCCAACTCGGTATTTGGGGTATAGTATTGATGATGGACTTACCGTTTGTATCGCCATCGAAATGGCCTGTAGTAATAGCAAAAGCGCCAGGCTTTGATATGGTTCCTGGTGGGCCCTTGAAGCCAACGCCATTATTGAGGAACACCATATTTGCATCAGTACCAGGAGTTGTATCGGTGCCGAGAGCTACCTCCATGTGGTCAATGGTGTCTATTTGAGCTTTAAGCTCTAGCTCTTTCCTGTTCGTTGTGGTGCCACAGACAGCAAAGATCTGATCACTAAGCATAAACTTCACTTGTCCATTTGGGGAGAAGACGCCCGGGCTTCGTTGCCAAACGGTTGAGTGCACCGTGGGGTCATCTTTAGCTTGGTATGGGTGCTCATGAAAGACAAGATAGTTCTGGACAACTCCTGATTGGTTTCTGATGACAATGGAATATTGACGACGAGGTTTGACTGTGCCTTCTAATTGACCGGCCATCTTGTCATGTCAATAAGGGAGAGAGCGCTATGTGATATGGAAATGTGGAGAATATTTTATATAAGATACACTATCTTTTGATGTAATTTTCGAAATTGTAACCGTGTGTACATGTGTCGACAAGACAATTTACATTAAGATATTATTGAGCCCGGAGGGCCTGGCCTGTTTATATAGTATGGTCTCTTCAAACGACATTAACATCGGAGTATTTAGAGGTACTCTGGATGTCACTTTGCTGTATATTGTCGTTTTCTATCCAACCATTTGCTACGGGCTTTGCTCGTCTGATCACGCGTGCATAGCTTTGAAGCCATGCATCTACTGCCTGTACGCGCACAGTCGTACCCATGGGCCACAAGACCCTAATTTAGACTTCAAGAAAATATTCCGGCTCTATCCTATCTGGCAATTGAACTAAGCGAATGAGGCTGCGATCATAATATATGGGTATGGCGTACGTTTGTACCAAACCTTGCTAAGTACAAAATCTGTTCCTACGCATTGCGGAGTAGCTAGCACCTAAGCTAGTTAGGGACGCGCTTCGGAATAGCTGAGAGAAAAATGTAGAAATACCTATGAAGACTGAAACTAGAGCGCGGGGCAGCGATATAGTCGGATTAGGCTCTGCGGTATATACTGCTAGCCTGTTAGAGTTTACGCAGCGCGGCTGGGCATATTTAATTAAACTTGAACACTTAAAATCTAGGTTGAATCTATCGATCCCCCCAGTTTTTGCTTCGCATGTTTGTAATGAAACCCGTTGGGTATATATCCCGCACATGCTATGCTTTATACTATATTGAGGAATTAATTCTGGGATAATTGTATGAACCTTGGTCACTTGATGAAAGTCGGTCTGTGATTAGACTACTTGGACCCGGTTCCTCCTATTGATCAGAACTTTAAAAACCGATACGCCATACGCTCCCACCACGTACCTAGTTTGCCCAACATATAATAACAAAAAGCATAATTCCATACCCAAACACCCCCGAATATAATAGGTAAAAATACTCAAATATTGAAACTATATCTGGGAAGAACCTAACCTTTCAAGCTTGGTAGTTTACGAAACCAAACATGGACAACTATAGGCCCTTCTTCCGCGAATTCCGCAACATCGACCTCCTAGACCCGGCCAGGAGACCTGATCGAATATATCGCCACCGAGACAACCAGATAAAAGAACGCCATAACCATCATAAACAAACCAGTCCAGCCTTTCCCAATCTTCTGTCCAAAGCTGAACGCACTGGCCAATATCGGCCCCGAAATGAAATCGCCTGTCGTCTCTGCCACCGACATGGCATTATACAATATGGCAATATGCCGCGGTTCCACGACTGATGCTGCAAGACTGTGTATTAAAGCGGATAACCCGTAACCGTGTGCAAATATTGTTAGACCTAGGTCATAGGGTATTAGCGTAGGCTACAAGGGGGGCGAAGGGATAAAGGGTTCATTACCGGAAACTAGGAAGAAGAGGTTCGGAGCAATAGCCATCAAAGCCGACCCAATGCATAAAACGCTCGCGCTGAACCGGGTGAGCCAAAGGTCCTTAGCTTCGGTCGCCATGTTGAACTTGGTCCTGAATATGTGGCTGGCCCCTGGAAGGAGGACCAGCGATAATATTAAATTCAGAGTCGCTCGATAGGATGTCAATAAACTGGCCTTTAGGTAATTGCCACCTGTGTCAGTAAATGTTTCACGTGCTATACATGTATACAGGGGCACAGTTGCAATAGGAAAAACTCACATCTGAAATATCCCAGTCGAACTTCTTAGAGACATACTGTATGAAATACGGCGTCGAACTCCGGTCCATGTTCGTCATAGTAGAAGCGATCATTAGAGCTAGGGTTTCCCTTGATACGGATAACAGGCCAAGGACGCTCTTTGAGGAATTCAAGGCCGCCTTAGCTCCAGATAAAAATCCGGAAGGCTCTTCTTCAGAAACATATTCTCTTTCTGTCTCAATATTTTCGTCCTCGGTTTCTTGTAAATGCACTGTTTCGGGAAGTATGGTGATTGTGACAAGGCTCCCTATTGCGACAGTCACGAGGCCGATATTCACGGGTATCCAAGGGTCTTTTCGCATCAGGACAGCTGCAAGGGGGACAACTAACATTTCGGCTATTAAGACCGCTGCATTCATGAATAGAAATATAGAAGCCCTGTCAGTGGGGTTGTCAGCTGTTAGCTCCAACGTGAAAAAACTAGATGTGGCCCAGGGAACGCACCTATGCTCAGGCGGAGTGAGGTCGGTCATTATTGTGTATATCAACGACCCCACAACGAGATTCCCACCACCAATCAGATGACAGAACGCAGATAACCAGCTAAGTCGTAGGGGGAAGATTTCCGGCCACCAGCCTAAAAACATAAAACAATTGTTAGTCTTTGATTTGGCTACTCATCACGACTATTACTAGCATACGCTTTGGATTTCGAGTTTTACATACATACGACTTGGATCCACACCCTCGCTAGTGTTAACCCAATCATCGCGAGGGCCATAATTGCCTTCCTCCCATACTTGTTCGCCAAAAACCCAAACGGAACGGCAACGAGAATGCTAGCGAGGCATTCAAAAAGCTGTTGCCATCCCCTTACAGTGGCGAGTTCGCTCTGGACGGGCTCGCTTTTGCAACGTCGGTCGTCGGCCCAGGATTCCGAGTGGTCTGTGAAAGCCGACGTCGTACGATTTATGGTGTTGGTGTCACCATAGTAGTTTTTACAGATGATTGACTCCATAATAACCGTCATTGGTGCTATTTGGAGAAAGTTGCTTCCCTCGGTTATCAGCAGGAATGCGAAGAGCGTTATGATATGTTTTCGATATGGGTTGTCGTTTTTAGGGGTGATATCGGCCCCTCTGTGCGCCGGCAATAAAGCCTCGTTCTCGCCGGGAACTTCATTTTGATGTTGGTCGGCCGAGTAAACCATCTGCAGCGTTATGTCGGCGGAAGGATAACTGTCTGGTTCTCGAGGTTCTATTCGGTATTTAAAGACTGGAAAGGGTGCATCTGCAAAACCAGGTGCACGTGCGTTTGCAATCTTTGGATCTGAGGTGACATTGCATTGCTCCCGTTCGAGTCACTGCAGCCCGGTGCACGCCATAACGCCTGCAAGGCTGTTGATTGCAGGGTCATGACAGGCTTGGCTTACCATCAAACGGTCCACCGGCTCATTTCGTTGGGGTGAAGATTTCGGGGCCGTTACCAGACCAGGACTGGTCAGAACTCACCGAAAACAGCCGGCGTCATGTCAGATCAAATTTGCAAAGATGCCGTCTTGGTTATCTACCTGAGTTCTGCTGAACTTGCTGGGAACGAGACCAGGTGATTTCATTTTATTTTATTTCTGTCAAAAATTTTGGGCCCCGACTCTACTACTAAATTCTAATTTTCTAGCTATATACTTGGGCAGGTATTTCATTCGCTTGGTTCTGCCATAAACTGCACTGGCTGTTTCATCGTTCGTTCGAAGCGAAAACTGGTTCGATCCACCCCAGCCTTGGTAGTTGTATGTTCACTACCTACTAGTCGCCAATTACGAGGCTCCCCAAAAGACTTGATATTAGAAGCAGCATCCGCTTTCGCAACGGTAAAAAATGTGATCGAATGGTTTGCCAGCTGGAAACATCTTGCGAGGACGAAGTCCAGTTCTTCAACGGATAGCGATTGAATGCCGGAGAGCAACAAAATGTGGTCTACTCTTTGATTGTAATGAGCGAGGAATGGGACCAATTCTTCATGAATGAGCTCGCTATACCGTCCGCTCTGTCGACAATGTTCAATTGTTTTCTCCGAGCCGTTAACCCCAATATACCAAACATCCTCTAGCTCCTGGGATATCACGGCATTCCTACATTCGAGATCTAGGATCCTGCCGCTGTAGGGAAACGACGCGATGTCCTTCGGGATGTCAGAAATATCCAACAGATCTTGTTCACTATCGTTCGGCGACCGCTTTCTGATTTTCTGTTCGGGGTGGTCGAGGTAATAATTAGTGATGAATGTATTGAGTACAGCCCGGTGGCCTCCAGGAAAATCGTGTTGAACGTCCAAGTCCTCATATCTCGACCCGGTCGGGAAGAACCAAACAGGCATAGGGTCAACCTCGATAATAAATGGTTTATTGTCGCTGCGTCTGACTCGAAAATCGACTTCGCACCCCATATAGCTTTTTTGCGCTCCGGTCTCCTCAAAAGCTTTCACTGCCACTGCTTGGAGTTCCTGGTACAGGGCGGGGTCTTTTTCCTCGTTGAGCAGGCCATATCCGGAGTCTTCATGGTATTTGACCTCAAATGTTAGGAATTGCTCGGCCCCTTCCTGCTTTTTACCGTATTTGACGACAAGTGGAGTGAGCGCTACAGGAATATAGCCCATAGCGAGGACGACAACTGAAAACTCGTCGCCATCAATAAATTCCTGAATAACTATATCATTGGCATCCTTTCCAGCCTCCTCTAGAGCTTTCACAAATGCCTCTGGATTCTTTTCTTGCAGCGCCTCCGCTCGTCGAAGTCGCTGAGCTTGCATTCTAGGATTCAACCTCTTGATTGTAGCTTCGAGTTCTGCCTCGTTCCGAACAAGTGAATGTTCATCGATCAGCTTGCTTGCATAATCAGCAGCCGGTTTTACGAACAGAGGAAAATTGTCGGTGCCCGGAATAGGCAGATTCCCCAGTCGTTTTGAATCAGCGAAGAAGTCGAACTTGTCGCGTGCCCGCTCGAAACTTCGGACACCAGCAGACGGTAGATTCAAGGACTCAAAGTACTTGATAGCTTCAAATCCAGCAATAGCATCGTCTTTCGTACCCCACATGAAAACAAGATAAAAATCATATCCTTCCGCGATCGCTTCGTCGATTTGGGCCTTTGCGGTAGCCTTGACAATGTATTTGTTTTCGAAAGTGTGTTGGTCGGTGAAGAGGCCAGGGTCCTGCCAGACGTCTTCGGGATCTTCGTCGCCGGCTTCGATGCCCTCATCAGAGGAGTGGAGGCAGCAGATTTTCATGATATGGTTTTTGTTACGTTTTTTCCGCCAGGGTATGTATTAATCTCGGAGACGGTAAGCCATGGCGCTACGGGAACGGTTAAATAGATCTTGAGATCTAGATCGATAGCCGACCGCTACGGACCGTGACGTGTCTGAGGTGACTGCTCGTGACATTATGATGTCAGGCGGGGCAGCATGGGCCAGTTCCAAAACGGAACTCTGAACCAATCAAACCATTTTGAGAGTTACCACCTAGCGCGTACTTTTCTTCTAGAATTCGAATTGCTCTAAGCTGCTGATCGGGTCGGGGCCTTCCAAATTCCAAGATACGATAGACCGTGCAAGTACCAGTACTAGCGGATGCTTTATCGTAGTTGTATTCCACAACAGGCAACGTAAGTACCTGTTAACGTATACACTACGTATATGGTACGGCTACAAGGTGTAGTTACAAGACCATAAGGCACCACATACTTGATCATGAGTAACTACCTAGCTTTGCAAAACTGAACAAAGAATCAACCACCACTGGAATTACAGAATTTCAATTAGGTTAACGTGGTCAACTAAACCTTCCAGCCGGGTTTCCCTGCATTCACCCTAAAGTTCGCGATCCGGATGTCGCCTTGGAGGTTATCAATAAAAGGCCGCATGCTGCTATCTGGAAAAATCAACTCGGCTGCTTCCTGGATGTACTCTGTTGCTATTTCGAGATCACGAAGAGATTCCAAGTGCGTATAACGCCAGAAGTGGTCCCCTGCAAGCCTCCCTAGGAAGGCACCGTATGGCTTACCGAGCATTTTCAGTTCAGGAAAGGATGTCAAGTCATTTTTCGAAGCAATATCCACTAATTCCTCGGATATCTGAATGCAACTGTCCATGTCTTCATTATTGTTGAGGAGATCGTGTCGGTGTTTGTATAACGAGCGAAGGCTCTCCCTAGCACGAATCTGCATCTCGAGTTCCCGCATCCGCCGGAAATCCATCTTCCTCGCACATTCAATGCCGGATATTGCGCTGTTCACTGCCTCGATGTCCTTGAATTCCGACAATCGGAACTTTTCCCGCCACATATCGGCGACTACAAAGATCCACCCGCCGCGAGGTATTTCTGTGTTCGGTATTCCGGATCCATCATGGTATGGTTTAACTTCCACGGGGGATATCTCAATCATTTGTTGCGATAAAACCAAGGCTGCGTTTAGGTCATCGACGGCTCCGGTTATGTTGTATCTGTCTTTCAAAGATTGCGCTAACGAGGATAGCCAATCCTTGATATTCTCGTCGTCGAGTGTCGCGGAAATAGCCTCCTCCAGGAGACTGATCTTTTTCTCAAGGTCCTCGAATAAACCTAGGATTTCGTATCGACAGCCGTGATGTGAGGCTAGGTCCTTCACCCAAAGGGGTCTCCTCAGGTCATCAGTTGGAAGCATTTCTAATGCTATCTGCAACCATGCTATCGATATATCAGAGTCGTCCATCTGCTCCGTAAACAAAAATCTTGCATTATAACATCTTCCAAGGCCCATTATTTTCTCGGCACCTTGAACTGAGAGATCTCCCGCATCGTCGATCTCCTTCTCCGTGAATTCAATTGATTTGTCAAACGGCGTCATATTCAACAGTTCTTGCAGATAATCCCAGACTATTTCTCTGAAGGAGTCCAAAACGCCTTTATAGCCGGGGCGACCTCGGGAGCCCCACTCTGGGTCAGGGCACGAAAGCTTCGCTTTCAATTTTCCGTCTGTGTCCTGTTCTATTCCTTTACTTTCCGCCCGCGATCTAATTCTGTCTACTTCCAATTGAAACCCTTTGAGCTGATAATTCCGGTGCCGAAAATACTGCTCTTTCCTCGCGAGGACGACATAAACTACAGCGAGCAACTGGTTATTATCAGCCATCTCAATGCTTTGTTCTCCAAACAAGACTTTTGTCTCCCGTACGAGACAATCAATAATATTTTCTGCCATCATTAAACTTTGGATGCTTTCGTCGAGGATGTAGTGGACCGCGAGGCATTGCATTGCCCTTAGTGTTCTTGTATCCTGGATTCCGTAGACCTGTTGCTTTAAATCTACCAACTTCTTGAGGATCGGAATCACCTTCTCGATATTTCTACCTCTGTTATACCCTTCAATAAGATCTTCCATCAATACGAAGATTCTTACTGTGTCGGGGTGTTTAGCACCCAGAACTCTGATGCGGGCGTCGAGGACTTCGAAAATTAACGATTCAGCTTGTTCCAAGAGCATTACTCTGATATAGAGGCCAGCAAGCTTCTCCATAGTACCCAACGTTTTCGGATTTTCCCTTCCGTAAACCCCCCTCTCCAAATAGATTAGGAGTAGTGCCCGCTTCTCAGCCTCCCACAGGTCTCCGCGCTCAAGGAAGTAGAGGAATAAAATATTCACATCCTGGATTACCAACTCATGGTCAGGTCCCAGTATTCCTGCCTTTTTGGCAAGGTTGGATGATAAGAGCATGATATCGTCATTGGGCGATGTAACCGATCCATATGAAGATCGTGGCAACCTCCTGAAACGGCGAGCCTCGTCAGGAAGCTCCGGTTTAAAGGGCATCGTTATAGTAGAAACTCCGATGGTGCTGTCGTTCTCCCATCCCAGTTTAACCCGTAGCGCATTGACATTGTCTTCCACCTCTTTTTTCGCTGCTATCGAGGACAAATCAGGATGGCGTAGCACGTGGATCTCCTGGACCTCGATCTCAAGCTCTTTATGTATCCAGGCCGAAGTTGCTGCCGAGAAAAGTTCATGCTCATAGTAACCATGAGGTTGAATGTTGAATTTCTCCTGATCTCTGATTAATTTCTTCGAGTCGGTGAAAACAATCTTCGTATTGTTGAAAGAGTAGAACGAACTAGTGTCGGATTCGAGCATCTCTACTAGCATCTCGAGAACCTCGGGGGGCCGATCCGCTTTTTCGAGCCAAAATTGGCATTTCTCTTGGTCGGCAGCGACTCCGAAACCTTGCTGATAGCAAAGAGCCAAATCGTACGCGGCTCTTTCCCTGGTATCTTTGTCAGGAGATCCTGTCCGTGCCTTCAGACAGCGGATAATGGCTTCTTTGGTCTCAGCCTGGCAGAATCTAAACCTTGCCAGCATCGCAATTAACTGATTTTTTTAGCGCTCGGCCTCTAGATCTAGGGATTATTCTAAATCTGCTACTGTCAAACTTACATTGAATGTCGCTTTAGATCTGAGTAAAGCAAAATTCCCGTACTCTTCTATCAAAGGAAGCGACGTCCTACATGCATGATATATCGTGTTAGCTAACTTAACCCGACTATGACATACGGCGACAATTGAAGTCGGACGCTTACCCCGGGAAGTCGAACGCGTCGGGAAGGGTGTTTATTTCCATCGTCCTCAGACTCGAGTCCTGGCAAAGACAACTTGCGAGGAAGAATTCAAGTTCGAAAAGCCCCCTATGACTGTGGCCCTCTTGCGTAGATAGCAGGACTGCTCTTAGGTCCCCCTCTATTAGTTTATTTAGATCTGGCTTTCGTTTTATTTTATCGATTAGTAACAGCTCTGAGATTCGTGGCTCGTGGCTAAATTCAGAAGATGCTATATGTTTCAGCTCGTCGTAAAACAAAAGCCAGTAACATAGCAGCCCATAGGAGAAGAGATCAGCTGCTTTCGCCTGTTCGAAGCTAACGGGCGGGTTTTTCTCGATTTCTGGAGCAGTCCATGGCCATGAATGGGGTAGAGTAATCCGGATGTCCTCATCTTTAGCGAAAATGGTTGAGAACCCGAAGTCGGTTACTTTGGCAGAGAATTCATCATTGTAATTTTTAAAGATGAGGATGTTTTGTGGCTTCAAATCACCGTGAATCGCATCTAACCAAGAATCAGCTGCCTTGTTTTCCACCATTAACGAGGTTTTCTGCTTACGGCAAGCGTGAATGAGGTTAACTGCATTCCCGATTTCATAACACAGCCTTACTTTCTGCCGAAATTCCATCTTCTTCCCTTCATCAGTTCCTATGAAGTGTTTTAGATCCCCATACTCTGTCTTCTTAAAAACCAATACTGGCCAAACTTCATCGTAGACTGTATCCCACGCAATACCCTTTAAACTGTTGATGTTCGGGTGCTGTTGCACCACTGGGTGGCCGAGGATATATACTTCCGATAGGAGTGCCTGAAAGATTTTATTCCGATCCGCCTCGTACCTAGAGCCTTCACGCTGGAAACGTTTGAATGCTAAGCATAATTTGTGGCCCAGTGATGTTTCAGCGGTTACTCCTTCAGATATTTTAGCTGTCCCACCCATTCCAATATCTGATCCATCATCCCATCGGAAAGGAACCATATCAACGCCTCTATGCTGGGCGATAGCCAGGAAATCAATTAAATCGTATTGTTCTGAGGTAGGGTTCGTAGCCAGTGAGGCGCTACATGTGAGCACCCCATTATTATAGTATGACGTTAAACCGTCGGTATACTCGTTTTCTGAATAATCAATTTTCTCGAATTCGTCGGATCTCGTTTCGAGGTCGTAGAAACTCGAGTTCGGACTTAGGTCTGCTCGTTGTTTCCCTTTCTCTCTAGAAGGTATTTCCTTCACCTCCATGTGCACGAGTTCCGCATCCGTGAGGATATCAATCGATTCGGAAGCCTGGGTATCGTCATTTACCACATCGCCCTGAGCTTTATTGATGGAACGGGAACCGATGGCACTTTGTAACTTGGCCGAGCTTGAATATGTGGTTTGTGTAAGAGGCACTAGTCCGTCATCAAATGGCTTTGGTCTGGTGTACGGTGGTTCTTCAGAACCATATTTGTATTGGGTAGTAAGAAAAACTCGATTGGTCGTGTATAGAAACATGTTGATAAGAGAAATTCCAGTTATTCGATAATATACGAATTGACTAGATTTGACAGTGCAATTGTAAGAGAATTAAAGCTCCAAAGGCATAACTTTAATCTCATACGATCATGAAGGAAAAAACTAGAGTATATAAGCAACAACTACATCTTGTCTACCTGTTACCCTCACACAACCCGGCCAAATCTCGGACAGCTATTCATGCATAGTGTGGTATTTTGACTGGAGGACGGCTGCATGATCATTGATCTCGTTATCCGTGCCACTCGCCGGCGCTAGTGTACATCGTAGAGATGATATTCAAGCAGACGAAGCACGAATCCTGCAGGCCGATAGGCGTAACTAAACAATGAAACACAGCCCGATACGCCGAGGCTAATCCTGCTGATTTCATGCTTTCAACGAGATCTTGGCGTCTCGGCGCAGCTGAATATTCTTGGTTGCGTTTTCAAAGTTCTGCAGAAGGGCGTCAAGCTTCAAGGCTGGCGGAAAGGTTGATTTCTTCCTTTCAGTTTACCACTGTCAAAAAGCTAAAAGTAGCTACTTATTATACATTTCAGGATTAATAATATATGACCCTTTGCCTTAGCCTCGAATCCAGATGCTTTTACCTGTTCGTACTGGAATTCTATACGCACAAACTTCTGGGTACTTTTCGATTGCAACAGGAAATCGTTCCTTAAAATCCAACAACAAAGTGCGTTGTACACGGGTCCGTAATTGTGGATAAGTGGTTAAAATCCGAACCGAAGACCGATTGAATTCAGATACGTAGATGTATGGACAAATGAACTTAAGTGGGACTTGAATAGTTAAAGACCGTATATTAACAGCAAGCTTTGTATCAGAGGATTTCCCCAAATCACCTCCCTGCTTTTAACCCATATGCGTTCCCGAAGCTAACACACGGAAGGTCCAGCCGAGCTCCAACGATGGCGCTCTCGGCTTCGGATAGGGTTATTCGATCCCAGACTACTTGCATGATAGCCAGATCGCAAATAATCTAGTCCGACGTGCGGTACCGCTGCCATGGCCTTTCCCGACATAACCTCCTTCCATTCACGTCGCATTGATTCCATATTCCCTTGGCTGCACTAATCTTTCAAACTTCTGATCAGTGCATTCCTATAAAATCGGCCATGACCTCTATCATTGTTTCAAGGCCGCCCTACCAACTCTCTGCGCGACTATATGCCCCAGAGGCTCCTACAACGAACTACTCTCCCGCTGTAATAGTCGTACCCCCTTCCAATGCTGTCAAAGAACAGTTTCCGTCAACATATGCCCGTTTGCTCTCCCGACGGCCACATAGTTTCTACACAGTATGCTACGACCCTTCAAATTTTGGCGCATCTGGCGGAAATCCCAGATATCTAGAGGATCCGAATGCAAGGGTGGCAGATATCTCAGCAATTGTCGATTACTTGATGAGAGAGGTTAGGAGGGTTGATAAACAAAAAATAGGGGTAGTCGGGATATGCACCGGTGGTGGATACGCTATAGCGGCTGCAAAGAAGGATTGGAGAATTAAGGCCGTCGCCACTATAAGTCTGGTAAATATTGGGGATTGGTTTAGAATAGGCTGGGAAGGGAGGGAGCCGGCTGAGAAGCATACGGAAACAATGAAAGTAGTAGGGGATGAAAGAAGAAAGGAGTTGAGAATGCGGCCATCTTCTTCAAGTTCCGGGATGTCGGGAATTTCCTTGGGTCCGGGTGTTATCTCATTACCTTCGACACCGGTTGATACTAGAAGGAGTGTCACACCAACGTTTGACAACTATAGGCGGCCTTCAACACCTACGAGCCCAGGATTTAGGGAGCTTCACACCGGATCAGAGGAGGAAATGGGAAAAATAATACCGTTTCTTTCTACTACACAAAACGAGAACTCGCACGCGGACTTACAAGAGTTAACGGAATATTATACAACACCTCGGGCCTATCATCCTCGGGCGGACAACAAACTACTGCAACAAAGTCTGCCGCTGATACTGACTTTTGACGCGTTCGACTTTGTAGAAATGTATTTAAAGGTGCCGGTGTTTTGTATGATTGGAGGTGTGGCAGGAAGTAGGTGGCACACTGACAGACTTGATATAATGCTAAGGAGGGGTAGTCGAAGCGGGATTAGAGGTGTCGATAATATGGTCGTTGTTGAGGGGGTGGGGCATGTAGACTTTTTTGATGGCTTTGAAGAGATCGATAGAGCGGTGTCTGACATCGGAGGATGGATGAGGGCAAAATTGACCAGTCTATAGAAGGATTCATGCGTGCTTTGGGGTATTTACTAGGAGCACCTGAGCGGTCGAGGGAGGGCAGCTAGCTTCCGGTAATTAAAGCAAATTTTTGTCTCTCGTAAACTAGTCCCTCTATGCGTCGTGAAGCCTTAGGTCTATACTTTTTCTTTCTTTTTCCAAGAACATTGGCAAGTCAAGGGGGACTAGGAACAGTCAGCTGTTTAAATTTCTCGCGTAACGCTGTCATACGAACATAGGTGGAAGAGCAGTGTACAACTATGGGACTACACTATCGGCTGGTATGTCTACAACAAAATAGGAGTCAATGAATCTAATTAACCAAAAGCATAAATGCTTGTTCATTCCTGCTCTGAGGACGAAACAAATCGCTTCGATAATAATTTATAGAGCGCATACTACTTGATCCACAAAATATTTACCTACTAACGAAACACGCAAGTAATTCAGCACTTGTCTAAGTATCTAGCGAGTGAGTTAACGAGCTATTGCTGCCGTGTCCGTTTCGTGTTACACAATCACTATTTTCCAACAAGTGGAAAGACAGTACCGTGAGTACTTAAGCTTATCTGTAAGTAGTTACGTAACTAGCCACTGCCATAGCCTCGAATCCACGACTATTCATCCTTCGGCGCTAGTAGTGAGCATGCGCTCGATTGACAACACACTGGTATGTTGGATTTCGATCTCGCTGCATAATACCAGTAGCAAACGCCGAGACAGTACTCGACCAGATGGATATGTATCGATACGCAGGGCGGCGATTACGGCCTTGAATCCCTGCCAGACCAGTCCTCGTGTTTCATTACAAGGCTCGAAAGAGAGAAAAAAAAGGCAGCAATGATTGAGAGCTAGATAAGATAGAATATAGGCTGATAATACGCGGAAATTCGAATACGTACGCGTACTGTGCATTGCATTGCATTGGATGGTCGAGACTGTGCAGCTGTGGAACGTGTAATTATGGAGTGAATGCTGGCTAGCGAGTTGCAACAAGGCGTATAGAATTCCCCTCGCAAGGCTGGCTATCAAACCATCCGTTAGAAATATTTAGCTAATCTTCCCCAACCGAGGTCATCATGGTGCATGGCGTCCTCAATGGACCACAGAGGATCTCGGAACTCTAAGTCCGAGTACTAGGCCGCTAATTGCAATATACTCGTCATAGGAGGAAACCAAAATATGGAGACACCAAGCATTAGGCTGCGGGGGAACAACCATGCGCAGCTCCTAACACTTCCCACGGAAGTCTGTCAGGCGATTCTATCTTTTCTTGGGCCCGAAGTCAGAGCAAACTTTGCGAAATGCTCTAGGCAATGTTACCTTATCGCGTTCCCAGTTCGCTTTCGGGGAGTTATAATATCTGAGGGGCGACACGAAGCAGGCCTCCGGGAATTCACCAGCGGCGGTTGGCTAGAACCCGTAAAGTATTGTGTTCGGTATGCTCCCTCCTTTCAGCACAAACTGTGCTGTTGCACTCGCGGATGGCGATTATTTCTAATGCTAGTTATTGAATAGCTCGGTTAAATTCACGCTACATGGAATTAGTACCTTGGCTTCGCTTTTGCCTCGTGTCTGCATATTCCCAAAATCCACTCGCCTCACCATCGAATTATCTGGTACTGGTGGACTTGAGAGAAATATATATGTTGCTACAATATCTTCCTTGTCAAGGCTATCCTCCTGCAACAATCTGGAGCACCTCACTCTCAGATTTTCTCGCTACCCTGCCAGACCATGTCAGCTTGCCTTTCAAACCGACTTGGACTCCCTGAGTAGCTACATTGATAGTACAGAAGAGGAATCCAATGGGGAATCCCAAGTTAGGTCTGGGGCTACCTCTCGAGCCGATATTACACCGATTAAACACATCAACCCAGATCCTCTTACGAATTTATCAGATGCACTCCGTGACAGAGAAGAAAAGAGAACTTACTCGGGGATCCACGCCTTGCTCACCGATGAGGAAAAGTATTTCTTAGGTCCCTACATTGCAAATAGAGACCTCACCAGCACGCTAAGGGTATTGACTTTCCCAAGGAGCCTATTATCCTTAGATATCGACATACCAGACGCTGAAACGTTCAACTTCTTATCATATTTCAACTGCAGTGCGAACGTCGGTCTCTCTCTCAAGGACTACACAAACCCCATCAGAGACCCTAATGGGCCAGCGGTCGACATCGAACTCCCAACTGTCAGCCGACTTTCTCTATCCTTCACATATGGGGAAATATACTCTAAACGACTTGAAGGGCTACCCAAGCAATTCCCGAACTTGGAGTCATTGACACTATCCCACTGGGGTAGCTATGCGGCCAAAGACGTCTGGAAAGATTGTATTCCGGATTTGCCGAATCTCCGCGAGATAGGTTTACCGTGGCCACGGAACGGCCCCCTAGATCTGAGTTTTATTGAATGCGACGTCAAAAAACGGCTTGGAATTGGCGAATTCAAGTGCCTCCAGTCGATCAAACTTTTCCGGCCGAACCAGTGGAATGGGAACGCAACCTGCAAGATTTTAAGAGACGACAAAGAGGTTGATGGCACCCAAGGCTGGGTATTTGCGTGGAGTGACGATACATCTGATCATCAGGGCTTGGAGTCGAGTTCAGAGAGCGGCCCATTCGGGGAACCCGACGGCGGACTTCAATGGGATTTCATATCATCTTTCTAGGCAATTTTGACGTAAAGTCGCCTGAGTATGTCAAGAAATATGTAAGAGTCTATCAATTTGGGGCACCAGGTGGAGTCGACGTCAGGAGTACCGGACGATATAAGAAAGGGATTTGATGCGAAGGAGGCTTATGAACGCAAATGGGTGGATTCGAAGGCGCAGGCCTAGCTCTTGCAAGAGTGGGGGGTAGTTCAGTTCCTTGTTATGGTTATTATCGAAAAGTAGACCTGTGGCGAATTGAAATATTTGTCTAAACGCTTACCAAAATCGCTTTGCCTCCATAACTATCTCCACACCGTAAATAGTGTCTCGCGATAAAAGTGCAGTCGCGTTAGTGGTAAGAATGATGTTACTCGATCTGAGAATTTGTATCTCATATTTAATATACTAGCACGAGAATTCACCAACGGGTGTTGCCCCGGCCGGATAGGACCACAAAATTCTACCGATCATGGTCTACAGAGGAACAGAAATGCGAGAAAATATTAACGTCATGGTGTTAAGTTCGCGACCCCAAATCAAGTATAATTTGCTTTGAAATACAACTACAACCATCCCCAACTATCACCTAAGGCCTGTATGACATGCGTGTAGCCACGAGCCCAGCTTCAATAAGACCTTCTCGACAAGCAGCAGGATAAATTTTATAATGCATGGAATTCAAGCAATACTAAACATTTTGCTTTCAGCTGCGGTAGGGTAAAAGCGGTACTACAGTAAATGAATCATAAGCCCAGGAATATAAAGACTTTAGGAACCCCACAGAAAACACTTACCTGATAGATATCCCCACGCCTATTCTTCTCATGGAATACAACGAAAGTCCCTTGCTTGAGATCATTGAAGGTCGTGTTCGCTTTATTTTTCCATCCGACTTCTATCGTGAAATCCGTCCCGTCGCAGATGTCATGGATTCCAAACGAGTCGGCTAAATGTATAAAGATAAACTTAGCTCTATAGATCTGGGGATATCAACGGGACATAATATATATACCACTAACCATAAGTTCCCCCAGGTACTGACTTTACCCAGTAATCATACGCTTTTTGACTCATAAAGATGTCCGCAATCGGGTAAACTAGTCGGAATATAATGTCAATGTACTCCAAACAGATTTCAGTATTAATGCAGCAAGAGAGGCCTTACATGGATCGGTGCCAGCTATAGACGGTTCTCCCAGGGCGGCGTGATAGATTTGGTAAACATCCTGCTTTTGGCTCTCTAAGATCGGTTTCCAAGTAATAGTCTGGGATTTAGGATCCACTCTTTGACTCTCCTTGAGAGGGAAGATGTCAATCAGATTTTTATAAGCTTCTTTAAGATCAATTTTTTTTCCTTCCATGATGTGAAGTAAATTCCCAATTGCGGGTGTATAGCACGAAGCGGCCGGTTTGTTATGTGGGTTGGAATGGTGTGACTTTCACAAAAACAGAACCACCGACGACCTCGACGGCTATTTAAATTGGTGAATAGCGATCCTCGGCCCGTGCAGACCCCGATTTTGACGATATATTTCTCAAGTGAACGAAAGCTCCAGAAGACCATATATTTAGTGCGTCGGAACTAGGAATACCTTCCTATTGGATAACTGTACATGTACCGTCAGGTGGATAAATTCAAAGTGTCATAAAATATCATGGCCGCGATATCGCTCCTATAGCTATCATGCGACATTCAACAAGGTGTAGACACAATTTAGTGCAATCGATGCAATACTGTCTCTGATGATGGGAATGTGGCTCTGGCCCGACTGCAACTGCGACGCGCGAAAAACTAGTTAAAAAGCAATTAAGTTTCAGTTCCCATCATAAGCTTTAGCTTTCGTTGCAAGGGTCTATAGCAAAGTGCGCCTTTACAGCCCTGAAAATGTGATATCTGCAAATACCTACGTCTACTCACGCACGTGCGCAGGCCGACCCAAATTTCAGCCCACTTCAGTAATCTAGCTTTGGACCGCCAGCTAGTGAAGACGTGAAACTTTTTCGGCACTGCAGCTAAGCACTCAACACCATATGCGCCATGCGCCACCAAATTCGAAATTCGTCCAATTGAGGAACTTATAGTTTAGGCCTACGGTGGCAGGATGCACATCGGCCTATTTGCCACTAGGTTACAAAGCCATTTGGTATGGAGCGTCGGGTCTGCGTCCACCGCGCTCAGCATGTAGCTACTGGTCAGGTCAGACCTGCGGGCTGTTTGGACAGTTGTCACACTGCAGCGTTGTAAAATTGGATAACGTTACCTCTTCGAAACTTTTTTCAGGATCAACACTCAGCTCAGCTAATCAGCCATCCAGAATGCAAGTACCTATACTCAGCAATTGGCCCCGGGTTATAATGTTATACACGGAAGCCCGGGGAAGAAAACGCATTGAGGCCCTCTGCGGCACATTACTAGTTTAACGCACTGTACCCAGAACGCATAGTCCCGAAATATCACTCACGCCAGTCTCGTACTAGCCAGCGTATACTACAAAGGCTCACAAGTTTATACGGTTGGGCTTCTACGCCGTTTAGAAGGTTGAAAGTGCATTGTTCTGCTATAACAAGCTAGCTAGCAATAGGGCGGTAGTCCGTTACATGATAGTCTGGCATTAATATTATTGATTACACTGCTCTCAGACGCCAACTTGTAATTGGTAGATTAGCCAATTATTTAAAATTTGTAAAGCCCTGTTGCCTTGTCATTACCAGGTATCAAGAATCTTTGCTGTGGCAATCGTTAGCCTCTCGCTTCAAGGTATCCCGCTTCCACTCGTGTCCTTACCTGATAGATTGTGCCTGGAGAATGATCATGAAGAACAATGAAGTCAGGATGGGTTTTATCCAGCGCACCATACTGATAATTATCGTCAATTGTGAATGTGAGGCCTATCCAATGGATTTTCGAGTTAGCATGGCGAAACACAAAGCGGTTGCAGAAGCTAGTTCACTCACGCGTCGCGGGGGGATTAGCTCCTGGCACCGCAGCGGCAGTGGGAGGAACTTGAGCAGGTCCGTTGCCTGTTTGAAGAAGTATGCTCTGCTGCACAAAGAAAGGGATACTCTGAACTAAATGATACGTTTAGCGACTCTCTTAAGATTGTCAATCGATAGTTGAGCGAACGCTCGGTTTACCTTGGAGGTTATTGTGAATCAAATCCGCCCCCGGAAAGTAATAGTACCTCTCTTCTTTGTTTCCGATGTCAAACCTCCCTTTGTAGTCAATAACTACTCCCAAATCGTGTATCGCAGTTGTGACCCTCTCCGCTGCGTCTGGGTCCTCATCGGTGAAATTTTGCCAGTCAGCCAATGCCACTGGGATTTCCACGCGAATGAGGTCCCCGATACTAGCCATGATGATTCGTGATGTATATGCGAGTGATATGAAATATAATAATTTGGCTGGTATGTTCCAATTTTCAAAGTAAACTCGATCCCCAGGTTGATAGAAGGTGTCAAGACTTAATGACTTATCGGTCGAACCATCTTCCTCGCCATATTCCCTTTATAAAAGGTATTTCTACTCGTACTCGGGGCCCCTCCATACCATAATGGCATACCCTGCAACAAAAATCCTAGCTACGGCTGAGAAAGGGCTAACGACGCGCTGAAGTAAATGTCCGTCCATAGTATGATCTAGAACCAATCTTAGGCCAAATAATTCTGGAAAAGAAGAAAATATCGATGCAAACTTTAAACATCGACGTGAGGTCTAAAGGATTTCCTGCAATTTTACATATTCACAAGGTTGGCATCCTAGGCTTATGCAATGAGGAAAAAGCCACGAGATAGGTGAGTGCATAAATCTCTTTTACATAGAATGTGATGGAAATATTGCGACTATAGCGCTATATATATTACCAATTGATTGATATAATCGGGTTCCTTACCATCCTGGGGCTACGGAGCTCGCGGTACATTTCTCTTAGCTTCTTCCCCGTACTCCGAATGCGCAAGCCAGACCGCCCTCGACGGGAGGGGTGGCGTTTTACATTAACAGCTAACATTCAAAAAAGAAATTGTAGATTTGGCTCAAGGATAGTCTAGGAGCGCTCAAAGATAGGGCAGTTATGATACTAAGTGACAAATTGAGGTCTCGATAGCATGCCAATAAGCCCAGCTTGATTAATGATGGGAATTTCGGACAATCAACGATACCAATCGTCGTTTGATTCATGATAGATTGGGTAGATCCTAGGCTACAATTTACTCCTAGCTACAATATACTAGTGAAAAGGTCGAATACTATAGTAAAATTTCCGTTTACATAGGCTTATTGCGACAACTTGTGGTTTCTCAGTACAACAGTGCATTCAATTATGCTTTCACCTTCAGATCCGCATCTAAACCTTCTGTTTCGGATTCCTGATACGCACGTTAGCAGAGTTCCCATTTTGTAGGGGTAAGTTAGAGATACCTTGGACTCATTGCAATCGTATACGTAACACATCTTTTCTCCCAATGCTTCGATCCCTTCATCGTTAATGACTTTCTCCAGGTTTTGGGTACCATTTTCCAACACTTGACCCATTATTGCTGTAGCTTTGGGCTTGAGGGCCATATACGCCTGAACATTCAATTCTGCATCGTATATAACCGTGGTCATAACGAATCTAAATGAACTTTCAGAGTTTCCCCGTTTTCCCGAAGACGGTTCCAATGCAGTTCTCCAAGACTTTGTGTCAATTTTTATGTATGACAACCGCGTCACAGGCACAGAAACAACGACGTCTTCTGATACCTTGACTTTTTTGATCCAGTTTATTCGAATAAGTAGGTTTGGTTCCTTAGAATCCAAACCAAGCCCATATTTCCGAATCAACGTTACAAAGTCTTTCATCTGTGTGACAGTCCATTCAATGAACGAATCTTCGTCAACGTCAATCCCTTCGAACAACTGCTTGAAGAAATCGAGATCTATTTCAGATCTATCGACTACGCGGTCGATGGTTTGGGTTCTCGCTGAACCAATTGTATAGATTCCAGCCAAAGGTCCAGTTATGGCGCGGAATGTTGCTTCGGCTCTATCTGCAAGAATTTGCGTGAGATTGGTAGAGCCATCGAGCGGAGGTATTCCCTGCTCTCCTCTGGCCTCTCTCAACTGGATCTCCGTCATACTGGAATATAAATTGAGGATAGCATTTGCTCCTTCGAGGTGAAGGTATAGTTGAAGTAAATCTAGCTCAGAACCCGATGGCTTCAGGCTGATAACCGGCGACGTTGGTACTCTGCCTGCATCGACTTCTTCGTCTTTCGTCATCGTTGCACTTTCGATAAGAGTAACAATCTGATCAAATCGACTCGTGGTAGTGGTGGTTTGTGGGTCTTTCTTTTTGGCTTCACCGGCAGGGCCTGATTCAGCTGGAGGAGGTGACAAAATGTGCGAGAAAGGCTCCATGTGATGAAGAAAGTCCATCGTGTAATCGCTGAGACTGATTGGCTTCATCTGCTCCTTCTCAGTTTCAACAGGTGTTTCTTGGGTTTGTTTCTCCATCATGTAGTAAATAGCTCTGCACGGCAGATATTTAGTGATGTTTGCTTCTAGCTAGCAAGAGCTTCTAACAACTAGAAGTTTAGATATTAAAAAGTTGTGAAATTTTGAAGCTGGGTAGCGCTGTAGACATAGACACTACCATGAATTCGACTTCTGGGTTTGGTAAAGAAGAGCTTTTAATGGATCCGCACGCAGTATCCGGGAAATAATATCAAGTGAGACTAGAGGGGGGAGGCAGAACCCTGTTTGAAGTCACTTCACGGAGACTAACATGGAATGCAAATGACTGGGTCGAGAAACCTCGAGTCTCTTGAATATTTGGGGGCCTTGCCGATCGCCGATTAGTACGAGATCGGTTGTAGCAGATAGTATTCCTCTGTATGATTCTTGAGTTCGGACGTCCTAGCGCCAGCGCCACTTATCATGTGTATGGACAAGTATATTCACATAAATTTTAAGTTTGTGCCATAATAAGCGCCATTGGTTTTTGCACTGCAGATTGTCTATTAGTTACTGACTTTTCAAACCTCGCCGCCTGAGGCAAAAGCAGAATATTCCGGTATCTACATAGCTGCATGCATGCGTGTGCGCGTGCATATTTGCAGATATGCACATGCAGTCGGTTTCCCCTGCCCAGGTGAGCCCAGCCGCAACTCTTTCAGGCTACAGGTTGCAACGTTGAGCTCCATTGACTAAATATTTAAATTTCGTGGCAACCGTTCCGAAGTGCGCCGCTAACTTTCCTAGTTATGCGGTCCGAAGCGTGGCAGGGTCGTGTCAGCTATTCCGCAATGCGAATCCAATCATATTTCACCACATCGAATAAGAGTCTAGATTCTTCCAATTTTGGTTGAAGGCATATTCCGTTACCCCGCAAACACGGTGGCGAGGAAGTCCATTTATTTTCTGCTAGTCCATGGCGTCCAATGATAGCACGGGCTTGATGCCAAACTTGCAAATCAAAATTTCCCCCAACCGTGCAGTGTCCGATGGTCGCTATATTTTACCACAACAATCAGAAAGCTTCGAAAGAAAATGCAAACTAGTTCGCAATGGCTGTTCAATGGCTTTTTCAGCTGAGAAATTTCGAAAGAAGGAGAATCGCGATATCGGCGATTCTAAAATATCACTCCGGCAGAATTGAGCAGTCTGCTTCATACCCCGCAAGATTTTTACTTGTCCGTTCAGCAAAGTGCAAAGCAATCTTAGCATCGAGGGCAAAGCCTGGCCAAAAAAGCTTGACACTTCCGGACAGGTACACGTTAGCGATTGATATCACTCTCTTTGGGGACGATGAAGTCTCAACCTGACGACCCCAATTTCAGCGAAATCTTAGTATTTAAAGACCACAATTTCCCGACCGTCTTGTCATAATATCAAATAAACACAATATACACCAGGCCCAAGATTCAGACCACTCCTAGCTCCTACCTTCTACAATTTCCTCAATACTTCTCTTATTTTAGCGGCATTAGTCCCGTTTTTTTTACCAAGACCATATTGTAGATAATCCCGTACGAATTCATATCAAATAAAATGCCTCCAGTCAACAACGAAAGCGTTCTTCCCGGTGCGGCCTCAATGGCGACATCAGTCTTCAAATCCTCTGGACTTCAAGACGAACATGTCCAAACTCTCCTTGCCCAAGGCACACTCGGGTCAAGTGCCACTGCTGGTGCTGCGGCTGCCCCGGCCGCCCCGGCCGCCGACCCTCCTGCAGCACCTGGCGATGACAAGTTCGATCAGCTGGTACAATTGTTGAATGCGTCTGCATCCCCTCCAGCTACACAGGTAGCCAGCGGCCTAGCCCCAGCTCCGACGAGCATAGTAATCAAGCCAGATGCTTCATACGCAAAAGATAATATCCTCAACAACTATAATGCGTTGCAAAATATGGCTTCGATGATAACGCTCTACTCCGGAATCCTCGATATCCAACTCCGTAAACAGCAGAACCATCCAGAACAATACAAAATCACGGATCCCGTCGAGGCCATGATGGCCTTCGAAAATAAAGCAAACGAAGCGTACCAGGCTATGACAGGACCCCTCGCAGGGTTCTATAACTTCTCGCAGGGTGCTAGCACATCCTTTAGCAAGTCTATGACCCGGACTGAATTCCACGCTGGGTTCCTCGGCGAAATTTTCAAAGGGTTTAACCTCAGCGATGACACTTTGACACAATTGGATACTATTTTGACAAACTTCGCCCAAAGTGTCGGGAGCATCCAAATCGAAGCCAGTGGCGCACACAAGTCGGTTAATAACACGATTCTTGTTCACACCTGCCCGGCTGTGAACGCAAGCGGAGACCCTAAAGATCCAGTTTGGGTTTATCAACCCACAACTACTTTGATATATCTCGAAGTTGACCTCAATGCCTGGCAAACCGTCTTCAAAAGTAAGAGCGGTAGCTCAACCACCGACCACTTCGATTTCTCCATGGTCTATACCGTCACCAAGTGCCAGCTTAATATGGAAGCCTATCAAAACTCAGTAAATAAGTTTAACCAGATCATCCAGTTCGTTACCGGTAAAAACTTGGAGGCTTTTGGCGCCACTGCCTCTACGAGCGTCACGGACAGCTCATTGAACGCTACAGCCGGGTTCTAAATTCAGGAACAAAGCGGCTGTCTATTTGGGAATGTAAACCAGATAGTTGCACGGCTTCTCTCTTGCATTCCTTCCACGATATTTTATGTGTTTTTATTCCCGTCCGAGGTTGATCAGGTCAAGGCTTCTGACTTTACCACTGCCAAACTCCCCAATCACACTCCCCTCTCGAGTCAACGACAGAAATGCCAGTCGTAGGCGATGTGTCTTGTTTTTTTTCGTTTCCGAGTTTTATGTTGGACCCCTTGACGATTTGGTGCCAAACACATACATGTTTATGATTAAAATATATCTTGCACAAATATGGATTCACGTTATAACGTCTGCAAATTGAAAGTTACCAGTATTTACCCCATTGCTATATAGCATTACCATCAATAAGGATCGAACGATCACAAATCGATCCAAGTATTCTCTGATTCATTAACCCGAGAGGCGTTAGCGAGTATTAAGAAAAAAATAATCCAGGAAAGATTGCATTTAAAGACCCCACAGATAATCACCGATAAAATCTTAAATCTATTAATATAGCGTAAGAGAAAATGTATTGCACATAGAATTGTCAAAGTTGTAATTAATTGGCGGTTTTGTTGTTTTTGTGGCATTGCGGGACTCCATTGGTAGGGTTCCGGGTCGAAATTCCTGATTCGACCTAGCTTCGTAGATGGTTGCACGAGTTGTGTGTGTTGGATTTCGGTGCCGCAACACACGAAAATGTAGTGCCGAGACTGTGTTCTGGCTACGAATGGCGGCGACGATGTGACCCAACTGCAACTGAGATCTTTGGAATTGTATCTTTAGGCAATCTAACCCGCGCTCAAAATACTAGTCTCGCATTGAGATACCCGAAACGTACTGACAGCCGTGGAGACCGCCTAGCCACAAGTTCTTCACCCAGGTTCTAGCGGGACATCCACCTGCATGCCAGAAACGAAACAAACCCGTCCGTTTGAAGACGGATATCCGTACCCTACAAGAAGTCTTTTTGTCGACACATCACTAGTGGATATATGGCAACATCTTTATAAAGTGGTCAGATCCCCGCACAAACGAAATAAGAAATACATTTGGTCTAGCACCCTTTAGAACCCAAAATTTCTAGACTTAACCAATTATACTCAATGGAGAACGGCTTGAGGACGATTGACGGGCATCCCATCGAGAATGGGCTGTACCCTCACCCGATCGATACTTTTTCGAGGCCTCTTCTATATCGTGAACAGTGCCTTCGCAAATTTTCTGCCCTATTTCGTGAAGAAGAGGATTGGACGGAAAAACTCACCGACCGCACTTTCGTCGCGAATAAACTCAGAGAAGCCGCATCCATTGATTGTTCCTTGCTTAGCGAAAGGATCCACATATGGAGTAAAGAAGACGTCGATCTTGTGTACAAAGAGTTGACGGAGGAATACAAACCGTATGTCGAGAAATGCAAAGAGACAGGGCTCCAACCGGATATCGATGGAGTTTGGAGGATAGATAATTTGGTCGACGAAACCCTAAGGCAACATCTTATTAAAGGTTAGAATGCTCTCAAGTCCTTCTACTGCTGTCAGTACTAAAAATATGATAGCCGCAACTATCCTCGAAGCCGATCCAGATAAGCCATGGCATTCAGTAATTGGCCGGCAACTTCTCGATCTTGTGCATCCTTGTGATTTCCCAATTGTTTACGGCCGTTCAAAAACAATCGACGGAGAGACAGTCAAGCCCCCAGAAATCCGAGAACCAGGTCGCGAAGATGCTACAAATTATTACGCCCCGGAAAATCACTACTCCGAGAAGTTTTGTTGGCTACCTTCTGAATTTGAGATATCCGAAGAGGGAGAAACAAAAATAGCGTCTTATATTAATAACCTAGCATTACCAGAAGAGAAGGAGATATTCTACCCGATTCTGGAGAAAATATTCTCCAAATTCGTGCCTTTATTCAACCACGTACTTGCCGACCTGAGACGAGAAACCCATGAGCTAAGGAGGGTAGAGTTTCAGGAACACCGAGAACATCAAAGATCTAGCTCTGGAAAGGTATTGTCCGAAGATGTATACAAAAAAACAAGAGAAAAGCTCTTCGCACAGTTTGAAAAGGGCGAGAAACTCACAGCTGACGTAAGAAGGAAGTCGGAGACATCTACTAGCAAGTTTTTGCGGTTCGTTCCTTTTAACAGAAGTTTAAGTGACGATAGTTTGTTTGGCGGGGACCCTCCGAGCTTCAGATGGGAGCCGCCTTCGTCGGATCTTCTACGAAGTGTTCAGCTTGAGGGGACAACAGTAAAAGTCATTGTCAAGATGGCAACATTAATACTTACTCCGGAGAAGCCACGGTCGACTGGAGGACCATGGCATGTGGAAGCACTCAAGGTATTTCTCTCGGCACCCTTTAAAGACACGGTTCTAATTCAATAGAACGAACGAATCGTCGCAGCAGGGATTTATTACTACGACCAGGAAAATGTCACACCTTCATCACTAGGATTCCGTCGGGCGGTTCGCGATATGACAGTCGGTATGGAGGAGGAATGTCAGGGGCTATCAGGGATGTATAACGCGAGAAGACAGCAATATAGCCGCGCTGCTCAAGAGATGGGAAGAATCGATACCAAGGTAAGAGCCGATTGGAGTAACTTATCAGCGCACAGCGGCCTTCAGGGTTATCTAATGAAATGAAGAGTATTAATGCGGACTTTCGAACAGGAAAACCGAGCCATTGCATTCCCAAATATTTATCAGCACCGAACTCAGCCTCTAGAACTTGTCGACAAAACGAAAAATGGGTATCGCAGGATTCTTGCGTTCTTTATATGTGACCCATCCGGACTACACCAGGTAAGACATCTAGACATGCCGATTTCTTACATGCTAGGGGTCCATAGCACTAACAGCCAACGTTACAGATCCCGACTACAAGAACAATACCGCCACAGCAACCAGGTGTTCGAGATGCCGCCTTGAATGCACTCCGTGAGACCGGTGATCTCCACATGCCCTTCAGACTTCTCGAAACAATTACAAAGGATCTTCCGTCAACTATGACTCGGGAAGATAATGAGAGGTATAGAAGAGAGCTGATGGAAGAGCGAACAAAACTTAATGGAAACACCCGGGTATAATTCCTAACTTGCCCGAAATAAGCCAGCTAAGTTCGGTGAACTAAATTAGCGTATTTTCTGATATCGATATATCTAGCGTCGCGTCGCATGTGCATAGTTTTGCTCAATATATATATACATGGTTTGCTCAACTCAACTACAAGACAAAATGAAGTAAATCTAGCAGCACAGCCTAAACATCTACGTAGTATACCCCTCAAGTAATTCCGTAAACATAGAACGGGCTGAAGCTTTCACTTTATAAATTTAGGAGAGTGTTTTGGAACGGCAAAAAGCCAGGGTCTCAACAACCTGTTGCATTTTTGAAGTGACAACGCAGAAACATCCGAATCTGTGCCGCATACTTGCAGACATCAGATCCATCAGACAGGAATCATCGGCAATCTTAATTCCCGACGCGAAGTGCCCAGCCTCTAGGTCATGCTTATTCGGCAATTACATGCGATGAAAGTTATGCCCTCGAGGGTTACTCAGATGCCCCAGACCTTATTATCTACCTGGCTCTTGGTCCCCATAGGCCTAGCTTCCACGCCTAAACCGATCAACCTTGTCGAAAATCTGGACAATATTTTGTCCATCAAGAGAGCCCACCAGACCAATCTTATCCTCTCGGGTAAAATATAAGCTTCCTAAGATAGACTATATATGGATGGCGCAATTTACATGATGTTCAAAGGCTGATAAATATGCGCGTGAGAGTCATACCTCGTATACCTGCATCATGACACGCTGGCAATACCGACCTCCCTTCAACCCCTCAACCGGTGACATTGTTCTCTATTACCTACCCTAGGTAGATTAACTCTGGTTCCATGGCTGAGAGTTATTGTACCGATTGAGGAGGAGGGGCACAATCATTCCATCGTGAATGCGGTAGCAAGGCCCCACTTTTTTAACCATCCCGACCGAGCCTCATAACTACACATTCGAACAAACAAAGGCCAGAGGAACGAAACAAGTTGAGTGTTTTTACCTCTCTTAAGCCGTCATTCCTAACCTCGATGTTTGTCTTTGCGCTTCCTTGAATTTGTTGTTTCGAACCGCGATATCGACGCTGGCACAGTAGTTTGCTTGTCCCTAGATATAGAAACAAATGCCATCCTAAGTATTCATTGAAACGGGGAGAAACAAGTTACGACTTGCGCCGCGTCCGAGCCCGCGAGGAATTCAACGATCTAATCGATAAGAATGTTTGCATTACTAAATTTCGAGATCTTGGCATTCGTCTTATCCCTGCTTGGCATTGTTGCTTATGAGGCCGCTATCTCGTTCACTGCAGTTCGTTTCGACCTAAATTACGTAGCCCTGCATTCGCAACCCTCAAGTGCCAACGCTGTTAGCGAACGCAACCTATATACGACGCCCACTTACCGTTCATGACAAATATGCAAATCTGCTGTGGGAAAAAAACTCCCATGAGCCATGAGGGAATATCGGATCGTGAGAAGAATAATTCTGTGTCACACAATCAATGTTTCGAGGCACGGCATTGCAAGCCCTTTATAAGTTATTCCTGGTGGCTATGCAGCAAATTTGTGTTGAAGTTCGGGCCTTGAGATTTAAACCTGCCCTGTCTGTCGCCTGTCCGCGGCGTCCGCCAAAAGGAACAAGCTATTCTTGGTATCCGGCCAATCGTAAAACCAAAGGTGGGGGAAACATGATGCGACTTGAACGCGCGGCCCTTGAAATTTGAACAGAGAGGGCAACCTCCTGGTCTGTTTGCGTCTCCGCGCCGCAGCAGCGCATGCGTCGGACGACTGGCTACACCCCGGTAGTTCTTCGTATTGAAGGGGCATATCTGGTGCGATCAGTTGATTGAGGAGGCTCTACACAGGATCTAGTCTCCGTCTTAATTTATATATCCCCTCACAACCTCCAGAAACTGAAATACTCTTTTGTCAGCAACCTTCGAGCCGCTCATTTCGACAATAAAAATTTACAACGTTATCAACACTTCTAGGTTCCGAATTATCGTTTATTCAGTTCTGATTGAAAAATCTTTTTCCTATATTTCTTTTGTAGCGTAACTGTAAAGGGTATCCTTTTAGGACCTATCCTTCGAGTACATAAAAAAAAAAAATGGCTGTGCCAGCTTACTCCAAACTCCCCACCGAAGAGCCAGTGTCTCCGGCCCGTATCGCCACTCCGGAGTCTCCAGTTTATGTCGACTCTCCAACCACTCATCCTACCCTTCCGCCAACCTATCCAACTATCCACCGCCCACCACCAGCGGCCTCTATCTGTACTACCCATGAAGGCGACGACGATGATGTAAGGACCATCAATATCAATATCACGATCAAGGTCCCGAAGAGCTTCAATTTCCCATGCTTCCGCCGCCGCTGCAGAAGGGATCCTGCATATGCTACTCGCGATGGGTACCAGATCCCGCGTGAAGAAAAGAAGAGACGATTCCTCGCTGTCACGATGGCTTTTGTAAGATTCGCAGACTGAAACACATTGCAATATCCTGGATTACAGGGAACTAACAGTGAAACTTAAGTTCTACTTCTCCTTTTTCATCTGCGGCGCTGTCGCATGGGGGCTTAAGGACCAAAATAACATCTGGGAATACTCAGATGTACCACTCGCGGCTATCACCTTTTCGCCTTTCATCGACTTCTTCATTGTGGCATCCACTATCCTCCTCGTTCGACGATATAATGAAGAGAAACGACCCGGATTCCTATTTGCGGTTTTGGCCATGGTATGTTCTTCGCGCTTCTTGCATTGCTCTTTTACCAAGTGGTTTCATTAACCCCCGGGATAGATTAACGGTCTACTCTTCATCCTCCATGTCGCCATCTTGATTATTGCTGCCGGCCCTTGGACCCACACCTACGGCTACGGCTGGTTCTACAGTGGACACATGAGGGCTATTGTTGGTCTCACCCTCTACAGCGTTAGCGGCATGACCGCGGTCAAACTGCTCTTGGCAATCTGGGTGACCAAGAGGATAGCGAAGAGGGATGGAGGCCTCAAGCAGCGCCTTAGGGAATTCCGAGAGGAGGTTAGGCAATGTATGGATGGCAGCGATGCTTCTCGAGTAGAGGAGGGTGAGGCAAGGAGGTCTCAGGAGGGCAGAGTTTTCTTGTCCTAAACGGTCCATCCATGGGTCTAAGAGGGTGTCAAGGTGGATTTGGAAGCTTTTAAGGGGGTGTGATCAATATCGTGAAGAGGAGGGATTACAAATGGGCATGTCTTCTGGTATCATTTACTTGCCAACATTCTTGAATGAAATCAGCTGGAAGGAAGAATACGACATATCTACAAGTTCTCTTTTTTGATTTCTCCAATTATCGTCACTCGTTTACTAGACTCCTCCACATTGTCTCGATCGAGTTCTTCAGATATTACTATATATTTGATATCAAAGATCAAAATGCCTGGGTTACGAGAACAAAGTCGATATCGAGAACCATGTCAACTAGCAACTTCTTTGACTCGACGCCCAATCCCTTTTGACAAATTGAAGCTCGATTTTGATACTGGGACTAAAGGAGTATTTTTACAAAACAGTTTCACTAGCAATAAAACGCAGTCACTCGTTATCCTTGCGTTCCTAGCAGTTCAATCCTCATTTTACAAAAGATATCCTTCGGCGTTAGTGGTACGTATGGTGCTCGCCCAGCTGGCTGGCTGGCTAATGTATTTTTAAATATCCATTTACACAAGTTAGCAATTTATACCCTTCGAAGTTATCAATTTTACTATTTTACCTATTTTATCATCCGCCAACATCGTGCCATAATATTCATGCGAAGGTTGAATTTGAAGTAAGCGTTTCGCTTGGAACCAAACCACCAACCACCACACGTTAAACCGACAGACACCGTTCCTTTCGACGACGAGAAAGAAAGAAGTACTTCGGGAGACATCTATTTTATATTCAGCAGAGACACATTCATTACTTTGGAGACGATATAATTTGAATACCTCCCGAGGTTATAATGGCGGACGTTGACCCCGCAGCCACAGCCCCAACTTCAACTTCAAACGAACCCCCACCTCCTCCTCCCCGCCCAATCTTCAACCGCGATCGCAACATCAAATACTGGCTTCGCTGCCTGCGCACTCTCCTGCCCACCGAATACACTTCCAACGACAATAACCGGACCTCCCTCGCCTTCTTCTGCGTCAACGGTCTCTCCATCCTCGGCGAACTCGGTAATCTCACCAAACCCGAAGAACGGTCCCAATGGATAGACTGGCTGTACAGCTGCCAGCTCTCGTCCGGTGGAGGCTTCAGGGGTTCTCCTGCTACAGACCTGAAGTCTCACCTGTCTGATGCAAACCGTATCTGGGACCCTGCGACTCTTCCGGGAACATTCTTCTGCCTGATCACGCTTCTTGCACTGGGCGACGACCTGACGCGTGTGAATCGCGAGGAAACACTAGAATGGGTAGCCACGCTACAACGTGACGATGGGAGTTTTGCAGAGATGCATAGCGGTATAAACGAGAAGGAAGATACGGCGACACGGGATCCGAGGTTTATATATCTCGCTGCAGCGGTACGGTGGCTGCTACGGGGTGAGGAGGGGAGTCTGTCGCGTGAGGTGAAGGATATCAATGTCGACCAGGCAGTGCGATATGTTCAATCCTGTGAGGCATATGACTACGGATATGGAAGTCGCCCGGGCGCTGAGTCCCATGGTAATACTATATTCTTAAATAATCGATAATCGTACTTGTTTGGCTAATCGACGTCGTATTTGTTGCAGCCGGTCACACATTCTGCGCAATATCAGCCCTCTCCCTCCTCGACCGCCTCCACCCTCCTAAGGAACCAGTACCTTATCCAATTGGACTCCTGAACCCCTCCAAAACCTTACATTGGCTTCTATCTCGCCAAAATGCACCCACGAACCCGGATTCCTTTGACTCGAGTTCCAATATCTCTCCACCAGCCCCACCATTTCCACCGTCAGACGCACACAATGGCTTCAATGGACGCGACAACAAGCGTACAGACACATGTTATAGCTTCTGGGTTATTGGCTCCTTAGATCTACTGAAAAAAGCACACCTTGTAAACGCAGAGAGTAATCGCGAGTATCTACTTGAAGATACCGCACATCGGATTGGCGGTTTTGGGAAGTGGGCCGGGGCACCGCCTGACGTTCTACATAGTTGTCTAGGAATGGTCAGCCTAGGAATCTTTCGAGAAGAAGGTATTAATCGGGTCGATAGTGCACTCTGTACAGCGTTACAGACAAAAGAGTGGGCTGAGAGTTTAGAATGGCGGAAGAAGCGGACCATATGATAGTTTATATAGGATTATCTGATCTAGGGTATAAACTTTTTCGAGCCCGCTAGATACCATGCATATTTTCAGCATCATAGCATCATATAGTACAAATATACACCCACTAAATGCTCCCCGGCCAGCCCAAGTTCTACCTCCCGTCATGCTTAAGCAGTCCTCGAGCCCGCCTCCTTTCCTCCCTCGTCAACTTCCACTCTACTGGCTCCGCCAGCTCACCATCTGCGTCTATATCCCCCTCAGCTTCACTATCCTTTTTCAATACATCCACCACTTCATCCTCTTCCATATTCAAAATCATCACAATCTCACTCGCTTTCACAAACTTCTCTCTCAATCCGTACTTCCCTTCTCTAACAACAACGCCAATAACCCCGCTAACATCCCTCTCCAACCTAATCGCCCCAAGCTCATTAATCTTCCCCGCCAACCCCCACAACCGTTTCGCGAGTAAATTCGCAATACTCGCCGCAGTCCAACTCAGCAACTTATCATAACTGTTCGCCGTCAAAATCCTCTTTAACGGGAATACCAAGTGATGAAACTCCGCTGCAAACCGCGCAGTGACCGCATTAGCACCTCTTCCTTCTCCATCACTTTCATCCTCGCCCTGGTTATGAGGATTATTCAAATCCCCTTCTCGAATAATATACTCAATGCCCGAGAAACTCTCAGACATCAACAGTCGTAGCCGTGGTCGAATAACCTGGTTAAAGATCACCTCAACCGCATCACGATGTAAATTCCCAGCTCTTAATTTAAACCCGCTAACCAGCGAGTTCAAAGCACCTTTAACACTATCCGCCTCCCCTACAAACGGAAACTGTGTATCCAACCCTTCTTGTTCCTTCCCCCCTTGCTGAGGTCCATTATTATGCGCATCCTCCGAAGGCTCCAAAAACGTGCTGATAATCCGAGTAATATAATCAATACTAACATCCAAATTATTCGTCAACACGGAAAACGCGACGACTTTATCATCTGGTGGTGGTGAATTAACATTATTACTCTTCGGGTAACTATCATGCCGCATTCGCCGCTCCATCATACCGACAAAGTCGCTTTCCAGGATACGTTTGACTGAAGCAATGATTTTGAGGACTAATGGGGAGGATAGAGTTGATAAACTTCGTTTTAGAACATTGCGAACGAGGTACATTACGTCGTCCACAGAGAGGGTGATATATGGCGTTGTAGTGTTTGTGAGAGGTCGGGACGGATTTAGGTGTAGATCTGGTGGTAGCTCGTCGAGTTGGAAGGCTTTTTCCACGGAGCGGCGGAAGAAAAAGGTCGTCATGACTTCGAAGGGAGTTGCTAGTTTTGCGTCGACCCTGGTGGAGAGAACCGATCTCCGGATGACAGGCGGGATGGTGAGTGGTGGTTCGGAGGGGCTACCGTTAGGTGAATTGGGTGGCTCTGTAGGCGGTGGAAGGCATCTGTGAGCTATGAAGCGCGAATAGAGAGACCAACGAGAGATCATGACGCCGAGTTCATTGAGGTGGCTGTCAATTTCTTTAACATCGACGTTGTCATCTTCGCTGTTGCGAGCAGCACCCAAGGCGCCTGGGCGGGGTGAGCTGCTGCGCGTGGTTCCGGCTGCGACCGAGGGCGTAGAGAGGAAGGACTGGACGAGAAAAGAGAAGGCGTATGACTTGATATCTGACAGCTTTCTCTGGATACTCCTCTCCTCCCAAAAACTATCAATCACAATCCCACCCTGCGTATCCACCTCAATCTGGAGTTTATCGATAACCTTAACCATCCTTCCAACTCCATAATGCCTCTCTACCAGTGGTGTATGTCGCTGTACCAGTCCTGCCATATATTCAAACAATGAACTCAAGGACCCTGCATAGAACAATGGCCCATCGTTCTTCCTCCCCCTCACGGCCCTCATCCTCTCAGCCACTCCTCTACACACATATCCACCATAAACTTCCAACCCAGTATCCGACCTTCCAATCAACGGGAACAACTTAAAGTACCTCGTAATATTCTCTCCATCACCCGCCTTAGCAGCCTTGTCGAACTCCCTAAGGAACAACCCACACAAGCTCTCCGCAGCATTCGACAAAGTCTTAGCCGGCGGCTCGGGTTCTTCAGAGGTAGGTACCATTTCCTCCGCAAATTCTGAGTGGAGAATATGCTCCGGTACCAATGCCGCGCGAGCAAGGTAGTTTGCTGCCGTTTCCCAGTCCTGTGCTGCACCCATGCTGCCAGACACACCAAGAACACAGGTTTTGAGTTCAACGACTGCTTCAACAAAGGACAGTGTTTGGCGCACGTTCTCTTGTTCGATATCCAGTTGCTTTACGGCGGATGATATTCGGGACGCTGTACTGGACGCAGAAGAGAGCATTCCTGCAGATAAACCTCGGGCAGCGACGACCTGTGTGCCAAGCCTGGCGCGGATGAGGTCCAATCGAGAAAGCTCACGGGAGAGTTCATCCTGAGAAGCCAGGAGGGCAGAGAGACGGGAGGAGATCTTAGATTCTTGGACTGTAAGGTTTGCGAGACATGCTTGGATTTCGGATACGGTGGAAGCTTGGTCGATGCTTGTTAAAGTAGTGGAGAGCTCGTCATCGGAGGGGATGTCTTCTGTTTCGCCGTTCTGGTTATGTGTAGGGTTCTTGGAGGGGTCAGCGGAGCCATTAAGGCTACCGTGTCGGTTGTGCGCCATTGGCGAGCATCAGCGACGCGGTCCCGAGAGCGAGATGGTCGATATCGATAGCGAGATCTAGGGAAATGAGGTTGAGGTTGAAGTTGAGTCTGTCGTGGAGCTTACGTAGCTCCAAGGTGACACGGTTGGACCAGTCGGCACCGGGGTTCAAACGACGACACAACCAACACATTTCGAGAGTCCTCAAATTCTGTTCCTGGGATTGGATCAAGGCTAGAACTTCCTGGATTTACACTCATCCCATATTTTTCTGATTGATGGGCTTGCAGTGATGTCAGAGGCTTAGTACTATTGACAATTTACTCACCGTGAATAAGTGGCACACGTGGCGCAGCCATTTTTCTAGACATTTTGTTTCAAACTTCAATATCCCGTTTCAAAAAGTGCACAATTTTCGAAGACGTAGAAATGCCACTCAAAGAATGTCTTTGTCATGCTTAAAATAAGTTATATATAGCACAGACCATCTGTCCAAGTAGTATCTTAATAGACGGTGTTAAGTTGTTTCAGTGTGACGAAGTCTCGTACTAAATATCGAATATTCGAAGACACTCGAGTACTCGTGGTTCCGAAATCCTACAAAAGGCCGTTGATAGCCAGATATAGCTAAGCAGTGAGTTTACTTTACTTGGCTCCATAGCTTCGTGCTACACCACCACCTATACGTTCCTTGAATTACAAAAAACAAGGTATTCTTTAGGTATATTCACGGCCTTCGACGTAAAAATGCGATATACTAGTCCCGCCGAATTCGCGCTCTTGCCCCTCCTCAACACCAACCTTCCCTCTTACCACCTCCCCGCAGCAGTGTCTCCACCATTCTACGCCTCGGACAATGACGAGGAATCAATATATCCAGATGAACACCGAGACCCACAAGACTACGAATACGACAGTACTGGAGAGGGGGATATAGCCGTATTGCATTGCAGTACCTTCGACATAACATCGGGCTATCCACGTGCTACTACCGCCGAAGACGGGAACTCAAGTTGTCTGTTGTTCACACACTTTGATGATGTACCGGTCGATTTGAGGAGCGCCTGGGTGGAACAATTTGGAGTTGATGAAGGGTATGAGGGCGATGCCGACGATTCCGAGATCCATGAGATAGAAATCGCGACAGTGGGGAGAGTTATTCCAGCGAATACTGCGGCTGTAGTCAATGTTGACGGACAGTAATACAGCTGTGCAGGTCGTTAAAACCGTATTCGCTATGGTTTCTAAGGGCATCTCGATCACATATATATATTATATTTACGAGGTCACATCGAGCTAACGGCAGCCGGCCCTTCCTCAAATATCCCACTTCTCTTTCATGGGCCTCATAATTAAAGACCACCACCACGGTATTCATGACCGGCTTCTCTGTTAGACCAGCCTCTGTTTTTTTTTTTTTTTTTTGGTTAACCCCGGAGTTTATCACCCTGTATACCTCAAGAACTTTTAATATGATGATAATGATTGCATGTTATATACGTTATTTAATTGGCTTCCATCAACGATTCCCATAGTTTAGTGGATTTACGTTTCTTGAATTTAAATACTTCAGCCTCAGGCGCATCCCTTTTATTTCAAATCCCAGTTAGTGAACATATAAGTATTGCACTTGAAGGCAGAGTATTAATATTATAACAGCTAAGCAAGACTCAAGAGCAATCGTGGGTACACCAGCCTCTCAAGCTAGTGAGCACATATATACATAATACAGACAGGCTGGTGGTTCACGGGACAGGTGGTACGCGTAGACTGGTTGGGCGTTCTTAGGATTTGGACTTTAATAGGTGAATTTCACCTATTTAGCCCTTGTCTCGCCGAGCTGACCACGCGCTGGCAAACGAAATTATTTGGTTGACCATTGAAATCATAACAAAAGGGGCCATTAAAAAGCAATAGCTAGTGCTTAATCGCCCTACCTTGTTTAGGTTGAGAAATACTTTTTAAGTTTTGAATGCCAGTGGTTGAGTTTTCTGTGTGAAGATTTTACTCAGCAGCGAATGACCTCGTCCTAGGCCTGTTCCAGACTGCTCAGGGATATGGCCGAAGAACTCGAGTACTCAAGTACTCGTTCCCACATTTGTAGTCTATTTATTTATCAAGTATCAAGATAGCCCACATGCGTATCTGCAGCATAGCGAGGCCTTTAAACCGTAGCCGTACGCCGTGCATGTCCGTAGTCCTTACACTTAATCAGTCTGTTCCCATGAAGCAATCCACAAAATACTAAACTTTATATGCTCATGAGCTCATATCTCTCCGCGATAAATTCGGACAGTGTAAAGACTACGGAAGTATTCTCGGAGAAGATATCGATGGTCCTCGAACAAACTATCGCTTTAAAAACGTGCTTCCTGTTTGTCGCCACTATACTAGCTACGTACTACTGTGTTTCTAGAAGCTAGGAATATCGACTAGAAACAATTCCCGCCCTTCTAGAAAATCTACATCCCGAACCATACCAAGAATCGGATAGTAGTGTTATGTATCTGATACTTAGTAGCAGTAGTTAGTGGCTAAATCTCGGGATAGTCCGGAGTATAGTTCAAACTTAATTTTTGTTCATTGATCAATTAAACGGTCAGATACTTTATCGCCTCCGGTACTAGTGGTACCCGAATACTATGCAAATTCAATTGATCAAGCATGCACCCAGGCGATAGCTTAGCTTAGAGCCTCTAGCCCGAACGTACAGCCGGACCGGATCGATTTCGCAATTGGTCTCCAAGCCTCGGGCCCTAAATGCTAGAAAAAAAGAAGGTGAGCAGAAACACTAATACTTCTAGAATATCCTACTAGAATTGCCCGCGAGACAGTCGATAACCCAAATACCCACCAATCATTGCCAGTGGTTTCGTCAAGGTCCGCAAATAAAGATCTCGAGACGAGTTCGAGACGAGAAATTGTGGGGAACTACCCGCTCAACACCAAAAGCTTAAGCTCGTCGAGACGACATTTCTACTTGAATTCCCCCGCAAGCCGTATATAACCCCCTCATTTCATTGAAATCATCTTCATACTCGCTACCTATCTAGTAAAGAGATTTCAAATCCCATAAGACGACGGCTTAAATCTGTTTAATTGCCTAGCTGCTCTCACAATGTCCACCTACGAACCCCAGCCCTACCCAACAACCACCCTCCTAGCCTACAAGTCCGCCGCCATCACCGGCGGCGTCACAGGTATCGGCCGTGCTATCGTCAAAGAACTAATCCACCACGGCGCCACCGTCTCCGTGAACCATCTCGACGATGAATCTTCCAAAGCCTCTTTCGATTCTCTAAAATCCGAAATCGCAGCCTCTCTTTCAGATCCATCGACAATCGAATCCATTCTCATAAACGTCCCAGGCGACATCTCCCAACCCGAAACATCAACAGAATTCATTGCAAAAACCATAGAAAAATTCGGAAAGCTAGATATCTTCGTATCTAACGCCGGAATCTGTGACTTCCACGAGTTCCTATCTTTGCCACCGAGCTTGTATCAGAAACACCGAGCAGTAAATATGGATGGAGCATACTACTCGACTCAAGCCGCTGCCAATGCTATGAAGTCGTTCGGTAAAGGCGGTAGTATAATCGCTATATCTTCCATTTCAGCATTAGTAGGCGGTGCGGGACAGACGCACTATACGCCTACAAAAGCAGGTGTTTTGAGTTTAATGCAGAGCGCGGCTTGTGCATTGGGACAGTATGGAATAAGGTGCAATGCTATACTGCCAGGTGTAATCCGGACACGACTGAATGAAGAGGACTTGAAAGATGAAGAAAAGCGGAAGTATATGGAGGGAAGAATGGCTTTGGGTAGATTAGGGCATCCGTCGGATATCGCCGGACCTGTAGTGTTTTTGGCAAGTGATTTGTCGAGGTATATGGTGAGTATACCGTCCTTTTGCACGAATAAACTAGGGTCGTATGATGTAAAGGCTAAAATGCTAATCAAATGTTGCCTACATAGACCGGAGCTCAGCTATTAGTCGGTAAGTCACATAACTAGTTGTTTTTACCCTGCAAATTTTGCTAACATATGGGGATTAATATAGACGGAGGAGCATTCGTAAACTTCCAGTAAAGTGCATCTAGCGGTATACAGCAAGTCGTATCAGCATTCAACTTAGCACATCATCATACCGATATATCATGAGATATGGGCTGTCAGCATCAATTAGTTAATCTAGCGCTTTCAAAGACGACGGACGGCTATAATAGAAGTCGGTCTCATGTAGAGAGAGTAAAGTTTATAAACTATTAGCGGTAGGATATATACCGCGAATCTGATCATTGTCGGCATCCTTAAACTTGAGCTATCGTTGGTCCTCTCCTTAGGTATTTGTGAAGATGGAGTCCTATTAGAAAATCACCAGTTAGATCAATTTACCCCAGATATTGCAATGAGCTTTCCCAGGTAATTTTAACCAGTTGCGCCATATATGCATATCAACGGATTGTATCATTAGAGTCAACTCTCACAGGGGATGTGTTCTTTTTTCCATGGATCTGATTTGAGATTCTTTCATTCTGATATACAATATCATCGAGGCTTGGATATCGCCCATATAAAACAAACAAATGGTAATACTAGCAAATACAAAAAGCCGCATGGCCGGGTATCGATATCTCCCACCACTGCTTCTCGCACGCTCCTCATAAAACAGAAAAGGAAAGAAAAATACACCAAAGATCTCAAAGGATAATTGCTGTTCCCAAGAACCTCCTACTAAACTCAATGCAGGTATTTCGTCGGGTATTTCCCCCCATTCCGAAGATATTTGCGCCGGTTGTGTGCTTGTTTTTTTCTTCTTCGCTTCGAAGATCAGATGCTGATAAAAGAAAAGGAAAGACTGTCGCAAATTTGAATGTCAAGATTGTTTCTGAATTCCCAAATCGCCATCGCTTTCAGAACCCTTTTAGGGTGTAACCGCATCAATAACCGCATCAACATCCTTTCCAGAACCCTCACTTGATTCGCTAGAACTCTCTTCTTCTGCACCCTTTCCTGGGGCATCCCTAATCATACTAAAGAGTGTGCAGACTCCATCCCCATCATCGCACTTGACCTCCTTCACAAACCTAAACCTCATCTTCTCGTAAATCTTGACGTTGGGCTCAAGTTTCGAGCTCTCAAGGTAGCACGGCACACCCTCCGAATCTGCAATATCGAAGACCTGGTTCATGAGTGCCTTTCCGATACCTTTGCCTTGGCAGTCTGGATGGATTGCAAGGATATTGCAGAACCAGTATCCTTCTGGATTTGTCCAGACTGAAGATTGTAGTTTAGATTGAGACTCTTTCCAGAGGTAATAGCGCTGCAATTGTAAAGGGTTAGCCAGATTAAACCAAATAGAACTAGACTGATCGATATGAATGATAAGTCTATACCTTAACTTTCAATCCACCCCTCCCGAATCTCGTATTCATTCCCAACTGTCTAAACCACAGCATCCAATCCTGCCACCAATCATCCCAGGTTTGCTTCTCATCTAGCGGTTTCGGGCCAACCCACATTGCGACACCCGCACATTTTCGTTCTGGGGTATGTGCAACATAGATGTGACCATTTCGCATACCCCACTTCATCCGGATGGTAAGCGAAGCATGATTCCGCTTCGGCGAGAACTTAGAGCGATCGTATATCCAATCAGCGAACGGGTCATCAGCGAAGGCGAGCTGAATTGTAGTGATTGCTGCGTCGATATCCGTAGCCGCGAGTTTAGTGATTTCGAGTTTCGACGGCGCTGGTTTCGGATTCGCCATGATGGGTGGGTAGTTTCTCAATTGACCTTGGTGCAACTCTGTGCGGATTTTGAATTGATATTGAAAGCAAGGAAGAAAAATAAATCGATCACGGGGTTTTGAAATGCGATTTATATGAAGAGATCTCGAAAAAGGTAATGTTACTACGAAGAGGGGGTTTGAATGGATAGGAATGGAATAGGATAGGATAGGATTGTAGGATCTAGACTACGGAGGATCTAATCTTTACAAAACCTAAATGATATGTGAAGTATCAATATCGTATTCTTTCCTTTTCCTTCGAAGTCTTCTGGTCGTCGAATTGTCGCTATCCGCGAGTTGAATTGAGTTGTTAACGTTGGCGTTGTCGGGCGGATGGAGACCGGGGGTTGTTTAGTCGGATCGGATTCAAGATGTTTGACTTCAACCTGATTGGGCCCTTGAGCAATTCAATTTACTGTGGAATGGTCAAGTAAGTAGCAGTGATGACTATGGCGATACCGTTGTAGAGTGGGAGGACAGACGGAGTATATGAAGGAAATCCGGAAGAGAAATCTTTGCCAGAAATTCAATCTAAAAAACTCCCGAGATAGGGAAGATCGGGTTGATTCGAGAAAGAGGGAAAAGAGGCCGGTGAGACAGCTTAAGCTTAAAGTGTCCCGAAGGTTTTAACTTGGTTTTCCAGCTCCAACGGTCTCACGAGGCAAGTGACCGCGGCTTCGTCCGCGAATGGCTGGCTTGGACTGAGAATGGTATCTGTCTCAAAGCAAACAGGCCAAACAATACCCAAATGTCTTGTAACTTTCCAGCCACTGGCTATGCATCTAGTATCTTCATGATACCTCTTGCATTGTCACTTTCGCTCTTGAGCTCATCTATCTGTATCAGCGGAGACTTAACTCATCAGCTGCAGGCTGTTATCCAAGAGGAATAGTAACAAACCCCCATGTAATTGGCCCCTGTCCAGGGAGGATGAATCCCAGCTTACCAGAAACCGTAACAAACCCCACGTTTTCGGGTAAGGTAAACCATCTCATGCCTAGGCCCATCATGCATCTCAATGTGATCTCGTTACACATCGCCAAAGAGCTTCTTCGAGGGGAACGCTTGTACCTGCCTGTTCAGGTATAATATAGGTCGTGACCAGATGCACGTACGCACCCTTTTACTTTCGTGATGGTTATAATATGCGGACGAGGGAAGAGTTAGACAGGCGGGTTTGTCGGGTTGAATGTCTAGTGGCTTTTTCTGGGATCATGGATTCTGGTTGGGGAACAACGGGTGGGAAGGAGGACAGCAGTGCGAAAACGGATGCATTCGACGTTCACTCGTCGTCGTCTTGGCGGATGCAGACGATGTGATCATGTGACGAAGTGACCAATGCCGCAGCCAGCTTTTCTCACGATGCTTGGCGGGCTGTCACTCTGATTCGGCGACAGATTACGGCTGACTCGTGAGAACACTCCCCAGCTATCGATACAGGGCTAATAGGATCCAGTTTTGTTGATGGACCCACTTCGCCGTCGAAGTAGCTGGAACGCTTAACCTTGGTTCGATTCAAAACCGCAAAAGATGTGGGGAAGCCAGCTTAGGGCCGAACAAACTTAATTAAGCATTGACAGCTCCACGATGAATTCCCAAACCGAGCAGGCGGCAAAAAAACAAGGCAGTTGCGCTGCAGATTCTTGATTGCTTTGTCGCAGAAGACGAGATCCTGATATAAAAAGTGTTTTTATTCGCGATTCCAAAGCAAGCCTTTAAATTAAAACCTTGACGTCAACAGGCGGCGGGGCTTTCGAGGATGCTGCATTGCAACCTCCTCCGACAAGCATTCCTAAAGTCAACAGCATTGATATCCAGTGCGATTCGCTAGACCTAACCACGATCTCGACAATGCGCAGCCATGTGGGTCCGTGGTTGCATTTGCCTTCGAGGTGCGAGCATAACAGCCGAACCCAGCCGCTAGATCGATATCTATCAATAGCTTAATTTCAAAGTTAGTTCAACAAAATCAAAAGACATTATGATTCAAGTTTATAGCTACTATATACACTCCCCTTCCAGAGCGGCTTGAAAGTGATCACAAGATGCGTTCGGTGGCAAACTAACACAGCACTTTGACATATTCGCTAAAGCTGAGCCGACGCTAGCAGAGACCCATGGATTCAAAAGCTTGGTTGTGGAGATCACCGCAAGCCTCCAGTGTCTCGATGAAAGCTAAATATTCCCATGTAAACGTATGCTATCAACTATTTGACTGTATTTTACTTAACTCTGCGGGGATTATTGAAGACTTCTGCATCGAGGCCTTTCAGAAATCCCCACTTCTCCGCCTTTTGAAAGCTTTCTGTAGCGATCGACTAACGTAATCAAAACCAACCGTTGACATCCAGCTCGATATTATACCCTGGCAACGCGTAAATTATATATTGTGGGCTGTGATTTCGGCGAGGCGGTCTTCCATATCCCGGAGTCCAAAACTTTATACAACGTCAGCTCTGATTCTGGGCCATGGGCAGCGGCCACAATCTGTTCGGGAAGTGCGATTGGTTCTCAGTTATGGTAGTAGTATATTCCTCAGCTGGGTGTATAAATCAGGTTTTTGTAGCGACAAGGCCGTTCCCTTCTGGTGAGCAAACTTCAGGGATATATCTAGAAGCTGCTTTAGGTAATCGCCTTATCGACGGAATGGTGCAAAGGAATGGAAAGGATCTAGTTATAGTCTAGATTAGTAATCCTCTCGGCATGAAGTCGAAACGGTAGCAGTAGGAAGTATTACCAGGATCGACAGTAATCACTTTTAGTTTATCAACCGATATCGATCGATATGGAATATTTCGCTCCAATGACTTTACACCGTTAACGCGCTTCGTAGTTTGAAGAACACCTTGCAATTAGTTAATATCAATGTTATTATATACGCCGAGCATTTAAACTTGAGTATCGAAAATATGTAGCGTCTGTCTCAGGACGGTTATTGATAGTGGACAATAGGAGTCCAAAGGAACGATTGGTCTGATAACTTAAAAAAAAAAATATTCCGTGCCTACCGTCTAGGTACCAACAAGTCCGTACCATATACGACATGGATTTAATGATTCAAGATATCCTTACCTGGCTAACACACTCTACTAGGGGGTTATGTCGCGACGTTCGGAATGATGTATATGTACAGTACAGAACTGTGTACCGTGGTTGCTTTAGGGTTTTGTAGGTTCAAATGTATTAACGTCCTTGTCCATGAAAAGAATATACACCCTATGCATCTCGGTTGCCATACCGGCCGATATCCGGCAGGGCTTGTATTGCCTAACTGTAAACCTGGGTACTCGTACCGAACTGCCATGATTCTGAACAAGTGGCTAATAACATGGTGAATCCCTGGCCATTGATCGTGATAAAACACACTACCCAAAAGCGTCTTTTCCATGCCGTCTCTACCAAGTCAGGATGAGACAGAAAGGACCCTGTGACGCGGGATTGAGATATCTGGCCCCATGACGATAACGTGTACCCTTGCGATCGATCTGGTATCCTTTCTTTGATCGTTGACTGGAGGATTTTACTGTGCCGTCGTGAATCAGGAGAGTTCGACGTCTCGACTATCTCGATTCGATATCAGTTTATGGTGTAGCCCTCAAGATCTAAGGGTTCAATGTTTCGGCCTTAGAGGGCTATAACAATCCAATATATCATTAGTTGCTGGGGGCTGAACGGAGGTATTTTATAGGTACTTATATACCTTATATCAACGTCTAAGCCGTCCCCCGTGTACCGTGGAGCAGACCGTTGAGCACGGTAACTTCCTCCGGGGAGGCCGAGGCAGTGGACAGTGGATATTGCCATGGAAGACCCCGGTCTAGTTTCACAGCAGCATTCCTGCGAGAACCCGCGGGGTTGGAGGGTCTGTAGTCCTCCCGTGTCTTGTCTGACACTGCAAGTGCCGATTCTAGGACGACGACGGGAGAGTGTAGCTAAGGCTTCTCCATAGCTATGTAAACACCCCATGAACCAGATTCTGAGACGTTCTCAAAGACAGTATAAGGTCGAATGCTAGCGAGACAAGATTTTAGACGGGATAAAGGCTCTTCGAATCGGATGATTTTCGCTCTCGTTTCGACGGTATGCTGCCGGAAAACCTTGGGGGTTTTCTTTTTGACCGGGTATCTTTCGCCTGAATTCAGCTGCAGTATTATAAAACTCCAGCCCTGGATATGGGACACGAATCTCCCCGTGATATATTTATCAGTCGACTCGACTCTGCGCTGCAGGTGCCGCAGCTCAAATTCGCGAGTTAATACGTATACGATTCGGACATCTCTATTTCTATTTGTAAGTCAAATCTGCCGAAGCCGCACACCCCCAAAAAGCCATGTACGCGTATTAAGCTTATCGTCGTATTAAATCTTTTAAATAAAAATAAAATAAGAGTATAGACATAGGATGAGATGGGTGGCAAGTGCGACATGTGGTCACATAAAAAAACCTCCTTCTAGTTTCTTGCAGATGTTAAACGAGCGCGGCTTGCGGAATATGCATGCCAGACTGGCCATGTGGGGACTTCCATTTTATAACTATCGAATCATCCGTTCTTTGGGAAGCTCCATGGCGTTTTCAGCTGGGTCGCCAGCTGGGGACGAGCTTAGAGTTTTGGAGCTTTGGCTTCTGTGATGCTGTGATCCGACTGGCTGATTGAGCGAGGGAGGTGCCAGTGCAGCAGCATTTTGAAGGCCTGAGCTTTCGACACTCTTTCATAAAACCCATCGATGTGCCACGAACCTGCGACACCGACGATACTTTCCGGATAAGATTGTGTATATGCAGTATCAGATTATAAGACGAAAAAAAAAAGTTTTTTAAGAAAGTGGGTCGGTTAAACGAATCGACACAGTGTGATATGGGATGGGATGGGATATTCCAGTCAGAAGGAATGCTTGGTATGTGAACGTAACGTTCTGCAATGCATGTGCATAAACGCCCAAAGCTTCTTAAACCTACTCGAAATTCTGAGAAAATGAGCCAGTCGGTGCTTTTAAAATTTCCGTCTACCGTATTCTCATATGCATGTGCTCATCAACAAGAAAAATTTTCTTTGAATAGAGCAAACAATGGTCTAATCTTCCCGACGGCCTGCTGTGAAAAGGGAAGGGTTAATCTGGAGAGATGGAAAAGGGATAGATGGCACACGATATCCTGCTTCCCCAGTGGCTGGATAAGTCGCCCGGATTACCCTCTGATCAACGAATTGCATACATTCAGACTGAGACTGCTCCATGTATTTTTGGGATTTTCGCTCGGGTCGTAACGAAACGAACCGAGGACATGACAGAATGCAGGAAAGGAATTTAGCGTTTATGATAATCGGCCACCGCTGGTTGGTCCTTTCACGAGCTTCAATGGGGAGTCCGACTCAGACATCAAATGCGATGATATGCTGCTTTCCCCACTTGACACCGAGGGTTGGGAGGCAAATTATTTTTCCAGTACAGTCCTACGATATATCGATACCGTATCGATATCGCGCGGGAATATGATGAAAAGGCAGCCCTGTACGGAAACGAATAACTTCTAATCCCGCTACCGAACGGGATACACCCTGTACAGGACGGCTGGTAATCGGTCGAGTAGATCGATGACATGTCAAATGTCCATTTCTGTACTAAGTTTTCTTTTCCAAATCTTTGGCTGGTGGATTTCTCATCAACCCATCTCCACAGCGCTACATATATCTGCAATAGCAATGTCATTGTTCGTATTAATATGCGCTCAGAATTATAACCTTGTCTCCGCACCGCCCCGCCTCCACCTGGAGTAACGGGAAAGGGTTGCCTGTAGACATGCCGACACCGCGTCTTCATGTGCAAACCTGCAGTCCCTTTTCCCTTTTTACCGTGCTTTGCCATACTTTCGCAGCGGGGAACTGCACTGGAACTGAGGGAAGGGTCCCTCCGAAAGCAAGTTCAAATTTCGAACTGTAACTGTGGGTGCTTTGACTCTTCCGCCCTTCGGTCCTCGCTCGCTACTCGCTTGGCTTGGGCGTGCAGGAAGGACAAGCCAAAAGAAGTAAAAAAAGGCCATACGGGTGGGGTCCCGAAAATCACCTGCTTGGCCAGTCGGTGTTAAATATGGATACTTTCTTTGGGCTCGTCGGCTTGCTGGCTAGCTAAGCTCGGGTGGTGTGCGCGGTGCTCTCGCGCTCATGAGCTCGCGGTCGCAAGCGTTCGTGCGTGCGTGTGCGATGTGCTCCTCGTTGATTGCTGGGGACTTCCTCCCGTAGCCATATGTGCGTGTTCAAAGCAAGGGGACGGATCGAAGGGAGACGGAAGTCCGTCGAGTAGATTGATCGAAGAAGGGCATAGCATGTACGATATATATATTTCAGACGGGACGAGAGCGGATGCTACTGGGTAAATATGGATAATGACGTTCTCTGTATCAATTGTAAGACGTTACGTGTTCTTCGAACAAGTTTCGAAGCAAGGGCATGATGGGACGGGATAACATGGTCGTGGTTTCGTTTTTTCCGATGCAACTCCCTGGAGGATGCAGCGTCGAGTATTCAAGGAAAATCGTAGGACCGAAGGATGAAGGGGAAGGGAGTCCTTGATCCCGTTTTTTTTGCTTTCTTCCATATTTACCCTGACGAGATAGGTTAAAATGGCAAGCAAACCAGCAGGCAAGCAGGATGGATGCATAGAAGCAAATGCATAAGGAAGGCAAAGGAAGACGAAATCTCGACAATGACAGGCAAAAAAAAGTTTAAGCTACAGGTACAGCGTACAGCGTACCGAAGCGAGAGGAGGCTAAAGTCATCTGTCGTCGCGTCAGCCCATCTTTCGATTATAATGACAATGCGACTAACAATGACAATTCGAGCAAACAGAATGGCGGAATTCCGTTTAGTAAAAAAGCTTGTAATGCAATGGATGGGCTGTCGGCCGTCGGGGAATGGCGCTTGACGTGGAAAACGGATGCGAAAACTTAGCCGGTTCGGCATCTCCAGTTTGCAGATGCCTCAGAAAGAAATTTAAAAGAGTCTGGACCTATCGGAGATTGCTGTTGAACATGTTGGAATGGTCTGACCACTCCGGCATCACCACGACTGATACTCATCAACCCGTCCCGATGAAATCGGGTTCGTAAGAGATCAGGCGCAAGTGGATTACTGAATTGAAGAGTTTTCATTCCTTACAGGGCTCTTTCCTGATGAAAATTTCTCGTGTTCCGTGAATTTAAATTACCTAGTTTCGAAGCCTATCCGTGACTGGAGTAGATCGAGCACTGCACGGTGAAGGAACAGGGCAAAGTGGCACGACCGGGTGTCGGGTTGACTTGCAATTGCCCGTGATATCTTCGTCCTTGTTCTGCCTTCTCTGCCGCTTTTTTGGGGAATCCCAGCATAGAATCATCCATTAGCACGTCTGGGGGGGGTTTTGCCATCAATGGAGGTTGAACTCGAGTCGGCGGGCCAGACCCACTCGGCATTGGCTCCACCCCGGTGCAATTCTTTTTCGAGCGAGAAGCTAGAGATGTGGGCTGATGTCGGTCGACCCAGCTTTCCTTTTGCTCGCCCAGGCTGTGACATGGGAGCTAGCCAGTTAGTCGAAGCTAGCTGATGGAGCTAGCTGGGCTTCAGTTGCGCCTTGCCGTTGTGTCTGTCGAGACCACCGGAAATGGCGGTCGATTTCCAATCCCCTTCTCCCCATGAAAAACCTCTTACCGGACGGACCCTCAATCTGACGGTCAGAAGTTAGGGACTTGCTTGATCGAGATGCAGCCCATAGGCAGGTAGACGAAGGCAGCAAAGGGCATTGAATTAATTCGTGACCGGCTTATTGTCAGAGGCTGTTCGTCGTGCATTGCATTGAAAGGCACGGTTAAAGCTTGCAAGCTGGCCCACAGGCAGCGAATGGAAGCTGGCGAAGCTCATGCACAGGGCCGCGGTTCCCTGGTAATCTCGACCCGACATCCCATGCCTGGTCGTTAGTTTTGTTAGTGGTGTTTTGGTCGAGGTGGAGAGTATGTACTGTGTACAGCGTAGGTATATATATCTCTCAGTCGAGACAGCCGGGGATGCAGCCAAGTGGAGCTATCCTTTCGCGCTAAAGACGCTGGCTCGCATCCCCATAGCATAGTTAAACCTGTACTTTGACTGTATCCTCTTTCGAATATATATATTTCTGCCGCCCGCCTGCCCTCCCTCGAGTTCGTTCACTTCATCAGCTTGAGCTTGGTGTTTTCTTTCTTTCTCTGGTGTTTCTTACAATAACCATCGCAGCTGTCGACTGTTTCTCGTGATCAATTCAATCCATCAAGCAACCGTCCACCTGATAGTATACGGGTCACGTTATACCCCTTCAACTTCAACTTCAAACTCATCGACTTCAACTTCAACATCTCGCAGACGTTTGCTCGTTCTTGCTTGAGATAACCATCGCACCTCCTCTGCAATACCTTCCATAGATACGTCTATCTATCTATATAGGAACTACATCTCAGGAGTCGCTGCCATCCACTACTACCATCCATAGTTCAAAAGAGAACTCACCGTATCCCATTTACAATCCTTCAATCTCGTATACGATTTCCTCGAAAAGAAAATACACATCAAAATGGTTGCAGAACACTTCCCAGACCCACAGCTCCCCTCAGAGGAGTCTACATCTTCCTTCTGGCTCAAGCAGCCTGATGAGTTCCTACTCGGTCACCGAACCACACCTGAACTCCCCACCGAAGCTGATATCGTCATTATCGGAAGCGGTATTGCTGGTGCTCAGACAGCGAGGTATCTATGTGAACAAGATGGTGGAGCTTGGGTCAAGGGACGGAGAATTGTTATGCTGGAAGCTAGGGAAGCCTGCTGGGGTGCTACTGGACGAGTAAGCGACCCATCATCATCCTGACCGATGATACGAGATTACCCCCTCAAAGGAACACGAACGCTAACATATCTTACTCTAGAATGGTAAATCCACAACCATAAGCTGACGATATCGCTTCGTGTCATACTAAACTTTTCTCTAGGTGGCCACTGCAAACCATCTCTTTACGCATATCCCCGTCTCCAGCACCTCTTCGACGATCTTGGCATCTCGGAAACCCTCACAGCCATCAACTTTGAGCTTCGCAACCTCTCCCTTCTAACCAGCTACATCCAAGAAAACGGCATCGACTGCGACTTCCACCGTCTCCCATCTTGTGATGCATACTTTGACCAAGAATCCTTCACCCTAGCCGTTCACTCAATCCAAACCCTGCGCCAGCACGCTCCAGAGCTAGCAGACAAACTCACAGTCGTAACCGACAAGCCAACTCTTGCCTCCCTCCGTGTCCCCACGGCCGTCGGCGCTATCACCATCAAGGACGCCGCCAAGCTCTGGCCTTACAAGCTAGTCGCATACATCCTCAAAGACCTCATCAAATCCCAAAACCTAAACCTCCAAACATCAACCCCAGTCCTTGCAATCTCCACATTAAACGATGGAGCTCCGATTCCATTGCACCGTGTGCATACCCCTCGTGGCGCACTTACCGCCCCAATCGTGATCCATGCTACCAACGCATTCGCATCACACCTCGTCCCCGCGATGCGAGATGTCATCTACCCTGTTCGAGCACAGATGTCAGCTCTCACCCCACCAAAATCCCTAATCTCCAGCCCACTGACACATACTTACGGTCTTGTCGACGGTGAACGTATCAAAGCTGAGTATCTTGTTCAAGAGGACGTTCGTGCCAACGGAACCGGTGGCGCATTCTTGCTTGGCGGTGGGAGAAAGTATGCGAAGAACCAGGGTGTCGGTATCACCGATGATAACCACATCGACGGCGACGTCGGCAACTATCTAAGAAGCAGCGTTGGAAAGTACTTTGACGATGAATGTGGGTACCCTGCTGCCGATAAGGATAAGATGTGCGATGCTCAGTACATGTGGAGTGGAATTATGGGATTCTCGGCCGATGAGAGGCCGTGGGTTGGAAAGGTTCCCGGAACCGAAGGACAGTATATTCTCGCTGGGTTTGAAGGGCATGGTATGGCCTATACAACTGGTAGCGCGAAGGCGCTTGCAGAGATCCTAAGGCACCGATACCCGGTTCTACCTGAAGAGGTTTACTCGAGGTACTGGAACAGGAATATCTGCACAGCATTGTATGATTACCAAGCCGAGAAGACCGCTGAGATGGAGAATATTCTAGTCAGAGGACGGGAATTGACAATTAAAGCTGGTGATGTCATGGAAGTCATTGAAAAGGGACATAACGGATGGTGGTTCGGATGTGTCATCAAGTCCGCCGACCAGGAGAATCTTAACACTTTTGGGTGGTTCCCCAGCAACTTTGTTGAGGAACTGCCACACGGCTATGCAAACGGTGTTTTCGAACCGTCAATGTATGCCAGACTACAAGAGTACCCTGAGGATATCTTCAAATGGTTCCCCAAATCTTTCACCGTCACCGAGGAAAGGCTGAAGGACGCCCAGGGGATCGTGGCTACAGGTGATCTGGAGGCGATGAGGAGACGAGCGAGAGGTTCAGGTGTCATTGGTAAAGAACAAACCGAAACTGAGGAGAAGGAGGAGAAGATGTATAAGGAGATGCTATATGAGAGGTACAAGCTCCAATTTGCGGTCAAACTCGCAGAGTGCGGGAAGGATGAAGATGTAAGTTTTCCATTTATCACACCATGGTAAACCCCAAAACAAAAGACTAATGTTGCCATAGAACATCTTTCCAACATTACAATCATCCGCTCTCACAAACATCGAGCAAAAGTACCTCGACGCCCCCGCCCACATCATCCGCAAATCCAAACTCGCCAAGCCTCTAAAGCAGCTCTCCAAGCTATCCGGCACTGAAACACATAAAACTGATCACGCGCGGATATCAAGCATACTCAGCAAGCTGAGCCATGCCAAAGAAGAAGAAGGAAGCCCCACTAAAGACAAGGAACGCAAGGAGCGGAACTCTACCCACAAGGCAGAACTAAGAGCCCTCCTTAGAGATAGACTAAAAGAAATGAAAAATGCGTCGCTAGACTCGTCGGAGAGAAAGGCGACAGCATGCAAATGCCAATGTGGAGAGGTTATTGTAAGGGACTTTGCAACGGAAACCTCATCGCCATTGGTGAAAGATCTGAGAGCCTCACAGACACTAGAGAGGCATCCACTTATAAAGGGATTAAAAACCGAAGAAGGCAAAGAAGGTGATGAATGGGTTGTTATTGTTAATGAAAAGAGGTAGATCAAAATATATCCCAAAAGAAGAAAAGTACTTTTTGTTCTAGGACATTGATTTTTTCTTTCCTTTTTGTCGGTTTGAAGTTTCTAGCATGCATGTTGGTTGTTTTTGTCTTTTTTCCCTGTTGGTCAAGCATCGTGTTCACGAATTTCTGATGGGGCTTGTTCGGATGGTTCTTTTATGTTCTTCTTTCTAACTTTTTTGGGAGGTCATTTGAAAGATCGTGGGATATCTGGGTTACGATGTCCCACCGGTTATGAAAAAAAAGAAGAGAAAAAATTAGTTTATGACTTTTTATAAGAAGAATAAAGAACCATGGTATCACTACCAACTTTTGCTCTCCGATTATCACGTAGACCACGCTACTATTAATATATTATCACGACGACAATGCACATCTGCTACTCGAATGCATCTGTGAATTCAATTTTCTGCGACTCCATGGAGTCAAGCCCACGTGCACCCAGGCATACTGCTCAAGACGATTACGATTCCATCACGGGAGCACAAGTGATAAGTCAAGACTTTTCATTCTTCATTACGCACATAAGGTCCGGTCACCACCGCAGGAAGTCGTTAAGATCTCCGGTTGTGACCATCCATTCTCGTTCCATAGCAAAGATAACGCAATAAAACATGCCAGCAACAGCGTCCCCGTCGACAGCCAGATAATGGCTTTCGAGCAGACATTTAGCCAGCTTTTCAAACGCAGGCAGCGAGACGCACCTTCGATACCAGAGTCAGAAGGCAGACGCATGCAGTAACTAAACATCTCAAGGGGGAAAAGAGAGAAATAGAGTGATTGGCCTTGCCAATCATAGAGAAGGCAGTGGAGCAACATTCTGACTTTTTGAAAAAGTGCGGGTAAACGGAAGAACAGTCGTGAAGGACAGTTGTCTCCTGCATACGTCACCCTTTTCTTGATGTGAATGTGTACTCGGTACTGCAAGAGAGGTGGAAGAAAATGACGAAAACGAAACGCAGAAATTAGAGAAATATTCAAATTCGCAATCGACTTGTTAAAAGCAGTCTGGTGAACGTGTCGATTGAAAGCATCCCAGGACGAGGCACTTGAGCTAATCAGTTCCGTTGACGGTAGCATCGCGGACAAGGCGACCAGTGCACCATGCGAACTCATAGTTTCTCTGGTACCAGTTCACGCTGTTGGAGGAGCGTGAGGTTAGTGTTTGTCATAATTATACGAACCCCCCTATCGATGGAGCAGCAGCACTTACAAAGTCTTACGACCTGCAACTCGACTGTGAGTAGCCCAGCTGGCACCAAGGACGACATTGTGTTTCGTGTCGAAGAAGTCGGCTGCACGATATCCCATCGCCACGGCGAGCAGGTCAGCATCTGAGACGTACGCAGAACGAAACTCGTTCGTTTATCTGAGAGGAATAACAGAGATGTTTTTACTAACCGGTGTATTCTGGGTATAGCTCCATCGCTTTGAATCCATCCCACTTCTCCAGCACAGTTGAACTCCACTCCCAAGCTCCTCCATCACCTCTCCCACACACTTTCCCCACCACACTGGTTGGATGCCATCGTCGGAAGCTGACATTGGCTCCAACCATGTCGGCAAACATGTCGGTGGCTCCCGACGTGTCTGCCCCCCCAACCTTCGCGGTAAGATTTGGTGGAGTGATATGGACGCCGTCCATTGACAGATGGCTGTACGTTCAGTGTGAGTTAATACCCTGCTTTCCCCGTGCAGCAAGCGGATGAAGAATTGCTTACCCATTAACAGCATCTATCATGGCGGCGAGCTTCTTCGCTTCGAGGTCTTTCTTTACGACTTCAGCGCGGTCGTAGATGACCTGCAATTCTTCGCGGGTCGGAAGCCGTCCACCCATCCAATTCGCGCATCCGTTGAGCTCATCATAGGATGCAATAACCGGCCAATGCTGGGCATACACCAATGGGACGGGGCCAAATACCGTCTTGACGAAGAGGCCGTTGAAGGCGGCAAGCGAAGAGTCATTGCGGTCGACTTCGGCAAGAACACCGGTATGGGTGTTTCGACCCTCTGTTGACCAAGACTTTGGGTACGAAGCCGACTTCGTGCCTTCTAGATACAAGGCGTACTCACCATTGGTAATTGGTCGAGAGAACGCCTCGAATGGTCCAATGGATGCCTTGAGAGCTGGCTTCTCATTATCCCAGGTCAAGAATCCACCCTCTTCCTCGCATTCCTTGGTTCCGAGGACAATCTCTTGTCCCGGGATCTTGATCCAAGTCTCACCATCTCGGGCCTTCGTCGAATCCAAGAGGAACTGGGCTCGAAAGTCGGGGACGGGGACACCGATAGGAGGAACAGTCAGATCATGTTGCAACAGCATATACATCAGGGTTTCAAGGTGCATGACTTCGTGCTCGAAACCAATCCAAAGTCCACGCTGAACACCAACTGAGGAAATGTCTCCTTTGCCGTAGATAGATCGGACTCTGCTACGAACTCGGCCACAAAATTCGATAACCTCTTGAAGCTTTGGCCAAGTGTCTGGTATAGTACTATGACTATGGCACTGCGTCGGATCATCGACATCTGGATCAATACCACGCTGGAAGATGTCCCTGTAGTGTGCTGGTTTGGTCACAGCTTTATCAACGGTTCTAGACAGCTGGACGTCGAGGAATGTGGGAATGTGGCCCAAGTAGAACAAAATAGGGTTTCTCAATGATATGGGCTTCGTGAGATACTGATCCTTTCGGACCATTCCTAGGGTCACAGAGTCCCATAGCTTCCACAACTCCTCCCATTCACTGAGATCGGGACATGCTGCCTTCGCATACTCTTTCGGTTGCAATCCGGTCCTGGCAGTTGGATTGTGAAGCAAATGGAGGGCTGTTGGAAAATGACATGGTCAACACATTTCACCGCTATAGTCGGAACTCTCGATACCCCGGAAGCACTTACTATATTCTCCACCTAGTTGACCCCAGGAGGTACCAATTACGAGTCCAGCACCCTCAAACATGGCTACAGATTGTTCATGCGAGAACTTGTAGCTCCTCTCGACACGAACCTTTTCACCTTTCTCTATCTTGACCGGGTTAGGTAGCGGAAGGACCATATCCTTTTTGGCCAGGTAGAACGCTTGGTGGCGATCATACACAACATCGTATTCGCCGAAGTATTCCCAGTCGGACTTGTTGAACACTTTCTTTCTAAGAATGTTGTTGGCATTGTTCAACCCGTTCATGATGAACCTCTCAGTGACGAGCTCTCGATCGTTGTACGCGAGCCACACCCTTGCAGGATCATTGCAGGAGTCGAAGGCAATGAGCATTCGATCATTCGTTCCCGGACGGATGACGGTTTCACGCCACTGTTTGAGGAAATCCTCGGCTTCTTCACGTTCGAAGTTCCCAATAGAAGAACCGAGCCAAAGAATGAAGCGAGGACGGCTTCTGACCTCCTCGTTGCTCTCCAGCCAGGCCTTCCCGTCGTCATAGGTCCCATGGAGACCAAAGCAACGAACATACTTGAAAGCATTTTGTGGGATATTCGCGAAGGTCCTTTCGAGCTCGGGGCGTGACAAGTCCAGTGCGAAATAGTCGACATGCTTTTTAGCAGCTTCGAGTGCTTGCAAAAGAATGTTTACCTTGCGCAAGTTGCCAGATCCAAGCTCAATGAGCAGAGCACCATTTGGCACACGGGCAGCAATTTCCGTTGCATAGGTCGAAAGAACCTCTATTTCGGCGTTGGTGAGATAGTAATCCTCAACATACGTTATGGCCTCGAACTCCTTGAGACCGGCCTCGTCGTACAGCAACATGGTTGGGAGGGTTTTTTCCCCAACCGGGGCATCCAACCCTTTGATGATATCGTCATTGAGTTGCAGTTCGACGGTTGTCGTTCGGATGTCGATAATCTCGACGGCCGTTTGGTTACTGTTGGTGACTACACCAGATTGACGGTCACCCTTATAGACCGTACCTCTGGGAATTACATCAACGTTCTCGCCATCGTGAGGTTCGGCACGCAAATTCGCTGGCTTCACCATTGTGCTACAAAAATGATGTCAGCAACGGGAAGCAACACAGAAATGACCACAGCAGTGTGGGAGATGCAGAACACCACCCCGCAGCCAACTACCAATCTACGGCAAGGTTGGAAGGTTACATCGATGGAAACGACTTACGTTGGTCGATTATTTGATCCAAAGAATTCTGTGGGAATACGAGGAACGAAAAGCTGGTGTGAAAGATGGTTAGAGTGTGGTTGTTGCAGAGAACCGAGCCTGCCTGTGGACCTACCTGAAGCTACCTGATCCGTTGCAAAATCCGTTGCAAGACTGGTAAGGTACAGCTGATATTGGAATGCAACGGGAATTGGATATTACCCGTCGCAAGGGTCGGATAGAGATGAATGGTCGATTCTGGTAAACCAGAGGAGGTAGATGATGAAGTGGAAGAGAAGAAAGTTGGATTGCTGAGGGGAACAGTGGGTTTAATATAAATTTGATTAGTGGGATGACAGCTTGGGAAACGCGCGGTCGTGCAGAGCAGCAATTGCAACGGAACTTAAGTCTAGATTAACAGGAAACCCGGCTTCAAGTCACCCGGCGAGCAAGTTGCACACAAGCAACGAAGCTACGCAGGTGATTGAAAGGAAGACGATACCCTATCGGATCGATATCTTCGGCAGGATTCGTGATTGGGGAGACTGTGATGAGGGTGGTGTGGAGTTTTATATTCGGTTTGGGAACTCACCGTTCAGGCACGTTGCTGGAATCGATGGACAGGAACCAGATGTATACCGGAGTAGCGGGCCTGAGAATCAAGATTCTCGACGGACTAGTCTACGATTGGGGTAATCCAGGAATCGGACAGATAGAAGTCGGGCTAGGCAGTTGCGAACTAGACAAGGTTGACGGGCGATGGTTACTTTGTCGGGATGAAAGAGGTGAAGCGGAGACGACGAAGGTTGAAGTGCGTACGTTAACTACAAATTACGGTTGGCCGCTTCGACATCATATCCCCGCCAGAATGCTTGCATACATGCATAACCACCTCCACATTCACTCTACTTAGCACCCCTCCAAGCTCCTTTGGCTCGATGCATGACCTCACGGTGCTTTTTCCGGCAACCATGTACCTAATGGCCAAGCTCGGTTGCACAACGTGCGCAGCACACCGCTGCCGCTGTCTTAGATCGTTTCTCCAGAATTCGGATTGCCAGCGGCATAGCTCTCGAAGTCAATTGCCCACTCTCATTCTCCATGACACGAAAATGACACGTCCAACTAACGTCGCGCCCGTCGGGGCCTTCGCTTGAAGCCATCGAAAGAGTAAGCTGATTGATAATTAGCGATGGAATCGGTGGAATTTTACGGCCTTGTCCGGATCAGTAAGAGTCACTGCGGCTGGGAACTATGGACAAGGACGACGGATGAACTCGAATGGATAGTTCCGCGGTGGGGTTTTTGCTTCGTAACTCTGCCAGACCGTTCCGGTGAGCGGCAAGGGTAGCGGAATGCAAGATTCGATTTCAGGTGTTCCCAAGCCGACTTTACGCGATGAGGCTACCATGACCTCCACTAGCTATGACATATTCAGAGCTGACAGGCATCTCGTGCTTACTACCCCAGTTTCTGCATTGGCCAGCCAAATATTCACGGCGGTTCCTTGAGCTGAACCTAATTCGACCTTCTCCTCATGATGACACAATTACAAATAGAAAAGCATCAAATTTGTCCAAGAGACCCGAATTAGCCCCTCCATCGGTTCCGGTGGAAGCCGTCCTACAAATACGACCTGCTAAGCGTTCGAGCCTCCAACAGAACATCTCGGGTGGAAGGTGTTGGGCACATCGCCGCCGAAAAACCGGCACCACTTTCGCGTGCCTGACTTAAGCTCCCCCCTGTCTAGAAGATGAGCTGCAAGCCTGGGCTAGGATGCCAATTTCTTGTCCTTCCGCCTGCATCTGGGAAAACTAGGAAAGAGAAGCGTTTTTATTGAGGTACTTCTTCTACAACAAGGTCTACCTTCGAATCTGGACGCCGAAACGTCAGGGCTTGGATACATTCGACCCCACTGTGTTACTCTTTACTTGCATAATTCGGGTCCATATTAACGCTGGAGCGAGCCTATGGGGAGTTTTCCCACCGACGACCCTTACTCCACCCCATTCTCGCGAGAGCAGACCAGGAAGCTGTAGAAACAGCCGAGACAGAGAGGGAGAGAGGGAGAGAGGGAGCTCCAGAAGCTCTTTAGAAGGTGATAAGAAGGTTGACATCAATCTATCAGGGCGAAGCGATTGTCAGGTTTTCATTCCAAATCAAGCAAAACCAAGTTGCTATCTCATCAACAATTGCCTTAATCTGACCACCTAAGGGCGGTTCGCAATGGCCGGCGACAAAAGTATCGTTGTCGTCATGAGAGAGGGAACACAGCTCATCGCCGTTTCGAAGGGGTTCGTCTCGAAGGCGGTCCCGTCAGCCAATGAAGAACCGCGCTGTCTGCTACGGAAATAAAATGTGATACTCAGGTCATCAAAGGCAACAACCCTCCAGGGCTAGTGGGCTGAAAAGGCAAAAACGGAGTATAGGGTATTTCAATAATTTTTGACGGCTACAGCGTCTAGCGAGTTTGCAGTTTTTTTGAGCCGGCTTATCGCCGTCATCATCTCTGCGAGCGCGAGGCAAAAATCGAATGTTGCGGGGTTAACTAACGCTACCTACTTGGGCTACATAACAGAGCTAAAAACAACATACCTAAGCTTGCGAGCTGTGCTATCCCCGTTTCCCTTCTTTTTCCAAATTATCATATCTGTCATTTTGAGCTCAAGAACCCCCCAACCGCTCTCCCTGGAAAGGAAAAGCAAATTTTTATCTAATATGATGATCGATGGTCGCCAACCGGAGATGCAGAGAGTCGAATGTCCCGCGGCGCAGTGGCTTTTGGAGACCCACTATTGGGCTTTCAGTCTACATGCCCAGCTGCCCAGTTCCCCACATTTTCCGGGTCTAGATTTTAGCTCGATATATCGTTGGAGGATCTACCTGTTTCTGTTTTTTGATATATTATTTTTAATAACTTTAAGTACCTCACTGTTTAAAAGTACTTTTATGGTGGTGGAAAGTTCGAGGTTCTTGGGAGCTCGAGCCGCTCGCTCCTACATTCCACCTTGAAGTGATCAGTGCCACCCTTGTAGAAACTTACATATAACATACATCATGTAAATGTACATACTTACATACAGAGTTGCATTTGAGTTTTTGCTCTGCTGCGTAAGCCTCGTATAACTTCATGTTAAGACTCTGCAAGGTAGGAGATACTTCCCGACTTATCGGAGTAAGCTGCGCATAGAACGGTTGGGGGCAACGGAACTAATCTTCAATCAAGCTTCGCTGCCAACGGCACGACCGACTTAAGTTGCAAGTTGGAGATTTTGATTAAATTACCAACGGCCGACGGGACAACCTGTTTTGTGGAAGATTTAAAAGCCGAAGTAATACTTCGGAAAGTACGTACACTAGGGTAAAGTATTTGAAAATATATGGGATCCTGGAAGGATATCCTATGCAGAGCTATGGGTGGGTCGATGGAGACATGGGTGTTTTCTGAATGTTATCGATTCAATGTGTCTTGATGTCGGAGCTCGAGGTTAGTCAAGTATGTACCCAGGTACTTTTATAGATACTTGAGTACTTAGTAGCTATACGGGTCTGTGAGTATTCGCTACCTAACGAGGTACATACTTTAGTCAATATATGTGAGTAGGCTGTATCTGTATATGCCAAACGTATGCACTCGAGCATGTTGGTCTAAGCACAGTCGTGGAGGTTGCTGCACGGATCCCTCTAGGAGTGCTGGTTAGGAAGTGGTGTCACAGCCTGGCCAACGCATTCACCGGCAGAACTCAGGTCTTCCGTAAACGGGAAAAACAGGATGACAAACTGCCGGAAAAGGCTATGATCGAATCCAACACTTATCGAGCAAGTAGCTTGTGGTATTTTCAGATAGCAGTAGCGGCGCCGGACCAGAGGCTAGCTACATGCTACAGTAATGTTTCCTGGTATACGAGTGAAAGGCATGTGAAAATTTTAAATGCTTAATCATTTATACAATATACTAGGTATCGTAGTATATGCGGAACGCGTTACAATTAACGGCTGGGCCATGGGGACGAGACAACTAAGTATCGTTGTCTAGCGTCCGGATTCGAAATGAGTCTCAACGAATTCTCCCAAGATGTGGCGGGATCGTGTATGTGCATGATAATGATATTTTCTTGGACGATGTAAGAGGTAGTATTAGAATTTCCGGTGATTTGATTGCTGGATCCATGGAGAGAAACTGAAGGATCCTTTGAAGTAATTATTCTTTTCAAGGTATAAATATCCAAGCTGCTCCCATCTTTTTTTCCCTCGCTCTTTCTATTCCTGTTACTTGCATGTGGTTGAGTTAGAAAATTTCCTCGATATCATCATCATGACGGCCCCATATTTTGATGACGGGACACTTGAAACACTGTTCTAGGGTATTAAAACACAGAAAGAGTACTACATATAGGGAGAACTCTAGAACTTAACCTGAGCAACGCTGCTGGCTTTCAAGCGTCAAGTTACGGGAGCAGGAACTTGGAAGGATACCGGATACCTTAGGGAAAGCTCCAGACGGTAAGAGACTCTTGGGTACCATTATCAAAGCCCCATGCTAACTACCTTGATTCTTAACAGCCCAACCTCTAACAAATATTCGATGTTGCTGCCAAATACGCGTAGTGTCCCCCACGGATACACCGAGCCCTTAAGACTTTTCTGGGGTAAAACATTTTCAGTTCAATCACCCTGGCCGTTATTATAGGACGGAGATTGGGACGAGTTACCCCGCATGCTTGTCTAGGAGGGATATTCCGGATCCTTCCTTGCTTTCTACAACCCATAACCAGAAATAGAAATGAACAACGAGTCGAGCCATCCATATTACGTTTTCAGCATGAGTAGGTTCTTTGTTCACCTGTCCAAGTGAACACGAAAGGTAATCTGGATATTGTAATTACCAGAGATGACGTTGATAGGGTATATAATAAGGGAAACCTGATTCCGGATGAACCGGGCGAGAACTTGTAGAGGCTTCCCGCTGCTCTAGAATGGAGGTATATTTTTGTCTGGGATTTTCCGATTACTTATTCACTTGCTGACTTTTTACTTTATTATTCCATCTCAGTCAAACCGCCTCGAGATGATAACGGATGCATTACCTCTGTCTTAAAACCAAACAAGTGCTGATAGGTTATAATCAAATGGAGCTGTCCTTTCAAATAGATATATAGAAAGAATTTAATTTTGGGACTCTACTCTCGTTATGCGCGATATATTGTATAGAACATTTCTGGCCATCAATGCTTTGGTAAACTAGGGCATCCATGTACTTTGTACGGGCGTACGGATGTACGGATGCCTATTTACAGAGGTAACGTTGACTGCTCTACTAAGCTACAGCTTATTAATTTAATACCGTTTCGATTCGGATGTTGGAGCTCGCTGCACTGTCAAGCTCCCCGAATCAAGAAATTAGACCGAGGTACCAATCTCCGACAGTTTCCCAAAAGTAGTCGCTGCGGGATATGTAGTCGAAGGTGACGATTTCGAAATTTGGCTTATCATAGATACGTATCGATACTCTCAGTTTTTTTTAGTCAAAAGTTCAAAAGTTCGTATCGCTTCTTATCTCGAGCTCGCGTACTCGAGGCGGCAGCGTGCAGCCGCAGGCGGGAGAGTGCCTAATTTAGAGCTTGGGTACAAGGCTAGAAGCTAGAAGAAGTTGAAGTCGACCCAATAACATCGAGGACGACTGTTGAAACTGGTTCACGGGAATAGCTACCTCATAAGCGGGGACGCAGCAAAGCTTAAGAGCAGCTGTGCTCGTCACGTGACCACCAACGTCTCCAGCTTGCTCCAAGATTTTGCCGCACAAATCCAAAACCTCGAATATAACATTTTTCAACCGACACGACAAACACCGACACCGTTTGATAGTACGACCATACATAGCCATACGCATTCAAAACACCCTGAAATCACGCACTTTTAGAAGATTTAAAGATATTGTCAACAATCATTCAAGATGTCGACGACGGTGGACAAGGTATGCCCCGCGCCCACGCACGAGCTGTCAACGTGAACGTTAAGCAGGTGCTAATTGTGTCTATTAGATTCGAGAGGTATACTTCGTCGCTACCACCTAGATCGCGCGATTGCGAATCCAACGATGAGGAATATATCGACTAACATGGGCCGTTGAACGAAACAGATCGAGGCCGAAATGGCCAAGACGCAGAAGAACGTATGGCGGGCCCCGGATTTTTCCCAGCTGGAAACCGAAAACGGAGCAAAAGACTTACGAGGAGGTCTCAAATGATAGAAAGCCACATCGTACCATTTAGGTCAACTAAAAGCCAAGCTCGCGAAGCTTAGAAGAGAGCTTGTTACACCATCTGGCGGTGGTGGAGGTGGTGCTGGTGGTTAGTGAATACCCCACAGTCGGTATACTCTCTGCGACAATTGCTAACATATCCTATCATAGTCGGTTTCGATGTCGCCCGGTACGGCCAACTGTATTAATTACTCCTGTATGCCTCCAAACTAACACACCTCAAGTACCGGTGCCGCCTCCGTCGGTTTCATTGGCTTCCCTTCAGTCGGAAAATCCACATTGATGTCGAAACTAACCGGCACACACTCCGAAGCCGCCGCCTACGAATTCACAACCCTTACCACAGTCCCCGGTTGCGTAATGTACAACGGCGCCAAAATCCAAATGCTCGATCTTCCCGGAATTATCCAAGGTGCCAAAGACGGCAAGGGTCGTGGTAAACAAGTTATCGCCGTCGCAAAGACTTGTCATTTAATCTTCATCGTCCTCGACGTTCTTAAACCCTTGACGGATAAACGGATCATTGAAAACGAATTGGAAGGGTTTGGGATAAGGATTAATAAACAACCGCCTAACATCATCTTTAAAAAGAAGGATAAGGGAGGTATTAGTGTTACTAATACCGTTCCACTAACACATATCGAACCGGAGGAAGTCAAAGCAGTTCTTAGCGAATACAAAATCGCAAATGCGGATATTGCATTCAGGTGCGATGCTACGATTGACGATTTGATCGATATTCTGGAGGCAAAGAGTAGACGGTATATTCCAGTTGTGTACGTTCTCAACAAGATCGATTCGATTAGTATTGAGGAGCTGGACCTGTTATACCGTATCCCGAACGCGGTGCCGATTTCGTCGGAGCATATGTGGAATGTGGATGAATTGCTGGAGATGATGTGGGAGAAGTTGAACCTCAGACGGATATATACGAAACCCAAGGGGCAGCAGCCGGATTATACGGCGCCTGTGGTGTTGAAGGGCGGCCAGTACACTGTTGAGGATTTCGTGAGTTTTTACATTTTCCCCTCTATTTCCATTGGGTGGGCTTGCTAATATTTGGTGATTTAGTGTAAATCGATCCACAAGTCGATTCTGGAAGTCTTCAAATACGCGATCGTATACGGACGAAGTGTGAAGCATCAGCCGCAGAGAGTAGGGTTGTCGCATGAACTTATGGACGAGGACATCGTTACGCTTGTTAAGAGATAGAAAAAGGTTATCGCGCCTTGTATCCTATCCTCTGTCATAGTCTGGCGTCATACGGTCTCCCTCTCATGTTGTCTGATATCGATATTAGCCTTTTGCATATAACGACTACCCTGTCGTACTTGTACGTATGAAATATGAAAAAAGTATTACGTTCGACCCAACGGTGATTTATCGCTCATCAAGAAGCTGCATTCATTTTTGTGCCGGAAAAGAAGAAAAACAGTTATATTACACTTTAAAAAGAGGTTTTGCTAAAGGCTATGCTAAAGCTGGAGAAAGCAAATGCCAAAGAAGAGTAGAGAAAACCAAAGCATATAAAAATGGTGAGATTTAGCATGCAGCGGATCGTAAAAGTCAGAAATCAGAACAAATCTTTTTAAAAAGTGTATACTCTAGTTTATTATGTATAAACTAGATCTTGCAGATAAACGGCGAAAGAAACCATACAACTTGCCTGCAAAAGGAATAAAAAGGAGAGAAGTAGACTTATGGAGACGTGCTCCCGTTCGTTGCTTTGGGAGGGGAGTATCGAGTTGTTCGAGAGGAGGTAAAGGGGTCATAAGCAAAGAAATTCGTCAAGAAGCGACGGAGAAAACAAATGTAGTCGCCGAAATCAATCAAGTTAGCCACCCATTATCTCCACCATCAAATCCAATAAGGAAAAGTAAAAAGTGAAATATTTCTCCGTCGTTAAATCATTAAAGGTTTCTCTGTCGTCAAGTCGTCATCGTGATATGGAAAGTCGAGCCCTATTACTCCGCCTTCACTTCCTCGGGTTGTGCCTCGGCCTGTGCCTCCTCTGCTGGTGCTGCAGGTGTCTCTTCGGTGGGTGTATCAAAGTGCTTTACAGCTTCCTCCAAAGCATCCTCTCTGACTACGAGCGCCTTGTGGACAATGACAATGTCCTCGGGTTCACCACCTCTGGGTAATCCTAGCCTTGCAAGACCCGGTCTGGCAACTAGAGCGACTGCGCCCTTACCAGCCCCGAGGCCTTGGAATGTCGATTCTTCCATTGTCGTTTCATCAAATTCGACACCGGGTACAGGGTGGAAGAGAGAAAAGTACTTGTAGTCCTTCTGAATCGTGTCGTGGAGAGTACGCGTAGCAAAGAGAACCTTTTCGTAGAGGGCAAGAGTCAAAGGCGAGTAGTGCGCCTGCTGCTGCTTTTCCTCCTCAGTCTGAGGTTCCTTAACGGGGAAGAAGGGAGTAAGTGGCGAGAGGACATTGGCTAGTTCTTGCGACAACTTCACCAATTGTTTCTTGCTAGAGCTGTCGAAGGACTTCGACTCCAGGAGTAGCTTAAGTGACATGTGTCGGAACTTGGTTGCAGTGATGTCATCGCCTATGACCCGAATTAGAAGATACATTCTATAGTGATGTTATGAATTTAAGAGCAACCTACCAAAATCCTTAGTGAAGACCGACATAGCGAGTCCAAGTTTCTTCGTCATTTGTGCATCTAATCCAAACACAGTCTTGCCTAGAATTTCCCTGCAGGCAAAGTTCGCGCAGATAGCTGTAAGCGCGATCTTGCTCTTCCATTCCCAGAACTCTTCATATTTGGCTCCTGCTTCATCGATCTTGTCCCAGTCGATTGAGGGGTCTTTGGGCTTTTCGGCCCACCACTCCTGAGCTGGAGCAAGGGAGATCTGGGACAGTGGAGCCTCGGTTGACTTGACCAAGTGATCGAATTCTTCGAGATGGTCCCAGCCCGGTCGCCAGTTTAGGGAGTCTGCGAACGAAAAGATCTTCTTATACCAATTGTTCACAGAAGATTGCATATTTCGGTCATCTAGGTCGAGCGAGTGGTTCGCTGGATGATGTGGTTTGTTGAGGAAATGCGGAGACGTTGTAGACTGGTATCTTGTCGAGGTGAAGTCCCTGTCAGTAGACGTGAGAGACGTCAGAGTTGCAGGCTTTGGCGCTTCCATGATTGGCCTCTTCTCAACCACTGGTTCTTCTGGTGCCGGTTCAGCTGTGGCTTCAGCAGCCGCTTCGGCTTCTGGAGCTGCTTGAACCTCAGGAGCTGCTTCGCCCTCTGGGGCCGCTTTCTCTTCTGGGGCCGCGTCTCCCTCTGCCGCCGCCTCGGTAGTTGTGGGCTCTGGCGCTGGCGCATCCTGAACCGCCTCAGGCTCCCCATCTTTGGCTTCAGGCTCAGGCGCGTTTTCAACCGGAGCCACAGCGTCTGCGGAATGCTCTTCTACAGTTGCAGCGGGTTCTTCAGGAGCAGGCGCTTCGGCTTTTTCCTCAACAGGTTGTTGTTCTCCAACAGTCTCCTCTCCAGCTGGTTTCTCAGCAACAGACTCGTCCTCTGCGGGTTTCTCGGGTTGCGGTTCCTCCACCGCTGCCTTTTCAGCTGGGGTTTCCTCATCATCATCTTCCCCAGCCGCCGCGAGTTCGTCGGCCAGTGACTTGCCGGTGGCGTGTTCCGGTTCTGGGGTCGCCTTTCCTGCGATATGTTCCTCCTTTGCGTCCGCAGTATCCGGAATATCAATGTCAACCGGTGGAGCCGGCTTCTTTTCCTCTTCAGAGGGTTCTTCGGCTTTCGTGTCGGGAACGTCGTCCTTGTGCTCGTCGGCTTTGGGGTCTTCGGCTTTCGATTCCGGCTCCTCGGTCTTTGGTTCTTCAGCTTTTGGCTCTCCTTCCTCAGTCTTCGGGTCCTCAGCTGTGGGTTCTCCATTCTCGGTCTTTGGTTCTTCAGCCTTTGGCTCCTCAGTCTTTGGCTCTCCGTCTTTTGGCTCCTCAGCTTTTGGCTCTTCGGCCTTTGGTTCTTCACCATTCACCTCAGCAGGCTTATGATCCGCAGACCCATTCTCAAGCTTCTCGGCCGTATCCGGAATTGCATCGGGTTCGCCCACAATCCCCTTCCCCTTATCGTCATCCAACCCCCAAGCAGCAGCAGCTTCGTCGCCCTCAGCTTTAGCCATCGCGTCGTTGGTACCGTCCTTACTCTTATCGTCAATTGAAGTTGTAGCAGCACCGTTTGCTACAGGCGCGTTATCCAGCGGGTTATCGGGTCTATCGGCGGGGGTTATAAATTCCTGGCTCTCAGACATGGGCGTCTCCACGGCGGGGCTATTTAGGGAAGAGTCGACATCTGATTAAAATGTTGGTTATCAATTAGATTAAAGAACAGTTAATCAAGTTCAAAAATTTTAAATGACGCAGGTTAGACTAGGGTTTAGTTGATTTTTTGCTGCGAGACAGACTGGCAATGCATAAAAAACACCACACGCCTTGTTCTGTGCTTCTAGTGCGTGCGTGCGCGATATAAAAATTATATAGGGAAATATGACGGGATGCAAGTTATCATGCGAGGAAACTTTTGGTGATTCGCTACCATGGGAAAGGGCGACCATGCCACCACCCTTTTTTTGTCCCGTTTCGTTATCTTTTACGGGAGGCGAAAAGATAGGTTGGCTGGTGGCATGTCGCGAACGATTGGATTTTGCAAGGCATTGGAGGGAAAGGGAGTTGCATTTGGTCAGGGAATTGATGATGGAATTCTCTTTATGGGCTAACTTACCACCATTCTCTTTGGGGATTTGAACCACGCTGTTCCTCTTCTTATTTTTCCCTTTCTTTGGAGGCATTTCGGGACGACGTCGGGGCGCAGGTGGAGCGGGCTCTGGCTCTGGCTCGGGAGGTGCCGCGGTGAGATTGTTGAGGTTTTGTTTAAACCAACCTAATGCTGAATCCAGTTTGAAGGATGTGAAGTTGAGGAGTAGAAGGGAATTATTTCGAAAGAATAATTCCCGAGTACTCCAAAATTAGAGAGGCAAGAAATTTCTTAAAAAATTATTTTCTTTTCTTTTGCTTCTGAGGTTTCTCAGGGCAAAAAGGCAGTACGGCAGCGAACTAGTGAGGTCCCGTCGGCCTGCGGGGATTCTACGAAAAAGCGAGAGGCGTGTGTTCCCCCTCGACCGCTTTGAGTAGTTTTTGGGCAGAGATTTGCCGTGGAGGTACCTGAGATACGAAACGAACAAGCAACCCGAGTCGCGAAATCTAATTGGGAGAAGGGACCTGTACCGTTTGACCGACGTGTCAGTAGAATCGATCCTTGGATGGGGGTTGGCGGTGGCACATTTTATGCATGCCGAAGAAACCATTTTTGCGAAGAAACTGGGGACGTCATGTAGCTCTGAGCTCTGGATTCTGCTCGACTTACCCGAAACGATAGCTTCGAGAGATGTGATGTGATATGATACGTTTCTTTTCTCGTGCGATTCGATGTGGTACAAGAAGTTATGCAAGTACCAGATGGGAAACGTTCCCAGATGGTTCGATGGGCAGCAGAGATGTGATTCCCAATGGCGATGCAATGGTGATGGGGGAGATGTATGTGCGATGCACTTTGGACATGGACGTCAGAAATCCGCCACGATGCTGCTGAGACAAAATCCGGGTGGCAGGAAAGTCAGACTTCCTTCCTGCTCCCAGCTTCCTGTTCCTCCAATCCCGGCAGACACAGACATGGCTTTGGACTGAACTCAGCATGGGACTGGGACAGACAGCCGATGGTGCCCTCCATCATGACCAATGGACGACAGGGGCCAGTCGATTGGCTCGGGTTCAGACCAACAGCTTGGCCACTTCCCCACGATATCTTCTTCCAGTGCAACTGTTAAAGTTATTCATTAGTGCTCGAGCTTTGATGAAAGTAGCATGATCCATACTACTTACCGCGGCCGAATATATGAGTGTAGATATATATAGATTGGGTGCCTCATTCTCCACCGAGCTCGGGCCAGTGGGAAAGGCGGCGATGGAGTAGCTTCGAGGACATACGTATGCGTGAGCAGGTTAACTGCCTAAACGTGTTGATAACTTTTAGAACCCCCCGTCTTGGGCGACCTCTTACCACCACCACCATCATTATCACCGGCCACCATTGTTATTATCACCATCGTCCAGGAGGAAAGGAGGAGCAATGCGCCCGGCAATCCAATAGAAAGGTTTCTTCCGCAAGCGGCTTATCTTCCAGCAGTTCGCCTTCCTCTTCCCTCCTCCCCTCCAGCGGACCGTCTCCATGTTCAGCACCTCCAAAGTCGGTAGCCTGTTTTCCACGCGACGGGACGAAGACGTGGAACTCTCGCTGCCGCTGTACAGCTCGTCTGCCTCTACCCACGAGAACCGATCCAGTGGCTTCCTTGCTGCCGAAAATGTCCAAGTCCCAATCCCACGGTCACCGTCTCCGCGACCGCCAGAGGTCCGTATCTCAAGGCCGGCGACACCATCAAGCATTTACTCGCCACCGTTGCCTCAGATCGTCCGTCGCCCGTGGAGGATATCGTGGCAGACAGCGCTGTTGATCATCTTGGTCATCTACACCTTCTTCACGCTTTTGAAAGGTGCACCGTATCGAGCTGAGTCGGAGATTGTTGCTGAATACGATGGTGGTCCACCGAGGACTGATATCACACATCTGGTGGTTGTCGCCGGCCATGCGATCTGGATGGGTGGGAATACTCTGGGAGAAGATGAAACAGAGTGGACTCTACTGCCTTATCAACATGGTCTGGCAAAGACATTCAAGGCACATATCATGACCGGCGTGCAGACTGCACAGAAGAGCGAAGACAGTCTACTAATATTCACGGGTGGAGAAACAAGGAACTTTGCTGGCCCTGCCAGCGAAGCACAAAGCTACTGGGTAAGCAAATCTCACTGCAGATTCCAGCTGCTCCGGATCCTTAGCTTTCAGAGCTATAGTTAACGATAATACAGTCCTTAGCTTACCTCTCCAAACTTATTGAACCAAATTCCTCCCTCTTCAACCGCTCCACCACTGAAGAATTTGCCCGCGACTCTTACGAAAACCTACTCTTCAGCATTTGCAGATTCCACGAATACACTTCAAACTACCCGACAAAACTCACAGTCGTAGGCTTCGAGTTCAAACGCGAACGATTTAAGACAGAGCATCGTGCTGCGATTCGATTCCCCTTAGAACACTTCACTTACATCGGTATCGACAATACAGAAGACCCGGAGCAATTGGCCGGATTTGCCAAGGGCGAGAAAGAAGGTCTATTAAAACAATATAGAGACGATCCCCACGGCTGCACAGATCCAGAATTGAAGGATAAGAGGAAAGGAAGGAACCCGTTCAGGACCAGGCACGGATATGAAGTCACCTGCCCAGAGCTTAAGGGGCTTCTGAGGTGGTGTATGGAAGACGATGCCATCAAGGACGGGAAGACACAGCAGTATCCTGGAAGCTTGCCGTGGAGCAAAGGGATCTAGATCCGGATATCGATCCGACCTGTTGATTTTGAATAGACTATGAATTGTATTAATAGCGATTACAGGCGTTTCTGTCTTTGTGTGGATTTTAATATCAATAACGACGTTCTTGTTAGATATTCCAATTCTACGTCGTTTGAATGGTATTGGCTTCGCCTGTTGTGTATGATTGAGGCTCTGGTTTCAACTGTGGAGTACTGACAGTACGGAGCCCCGTGATTGCGGGCCGCGTTAATGAGAGATGACTAACTCAACGCGCTCAACCTCTCCACCACAATCTTTCGCCGCTCCCACCTTCTGCGCTACCGTCTCGAAACCTTCCACGACCACAATATTCATCGCCCGAGTTAGAGCATTCATTTCCACATCATCCGACCTAGCATCGTATCCAGCAGCTCTCCAAGTGGGCACTATGAGTACTCCGCCTCCCGACCTGACGGCTGGACCTCCAGTTACGCCATCCCGTCTCTTCACAAAGGCCAGTGCGCCACTGACACCGGAGCAAGTACGGAAGCTTGTATGTATCTATGCCTCTACGTTGATATCATAGTACCGCATTCCTGACAGTTTCATAGGAAACCGAACGTCTCAAAGCCAAAGCCCTTCGCCAGCAAAAAGAACAAGATGCCGCTTCGACCGCCCCTCTACCTCGCGGTACAAAGCGTACCTTCGATAGCGTCGCTACTACATCTACTGCACCTACAATTAGTCCTAGCAAGCCGGACCACTCAAAGAATGTCCGTAACGCCAAAGACCTCCCCGCCCGGCCGATCGACTCCGTCCAGCCTGCCAAGAAGTTCCAAAAATATGTCGAATACGACCTTTCCAAGATGCAAGACACGAAAGGCGGCTTTATCTCCGTATCCGATGATCCACAATCACTCCTAGCAGCTGCTGAGGCAGCCGGAAAACCGCCCAATATGACACTAGAAGATTGGGATAAACAGCAATTAAAAAAGAGGCTACAGAAGGAAAAGAAAGGAGTATTTGAACCAGCGATTACGCAGAGTGGGAAGAAGTGCTTCGAATGTGAGAGTTTGGAACTGGATTGGACCTTTTTGGATGTGTTTAAGTGTAGGGTTTGCGGGAAGTGCAAGGAGCAGTTTCCAGATAAGTATAGTCTGTTGACGAAGACGGAGTGTAGGGAGGATTATCTGTTGACGGATCGTACGTTGCACATTCCATAGTCACTCCTGTTGGTTTGTTACGGATGGGGCTAACGGTGGCACGATGGCGTCTAGCGGAACTACGGGACGAAGAGTTATTACCTCATATGGATAAACCGAACCCTCACAAGTCTAACTGGGCAACCATGAATCTCTATCTAAGATATCAAGTCGAAGAGTTTGCATGGAAGAAGTGGGGATCACCGGAAGCGCTGGACGCGGAGTACGAACGAAGAACAGAAGAACAGAAACGTCGGAAGGAAACAAAGTTTCAGAAACGACTGTTGGATTTGAAGAAGAGGACTAGAGTTGAGACATGGAAGAGGACAGGAAGGTTCGAAGGAACGAGTAAGGGGAAACATGTGCATGAGTGGGGAGAGTTGGTGGAGAGCGGTGATAGTGATGGGATGGGCGTGAAGAAGTGCCTAGAATGTGGGATGGAGATTGAAGAGATGATCATATGAAGATTTTCAATGTCATTCTCGAAAGATGTGTGCTCCATTGTTTCCCGCAATGTTGGTTCAGGGATAATATAGGATCTGCTGGTTCATCCGACATGCCACAGAGACAGGAAGAACGGGAAAGGGTTCATTGATGTCATTTGTATCACTTTGACACAGTGACACTTGACTCTGTGTCATGCAACGTTCGGATAGGCGTGGACCCGTTCGAGAAAGAAAGGAAAATGATTGTCCTACCTTTTTTTTTTTTTTTTTAACAACGTTATTCTGGCAAGCGAGTGGGACTGGGGATATGAGACGGAATATTAAGATTGAAGGCTTAAGATCTTCGAGTCACGTTCCTGTCGGTTTCCGCGTGGGGAGGAGAAGAAGAGGCAGCAGTGGCCGAGTGGAGCTCTTTGCTGGAGACCTCTTTTTCTTCGTATTGCGAGGTCGGAGGCGGTACTGATTGACCTGTTTTAGACGGTTCTGGCGCGCCAATCGACAGTGATTAGGCAGCGTCCTACAGATCCTGTAGACATGGATTGATTCATGTCGATAGTCGAGTTTGCGGTGGATACCCAATCGGCCTTGGTAATTGGTCGTGAGACCAACGTTGCAACATGTGAAGTCAACAGCCAACATGCTAGCAGAGACCCCTGAAGGAATTGTATATTCAGAATTGTATATGCATGCATTCTACAGCACTATTATCCAGCACATTGTAAAGTTCCTATCCGCTCTAGTCCGGTAACCAGAATGTTATCTACCCTTTACTTGAGGAACATGAATAAAGGGGTTGTTCGCATTGATATTTTTAGCCTGCATAGATTGTTATGGAGTAACAATGCAATTGACGACAATTTGTGCTACCCCTTTACAAATATTAAAATCATGTCGACAACGGTCAGTCGATAGACGTCCCACAGCAAATCCCGAAGATTTTAATCTATTTCACAAATTTCATTGAGGCTGTGCTCAAGAAAGAAATGCACTCGATCTTCGCTTCGAAGTTCTCGTGCTTCTGTATGGATCCATCAGGGCAAAAGTGGAGCCTTCCGACAAAAGCGCCAACGATTCTGCCTGTCGGTTGAGGCTGCCGAACCACATCTTAACATCTCAACGTCTCGCGAACCCATGGCGGTTCTGAAACTTGTTCAATCTTAAGAAAACCGCACAGCAGCATTTCGTGTTTTCCCCTCTCGTCATTCGTCGCCGTGAACCGGACGCGACTGGGGTGGACAATAGCTTTGACGTGATGGAATCGTATCATGGCTTTTTGAGATCCGGTGGGTTTAGGACGCCACCAGATGGGGTTGGCGGGCTGGAAGTAACTAAAGTCTCGACTTGACCTCGCGAGCCTCGAGCCTCGAGTCTCGGACGTTTGGATGCTTCCGGGCACATGAGAAACATACATGGTCACGACACAGACTGATAGTGCAGCTGCAAATGTTCGAAGCCGTTTCCGGACATCATCGTATTCACAATTGCGATCGCCCAATGCGAGGCTTATGTGAGAAACGCACGACTTTCAGCGCTCACCTGCCTATCCATCCAACCGCCATGGATTCAAAAGAGTCCCTGAGTACCAAATGCCAAATACCATGATGCCTGCCAACCTGACCTGCTTTAGCGAGACTTTTGCGAAACCAAGCAAACTGGCGGATGAGGAAATGGCTTCCAGGGTCCTGATCAGACGTTTCAGGTTTATCACTAGAACCTGCTTCGGGCTTGCCATTGGCTGGATGCTTTGCTCGACAAACCTCAAGCCGGACGAAACCAGGAGGAGCGAATTTCAAGGCACAGCTCAATCATGTCAGGCTGCCGGTGTTTTCGACGCTCGATTCTTGACGGTCGCTGTGTCGAGCCAGCGTCCGATTCGACCGGGTTGAAGGGGGGGAAATGTCTGCGGCGGCCCTTATTCCTTTCCCCGCTCTGGGAATATCATCATATGCGCCATCGTTCGGTGCCCCATGCACGGAGCGCCATAACATGCCAGGCCCATTGCTGGACCTGGTCCACTCCAAACGCCAGGACTGGTGCTGCTAAATGGTTTAAAACTTATGGACATCCAATTCTTCATCTGATCTACATTACCTTCCGTCCTTCCTCTCCTTTCTTTCACATTAACGACTATCCGCCTCCTTTCCTTCCTTCTTCTCTTCGGTGTAGAAGCAGCAGTGCCTGTTTTGTTTGAATTGAACTGACTAAAAAGAAGAACCCTGGAGGCTTTCCCTTTTTCTCTCACTAAATCGAACAAGAAAAAAGTCCCCACTTCCAGTCCCTTGCTTTGCATCATCTTGCATATTACAGATTGCACACTGCACCTGGGTTTGACGCCAAAAGGTCCCGCCGACATTTAAGAGTTAGCTTGGAAAGCCTGCATCCGCTCATTTATCTGGGATAAAGTTGCCAGAACGCCCACCGTTGCCGAACTCCGAGTTTCATTTCTACCTCTCCTCTCCCTCAGGTCGTTCTTTGTATTTCTTTCTGCAGTTTCATAAACATATCGAAACTCTTCCTTCTCTATTCACTCTTCAGTCTCTCCTTTGATAATATTTTTTTTCCCTTGTGAGATTGTTTGAATTTTTGTTTAGCCAGGACTACTAGACGGTTCTGAGTTTGATATTCAGAATAACCTCAGCACTGCTCAGTCCTGCATCACAGCATCGTCTGCACTTCCGCTCCTTCACGCCAATTCACTTCAGAGAATCAGCTATCCTGGTGATTAAAACTTTTTACCCACACAATCCTTAACTTTCGACGATTTTTTCATCAGTAAATCCGACTGTTTGATATCATCGACAAGACTTCTTACCAAATCCAACATCATCAAATCACATACCATTCCAAAATGCGTTTCTCAACAGTTGCCCTCGCTGCTATTGCAGCTCTCCCATCCACCATCTCCGCCTTCTCTCTCTACGACATTTCCTCCGACCTCGGGGATGCTAACAGCAAATGTGCTTCTCAATACTCCATCCCTCTCATGTCCTGCGGCTTCCTCCCAGGCCGCTGCTCAGAGGCCTGCCAGGAACAACTCCAGTCCCTAGAAAAGACTCTTCAGGGCGTTTGCAAGGACACTAAAAGTCCCCAGAACCTTCTTCTCGCCGCTCTAAACGATGGTCTTGTTGGCGCCCTCTGCAGTAACGCAGCTAGCGGCGGATCTGGTGGAAGCAGTGACTCTCCACCCGCTACCCCAACTTTCCAGTCTGGACCAGGAAGGACTCCAGTTTCCTCTGCTGCTCAGCTCTCTTTCTCCGGTGTCGTTGAAGCTCCCACCGCCACTGAAGAACAATCTGCTCCAACTGGTCTTGTCATCGACACTTCTGTTCCAGATTCTGGTGCCACTCAGACCGTTGCTTTCCCAGAGAATACTTACGCTCCAACCACCCTCCGAACCTCCAGCGGCGCAGCTAGCACCACCAGCTCGAGCTCCAGCGGAAGCTCCAACGGCAGCCCCTTCAGCTCTCAAGATGACTCGCCGAATAGCGGTGCCGCCATCCGTGTCACTGCCTTGGGCGTGGCAGTCGGAATCTTCGCATTGATTGCCAACATTGCTTAAACAAAGAACTACGATTTTCTCTAAATCGTCTTACCATTGTTTCTTTCTTTTCTTCCGGCCATTATTCCGGTCACGTGTACATCAGACTCCTTTTCACACCTTTTTTTCTATTAATTATTAATCATTAGATTTGAGAAAAAGAAACCCCTCACATCCAAAAGAAGGAACAGATATCGTCCTTTTTAAAAGGCAGTGTTAACGATCAATCACGAAAGCATTCCAGCGGTTCCATCCATCGCATCAATCATGAACAATTACCCATCCGGTCTAATACCTCAATACTATTCGACTGTTCTAAACCCTATTCAACCAACATTTCCTATGTATATACCTTTCCTTCTACTGCAACCATCAAGTCCCGTGAAAATATCCGGGCTTCTTAGCACCGTATTTCCTGATACCATTCTTTCTTGTTTCCATCTTTTGTAGTTCTACAACCGAGTTAGCAGTCTATCTTTTTTCATCTTGACTGCATTTTTGGCTTTTACCAACCGGATTGTTTTTTTTATTGGCCTTTTTTCAATTACCTCTATTTGTTGAGTCCGTTTATTATCTTTTCCGTCCATTGGTGACTTATTTTGAATTTGGGAGGACTTTGAGTTGGTATACCCGATGGCTTTGGGCCTTAGTAGCTGTAGTAGCAATACTTAAAGATAGTGTGAAATATACGACTGTCTGGGGCAGTCTATCAAGTCATTCAGGATGTTTCTTCCCTGCTAGTATGCACGAATACGATGCCGACCAGCCGACCCTTGTTGTATTTTACGTGTTGTCGGACACTCAATATTGAGCTCAAGCGCTCCACGTATACCCAGATAGTAAATACGGTGTCTTTGATCACGGCACGGTCTTCCAACAGGGATTAACTACTAAGTAATCTTAATATAATGAAGTGCCCAGGTTTCACTGTACTTGGCTTCAACCCTTACTTCATATGAATTACTAACTATCAACTGAATGTATATTTGAATGATCTCATGCAGCAATAGCTTCATGTTTCTTCAAATTCGATAGGTACCGTTCCATTTGATATTTATAACTGTGGCCCAAAAAGTGGTTTTATGGTTTCTAGAATAATTTCTCTCCCCCCTCATATGTACGTTAGGTCCGCCTTGGTTTTGAAATTAGTCTCAACTATTCTGCGCACGTGTGGCTTCCTAACAATCCCTACGACCCTCTGAGGAACATCGAAACTCCTGGCTGCACAATCCTCAAAACCGAACTTCCTACTAAAAAACTCACGATTACCAACTGTTGCATCACCGTATATCTCCAAGCCAGCAGAATCTGCCTGTTTACATCCCCAATCGAGTAACATCGTGCCTAGGCCTTTATTTTTATACGATGTGTGGATTGCAAGGAATTCGCCCACTGGTACGTATTCATAAAGATATTAGTATATATATTTCGCCGTAGAAACACCATAATGGCCATAGATAGCACACAGTTTAACTTACTCCAGTGCGGTTTATCCCCCATTACTTCAGCTCTAGTCCTTGACGCACCACCCCATAAAGCCTCCGTCAGCCCTGCATCCCAATCTGCAGGGAAATCAGGGAGGTAAAGATTTTGTAAACCTTCTCGGTTGGGTAGTTGCCAGCGAACGAATGCGACGATTTGGTTGGTGAAATCGTGGGTGACGACGTAGGTTTGGATGGTGTGTGGAGCTAGAGAGATGCCGAGGGTCCAGGTTTTGTTCCACCAGATTGTAGTAGTTGTGGATGGAGAGGGGGTGTGGGTTAATGTACTAAACCAAAGGGATGTGAGAGCTGGGGCGTCGAGGGGATTTGCGGGGCGAACAGTGAAGTTTGGAGGTGGTGTGTGGTGAATTTTGGGGTTATAGCCGTAGTAGATTTGAGTGTTTTGGGGGGTCCTAAAAAAGAATGGGGGAGGGTTGTGCGGATGAGATATGAGGGAGGTGGTGGTTTGTGATCTCGCCTGTTGGGGGGCTATTGATAGAGACCGTTCGGGATTCGATACTCCTTCGTGTGTACGAGGTATTGTGGTTTTGTGATAAGTGATAGACAGCGTCCGTGGGAACAAAAGTCTTCTCGTATGATTGGTAAATCGTAGTGCCATACTTGTAGATATTTTTTGATATCGAAGGGTAGATATGTTTGCCTCAAGTATTCTGGGACCACATCACACGTCAATATTGTAGTTAAGATATTAACACTTAAGTACTTCAGACGTTTTATGGGACCTGACTATGAGTACTAGTGTGCTACGGACATGGAGGTCGGCTTGGGATATTTAAATTCGAAAGTATAGTCTTTTGAAAAGCGCCGTAAGGCTAAATTATATCTCATAAGGTGATATCTGCAGCTATATAGCTATACTAAATGATCGGTCAACCGATTAATGCCATTTAGGCGCTAGCCATAGCGCAACAACCAGATAAGCCATTGACAATGCGCAAGAGTCGAAAATACGACTTTTGGTTGTTGATTCGGTTATGAGTTAGCTGGTTTTCGATCGCAGTCGGATGCATATGCACGCCATAGCAATCGGAAAACCAGAGATCAATCAACTGCGGTTCAACGGGTCGTCCGAACCTAAATTTAAAAAATATATATCATGAACCGAAATTATTTACCTTTTGACCGGCGTAGCGTATGTACAATCTAGAATACGACTAGGCACATTGCACAGCCATACATACATACAGGGTTAAGACATATGCGTGTGAGTCTTGTACATTATGTAGATTGACATGCGCTGGCTCAATATATGCATATCAATCTTAAATTTCAACCAAGTTAGCTGTAATTATGCACTGGGTGACTCTCACGGATAACAGCAACTAGCTAGACGTCTTTCACTCCGCGCAACCCGGCTTACAAGATCAGCCAAGACTAATTACAGTTATTCTTTAATTATTTCCTTACATAACACACGCAATATTCGCACTTTTTTGTTTTAAGCTGTAATAGTGGCGTTTCTTGGGGGTCGCACAATTGATACCATGTAGTATATCCCATACGTATCAGGACGTACTGGGAAGTCTACCATTTTCTGCTCTTTAAATCCGAAGTGTTTTTTCCAATACGGATATCCCATCGGTGTGCCGATGCCGTACATCGGTGTGCCTGTTGCGTCCGCTTGACGGCAAGCCCAATCCATTAGTGGAAATGCAAGACCCTTTCGTTGGTACTCTGTGTCTACTAAAACGAATATACCCCCTGTGAAGTTAAAGTTAAACCAGAAGTTCAGTTTGTAGATGCAATTGAGGATCGATCAAGAGACTACTCACACCAATGTGGCAGTTTCCCCAATAACAGGGCTCGAGAATCAGATTTCTTGCCCCAAAGACCATCCGCAAGCTCGTAGTCCCACTCCTTTGGAAACTCCGGTAACGGTAAATCTACCGGCCCGTCAGGCTGTGGAGGCGAAAACTGTCCACAAGCAACGATCTTCCCGCCTTTCGATAAATCTTCGACAACATGGGTAACTACTTTCGATGGACCAACTCTAATGGACATTGAAAGTAGATCTCGCAAGAAGTCGCGGGTGGCTTGATTTTTTGGCATTGCGACGTCAAAGAATTTATGCGAGATGTACTTTCGGTCGTTGAATGATTTGAACCAGAGGTCGGTGATCTCTTCAATGTCGACGTATGTGGCTTCTCTTATTTTGAATCCTGGGGGAGAGTTGTGACGGATGTTTAGGTCGTAGCCAAGGGTTTTGATAGCCAACTCCGAGGCTGCTCGCCATTTTGATAGATGTAGGTTGCGGCTGGGGCTATTGTTATAACGTCAGTAAGTTAGGAAATGAGTCTAAAATTCTCTTGTACGTATAAACTAGAACATTTCAGCCTACATAAGATTGAGAAGTTCCGTCCGTCGGAAATCCTGTGAGAGAATATTGCGGCAGAGTCTTGATGTCGTCTGGGCTGTGATACGGGACAGCATTTCTTTTATTGTAATACTGGTCATATAGGTGGGAGAGTGTATGTAGTTGGATATATAATGGTTATGTTACCAATATATCTAACTGCTGCGGAAAATTAATTGCAACGTTGTAGAAGGGTTTATTATTAAGAATGATCAATTAGATAAAAGGTTTGGGCGTTGGCTCGGAGTATTTAAATCTAGGATATAGCTATCACGCAACTGTTGAGTCTTGAAGTCATTTATATTTTATGTGTGTCTTTTGATCAGTCAGTCGAGATCGCAAGGCGGACCATCTGCGCCTGCGAACTATGGTCACGGAATAACTGAATTGGCCTCGGTGGCTCCGAGGCCGATAAGATAGTGCTTGTTAATTGGGTATTTTTTTTGCGATTTCACCAACATCCTTAAGTTAGTATTTAATGTTCCGTATGAGTTGTCAAGCGTCATCCTTCTCAGCAGTTTAAGCAAGCGCACGCGCACGCCAGAAATATAGACTGGGGACTATCTAGGCGGTGTTGATATAATTGGTGGTTGTCTGGATTATCGCAAAACGTGATAGGTTGATGCCAAGCACGGGCTAAACGACCTGGTCGATTAGAGTCAAATTCAGCTGAAAGTTCAAAGTACTTGGTAACCCAATAACCGAACACAACTGAGCATTAGATTAGATGGAACAGAGAGAATGCCGAGCATAGCTTGGTTACCTAGCTACATCCTACCAGTATATTCAGACCAGAAGATATTCACAAACCATAGTTACGAACCAACGTCGCCCAACTATTCGGAACATCTATGAAAAACGCTATACTTCTAGCTTTTAAACCTTGTAAAGTAACTATCATCAGTATGTCCACAAAAAAAAAAAAACGCCGCAGTCCATTTCACTTCCACACCAAAAAATCTGGCGGCTACCTAGAAGCTGGAAGAGCTTCTGCTGTCCGTTCCTTGATAAGATCATTCTTTCTAAAAATAACGTAGATTCATAACATATAACGACAATAGTTATACAAGGTTTTACGACCGATTCTTTCGGAAGAGACAGCGCATCAGAAAAGAATACGGTAGATATCTCGACCGCACATCGGGATATCCTTAATGCCGTCGGGATAATGCCATAGGATTAGCCCTCGCTGAATTCGGTCTCATCGTAGAAGGGAGAAATTTGGGATCCGTCCCCAAAATAGCATCTTACGAATTGATATGTAGGCCTCCCGTTTGTGACAAACCTGCGGATACCACCTTAGCCTGGGATTTGAAGCTAAACGCCGATTAATCTGGGTAGGAATCCTCGAGGTTTCAACCCACATTAGCACTGATTTTTCCTATGAAAAGAAACTTGGGCGGGGGTTTTAGTAAAATCAATAGGACATGGAGGGAATGCTTATCTTAGGCATAATATTGGTTCCTTAGCTGCTCTGGTAGATCCTTTCTATCTCTCGGAGTTGTATGAGCACGTGTACACGCGTCCCGGCCACGTTTGGAAATCGTTTCCCTTAACAAAGCTAGAATTTTATATTCGGCCTGTTTTCGATATCACCTTTAGTTGCTTGTTTCCAGCGGAGGGAACTTTTGTTCAAAAATGACCGTACATAAAATACTACATTCTATATTAAATTCGGCGACCGTGGCCTAGGATATGGGAGAATGGAGATTAAGGACTGGCTACCACAGAATCTAACAATAATACACTGTCGAACTGTTGCATTTTTTGTGTTGAGGAAGGCAAGAGTGTCCTTTCGAGGTAATTGGATCCGCAGCTCCCATGTAATAGACCCAAGCTCCATCCTCGCGACCACCCACGAGAGCACCCACGAGAGCACTGACGTCGTCTTGTAAATTTACGGATAAGACCTATATCCGGTCCGCAACTTCCAATGACATAAATTCAACGATACGGAACTCTTCTCTCTCCTCTAATTCCAACCTTCCCCGCGAAAGCTCATCATCCTTCCATGAAACTCGACGTTCTCTCGAATACCCTTGTCCTTTTGGGCATCATAGGCGTTACACCATGTCTGTGCATGTCAGAATCGCATATAATGAACCTACGCCGCGAGGCAATGGAAATGTTCCATCACGGGTTCGACTCTTATATGAGCTTCGCCTACCCAGCTGACGAGGTTGTTATTCACACTGTACCTTACTCTTGCTATTTTCGACTGTCTACAGTTCTAACACTCTATGTATTTCTTCTCTAGTAGATCAGACCATTAAGCTGTATACCACTAGAGCGTGATCATGAGCCCGACAATCCTGGCCTTACAGATGTTCTCGGCAACTACTCTCTCACAGCCGTCGACTCTCTTTCCGCGCTAGGCATTTTGTCAGTTTCCTCGGCACGTTCCTATACCTGGTTCTGGGAAACTGTACGACGAATTTCCGATACATACTGGGGCGATGGGTTTGACCGGAATGCTAAGGTGCAGGTGTTCGAAACCGTTATCCGTGGTGTTGGAGGATTAATATCAGGACATCAGTTCGCAGTAGGAATGCTGCCAATACCAGGGACCCCGGGATACAGTCATGATGGGTGGAAATACAACGACGAACTCTTGCATCTGGCACATGACCTGGCTACAAGACTATTACCGGCCTTTACGACAGATACAGGACTGCCATATCCGAGAGTAAACCTAAAATATGGATGTGTGAACGTTCGCCCACCACCTGTTGATGAGGAACATGGGGAAAAGCCTGCAGAGAAGTGTAGGAAGGATGAAGAAGAGGCAGAAAAAGATGGATTCAAACCATTGTATAATGAGCGGACCGAGACCTGTGCGGCTGGGGCCGGGAGCTTAACCTTGGAGCTTACAACATTGACAAGGCTTCTCCAACGCTACAAAGTCGAGTTTCCGGAAAGAATCGACGCCTTCCTACGAACAACCCCGAATATGAAACATAGATGGGATGATGTTGAAGTGTTTGAGCGGGTCTCACAGCAGGCGTTTTGGGCGGTATGGGAGAGGAGGAGTCCACTTGACCTTGTTGGGGGCGGTCTAGATGCCCTCACCGGGAAGTGGGAGCTGCAAAGCGGCTCATTGGCAGGCGTATGTTCGCATCCTTCTTAACTGGCCCCTCCCCATCTCAAAATATCTTTTCCCTCTCAGTTCATCCCTACCTAGAATAGTCATTTTCAGTCTTCTGAGGTTTCTGATACATAGTTCTTCCCAACATTCAGATTGGCGCTTCTACAGACTCCTTCTTCGAGTATGCCATGAAGACTTACATTCTTCTTTCGTCATCTCCTACAGTTCCTTCCTCGAAGAACCCGAATCCACGGCTACCCCAAGAATACCTCGACGTATTCGAACGGTCTGTCGCAGCTATTAATAAATACATGCTAGTGGAATCACCAGCAGTGTTTTATCAGGGCGTGCATATGGCTACTGGTGAACCAATGGTTCAGTGGGTCGATAGCTTGAGTGCGTTTTGGCCTGGTCTGTTAGTACTAGCAGGTGATGTTTCAACCGCTGAGAGAGCATGCCTTTTGTAAGAGGCTCCCTAAAAATGATTTGAAATTCCCGCTCTAACATAAGTTCTACACAGCTACACCGCTCTCTGGCAGAGGCACCAAGCGTTGCCTGAACGATATGTGCCCGCCAAGCAGTCTATACAGCTTCACTGGTGGCCCGGTCGTCCAGAATTCGCAGAAAGTGTTTACCATCTTTACCGCGCGACCAAAGATGTCTGGTATCTTCGCGTTGGCGAGATGATACTGAGAGATATTCAACGGCGATGTTGGGGAAGATGCGGCTGGGGTGGTTTGCAGGATGTTAGGAACGGTGAGGTCGCTGATCGGATGGAAAGCTTTATGCTGAGTGAGACTGCTGCGTATTTGTATCTTCTGTTCGATGATGGTGAGTACAGGATTTATAGTGCTACTTTTAGGAAGGCTAGGATTGATAACACCGATATCAGATCATCCGCTACACAGGACCGACCTACCATGGGTTTTTACGACGGAGGGCCATCCTATAATCATGCCGAAAGCACGTACTCGGGCGCAGAACGAAATGCTATTCCGAGAAACCCGGCCGAAAGAGGATAAGAAACGACGCAAAAGCGAACCCACATGTGAAAACCCGAAGAAGTCTCATCCTAACGTCAAAGTTGGGGAGCTATTCTCTCGAACAGCTTCACGAACAGACACTTTCCACTCCTACAACGCAGTAGGATTAAACCTCCTTCCAGACAACGTGCCACGAGCACCCACCAAACTCACATTTTTGAATCACGAGAATGTACCGCAGGAGTTTGGATACTTTAATGATAAAGATGAAGAAAACCCGTACAGATACATCACCCCGTATTCGCCTACGAATGGGAGCTTCTACCCCTGGACCTTGCCCCCGCAGATCATTGCGCCTTTGTCATATTGCGCCAAGTTGCCCGGCGAGAATAAGATGGATTTGGTATTCTCTGTACTGCCAATAAAGTCTGGAGAGACGCTACCACCGTCTTGGATCGATATCAAAGGAGGGGTCTTGATCAACTCTTTGAGCGGGCTACGGATTGGGTTCTCGAGAGAGCTTATCGAAGGCAGAATAGAGTATTTTATCACAAAGATTGGGGATAGAATTATCGGGCAAGACGAGATTGTTGTCATAGAAAAATCCAATCTGGATTCTTTGCACGTTGATGGCCAGGCTAGATTCCAAACATCGAGAGACGAAGGTTACGAAGTCGTCTTTGACTTCGGGGCGGAACGAAAACCACCTCCACCACGCCATACGCCCACAACTGCAAGAGAAGGCCTAAAGGACAAGAAGGTTGAAATAAAAATGGATGGCAAAGACCTCGACGATGACATTTTGAAACGCGTAGAAGAAATCCTTTGGGATAGCTTCAGGAACAAAATCAATGGGAAAGATAGCGCTGACGACGCGCCACAAACCCCTAAAAGAACACTCACTCCGCAGGCCACATCAAAAGGTAAATTCCTAATCCGTCGCCACCTCCACGCCATCCTCTCTTCGGGCATAGGAGCCCAAGACGTTCCTCCTCCTCTCACCCCTAAAACCCATGCATTCCTCAAATCTATGGAATATACTCCTTCTCCAACATTGCCATGGCGCTCAGTATACGTCGCCGGTCTAGGCTGTGATTCTCCACTCCCTTCGATCGCTGCCACATACCCTATCATCCTCTTCAAACGTGGTAAATGCCCGTTCTCGCAGAAGATGAATAATCTGCCAACATCGAGTGGCATTAAACTTGCTATTGTTGTTAACTTCGACGATACGGTTCTTTCGCATAAATCGTATGAGGAAGTGTTGGATCTCGATAATGGGGGTGGGGTGAACGACTGGGTTGCGTTGAGGGACGATTATTTGATCCGGCCATTGTTGGATAAGTATCAAATAGACTCGAGGAACGGTCAGAGGAGGAAGAATCCGGTTCCTTTGGTGTTTGTAGGTGGTGGGGAAGTTACTTACGCAGCATTAGGAGAAGCGAGAGGGGTAGGACTAAGGGAAAGGTGGAAGGTGAGCTTGGATAGTGTCGTGGTAGGGAATCTAGTGCCTGTAGTTTAGAGCGAGATATGATTTTGCGGGCGTAATATATGAGAGCGTACTAGATAGCGAGATCCACAAGCATTAATGAGCAGCCTTGTGGTATATTGACTGGTGGTTGTAGATATGGATTTTGCATGTTGGATTTTGGATTCCTGTGTACATACGTTTTGCATGGCTACTTGTTCATTGGCTTCCCTGCCGGTAGCATCGGGCACGTATGACTTCCGTTCGTTATCTGAATATATATTTAACATTATCACTGATGAAATAAGATACACCACGTGTGATATCGCCTTGAAGACGACTTGGCTCGCAAACCAGGCTATGGACCATTGGTACATACCCATGGCACAAAAACAAAAGTGCCTCCATATATACACACATAGTATTATAAACTAAGAGATAGAATGAAAACGTGTTACGATATAAACTGTGCCACCTTGCAACTTAGGGAGGTCAAATAAAGTGAAAAAAAGGTCAAGTGCGCTAGGCATGTCGATCTGGTCGAAGATGCTTGCTGGTAAATCGTGTACTGAGAAGGGTATATGTGCGAAAGAAAATATACAAGGCAAACAATCGAATTTACAAAAGTGAATCAGGTACAAGAAAAGCCGTAAAGGCTGGTAAAGCATTGCGTATTAAACGGCGTTAATATATCGTCAATTTCGTTGATCGAAAGAAATTCGTTAATAGGTAATGAAGAAGGGTCGGAGTATGGAGGATCATGATGGGCCCCAGAGAGAGGAAAGGGTTTTAATATGGGGTAGCTAATAGCCATCCCCAACAGGAGGCGAGCGCCGTGGGTGGTTTCGTTGGTAGTGTGAACCCAGGTGTTCCGTATCCGCCAGATCATAACCACGACTTCTCGACCTCGTGTCGGTTATAAAATCACCATGCAAATCATGGGGAGCCCGTGGTGCCGACTGCCCGGTTCCTAGCTCATCGCCGTGGTGCTCTCTCTCTCGTGAATTGTATCGCGCGAGTTCCATGCCGCGGAGTCGCTCCCCTTCCTCCCTTACTCTGTCTCCCAGAAAGTCGAAGTGGTCGGGCGTAGGCGTTAGTTGTGCATGTGCCCAACGTGGGTTCCGGGTGTGGGAAGGCGTCGACTGTTCTTCAGGGGGGGGCGCATGTTGGATAGTCCTAGGCACACGTACGGGGGTCCTTCCCCTTCGGCTGGCGCCATCAGATTGCACTGGGGCCAAAGCTGTTCGTCGTACTTGGCCTCGGCCTCCTGGATCCATAGCCACCCGAACGTTGTAATTGATTTCGTGGTTGGTCGACGATTGCCTAGACGTTCGCGTAGGAGGCATACCACCCCGCGAATGATACCTAGAGTATTCCCTACCACCACCGTATGAAGTTTGGGATAGCATTCCCCGAAATTGGATATCACCGTCCTCGCTGTCGTCCTCGCCTGAGGCATCTTCCAGGTCAGAACCGTCCCCTCTGTATCTCTCTTGTTGATAACCGGCCCAGTTACTGCTCGAATCCGCTGATGAGGTTTGAAGATTTGCATACATGACTTGTATATCTCTCAGACTTAGCTCTTCGAGATCTTCTTGTATGTTGTCTTCCATATCGGATGTTAACCAGTCGGATGTGTGGTTGGCGAACCTCATAAAATCCGTATCTAGAGCCTCTATCTGGTTTTCAAATACCCAGGATGGAGCACCAGATCCAGTGGCAAGACAGAATAATAACGAACTTGTGGCTTTCCCACCGAGTCGAACATTCCGCCCACCAAGTACGGCGACGGTGAGCAGCTGTCCGCCGCGAAATTTTGTGCTTGAACTATCAATCCCCGTTTTTATTATTCGCATTCCGGAACCTTTGAATCTATAGTTCGGGTGAAGCCGAACCTTAGTTAAAGGAACACTCAAGGGTTCTCCAGTTCGTAAGTTAAATACGTTAACCTTCCTCACGCCTCCATTATCCTGTCCGCCAGAACTCGTTGGACTGAAGTCAGGCCGTAATAAAAATGGGTCGCCGTAGTGATATTGCCATCGAGGTCCGGGAAGATTGGTAGGGGGAAATTCATTGAGCTTCGAAGGAGATTGGTTCCCTTGGGTGGGTTTTGTGGACCCGTACTCTGTAAAAACACCATGGATTCGGAATTGTTGCACTCCTTCCACCGGCGTGACACGATCGAGACACAGATTTCCGACCTCTCCCGTCCTCTCGTTTATGCCAACGGGGCATTCGTAAGTCAGATTGTCCAGGGGGACAAGGATCCGGTCATGTCGTTGGAACTTTAACGCATGCTGAAAATAAGATGCATCCTGGACATAAAGTGCGCGGGTCTTGCTGACTGCCTTCGGGACAGCGTCGTAGCTTTCCTGGGCTGTGAAGACTCGGAACAACATCACGGCTTTGCTATCCAAATCCATAGCGAGGTCTTACAATCCCCTTGTCCCTTTTAGAGCTTTTAAGGCTGCCTCGGTGGGAAAAGGGAAAAGTTTTCCGGGAGGTCTGCCTATCAAGGGGACGACAGCTGTACAGCTCTGCAGGCGAGGAATGTGGACTTTGAGACCTTGTCTCTGAAACTGTTTTCGCGGGTTCTCACAGGGAGTCCGAGCTCGCTTCAAATACTTAGAGGTCGAGGCCAGGTATGTGATTGGGCTCTAGACTTCGTCCTATTTGGCTCGAAACTGACAGTGGTACATCGTATTGACTGCAGCCGGGGCTACAAATGGAGATTTCCGGTGCAGTTGGAAGCCTCAGAAGATGTGATATATGGATACTCGACTCGCTTGTGTTGGTTTCCGTCGAGATGGATTCGAAAATAAAATTACCAGATCTGTCACCAAAACGACTGGATCCGTGGTAGACTCGTGGCCTCCTCTTTGACGGTACCGTTTTTCAGACGATCTTCGAGTGTGCATTTATAGTTCGAGAGGGTCCCGTGAAATTATAGGTCTACCAGGATTTATTTATCTTCACAGCTTCGACCAGGAGCTTGGACGCAAATACCAGAAGTCATTCGATTCCCCATAATGATGCAACCTTACTCCTTCGCAAAAACGGTCAGCACATACATACATACATTTGAGTCTCCAATCATCATTGATGCATTTCCTATTTGCCCTGGAAGGAAACCACGGGGCGGCTAAGGGTTTCGACGGCAGGGGGGTACCGTCGAGACGCACAGATAAATTTTGTAACGACATCTATCAACCAAGGGTTTCCCTTGCACGATTTGAAAGTTTAACTTGTTTATCATCTTGCATCCGTCTCGTCATGTCATGTCATATTTCAGAAGAAGAAAAGGACGCAGCATCGAGCTCTTTCGGTTTTGAGACCTGCACAGCTGGTTTATCACGCTAATGCGATATATCTACTTCTGAGGAAAAAACAAGAAAGCCATTCATATCTTTCTGTCTAGGTAGCTCTGGAGCTCGAACTACAAGAAATATCAAACCGTTCAAACTGTAAGTTAAATCCAAATCCAAATCCAAATTCCAGGGTTTTGTGTCCTGAGATTCAAGTTGGGCAAGAAGGTTTCGCACTTTTTGTGTTTCTGGCGGCTTTCCTGCTCCAAGAGGGATATAATCTTCCACATAAGGAGGCCTGCTGGGTTGCCGTTTGCCGTTTGTTCATTGTCTCAGGCCCACGGGGGTCTAGATCGGTCGGATCGCACCAGCGCCATGCGAGATTCGCTGCTAGCCCTTGTGAAAGCAGGGCCACCAACCGAAGGAAAAGGGTTGGCAGAAGCAAGATAATATCCAACTGCCTTAGCGTCGTCGAGGAATAATAACGCTGTCGATAACACCAGAAGCCAGCGAGTTTGCAGGGGATGCAGAAGCGACGCAGGATGTTGGATTTTTGCAAGCCCCAAAGTACAAAAAATCGGATTAGCTTGGGCGCTCGAAATTTAGAGTGTATCACATTTTTTGGGGCCTCTTTAGCAGGAAGCTTAAAATAACGCCTGTCGCCCAGGACCGTAAACTCTCCCGCAGGAATGCGCTAAAGCAAAGCTAGCCCTCATCTATTGGGACAAGTCCGTCGGTAGCGGTATCACGGGGATATGGCCCGTCCACTCGAGCGGACGGGTAGAATAATGTCTCTCGCTCATGCGTGCACAAGCTCCGGAACGGATTCCGTGACAGGGCTTGCATTGGCTGTAGCCAGCGGAGGTTGAAGCATGTTGCAAAATATGACGAACAGAAACCACATAGTCCGCACTCGAAGACAAGTCCCGACGGCGGCTGAGACCCTACGATCTATTTCCTTTCTTAGAACGGCTTCTTCGGGTGGAGTAGACGGTAGATGCATAAGTACCTATATGCATAACGCTGCAAGGCAGATTGATTCAAACCGTGCGTAGTCTCCACGATGTTTAGGATATTGACAGTTAACTGGTGGATGGCGGAAATGCGAATGCGATAATTGCTACACAACAGCTCTTAGCTATCGCTAGAATTTCCTTTTACTACTTGCCACATCAAATTTCCGGGTAACAATTGAAGTTTAAAACCAGGTAAATGGGAAAAGATTGGATTAAACCACAGGAGCTCTGCATCACTGCATTGTCGGGCGTCGGGGCGTGTGGAGTTGGTGGTTGCTGGATATTGTGAACAGCAACTATGGGCCAAGGGATTGTGCTGCCGTGCTCCTGTGCACCACACCACACCAGCGCCCAACCGTCCCGATCAGGACCCTCGCCTAGATTTGATCCTCGACCCAGACAAGATTTGGATCTTGCAGGAAATCGCGTTAGTAAACCGTGAGGGTGTGATACGGTGATATGGTACTGGAATCGTGTTCTCACATGGCGTTTCTTAGCTGGGCTGACACTGACGTTAGTGTTAGTTAATCCCGAAGTTATTCCTCCAGAGCTTAGCCGCTGTCACAAAATAGGACAGTGCTTAAAAGATGTAAGAGAGGTATGTATAATTCGAAAGGAAAAACAGCAATATGTACTAGTCTCGCAAAAATGAGGTTATTGAGACGATAAAACGTTAAGCGTGTATGTATAATTTACAAGTCCCATCCACAGCGTAATGGCCAAGGTAGCGAAAGTACCAAATCGTTCAACCTCCTTCCCCAGCAGAAATATCAATGCACATAAGACTCGTTGTAGAGATCGAGCCCCACATTCTTGCATTCTACAATGCTAAAAACGGGCGAACGGGTACTTGCGAAGCCGAAAAACTATCCGGGACGCCTCCTAGGTAGTGCGATATGTCATTGTTAATCTATCCTTAGGTTGATAGGATCCTCGATCTCTCGGATGTCCTCGGTGGCGGCAGGATGTCGTTTACTTGAGCTTAGCCCAGAGCTTTGGAGCGACGCAGTCTCCCTGCATGAAATCAATGCATGTTAGATCTGAAACCCATTCCATGGAACGGTAAAACCTCCCAGATCCCGATACCAAACCAGCATGGACTCAACCGCATTCCCATCTGCATCAACATGCCAAACGGGCGTGCGGAAAGACCAAGCGAGAAGAAAGGAAACTCGACACTTACTGCGCAGTGCATCAGATGGAAGTACTCCTCGACACAGCTCTCCCTCTTTCCTTTCCTGTCTTCTTCCTCAGCATCGTCCCATTGCTGTACACGCTCAGCACATTCATCGTAATGGTGCTTGTATGGTGCACATTTCTTGGAGTTTTGGCATTCTAAAAGGAAACAAGCATTCGATATTAGTAAAAGATTGGATTAAACGTGCCGCCCACACCACTATCGGACTGGTCGCCGAGAGACAACCATCCACCAGGAAATTTTGACCATGCTCCCCGCAATCATACATATATCGTCCTTACATTGGCCGATCGATTGCATTCCGATCAAGCGATATACCTGCATTGACCAGGCATTTGCCTAACCAGTACCTCAATCGGAACTAGAGAACCAAAACCTTACCTTCCTGCAGTTTCGGCATAATGTCTTCCGGTTCTTCTTCTTCCTCCTCCTCTTCAGCAGCCTCCTCCTTCTCTTCTTCCTTGTCCTCGGAAGCTTCCTCCTTCTCCTCTGCCTTCTCAGCAGGTGGGGCTTCGGCCTTAGCCTCGGCTACGGTGAACGACTCGTAGATGTCGGAGAGGAATTGCGAGAGCGTCATCTTGAACGGATTTCGTAGAGTAGCAATCGGGTAAGGCCAATTGCGAAAGGGACGAGGAGTGTAAGGTGGGGTTGGTGGTATGAATTCGAGGTGAAGTTGTGTCGTTGTCTTTGAGAAATTTCGGAACTTCCGTCATTCCAGTTCGCTAACGGAAAATCACGGACCTCTGATTGGCTGGCTTTGGAGATACCTCTATGCAACACAACAACGCATAAAATACCACAAAGGCCCTGTGAATACAAGACCTAGGCCGTTTCGGAAGCCGAGAAAGCATAGACGAAAAAGAGCTACTACTTCAGCTTAGCCGACCGAATAGCACGCGATGGATAGCGTCCAGTATCGTATCTTACTCGGGTGATGCAATTCCAAAATGCTTGGAGCGTAGAATAAATGAGACTTATATCATGTCTATCGATATATCGCTGTAAACCCCGAAAACAACCATCACATTCACTAGCATCCTATATATTGAGATTCATAGAATAGACAAGATTGCCTTCGCTCTCAGGTTAATCAAAGTATATATGACCCCGTCTGAAAGGGGGCTAGCCGCTAGTATCCATTCATAAGACGGATAGATCTCGTTAACACTATTGATGCCTCCTTTATTTGACCGGGAATATTAACAATAGCGCCGATATTAATTTTAAGCAAGGTGGTATAATCTCGACATACTCAAGTGTAGAGTACCAAAATTACCATTTCGAATACCTTTTCATTGAAATCCTGGCTTTAGGGCGATAAGTCCAAGAACGAGATGATGGTCACAAAGCTAATACATGTTGGATGCTCCATTAGGTGTATGGTAAAAAATACAGCTTCATATATCAGACCCTCTTGGTATTGGCATGCCTCAAACACCCAATAGATAAGAAACAATTTGTTTACAGTACAAGGCAAAAAGTTAAATTTATAAAGTCATGATTAATTATATTACCGTCATAGATGTACTCAGATATATATAAGATATAAACCAGCCCGTAATATCCTCCCAAACTCCATCCCGAAAACATAACCCAAATATATACAAAAATTAACATAAAATGGGTATTAAGAAGGCAAAAGGAAAAAGAAGCAACCGGCAAGACTCCTTGGATCCTATAGCAAAAACATCGTCCAAGCATTAAACCCTTAGCAAAACAGTTTATAAATCTTCTTCCACGTGGGCCACGATGCCCTCTCCTCCCTCTCATCGGCCAATAAAGCCGCAAGATCCAACTCTCTCCTTCCAGTCACCAAATCAATCTCCTCCAACTTAACCCACTTCGTCTTAAACCACACCTTATACCCTCCATAACACATCAAAACCACCGGTACACACAAATAAGTCGAAAAGAAGCTCTCTGCGCTCGCCTGTTTATCCAATGGCGATATCGAAATCCACAACTGCGTGCACAATACCAATACGTTCAAAATAACACCGCAATAAGACCCAGCAAGGCCTGCTTGCGAGGTAAACGCCAGCTCTTTGGTGCTATGTCCGTGCAATCTCCATGCCTTCCTGAACCGGATATGACAAACGCAAATGGAAGTCCATGTAAATATCACAGACAATCCACAAACTGCCAGTAGCCATTTGAAGATATAATTCTGAATTCGGGGCGAAGCGATCCCAATATAGCTCAATAACCCAAAGAACGCAGCAAGCGCAATACCTGCCATCGGCCTACCCTTTCGATCGATATATGCGAAAACCTTGGGTGCCTGACCTTGCTCGGCGAGAGAGACGAGGGTACGAGAGGCGCCGAAGACAGCGGAGTTTCCAACGCTAAGGACTGCAACCATAATTACGACGTTCATAACATCTGGGAGGATAGTAATGCCTGCGTTGATAATTGCAATGACGAACGGGGAGGCACGGGCATCGACGCTGCTAGTACCAAGAAGACGGGGGTCGTCATATGGAACGATAATACCAACGAGGGTCAAGGAAACGATGTAGAACTAGAAACTGTAAGTATCCAAATTCGAATATCAAGTCATATAAGGGGAATACTTACGAGTGTGATACGCCAGAAGACCTGTTTAACTGCTCTGGGTAGTGATTTCCTGGGATTTGCTGTCTCCGCTGCAGCCATACCAACAAGTTCTGCTCCAGAAAAGGAGAAGGCGGCATTGGCAAAAACGCTACAAAGGCCTTTGAATCCATTTGCAAAAGCGCCAGGGGCATGCCAGAATCTTCCTCCGAGATACGATCCACTAGGTCCACCGCCAATGTTGAGGATTATACCTAGTATTCTAGAAGCAATGTTAATCGGAAACTGTCGAAATGCGACTTGAAGGTGCGGTTTCTTACATGAAGGAGATAACGGCGACGACTTTGATTATCGAGAAGACAAATTCACCTTCTCCATAACCCTTGACGCCGAAAAGGTTGAGTCCGATAATGATAACGAAGAATATCGTCACCCAAACTGCGATAGGTATACTCGTCCCCCAGTAGTCTAGCGCCAACGTCGCGGCAATAACTTCTAACGGTATTGTGACTAGCCAGGAAATCGCATAATTCCAACCTAAAAGATCGTTAGCTCAAAGGATATCCCTATATATGGTCTGAAAAGAACATCTGTACATACCCATAGCAAAACCCCACGCGGGATCTAGAAATCTCGAACTATAAACGGCAAATGACCCCGCTACAGGGAATACAATGCTCAACTCTCCCAGTGCGTGTATCGTGCAATAAAGCATGCTTCCTATCAGCAAATACGCTAATAGCAGCGCACCGGGCCCACCCGTCGCCAAAGCTACCCCGCTCCCCACAAATAATCCGCTACCAATAGAACCGCCAATCGCGATCATTTGCAAATGCCTTCCCTTCAACTTTCTCGATAAGGGCGTGCCCGCAACATTGAAGTTTGCGGCTTCAACATCATACCCGCCACCCAATTTACGGATGGTATTGTTTTCCCGATCGTATAGCGAAGGATGTGGGAGGAAGCTGTTGGCCATTCTGACGAAGATGTTCTTTTGAGGGAGAGAACCGGCGGGTGTACGAGGCGGACATGCTGTAGTCGGGGAGACCGATTCTGCATCGTATGTGGGGGAGTGTACTGATTCAGCCATTGTGCTGATGCTGAGCTTCTTTGTAGACATTTTTTAAATTTTATCGTCGGGTGAAGATTTGACCGCAGCGCTATACTGCGATATGGTTGTGTGGTTGCCGACAAAGTGCGGTGGTGTTTGAATACCTTTGGATGTCGGATTGGTATATATTATAACTTCTGATCCAAAGTGCCAGAGAATATATCGAGTACAAGTCGTCGGGTCATAAGAGTTCCAAAGCCATGATCTCAAAAAACCAGCCAGAGTAATTACCAGGTAAATCAGGAACCAGGGGGGAATGTCTTGATATCTTATAATTCCATGTGGGCGACGATCAGGTATATAAGGGATCCGTGAAACAACAGAAAAACCCACGTTATCAGAAGGCGAAGGGGCGAAGGAAAGATATCAAACGAGAAGTGCAGGAGTATGGGGATATAGGTATCATATCATCTTCAATCTTAATCACACCTCGTACCTGGATAACCTCATCCTATTGAAAAGACAGGATTCGTGGGCTTGGGATGATGGATGGTGCCAGATATGGATGGTCTATCCGTTGTTATATGAGATGCATGTCGCAGCTTGGAACCGGTGGAGTGGAGCTTCTTTGCGAACCGCATGGCAGAAGATAGACAAGGCTAGGGTCATTGTGTGCACCGATCATATGAACGAGGGACGAAAATAACAAATGGGGGAAAGTTCCCTGTTTCGACATTCATAGAACAGTCGAACAGTATCTGTGGAGCAATTTCAAGAGTCGTGGTTGACAGCTGTGCAGCAGAGGTTCCCACCGCTGGTAAACGGGGCGTTAGGTCCAGCCAACCATTGCGCGAGAGCCAAGGTGAACTGGGTCTGGGGGCGCTATGTCTCGGAGGCCTTAAGCCCTGCCCTTGTGCACCATGCCTAAAAAAGCATGGCCCAAGTCGCCGTTGCGACCACCTCAAGGCGGCACCGCCATTGATCTCTGCCTGACCAGTCTCTTTTTTCTGTGATGCTTGGTTATCAGGTTTCAATCGCATTGCATCTAAATGTAGCCGAGGGGGAAGTTGAATCGAGGTCTCACTTTCGAAGCGAGATGATTGTGATAGCTGTGACTGATTCATGAATCCATTGGGGCTCAAGATTTGGACACAGCTCACGCTGAACTTCGGACTTCCAATATGGCAGTTATCAAGATACTCCCTAGCTAGCTAGCTCGAACAAACTATGTCGCCATATCCCGCTATCGGGGATCCGAGGATCTGACTGATATTGGCTTTGCAAGCTTTGCTAGGCTCATGGTTGGGAGTTTCCTGACTGAGGATGGGGTGACTTCGATAGAAGTTTCCATGCATGGCCTTCAACCGGCTCCGAGTTCGACATGCATGCATTCAAGACAGAATACATTTGTCGGCGTCGAAGAAAAACGACAGCCGCCTACCTCTCCGCTCGAATATTCATGACTGATATCATGATATCCACGAAAGGCGCCGAACCGTTTGACTGAAACACATGGTTCACAGGCAGCCAAAGTGGCGTACCTTGGCCGTCGATGGCTTTCGCATTTCCCACGCCCTCCCGCTCCAGACGTATCGTCTGTGCATACCGTCCGTGCCAGAGAAAACTCACAAAACCCTAACAATGCGCACTCGGGAACTTCCACTTATCTACAGATCCATTGTTGCGACCCTCACCGCCAAATGGGAGAGTCTATATACTCCCGAAGTGGGGACCACGGGACTCGAATGCCGTCCTCATTTCTCGCACTGTTAACTTGTTTGGGTTAGCCGAACCCTGCTCAACTCACCTGAAAGAAAAACCCAGATCTTGGCTATAGATATCTTGATATCATCCACAGCGCTGCGGAATTATTCAGCGGATTGTGACGGGTTTTTGCATAATGAATCCTAGTTATGATAGTTCACAACGGTATACGCGGTATTGGAATTATAGCGTATAGTATACGCTGCAAGGTCCCGTCTATGACAGTTGTCTTCGAGAATTTCGCTGTCAGCGCAAGCTGTCGACGAAAACCCTCGAGCACATGGCGAGGCTCACACTTACCTCACCGTAACTACCTACTAAATCAGGCTGTACCCCGAAATTTCAATCCATCGTAATCGATATTATCTAAAAACCCGCAATCCGAAACAACAAAATCTCGATCCCCTATAAAATCGAAAACGAAGAAATAACACAACATGTGAATATGCAGGGGCCACACAGCTCGTTTAAACATATCGTAAAACATCGGCTCGGAACGAACTTCTTAGGAAGGTGGTTTCCTGAGATTGCTATCACTATGAACCCGGCACACCGGCACTTTGCGCGCTTGAACTTTGGGATAATCGATACGATTGTTTGACCTGGTAAGATTTACACTTTGGGAATTCGGGAGCCCAGATATTCCCAAGTAAAATCGAAAAGGTCATGGTCGAATCAGCTATTCGATCAAGCGAGGTTGGTATAAAATTTATCTAATCCATATATGGCGTGACCCACAAACAACTCTACAAAAGAGCGAAGGCAGCTAGCTAGGCATCAATTATAAAATGGTCGCACGACCTTTGCCTCACCTAGGCTTGTTCGAAAGTCACATGTACATGTGCACTGTTACACTGCTGCTCCTACATAGAATTTGAATTGGCATTGAATTCGAAGTTTGGTCATGGCATCTAGCCTAACGTTTTAAAGCACTTGATTAACTTGGGGCCGAAACGGGTAAGCTATAAGTACTCGGCACAAGTGTGTTTTGAGAAAATGTCTGAATGACGATGTTGGTCTTGAGGAGTCCGAGGGATCTGGGTACGGGACTACGGTTACTTCTGCTGTATACATCCCACAATATATCAACAATGGTATTCTAATATTACGTATACCGTAGCTAACGTTAACCACAAGGTCAAGACATGGGACGAATTCCTACGTGGAAGTAATTTACAACTTAACATAAATGAAAAAAAGCCCCCCAGCACCGCTCTTGATGTCATTCTACTTCTGTACCCTTTGCTGCTCCCTTGCTTCGCCCATCCTCATCCGCTGGATGGGTATCTCGTTTGCTCTTTTTATAAGATCCACCAGCGAGGCTGTCTAGTCCCCCAAGACCCCCCATACCAAATAACCCCATACCCGAGGATCCAGCACCGTCATCCCCAGGGTCCTCTCCGTCCTTAGAGTTTGGGTAGAGGTAGAAAGGAGGATCGTCGGGATCCGCAACGTCTATACGGCCTACTGGTAAATTCGGGTCGCCGAGCGGCCCCCCAGTAAAGGTCATAGTTTCTCCCTCAACTCGTGCAATACGAGGGTCGACATTCCAAACCCATCCACGATTTTGCACAAGGCCTCGAACAGTACGGGGGATCGCATCAATCGCCCGTTGGAAGTTCTCGAGAGGCTCACCGAGGGTAGCAGCGTCCAGAACGGGCTGTGCTAAGGTCGCGGCGCAATAACAACCTGTGTTATGCATTAATATATGTAATGTCAGCCGACTGGTGCTTTGAACTATGTAGTTATCTACGGTCGTGTTCTCTCGATCTTACCGTATCCAATTGCACATCTATCCGCAAACCACTGCGAAGATTTACAGTTATGAACCTTATTGCCCGGTTTAGGTAGTATCCTGCCCGTTTCTTGATCACAAAGGCAGTGACGACATTGAGATATGACCTGGCTGAGGGTCTGGCGGAGAGACGTAGAAATCCCTCCATTAAGATTCACTGCATCCGGCTTATTAACCTGGTTCCCCCACATTTTTATCGCTATGTTCCAACTTCTTTCCGTGATATCGAAACGCCCTGGGTCGGGCTTGATGTCGCCGACCAATATGCTGAGGATTATCTTATAGGCTGCGTCGCTTCCTGGGCAAACTACAATCATGGGACCGCCGTAAAAAAATGAGGGCGATACGTCTCTTTCATCAGGCGTCAACCCTAGCCCCGACGTTTCGGTCGCAATGGAGCTATAAGTGGACGTGGTTGTAAGATTCTCCAAAGTTGTGAATGACGCGATGACATCACTTGCTTTGGCGATGGACGACGAATTAATATTGTTTGATGTAGTTAGGTTGACAAGTGTGGGTGAAGGTGAAACTACCGCGCTGGAGCTCACTCCAGCATATTGAAAGACGAGGAGGAACCCTGATATCTTCAGAGTTGACGTGTACATGATGAAAGCCTAGAAGCCGCCCAAACATCGAGGTACGAATGGAACCTCTTAATCGGTGGAGTAGGAACCTGGCTGTGAGGGAAGTTAAAAAGGCGGACAGGCCAAGATCATATGGCAATGCTCCGTAGGACCCGTATTATAGCACGCGGGCTTGTATATAATCAGTCAAATGGTTGGTCTACCTCCTCCGAAGCTGCGAGTTGCAACTAACTTTAGACGGTTCGCGGTGCCGCACATGTTGTCGATATTCTATTTGTGATGAAACTGCTCCTACGCCACCTCGATCCCATCAAAGCCTCGAGGTCTATGCCCCAAAGGGAATCTATTCATCCACATGACAATCTTCTCACAAAGTCTTCTTTTCTTCGACCTTCTTCCCACTCACAGCCTTAGCCCCGCGATCCAACCCGCCCCATGCAATTCCCATAACGGCCATCATGCTCGCAGCTCCGACGCCGTAGGCAACCTCCCTACCTGCCCACCAATACAAACTACAAAACAGTACCGGGCCACAGGCCCTTCCGGCCTGACCAGAACCTCTGAACCCACCAAGCCTCCTCCCTCTATCCTCTTCGCCGACCCTGAAACTAGCCAACGCAGTAAGTCCTGTCACCACCGTGGCACTCGTAACTGCCAAGAAGAATGCTGCAACATACAACATCCCCTTCGTTTGAATTCGCGCCAATAACAAGAAGCTTGTTGCAGAGGCCAAAAGACCAGTCTTAACAACAATATGAGGCGGCGCTCTTCTGGTAAAAGAACCTTGCAATAGTGAGGCTGTGAGGCCGACAAATCCCAGGAGGCGTCCATTATCCGCCGATGAGAAGGAGAAAAGTTCGAACGTCATGAAAGTCAGGCTGAACTCCATACCTGAGAAGACAAGGAGGAAGAAAAAGTGTGTCAAGTTCAAGAGGGTTAGAGATCTCGACTCATCCTTCTTTTTAGAGTCTTTCGAAGCCGTTTTCGAGGTTCCCGCGGGAGTAGAAGGTGGTTTTGTCTCGGGGAGTTTGAAGTAAAGATAAACCGTCTCCGTAACAATCAATACCAGCGAGAATGCCGCAGCCGTGGAAAACGGATTCCCAAGCATCAGAGTTTTACTTGCCATAAACGCTCCAATCATTGGTCCCACCGTGAATGCGATGCTAAACGCTATACCCACGAGCGCCAGTGTGGCACCACGGTTATCCTCGCTGCTCACATCCGTGGCAATCGCGATCGCCAACTGGACATTTCCTTCAGACAATCCTCCCACAATTCTACTCGCCACAAAGGTTGGAAAATCGACCGCAAACACCCAAATTAGGACGGATAGTATGTTTCCTAACATAGAGTAGAGTAAAGCCGTTCGACGACCGGATTTATCGGAGATAGAGCCAATTATGGGGGCCGAGAAGGCTTGTAGGAGGGAGAAGAGGGAGCCCATGGCTCCACCAAGAAGGACGACATCGAATCGCGAGGAGATTGGGCGAGAGAAAGCGGCTTTGAATGAATTTAGGTATGCGAACGTGGTCCGCAGGAGAGTTGGAGCCGTGTACGTGGATTCGAGGGCCTGATAGTGGGCCAGAAGCTGGGGGAAGAGCGGCAGGATAAGAGTGAATGACAGCTGCAATCGTATCCATTAGTGAATAGCCCGATAACAGAGAGTAATAAAGACTTACCAGATCAAGAAGGAGGGAGATGAAGAGGGTAGTGAGAATCTGCTTCCTCAATTGGGGGGTTGGCGGTTGGTATGTTGTCATTGTTGGTGTCGTTTATACGCTGCTCAACAGCGGCTACACATTAGAATCGAATAGGGGACTGTTGTGACGTAGTGGATATAGGCCTAGGTATGGACAAAGAAATATAGAAAGGAGACTCGGAGACGACTCGCAAAGAAACCCGTCGATGCGATGCTGAAAGGACAATTAATAGAAATGGAGAAGAAGAAGAATAGATGTCAGATTTGGGAGATATTTGTCAGGCCATCGTCGGCGCAGCAGGTCGACTTGACACGATGGCCAAAGATGGATGGAGGCTTAAATTCGCGTCCGCCTCAACGCATTTGACTACATTTGCCGCCAAACAGTCTCAGCCAATAGGATTGTGCGCAATAGTAACCGTCGGATATTTCAAGCATCGACGATATAAAATACAAATGAGGAATTGATCTCAAATCGAAAGGCTAACTCTGGCAAGTAATCGTATTTGAATGAGTGCCCGAAGTAATATACCAGACAAAGAAAATAGGTATTCCAAAATGCAACAAAAACAACAATTTCCGGGAACAATGTAGGAATACCAGAGCAACTTAATCTTCGATCGATTCTATATATAGCGACAACTGGGTAAAGGTTATACCTACATTGGGTGCTAAGATGGATATATTTGCACTAGATTTAGCTCTGTAATCTTGTCTGTAGGCTTGTTTTTAATGTCATTCACCGGTTGCGAGAAGCGGCACTACTAATACGCTATAGAGGGAATCGATTAGATTAAGTCGTGGTTAGAATAGGTGTGTTTCGAATATATTAACAGCAACAAATTACTATACCTTCGATACTACACTGGGAAACTACTAGGCTTAGTATCGATATCCATTTTGTGTAACCTATTAATCAAGATTTAGCTTTGGTTCCTCGAGAGTTTTAAATTCAATTTACATCTACCGGTAGGATTCCGGATCCGTACACTAACTGGGATCGGTTCCTGGGCTATTATAGAAGGTTTGATTAGTACTAATGTCAGACTCTACTAGTACTAACAAGACCAAGCCATCCTCACCTGCTAGATACAATCCGTCTCTCATCATTTGACACAACGTTTGTTGCATTTTAGAAGACAACACAGAAATAGCACCCGACACAACGACATCACGAAATCCTCAAAGCTCGGCGACGCCGCCATATATATCGGCGGTCTCTGGTCCGAAAAACCTTATCTCGGGGGTTTAAATTGTGAATTGGACTTGGAAAAAACCTTATTTCGGGGGTTTAAACTTCATTTTGAGCTCCAAAATAGTCACATGACTAAACACACGGTTGACTGTTCAGTCCTATGGATTAAAAACACAAACATGGACGTCGACAGTAAACTCTGACAACCAATTATGTATTACAGATTACTATTAGACCGATTCTAAAACGTCTCTAACAAATATTCTAAACCCTCGCATTGCTCATGTGGTTGATAAACCCAACATATAGCTGCTAATGACAACATTGACAGCGCACGTGTGCAGGCACAGACCCGGCCTCGTTTCCCATCTACGCCACCCCCTCAACCCTCAAACCAACTCCACTAATATACCTCACCACCGCCCTTCTCTTCTCCGTCCTCACTTCGATATCCTCTGCCACTTCCTTAATCACCATCGCCACATTATCGTCCTTGTCATCAGGCACCTCCATATCCCCCACCAACAACCCAATATTAGCCAAAGTCAAAACAATCAAAATTCCAACCCCTCCAATCAATCCATTCAGAAATTCCACATTGACAGTAAGTCTATCCAATTTAATCTGCGTTTTACCAAGTCCCTTGAACCGCGGATTTGATCCATCGGTACTTGAGATTGAGGCGATGGCGAAGCGGGAGAGTGTTGCGGCGGTGTACTGTGCAAATGTTAGGTTTAAGAGGGTGGATGGGTGTGTATATGGTCTATTTATATCAGATGGAGGGTTTGAGAATGTAAAATGTGGGGTCGCACGGTTTGTTATTGGAAGCGTGGAGATCGCAGATACCGTACTATTCGGACTTGTGGATGAATATTCTCCGTGTGCGATACTTGATACAAAGATCTTTGCGACGGGGTCTCGGATCGTTCCTCTTGTTTCGTCTGAAGCACCTAACACTTTGCCGACTGATGTGGTACAGGAGAATATTTTCGTCAGAGGATTGGTATATGAAGTTAATGCTTCAAGGACAACGATATGGGAACAACGTGCACCGCACATTTCTTTCGTTTGTATAAATATCGTTTTATTTGGTAGGCTGCAGTTGAAGTTTGGGAGTTTGTGCGATACTGTTTTGTTTCTACTACCCTCTTGATACGGGGGCAATGAGTAGTAAACAGTACACCCCGCTTCATCTTGTACAATACCGACTTGTGAAGCCTCGAAACACTTGCTAGAAACGGTAATATTCCTAACCGTTGGCCATCTCGACGGTCTTCCTAGACTCCACGGGCTAGGGTTATCCCATTCAAGTAGAGTGTAAAAGTACTCGGTCGGCCGTGTTACATTCCAGTGAAGCCCTCTTCGGGATAAATCTAACGGATTTTTATCATCATAGTCCCCAAATTTGTTTAGAAACGCTAGGCCATTTGTTCTCGCTGTTAACGTTTGGTCAGCATCGTTAGTGCTCGGACCAATGTATAACCAATTAGTCAGGTAGGCCTCGTTCCCGGTTTCGAGATATGATACGTCGTCAATCTCGAATGTAAAGCCTAGAAGGGCTATTGCGAGCTCGGCCAAGGTGGCAATAAAGAGTAGAAGGAAAATTAGGAATATCTCAAATGGATTTTGGACCGCTCGTTTCTTTTTCCTTTTCCAAGGGAGCTTATGTTTGAGATAGGACCAAACGATAGAAAATGATGTTGTGATAGAGTCGATAGACAATATTTTGATAGTTTGCTTATACGTATGTGCTGAACGGAGGAGAAACGCCCAGCGTACTAGTTTAGCGCACTCTTCGTAGAAATGCTTAACGGCGCGGGCGATGAGAAGGGAGGTAAGAATAATAGCAGAGTTAAAAATCTGTTTCGTTGAGGACGTGAATCCGATTTGGAGCTGTCGAGCGGGAAGAAGAATTGTAAGATTTAGAAGAGAGAACAATATAATACAGCGCAAGCCTAGAAGGGATAGACGAAAGAGAAGTTTGTGAGAATGGTGAAATTTGGGCGTTATTGAGGACGTTTGGGGTGATAAAGGGAGAGTTGAAGTTGAAGGAAGAAAGGCTGAGACCCGACGGTCTGGATGCGCAGATGAAGAGAGATAGGGCTGAGAAGAGTAGTGGTTGGGCCCGAAGGACGGGTCGTTCGCGCTCGCGATTGAATGATCAGATATTGGAAGAGGTCCGAACTGCTGTGGAAAACTCTGTGATTCGTCCAGAGAACTAGCTGGATGCGAGTAATATGGATTTGCCATACTCCATCCTTCTGAATTCTCAATTGAAATGTTTTCCCTAAGCTTGTAAGGGAATACTGGATTTCAAGGGGTTTGATTGTCGAAGTGTGAGCATGCGAAGGACGCATTTGAATGGAAGCTATTGCGGCCGCGGCTCAATTCGTGAGGCCCTAAGTCATGATCAGGATCCTAGGACCCAAGATCGTAATTGAAACATAGCATTCGTACATCAGTCGAATAACCTTCGAACTCCTCAAAGAATTAAGACACCGATTGCCTTCCTGAAACCCACCCTAGCAGCCAATCTAGCATCCGCGATGCCAACCCTTTATATGGTCCGTGCATCCTCCAACTTCCTTCCCTCCTCGATCTCAAAAAATCCAACTTGTTCATGCCCAAAACCGGATAAACTCCACCAACATCTTAGGAAATTACGGTTTCGGGCCCTTGCTAATTATAACTTAAGCTTAAAAGTCTTGGTACAACCATTGAGGCTCCGCGAAATCGCTAAATGCGGTAATCTAGATCGCAGAAGTGCAGACGAACCAATTAGAGCGCGTAGTTTCCCAACAGGATAGCAACATTGTCCGAGCTTGTCCGAGAAAGCCTTCCGCGAAGCCAATAGCTGGTTGTAACTAGCGGGTGTTCCATGACTTTGACATGTTTCACAAACTGCAGGAACCAATCTTCAAGCATGCACGGCGGACTTGGAGCTTCCCAATTAATTGTTGTCAGAAGGGTATATCCGCAAGAATATATGTCCTACATTGCATAGCTATACCCTCGAATATTAATCAAACGTTCCATGGAAGGCACAATTAATTACCATTGACCAAAATAGAATATACACGAGAACCTTAAGCCTTGTTTCAGGAGAAATTCTAACTACTTCATCGGGTGGCCCGAAAGCTCACGTTTTGCGCGCATAAAAAATTCCATGAAATCTCCTATTCATCCATCAGGGTTACCTGTTAGATCCTAACATAGCGGACCTCTGCTAGATCTTAGGCCTCACATATCCTAATACCCCCCTCTTTTAATAAAAATTACCACTATAAACTTCACGTTATCTCATTACAACCTCCGCCAAAATTTCTGAATCCCTATCAAGATACACATAGAACCACCACTACATCATATCTTTAGCATAGGCAATATATTAATAATGTCCACAAACAACGGCCTCGAAGGCGAAACCGACAACTGCCACCCACAAAACCACCCACAAAATCTAATCCCAAAAGTTAAAAGAAGGTCTCCTTTCTTCGCCACAGTCTACTCCAAAATCCTCCACCGCCGCCAATTAAAAACCGAGGACGAAGTACCTATAAGTCTAACATTTCAAATCCCTTCCGGTACTAGAGGGTGGCTCAAAACGTCCACTGAACTTCAGGTATCAGAGCAAGACCCAGGATGCGGCGATGCAACTGATATTCCCGTTGGACCACAGGAGACCCCTCCACCGAGTGGGGGAGGATTTGTTACTCCGATTGTAAATGAGCCTGTTAACGTCCCTAGTATACCGGCTACTAGAGGCATAGTTCCTCAAGATGAGGGGCCAGTAGAGACAGATGGAGCGGTGAAAGTGCCGAATCCTACTGCAGTGCCCCAAGATCCAGGACAAACAGGAGGGAGAGAAGGAGATATACCGTCCAATACTCAAATATCACAACCTGATATTCCACCAAGCGCACCCACTCAACAGCCTCTAAATCCACAGCCTACAAACCCTCCCGGTGATAACAATCCGAATACCACAAATTCTCCAATTCGTGAACCAGATTCTTCCCTCATACCACCATCCGATTCACAAAACCCACCGGAACCCACAAACCAGTCAGGCCCTACCAACCCATCAAACCCTACATCTCAAGTACAAGACGGCAGGCCACAAGAAACCCCAGAAATCCCAACCCAAACCGCCAACCCATACAACCCCACGATCCCAATCCCAGAAACCATCGAAGGCTCCTACGTCCCAATCCTCTCCTCCTCAACAATCTTAACAACATACACCTCCAACGGCCAAATCTACACTTCTTCAACCCTCCTCTTAACAACCCTCTCCTCATCATACATCCCCAAATATCCAACCCCCCAATCAACCACCCAATTCACAAATCAAGGACACAACAATAACATATCCCCCACAAACACCATCTCAACTGCGAGCGGTTACACAACCACCAACGACTTTTCACCAAAACCCGCAGTGATCGGTGGTGCAGTAGCGGGAAGTTTGGCTGTATTATTAGTAGCGTTTACCGGTTTCTATTTCTTTTTACTAAGAAGACGGCAGAAGGACCGGGAAATGGGGTTAGAGTGATACGTATAATGTTTGGATATATAACAACATATGCATTGGGTAAATCGGGGTATTGGAGCATACATATTGAGTATTTACATAAAAAACCGGCATGATGCATGATGGGAACACTGCATGAACATCGCGTACAAAGTAAATAAATAACATAATAGAATAGGATAATGAAATGATCTACGGGGTATCAATAACCAGGACGAGTCAAACGACCCAGAAGATATTCAGTGTCGATGAAATCAAGCATCACAATAATGGTAACCGAAAATCCGCATATCATCATTTCTTTCATGAATTTTTATTCTTTGAAATTCCTTTTTAGTATCATTAAACTAATATTATCCAGATAGGTATATCTCATATTATACAAATCTTTTTTCCGTAAAAATATATATATATAGTTCGCGTCCTCATAATGTAAGTACGCTAAGAAGTTCAAGTGTAAAATACCCAAATGATACCTTCGCTCGCTCTCCATATGCCAAGTAAAAAAAGACAAACATTTTGGACGTTAAAGAAAGAATGATCATAAAATCAGATCACACATATTAGTAGTCGTTAACGATAGTGAAGAAGATAAAAAGTCAAAAAGCCCCGAGGAACGCCGTCATCTTTGCAAGGATTGTATGCAAAGGTATATGCAAGTGTGACAAAGGAAATATATGGAGTGGATGATCAATCCGTGGGGCACTACCTCATATCGAATATAAGAGCCAGTGCGTAAGTATAAAGCAAAAGGGACGTAATAAGTCCAGTAAACCGTAGCACTCTGAGGTATCTCCTCAAGAGCAAGCACAGGTTATCAGAAACAGTTTCTTTGGTGAACGGAAGAGGCACCTATTCGGTATTTCTTTAACCTCTGTTTAGTTCCCAGTTGAAGACAAAACAAGACGAGAAAGGGAAAAACAAGTATTATGAATACGAGAGTGGCGTGGAGCCAAACCCTTAGACCTCGTAGGTTCCTCAAGGGAATAAAAGAAAACCAATGCAATAAAGGCAAAAAGGACCACCGATGGAGGGTATCGCAGAGGCGAGAAGAAAAAAAAGAATAGACCAAACCAATTCGCCGGAGACCATGGACGTAAAAAAAGTTTTGGTAAAACAATGGAAGAATGGAAGATGGACAAGGGGGGGTGCTTGTCGGGTGTAAACTGAGAGGATCCTGCCCATGATGACGCCCATAATTATATATGAGAATGGAAGAAAGGGAAGGCATCAATGAAACCATAACGCCGTTGAAGACTTTTATAACCTTTTAAGACCCTTCGGCGCCTTTCCCTTCGCCATCATACCCTTTGCATAAACAACGCTCTTAGGAACCTTCTGCGGTCTTTCAAGCAAGCTCTTCAAAGTCTCTGGCCGGTTGATCTCCATGCTACGACGCTTAGCAGGAGGCGGCGACATGGTACGATCGACTTCGCCTCGAATGTCGGTCTCCAAGCTTCCTTCCTCGTTGGCTTCATCGAATGTGCGTTTCCCGAGTGGGCTAGACGAACGGGAACGGCACGCGTTCGATGTGACAGGCGAGAGGACAGAGTCGACAGCTGCGTTTTCTTTGCCAGTTGTAGTGGCGCGAGCGGAATCCGTAGTCTCCTTTGTGGATTTGCTAGCTGTCGGGGTTGGAGTGTACGGTGTGGCTTGTGGGTTGGTGTGCTCTTTTGTGGGTGTGTGCAATGCATTATCTGCATGAGGTGTGCTCTCCTTAGTGGCGGTGCCGGCTGGCTCGTCCGAAGAAACCTTGGTGGACTTAGCAGACCCTGGCTTACGGGCTGATGATGCAGATGCATTCTTCTTATGTTTTGAAACTGGAGTCGTGACTGGTGATCCAGTTGCTTTGCCTTCTTCGTCTGCTTTCTGGCGCATTGTCTTAACTTTGCTCTTCAGATCGGCTGGGATGGCAGCATAGATCTTGGTCATAAGCTTAGCTTGTCGCGCGAATGCCTTGAAATCCTCTTCGGCCAAGAGACCGGCTTCTGAGTTCAATGCACTCGAAGGATTAGGGTGAATAAGGAGACTTCGAATGACTTCGAGGACGTCTCTGAGGGTAGTCTTGGGTGTCCAGCTGGTCTTGAGCGTGTCGACACAGACTTCGCCGGTCTTCTCGTCGACGTTCGGATGCCATATCTTAGTCTTGAAGTTAGCTGTCGGAGGCGTGTTTGGGTATGTGTCCGTGCATTTGATGGTAATACGAAAGGCTCCAGTTTCATATGGAGTTCCGACGGGTCCGATAAGGATTGCGTGGAGAAGGACGAGATCGTCGTGGGCAGATTCGGGTAGGATGTAGTCCGGAGGTGGTGATTCCTCGATTGCAGCGTGTTCAGCCGCCAGACGGCGGAATTGCTTTGCCTAGCGATGATAATGTTAATATTACCAACCTCGCATTGAGTATCAAGGAGGTTATTTGTGCATACCATTGTTGGTGGATGAACGCAGGAGAGAGCGGGACAGCGATGTGGAAGTTAGGAAGAAGAACAGGTAGGTGGAGTCTCAGGTGAGGTGGATGCTTCTCATTGGCTTGTTGAGGACGGCAGAGAAGGGATGTCGCATAGAGAAAGCGGATGCTTCCAGAAGGTAGTTGCTCGCTGTCAGTGGAAGAGGTATAGGTAGCGGTATAGGTAGAGTGGGGGTATTCTGCGACAGGGAGAGAGGGAGAGAGAGTGAGGTATCGCGATGTCGATGTCGAGATGGGCAATTGCGATGGGGGAAGAGAAGGTGGCTGGGTGATGGCGATGTGATGCTCTGCGATGGTGTTTGTACTCGAAAGGGCCCGGCGACGCAACACGGGCAACAGCGACAGTATAATACCCGACACTCGTAGACTCCAACAATATCGATAGTCAGGAGAAGATAGTGAAATGATGAGATTGGCTTGTCGCAGAACAACTTATTGGCGAGATGGAGAAATATTAATATTCGCTTGCTTAGCCCGAAGAGCTTAGCCCAGTCGAGGTCTTTGCTTTGTTTACATTTGGCTCGCTGTTTTGTTGTTCCAAACTCCATTTTCCTATTCAGGAAATCAGATTGGACCCGGTGCATTAGCGTGTTCGCATTACCCACTTTACACGCCATTCTATAACCAATAGAATGTCCCAAAACGCGCTTTAGCTTCGGCCATGTATCGGCTACCGCTGCTGGCGCCTCCATGTCGTGTTCTCACTGGTACCGCTACTATGCACCTGCCAGCGCATCCCAGGCATCAGGTGCTGCACCATGACGAACAAAACATAAACACCCTCTTCCTATTTTCGTCCCGTCTTCTGCGACTTCTTTCTCGATGCGACGGCGACAGCTGCCGAAGACATACATACATAGCACCTGTGGAGGGGTAAATGAGGGGAATGTAAACACCCCATTGTGTTTTGATACGCACCCCCTCCCAGTATTCTTCGGCTGAACTATTTGTATGTATGTACATACATTGTTCGAGCTCGACAGTCGAAACAAGGACCAGGTCACCCGAGGAATGAACCGTCTACTGTCCATCTGATCACTCTCATCCCCCAACGGTTTTTGTCTGCCCGGTTCTTTTCAACCGTTTTGACATTTTTGACTTAAATTTCCATTTTATAACAATTTTATAAATATTTTTTGACAGAAAAGATGAAACACCTTTACCCCTCACTTCCACTCCCAAGAACTCGTCTCTTAAAATCCACGGTTGAGTGCCATGAAGCAGCCACTTGCACACACACACAGGCCACGGAACTTGGAAGCGGCGGGAATCGATAACACGGCATTTTCGCCTGCATCGTAACACTGCATATTCCCAAACATTAACACTTGCATCGCGGGGTTTATTTACTTTCGGCAGATATCAGTAAAAGTATAAACTCTACGCCTGCGCGGTCTCGAGAATCTCGTTGCACGTAAACAAGAGTCGCCCGTGTCCAGGCATACCTCCGAGTTTAGTCCAACTACGGGAGGATCTAATATTACGAGAAACCATGTCGAGGATCCATGCGATGCAATGCGTCGCACTCGGAACTGGAACCCTCTTCCAGCATAAATCCGGGAAGCCAAATCCAAATAAACAGTTTTTTTCCCAAGCCAGTATCAATCGGATGTCCGAATACGGCCCCAAATTGGCTCTGTCCCCTTTACATCAGGTAAAGTTCGAACTCGCCGAATTCTCGCGTTGATAGACGCAACAACATATTGCCCAATTGGTATTACAATCTTGGACTGGTTTAGCCTTGAAACTTGAGAAACAACCGGCTACCTACACGATGAAGGGAATTTCTCCAATACCCTTTTCCGGTCCAATGGAAGGGAAACCTTTGAGAAAGTGCTGTTGACTTTCGAAAATCTGCATTGCGATAAGTTACACAAATGATGAACGACGGAAGCAAATTCCCACAAAATCAACACACTCCAGACGCTTCTCCTACTTGGCCGCGTCAATGCTTCTAATAATCGACTGGACGTCTGTAAAATTATCCTGCTCGTTGGCCTGTGGCACCGGAATCTCAGTCCAATCCCCCTTATTCCTGATGTAGTGAATAAAATCCCTCCCATTCGTCAAAAACATGTGCATACGATCTGGATCTCCTTCCTTCGCATCATTCACCACCGCGAAAGGGTGTACCCTATCCAACTCAATCGCCTTCTTACCAGCCTCCCATTCCTGCCCAATTCTAAAACGCTCTCTAATTGTATTCTTCCATGGAAGAACGAAGTATATATAAGTCCGTGGCTTATCCGTGTCAGTACGTGTGGATATGCAATCAATACTATTGTTGATCGGGGACAAGTTAAAGGAAGCCCGTGGGCCGAGGTGCCAACCACCTTCGTCCCATTGGTATTCTGATATGCTTTCGAATATGTCGTAGAGAAACACACGAATTGCGGGGTCCGGGCTACTCCAAGGGTGTAAGTTGATGCAGCATACGCGGGTGTTAAGATTGATCTCGACGTTTTCGCGAACGATTACGCCTCTCTTCCACTCTGCTTTGCCATCTGCTGCGTAGGTATATTCACGGAGATTTCGACCCGTTCCGACCACGTAAAGGCTAGATTTAACCGTTATTATCTTGTGGTATTTTCTTTTGAGTTACAGTTTCTTTCGTCAAGGCGAATATACTTACCGCATGTTATCCAATTCTTCCCTCCTAAACGCAGTCCCCGCTATCCCGGACTGCGGATGAAGTTCAACATTGAGTGCATCCAGCGGCCCGGTCTTTGGGTTTTTCCCTTCATCAAAGATGACCTCTTTCATTCTATTTTTTGGACCGGCATAGAATAACCGGATCTTCTGGGTGCCATCACTCTTCCAAGTGAGAACTGTGACTGGGGACTTAGGCTTTGCCTTCCCAGCTGCTGCTATCACACCATAGGCTGTGAATTTGTTGGCCTTCTTGTTGAAGTCTAGCCAGTTTATAGAAGCGTCTTTGGGGTCTTGGTAAAATATTTTCTGCAATTTGACGGCAGTGTTATTATAGGATTATTGGAGTTAATATGAAGCTTGATGGGGTAAACTTACTACGAAGTCCGTGCCAAAGTTGATGGCGTCAACGCTCTTGAACCCCCATGCTGTAGGGTCTTTTCTAGGCATATTGATAGAAGAGAGCAGGGTAGATTGGAAATTTAGTTTTCTGGAATGGTAAATGAGCTCTTCGGCTACATGTATACAACTATTGCAGAACACATCTACAATAATGGAGTGGCGGTATGCTCTTTATATCCTCCCATGCTGAATGTAATATCCATCACAGAGGAAAAGCGGACGATGATCAAGCCTGCAAGACGCTTCAACGAAACGTCCAACATAGAGATTTCCCGTCATTTCTCTGTATGTCCGGTCCCGCAAACCAACCCAAGCCAAACTATTCCCAGAGTTCTAGGGTTATCTGGTCGCCGATATCGACGATTTCGAAATGACCAAGAATTCTCCATGGGTCCAGCTTTTCGATTAGTTTCGCAAAATGTTTTCCAAGGAATCCCTCGCATCTGCCACGTCAGTAAGTTTTGGGCATATATGTCGCCTATATGCATCAATAGCATTAACTTATTGTCCATATTATTTATGATATTGTAAATTCAATTATTTACCTCATGACCCGATGATCACGCGGCCGACCGGGTGCCTTCAGAGATACAATCAGCGCACGATAATATGCGAAACATCTAGCGCTGGCTAGAGGGTAAGAACGGCATACGACTGTTTAAATTACCGATGTAAGCGAAAGAAATGCAATGGTTATAACTCCCTATAGGACTCTCTTGCATGAGCAAACTTATATCGATAAGATGAATCCACCGGTACCGCGGTACACTGCCCATTCGATTGGCTTCGCTAGTACCGATACTTACCCGTAGGAAAGTTTGGTAAATATATACATAACGGTAATAATGGTACAAATATTTTTCGATAGATAAAATCTCGGCGCTGCAGACTGGGATTCAATCCCTTTTCCCGTAGCTGATGCAATGTTACGTATAGGAATGCAGAATCCTAATGGATACAAGAATTCGTGATGTATAATATCTTCTCGATATCTTCCTGCAGGAATAATCTTTCTTCAGGATTCTAATTTCGATCAAATGACCCCTACAACAACATCGTCACGGGTACGTCTACAAACTTGTGGTCGGTCCATTGGGCCGAAAGTTCGAACGTTCGAACTCGGGAAACATGCCTGTAGAACTTAAGGCATGCAATATACGAAGAAACGTTGCCGATCATATATGTCGAAGTTTACTCCGCATTATTACGGGAAGTAAAATCATATCTTTTCGCGCTCGACCTACCGGATCAAGTCCCACTCCATGTGTTTGTTCAGGTGTGCATATTCCGGAATCGCATTGTGCTGTATACCACCAGTAAAATGTCAAGTTGCGTGTTGAGCCAAGATTTTTAGCTAATTGCCGGACTGTGCAAGAAATCCACAAAAGCTTGAATATAGCCTCAAATTCTTATGATCCTTTGTAGTAGAGAAAGTTCGAAATGCATCGCCTAACATGCTCCAATGCGTGTTATTATTGATTGGTTGATGTTAATGGTTGATATGCGAAGCCGACTCAGAACTATAAGCAACGGCGTCTATAGTATCGATAATAGCAAAATGCAACATCTATAATAAATTGCAAGTTTGGTGTCTCATGATCTATCGGACTGCTAGGTGAGCAAAAGAAGATTAAGGAAGCGGTATGCGCGTTCAATTTGTGCACTACACATATGCCTTTAGAGTCAATTTCACCACTCTAGGCTGCATCTACACAACGGACAAGGTTTTTTTTCAGAGAGTGAGGCCGAACCGCCCGAGCTGGTATGCTGGCGAGGGGAAACGAAGTTCGGGAGACGTGCTCTTGTCTGAGAACCTTGGCTGGCTCATAGGTATTCGGGACGATAAACGAGAATACGGGTATAATAAGGCCTCAAGACCCCGAGCCTTTAGGAATAATGCAACTTCAACCCATTCTCGTCTACAACGTTGATTTGCTGCGCTCTCAATTCTAAAGTATACTAGTATCACTACTATAGCTATTGGGTACCTTAACCATCCCAACTTTCGCAACTGCGGACTACCAACCTTAAATTTTAGCGCAAAATCTCCAGATTCTTTCTAGACATAAGAGCGATCGAGTTATCCGACCCAACGTCGAAGCCATGGCACCCTGTAGGACTCCACCCCACTGTTGCTGTTGATGTCATTGAAATATTAATATGTGGATACTAACTTTTATGTATATAGTCTCCCTCATACCAATCGGCAACAGATCTCCTGGTGCCTACTATGATAAAAATGTCCATGCCACCACTCTTATGTTCTTATTGACCAAGCCAAGGTCAGATGTCGCAGAGGGGGGCAACAAATGGGAAAAGGCAGAACTCGACGCTACATACAAATATCTAGACCTTGCAGACCCACCGGGTGACAGCAACGGCTCTCTAACCGTTACGCCCTTTGGCACGTTTGACATTACCGGGAATAACGCACCATTGAGTGAATATGCTGAGAACATCAGGATAAAGGGATGGGTTTTGACAGCCGATTTATGGAGCTCGACTACCAAATACATAGATGACGGCTACACTGACCACGCGAGCTATCCGAAGGATAAGCTAGTTAAGGACGTGTCTATCAATCTGAATTTCTGTATTTTTACAGATAGAGCTGAAGATGGAAATAGTATTGCCTGGCTGAGGCCGTAAGTTTCCTGCCGCACCCCCTAAAGTAAGTGGATTACAAAAGGTATGGTCTAACATTTTTCTATTCGAGTTAAAGATCCGAGAATATCGTTGAATCTGGGGCTGGGTTTATACTTTCAGGCTCCACGCTTTATGCACACATTGTTGGGAGAGATGGCCGCTTGCATGCAGTAGACCTAGATCTCAGCCAGAAACTGGGTTCTGGGACCAGGGGCTGGAGATATCCAGGGGATAGTTTTACCCTCGGAGGAAAAAATTTTAGGCTTATGGAAGAACAAAGTCGATTGCTGATCATAGGAGATCTCTGGAAAAGTGACGGTGTATATGAAACCGAATGGTTCGATCTTTCAAAAGTCATAAAAGTCGAAAGAGAGAGGATCGGCTTCGGGGACCCGTAAGTTCTAAATATTCGTCCCTCCTTTTTAATTATTTTTCGACCACAGCGTTAATTGGTGGGTAATAGACCAGGCCCGTTTGATAAATCAGGAAGCATGACGCTATGGTTGGAAACTGTTCCTTACATCTGCTGGCTTACTGCCGTCGCTCATGTGGCAGCTGGCAATACAGTTAGTATTTCTCCGATGGACCTCCAAACAAGTTTGAGGAAATTGGGTTACGTATACAAGGTCAACGGGTGTTCAAAGCTAATATAATTACAGTTGGAAGCGAAACGAGCGGCTGCGAAATCGGTTTGCACCATGGCAGTCTTTAGCGCTTCTACCGCATTTAGTATAGTGGGTGGTTCCGCCGCAGGTGCCTTTGTTGCTTGGAGGCTGGCAACCGCTGCCGGGTCATCCACGGCTGGAGCCTTGTTAGGCGCTTCAACCGCTGCAGGTTCAATCGTTGGGGCTTGCCTCGGTGCTGCTATTGGGACTGGAGTTGGTTTGAAGGCACAAGATATTGTCGCAAGCGCTACCGGGGCCCCCGATATTAGCGAATTAACCCTGGAGACTTGGTTGGACGAGACTCTGACAAACGTATTGGCCGCTGGCGCTGGAGCCGGATTATCTCAACTTGCTGGTGCAGCTGTTCGCATGTCGTTAGCGAAGAGCTTTTCGACAGAAGTTATTGCAACAGTGTCAGAAGAGCTTGTTGATAAGGCCGGTGGAACCGTTTATCCGATGTAAGTTTCACCAGCTTTAGTTCCTCGTGCCCGTTCACATCTTTTATCACGCTCCGTTTTGCAAATTTCGAAGTTTTGGTGACTAACGTACGATAAACTATCAAATCCAGGGGAGTGGTCGCCATGAGAAAATCGTTTCTGAAACTCCTTCCGGAGGGTCAGAGAACCGAAGAACCATTGCAATAAGACACGATATACCATAGATTTTAATACAAATATAAGACTGAAACTAGCTATTAGTACAGTACGGGTATTCGGCTCTCGGCTTTAGGACTTTTATGGTCAGCACACTTGTCAAGCTAGATAGTCTTTATTCAGAGGCTTTGGGAAAATATATGATAAAATGACATACCAGTTCCCACAACGGCTAGGCATTCACGTAGCTCGATGAGTTTGTTTCCATACCCTCCTTATTCTATCTGTCCTGAGTATTTGGATATTTGAGAATTGGTTTGAATCCACGTCCGCGATATTAGACGGAGCACAAGATGTTAAGCCCCCCGCCATGGACCCCCCAAGTAAAAGAAGAAGAAGAAAAGGAAAGCACAATCCAAAACGAAACAACAGCAAGCACCAAACGTAAAACGAAGCCGAAAACCGGGTGACAGGTGGTCTGCCAAATCGAGTAACATGCCCAGATTGGGAGGTTACTTGCCGAATCCGGGTTAGCCAGCCGAAAAGTCTCCAGGGTTTTCCCAACATCCTGCAACGCAGTCTCCACCCTTGCTCGAGGTCTTTGAGGGTGGTATGGGAAAGTTCACGACATTGTGACCTTACCTGCGAGGCCCAAGATACCGAGATATCCGGCATTTGCATGGCACGATCTTGACCTAGGCCACGAGAGGATGGAATGGCCAGAAACCCATTTTGTGACGGCCAGCTGCGGGGTATATAAAAGAGGTGACAAGTCCGACATCCATTTAAGTTCCGACTTATTTTTGGAGGCCATATTGCTCTTGTACCGCACATTCCTTTGCATATCAGGACCTACTGTTCAATTTTTGGGTGTCTACTTTGACCCGTCCTCTCATTTTAATTGTCGGTCTTGAAGTGTTCTTGGATAAGCTTGCAAAATGCAGCTCATAAAGTTTGTTACTGTTTTGGGTCTGACTGGGTAGGTTAGTTTCTGATCAGCTGAGGACGTTCGAACTTGTGAATTTTTATAGGTTTCGATCGTTTCGTATCCCGTTGAAAGTGGAGATGTAAACTGTATCCGTATAACTGCAAGAGCTAAACCGACATATCTTTCCAGAGCGGCATTTGCCTTCCCAAATGCCAACCCAGAGCCTCAGCGTGGCCGCCAATGCACCCAAGTCCAAACTGTTACCAGAACTGTTACCATCGCTCCAACCGTCACTCTACCAGTTGCAATCGTGGGTATCGACAGAACAATCAACTGTGGCAGCTGCGTTCTACAGATCAGGACTAGAACGGTTACGAGGACGGTTCGGCGAGTAAGTGTATTGCCAGCGTATTTAGGAGTGTATTTGGATGGCTGATGCATAGATTTAGGTTCCATTTGGCCGCAAGGTTCAAACGGTTATCAGGAAATCCACAGCGACCACTTATCATCCCGTCTGCCGGACGCAAGCGCCACGGATAGTTAGAAATCTACCGGTTGAGGAGGAACAGGAAGAAGAGTAATACATAGGCTTTGTATCCCTATAAAGTGTCCCACGTATAATATATGTGGACACGGGTTTGAAAGTCTCTGTTAAGTTGGTCGCTATTACGGGACTTAGAAGATCCAGAGACTTATCAAATAACTCCTTGGTCTTGATCATGCTCCGAAATTTGTGGAGCTGCGATGGAATGTATATGCACCGTCGTTTGTTTATATGTATATCTATATTTCCTTACATACGAAATTTAGATGCAATGATATATGACTGGAGAATCCGAATTGCAATAGCTCAAGCGAGCCGCCTTAATGTCAATACCATCTTTAACCAGTTCTAGAATGGTAAACGCGGATCCGATGCTAAAATGCTTCATGAATTCAATATCAACGAGTTTCAAGACTATCCGCAAAACCTGCATGTCCATACCGGAATTCCAAAGATTTTAGGCATCTCATGCTTCGCCATCAATCCGGGTATAAACTGCCACAGCGCCTTTAAACCTTGCATTCTCATCTGGGTTCGCAACAGTCCAATAGGGTATCCCAACTACTAAATCCTCTTTTCCATCACCGTTGATGTCGGCCACAGCGAGGGATGCCCCAAAATGCGCCTATACAACAAATCCATTAGCAACTCTTCGCAATCACTTAGAAGGACCGTGTAAACATACCCCAGGTTCCGGTCCCAGCAACAGCATCTGAACTGTAAACTCTCTAACCAATTCCTTTCCTCCCCTCTCTGTGACTACGGACTGCGCCATAGTTCCCCTTTGTAATTTAACGTTCTTCTTCCAATTCCCCTCCCAATTTGCAATAGCTCCGATATCGACCCACCAAACCCCGCCTCTCTCTTTCTGGGCCCAAGGACTACCAACCCACAGCCCTTCATCCCCATTGTCGGTCCTTAGCACCATTCCAAACTTTCCGAACTTCTCTTCCTCCCAGCTTTTCACCTGGGCGACCAACACTCCTTCACCGTTCACGATTCTGTAAACTTTGACGTGGCCTTTATGCACCCTGTCATCATCTGGTACGCCAACGGCAACCCACTCCTTTCCTGCGGCTGTAACACCGGTCTCTAACCCCCACCCTCCGAATCCACCTTTGCCTCCTTCAATCGCAAATTCATAGGTAAACTGCCCATCCTCAACGTTCCACTTCCAGAAGAAAACCTTTCCCCTGCCCGGCGCACCGACTCCTAACAACGCGGCCTGTCTAACCCAAACCAATGATTTTCCAAACCATTCGTAAGTGTTCTGCCCACACTCCTCCCCTCTCTTCTCCCCTGCTGGTAACCTAAGTCTTTGGATCGCCCCTTCTACAACACCCTCACATCCGTCGAATACGCTCTTTACAATCTTCCCCATCTTAATAACTACAACTTCCCCTTCTGCAAGCTGTACCCCGCACCCATCTCTCGAACCATCCGCAAACGGCACTCCGAGAATAACTTCTTCCTCCCCATCACCGTCAATATCGGCAGCCAGCACGACCGTTCCAAATTCTCTTTCACCGATCCTGTCGCCACCTGGTAAATCTTCAAACGCAAGTCTGAGGATTCGTTGTGGGCCAAGGAATAGATCTAGATAGCCTGAAGGAATGAATCCAATCCGTGGAGAGGAAGCGTTAAATATCTGTGGCCCAGGCGCGGTGACTACATTGAACACACCAAGATTTAACTTGATAGGTGTAGTCGCAGCTCCGAATCTTGCGTTAGGGTGATTGGGTTCCTGGACCGTGGTATCAAGGTTTAGCTTCTTCTTGTTGACCCCATTCATAACCACCGCTCCGTCGCCGATTTTAGCGGTTATACCGCATACGCCATCGACTTTAGAGTCCGTAACTATAACCCCGGCCCCATCATTCCTCCCTGAAAACCGTACAATCTTCTCGCCCAAATCTTGGGCCCATATTCTTCCTTCATCATCGTAGGTTGTTTTGACGTTTGTCACGTCTTTTAGATCGATGCTATACACCGCCCCACCCGCCACGTAGTCTTGATCCTCGGTCTCGACAAATGCTGAAGCGGCCAGGTCTACTGACCCCTCTTGTGCTGCTTTAATTCCGACCCCCTTAAGGAGTTGACTGGTGCCATGAGAGCCAATGCTTAAGTATGATCCGAACTTTGAGAATGCCTTGGCGGTGGATATGAATATTGGATCTCCAAAGCTTCCTGGGAAGGATGAAGGTGTTGGGATCGGGATGTGGAATTTGTCAGTCGTAGTAGTTGTCGAGTCGTCGTCTCGATAGGCAGAATCGTATAAAGGACGTTGTTTCTCATCGGAGCGTCGAGATGGACGGGAGGGGGTTTCGAACCAAGGTAGGTTATCTGGTACATAAACTTCCATCGCACCCAATGGCAGTTCGTCTTGGTATATATTATCTTCATACTTCTCCACCAACTCCCTAAACTCTCTGTTATGCTTTAGTAGGTCCTCATAACCCTCGCCATGCCTTAGATACCCAATTAGTCCATTATCCTTGCCGGCAGGTGGATCGGGCGGCTCAATTCTACCGCCATTCCTAGCTTTAATCAATTGAAATGTATCACACATCTCCCACCCGTCACCGACACCCTCTGCCCCGCCAACCATCCACTCCGTTACGTTCCTCCAACACCAAACTGCATTCGCAGCCATCTCATCTATACCTCCCAAATAATATTCATCAAAAAAGTCAATCATAGCCGGTGACTTCTCCGCATAGTTATCGTAAAGCGCTCCACCGGCTGACACAACAGCCTGCATCGCCGCAAGGCCTCTAGCAATGCAGAAGGAGAACGTAAACCTGTTGACGGTAGATATCCCCATACTTTCGTATATTTCGAGAATATCACCGGTAGGGACCCACCAAGTGCTCGATACCCAGTTCTTAGCATGGGAATCGGATGGTAGGTGATCCATTCGGTTCGCGAGGATTACGTCGCCGCCTGTGTCGACGAGGGTGTGTGCATCGCCGTAGGAGCCGGAGAAGTCGAGACCGGCGACCATCCGGATGAACCCATTGTACATTTTTAGTGAGTGCCATGTTGCATCTGAAGAGCCGTGTAGAGTGACAGCAAAGATGAAAGATATGAGTCGGGATTTATGTTCAAGTTCGTCGCGGGTCATAGTGGTGCCGTTAGGCCAGAGGTTGTTGGTAATGAGCTCGCCAGTGCCGTCTGGTGGGGTCAGAGATGTGATTAGGACGGGCCCGTACTTTCTGTGGAAGTGACGAATTGAGGCTGCGACAAAGGGCGGCCAGTGGGCCGTTTCGGCAGATTCATCGTTGGAGAAGCAGCCATAACCCCAGTCGGGGAAGAAGGCGCCGGCCTGTTGGGCGGCGCGATTCGAAGGGTCGGAGAGGATACTATTTATGTAGGCATGGTGAATGTAATGTGGGGTGTTATTATTTGTGTCTGTTGGGTAGATTGAGTAAAGATAGCGGGCACGACGGAGGATTTCGTTATGCGTTCTACCGGAGTAACATCAGCAAGCTATTCATAACCGAATGGTAGAAGGATTGCAGGGACAATGCATACAGAACTCCACAAGCAATGGACGAGCCTGTAAGTAGCAAAACCGAGAATGATAAGTACGAGCAGACCAGCGAAGATATGCGACTAGAACAGCGGGTCATGGTTGTAAAATGTCGCCAATTCGCAACCGACTGGGAAGCTATCCGAGCTAAGGTACCACGCGTGAACCGGGGTCTGACTAGGCGGGACTGTACACCATTCTCCCGGAGCAATTAACTTATGCGATTCGGCAAAGAGAGATGAGATGCAATTGGAGATGGAGAGGGCTGCTTACGTACCTTATATAAATAGATCACAGAAGGCGGCCCGCACACAGATTCAGGGTTTTGGGCCAGGGGCAGTGGCCGTCGAATGCTGGAGCTGTGACATGAGCCAAGGGACGGCTGACAAGCGAGCCTATCAGGGTGCTACTGCAGCCAACGGGTGTCTCGAACGGGCTTTCTGTGGTGAAACAGGCCTTCGGGGTCTTCGAAGGTCGCGATGAAGTACCTTAAAGGTTGGACGGTGGATATCTGATGTTGGATGGAAGTTGGGTCGTGGGGGAGGATTTAGTCCGTTTCGAATCCAATTGTGCCGGGGCTCCGCTAGCCAAGTTACTTTACAGTACAACAGCTAACCAACTCGATGCTTTACGCTGATGTGTTCGTAATTGAGTGAACTAGCTAGCTAGCGATGTTGGAATACAACTTCCGGTTGGAAGGGCCAAGGTAAAGTTTATAAATCGAGAGATCGAGGCTGGATGATGTCTTGATATCGATAGTGCGGTAGGTTGTTGCAATTTGTACGCTACAACACGGCTTGATTTTCAGCGAAGTTGGCTGTAGCGATATCGCGATCTTGAACCTTACTACGTCTACATATCGATTTGGGACCCAGGTTTTACATACGAAGCTTTCTAGGTTTTATTGACTTACTCAGTGGCCCTCTTTCACACTGCACAACCACCGTTCAACATTGATTTACAGAACCCAAACTTATAAACAGTGGCCTATCCAAAGGGAGTGTCTTGACCATCAGTATTGATCCCGGGAGTCTGCCAGGCACCATATATCCACCATGTGTCCCAAGGCGCGACGCTACTAGATTCCATAACCATTGGCCTGATACCAGCAATGTCATGGTTGCTGGTTCGGTCGTAGTCGAGTACTAATAGTTGAATTTCAAAATTAGCAATACTATTATGATGCACGGAAGAAGCCTTTAAACTTACTAGCGTGGGCACTATAAGGGCAATAGTCGTAAGTATCGCCGGTGTAAGTGATGGCGACCCTCTGGCCGTCGTCTTTCTCATACTGATCACCGCTGCCCCACCAGCCATACCCCCAGTTTGACCAACCGCCACTGCCGTGGCGCACGAACCAACCAGCTTCAAATACTGCAATATGGTAGGTTTTATCAAGAATACCAAACCATGCAGAATCGTCAACGTCATAGTATGTGGCATTGACAAAAAAGAACTCAGCTCTATCCTCCGCGAAAATCATTACGCTTCGTCTAGCGTTTATAACCTCGTCGTTGTCTAGTATTGAGTCTAGAAGGCTTTGAACAAAGTCGCCTTGATTGTCGACCCAGTCTTCATAACTTTGCCATAGCTCGTAGAGGATCTTCCCAATTTCCGCTCCAATTTCTATCTCGGCGAAGATAATGCATTAGCTACTGCTAAATATCTTAAATAGTTCGATAAGTGTCAGTTTTCGGACTTACTACCACTCTCTTTAGCGCCAGAGCCGCCCCTAGGGTCAATATCGAATCTTTGCTTGAACAAGTCCGAGGGAGAGACGTTAATAGATGCCAAATCTATCGTAGGTCTCTTTTTCACCACCTTTGTGGACGATTCTTCGGAGATGTCTTCTGGTGGGTGCGTGCATTTGAAGGGTCCCTTGGAAGCAGCCTCCGGGTCTTTGATCATCTTGCCTGCCTTGTCTGGGCCTGGTTTGGTAGAGTCTGCGTCCGCGGAAGACATATTTATTAAGTAGAATGACTTATTATATCAAAATTTTCGCTTGGTATATAAGATATGCAACAGTCAATTGAAGGCTAGACTAGACACGCCAGGCGTCTATCAAGTGTGTGATTTTGTTTGTCTATCCTTCGAGGTGAAATGTCAAGCTTTTATAGATGATAGTGCGGGGTACATGGGCGACGTAATCGAGATGTTCCGAGTGTCTACGGAATGAGTTCGTAGACGACCCAAAAGGTAGGTGCTAGCTACAGATGCACGCCAGAACAACGGTCGGCTCGCGAAGCCATTTCAACGGTACGTGTTAGCGGACTAACCGGGATCCCCAGCAACTTGAGGCATTTGTCTACAAAGCTAAATTTCACGATTCAAGAATTAAGTAGTTAATTGAGTGGTTCCTCGCAATAGTACCATATGCATTCAGTCAGATTCTCTTTCTAGACGAGGCTGCAGCTGCTGAGGCTCCGAGTCTTGGAACCTTTGTTGCAATTTGAGTTCAGAAGCGGCGCAACACACTACGAGCAGCGCAATGCATATATATACGGGCCAATAGATCAAAGGTTTGCTACCCTTTTTTTTCTTTCGATTTGAAGATTACCTGGGCTCAAACTCCTAAATTCGTGGATCCAGAATTGACTTTTGGGTGCAGTAGTCTCGTACAATCGAGAACTTAAGAACTTCACTTTGATCTCTATATAGCTATATGTATATATACTCCCCTCTGATATGATACTTTATCAAAACCTCAAACAAAGACAGCACACCGGCACCTCGAAGCTCCATGATCGATCAGAGGTATTTCTGGCAGGTTTGTACAATTGCACCAGCTGAGTGTATCGCAATATCTGTTCTTCTTGTAGTTCAAATAAACGTTAACTCTAGATCTGTAACTTTGGCCGACGGTGAGGTCTCGAGAGCCTCACTGAAATTCTGCATCGACTCTGAGGTACGCCTTGGGGGAGCCGTCTCACCGTAGTTATTGATTGGCAGGATTACTCATGAGGCCTAGCTTGATAACTTGCAGGCATTCATGTATATGCAGATGCATCCTTGAGGTGCCCCGCCACATCCAAATTGCTGCAGCCCAAAGCAACATGTAGGATCTAAGCTCGCAAAAAAGATCTAGCGTTATATAGTCGGTAGATAAGATGTCATACGCGATAGAATAATCCAATGATTTAACTGGGTCTGATTTTCTAGATTCCGATTCAGCCTCAATCATCAGTCCTCGCCATGCAAGGAATTACCCAACACAATTCGTGAAGATTTCGAGCTGAAGTCGGAATCGATTAAATCTTAGAAGGTCACGCAAATCTCACCAAAGCTATGCCTCTACCAAGCATGAAGGTCTACCAGCTAACTAGGTAGAACAAAAACTTATAAGTAGGTTGCATATTACGGATCCGCGATTAAAAGTTGAAACTCTTAAAAGTAGATAGGTAGTCTACAATTCATAACGTTTCAAAACCGCCCCGTTGGTAGACCGAAACTTTCGCTCTGAACAATTTTACATGCATATATAGCTTCATATCTTCTACAATTTTTTAATTCGCTCCATTCCAAGAAATGAGAGAAAACGCATCTCGCCCTGAGGAGAAGGAGTTGGTAATCCTAAAACTTCCACAAAACGATATCAACCGAAAGAAAGTATATTCCATCCTTTCCCAAGTGGTAGGCGAATCTCCATGGGTTAAGGATGAGGACGAATCACCCACCGCAAACCCTCAACAGGGACCTCTGGATCTCTATCAAGGGATTTCCCCCCAAAGTCGACAAGGGAGCTTTGCTTACAAAAACTATCATGACCCTACCAATATGGTCCCGCCCCCGATAGCGGCACCGGATTCATTCAGTCAGAGCTTCACGAAAAGCTCACCAGGCGTAACGGACTTCTATAAAGACCGCTATAGCGTATCTAGAACATCTTTCTCGGCTACTTTGAACCAGCCAACCACCGAATCAGATGATCTTCTTGGTTTTCTTGCAGTCGTCGAACACAGAAAAATCGATATTTTGCCGTTTCAATGGGATAATTCCGGGATGCTAAGTGGGATTTTAGGTATCGGCGGAACGGCGAAGATATCAAAAGGCGTGAAAGTCTCAACGACGAGAGGGGATAACCTTGGACTTGTCTTCAAACGTACCCAATCAGAAATTAGATATGAAGATCCAGCTAAAATATTTCGGTCTGTACTGTCAGAGGTATACATTCTCGGTCACCCCGTTGTACGAGAGCACCCTAATATCAACAGCTTGCAAGGCATTTGCTGGGAAACGATCAATGGGAGACCATGGCCGGTTCTTATTTTTAAGCAAGCACCGTATGGCGACCTTGGCCAATTTATGAGGACAGAGGCGGGAATGAAGCTCCGATTCGAGGACAAGATCAAACTTTGTTGGGAAATAGGGAATGCCCTCCATTTAATGCACCACTGTAGTGAGTATCGCACCCCATCTGTATATATTTCGGTTTAGTATACTGTAATATCAGGGCTTAGTTCTTCTGTTAACAGCTACCATTTACTCCTATAGATGCTATTCACGGAGATATCAAGCCCGAGAATATCCTTATCCACAAAGGTCCAGATGGTAAATATTTAGCTCAAGTAGCGGACTTTGGATACTCGACAATTTTCGCGGGTGGCAATAACGAAGCAGATATCGCCCTCCCTCGTTCATGGCCTTGGACGTCCCCTGAAGCCGAACAAAACAGACGATTCACGTTCGAGGAAGCAAAAGCAGCAGATTTGTTTTCTTATGGCTTAGTTTGTCTATGGCTCCTCTGCTACGATACTCTGGGACAACCTAATGAGTATGACCCGCATATTCCTAATCTTCGTGTAATCGAAGAGACAAAATGGGACCCACAAGTTGCGAGTAAAGTCTGCGGGAGGGTGAAAGACGTGTTAGGTTCCACGATGGACAGGCTTCGTCAAGGGTGGGCCCTCGATCTATTCTTCAACCGGCTGCTTTCTCGTGATTGGAGGGAGCGGAAAATGGATATAGAGGCATTACCAAGCATCTTCGGCCTTTCAGAGTATGTTCCATCTTGGAAACGTTGAGGTATAGAGCCGTGAGACCGTGTCTAATCGAATTTCTATCCCATATTTAGGCGACCACTTCCATTGATGAAACAATATGGGAGGTCCTTCCTATTAATATCAAAGGAATCGTTTAAAGTAAGTGAGAGTATAAGGAGGCCAGCCCGCTTCATCCATCTTCTCTCTGTATATTTTATGGCTCTCAGCTAATAGTTTCTAGCTGCCAGCACTACTATCTAGAATTACTAGGTGTCCACGGGATGTCAGACACGACATTTTTCAGCGTCTCGAAGAGAGAGCAGCGGGGAATCTCGGGGTTTCTGAGTCCCAAATCGACGTAGATTCTAGCTGCATGACCCTAGCTTATGATGTAGCCTTGTGTTACGAATTGGGCTTGGGGGTAGAGAGGGATCCGGAAAAAGTCGATATTTGGCTTCAGATAGCAGGCTCAAATCGTCAGGAGCTCGATAATGTAGTCCAGATGGTACAGTCTGACACGAACGGCTTCTACTCCGGCTACGAAAATGTACCCACCAACCCAACCGCAGAGGGCGACTTGGACAACGAACGGCGGAATATCGAGTTCTCTGTTCCCTGGATTGACGCGGCGCTTCGGCAAGAGCACGATCAGTATGCTGAATACGAACCGAGGGTAATCTATATGGACGACATCTCTGAGGAGCAACGTGACGACCTGATAGCTACTCTAACCAAGGGAAAAGATGAAACTGGCTTCTTCGTTTCGTGGATGCAGCTGACTTTCTCCAACGATAGCTGTCCCCATGACCATCCCCTTCCATCCCACATTGTTGCTTTTCCAACTACGAGTATACGGGGACAAGGGCATCAAGAAGTGCTAAAAGAAGTACAAACCAGAGTTCTGGAGAGCTTGGAGGCAAAGAAAAGAGTAATTGGGCAATTGCATCAAGATACTCTGCAAGATATCAACAAGCTCTGCGGTATCTACCATAAGACAACCCAGTCGACAGACGGGATTCTAGCTCTACGACTAGAGCTTCTTCAGCTGCAACGAGTAATGTTCGGCTATGAGAATCCTCATACCCTCAAAGGTATCGAAAATCTAGCACGACTACATATGCATCGAGGAGAATGGGTACAGGCGCGATCTTTGATTGTGGAGTTTATTAGCACCACTAAAAAGGTCTTTGGAATGAAGAGCAGGGCCGTCTTTGAATCCATGAAACTGCTTGAGGCCCTTAACGATGTCGATACTGACCAAATCACCTGCGAATCGCGGTTAACAATGTTAGCCCTACAAGTATATTTCTACGAAGGGGATGATATAAGACTGCTCATATCAACGAGGAATCTCGCAAATGCGATGATAGAGACATATACATACGGGGACCCGAGTATACTAGGTGACTCGAGCTTAGAAGACGAAAAGACTTTCTTCAACACCCTTACCACTCCGGGAGAACGCAAAAGCGGAAGATTAGTACAGAAGCAGGCTGCTCGCATACGCGCTGGGTCTAAAGAGCAAGATGCGTTCTCTCGGATAGCAACGCACCTCGAAGCTATGATTTCAGTAGCGGAAATGTCAGTACAGCGCGACGACGGCGAAGTCCTTCGCGCTAAGCACACACTCGCTCTTGCACACTTAATTCAGGGTTCCGACGAAAGAAATTCAGAACCGGATAGACAGAAACGCACACTTCAGTCGCACAATCTCCAGATCCAAATCCGAGACTGGGATCTCCGAGCGCAAAATTCGGGCCTCACCCTCGACCCTGAAGTTAAGAAGGAGCGAGAAGCCCTCTGGATCAGAACACAGAGGCAACTAGCAGAAGTATTTAGGGTCGAATCTAAGCTATTCTTTTCAGGGGGTACAGAAACAAGTCTTTATCATTTTTACGTGGTTGAAGAGAAACTGAGATATAACTTGATGGCGGCGGGTGCTCCTTTGGAACGTCGAGGAATTCTTTCAGAACTCGTGGGGCTCTGTTTGTTTCAGTACACTAACGTTTTCTCGAATTCTACGGAGTATCTCAGTACCTCACTAAACTGGATGGTATCGTTGCTAGAGGAGATACCGCGTGGGGACCCTGACCGGACTTCACTGGTGGCTCAGTATAGCCGCACAGCCATGTGCCACGCCCACATTGTCGAGAGAACGGATGGACATTTAAACCAAGCTATCGAACTTCTTGAACAGGAGATATACGAAACCGATAACCAGGAAGAGCTTTGGTGTGGAATTGGTTGCATGGTTGACACGATGGATTTTCGCTACGGTAAAACTGGGGACATCGGCGACTTGCGGAGGGCGATACTATGGATAGAGCAGATGAAGAATCGTGGATCACAAAAAGATGGATCGGGGCGAACGGGCACAGATTGGCTATGGCTGTTGTCCCGGAAGCTTATAGAGCTGCATAAGCAGTTGGGCGACGCAGACAGCATGAACGATGCTATAGATGTCTTGGAGCGGCTACTTCGCGAATACACGGTCATGGACCCCACAAGCAAAGATAGGGTCTTCGAAATATGCCTCCGGCTAGCATCTCTTTATCTGAAGCGTGGAATAGGGAACAATTCTCCCTCTGGAGTCATCGGGCGTGAGCTAGACTTCGTCATCTCTATACTGGCAACCATTCTCCCATGGGTCGAATACGCATACACAAAAGATATTGACGCAGATTGGAAATCCAGTGGTGAAAATACTTTTGACCGCCATTTTCTGCGTTCAATGTTGGCATTCCTAGCGATTTGCCATTTTCTGCGGTTCCTTCTTGACGAAAGGAGTAATGTGAATATTGAACGGGCTTGGTTCTATATTGAAAAGGCGGCGGATTATACTGATTCCTTGCAGGGCAGATATCATCCTTTCCTTGATGAAACCCGCAACTCCATTGCCAGCATCAAGAATAAAGTTGATAGGGGTGAGAGTCGTGATATCGAACGGGGACCATCAGCGCAGTTCAAGCACTTGTATCACCTTTACTTTCCACATCTTGACCGGTTTCCTAGATTCGAAACCCACCTGCACAAATTAGAATCCCCGAGCTCGATCGATTCCCTGATATCATGATATAATTAGCGGAATGAATTTAGGCGAATTTAATGTAGGGTTTCGAGAAAGGGTCTCGTTGAACAATTGTCAATAAGAAACTATGCAGTCGAACGATCAGGGACACTTCTGCCTGTACGAATATTTAGTTATATAGGACACACATATATAGAAGTCCTAAATATGAAATTACAGGCGGTCTTTTAAGATTGCTTCATAGAGTTTCGTGTTCGCTGGACTCCTGTTCTTGTTGGCATGATACATGCCTACGTTGCATTTTGGCTGACCTAATATATTCGAATTGGTCCGAGTAGGATCGCGCGAAAACCGCACCACCTAGTACACGTATACGCTTACACGTACGGCGTATGATAAGATATTAGCGTACCGGTGTACCTATGTACCTAATTAGTTGGGACTGGATAGTTGGATAATGCTTTGTAACTACCGTGGAAAATCGACCAAGCTGTGGAAGAGTCGTCGTCCGTAATGCGGGATGGGATGATGTTGGCGATATAGAGACGGCATTAATAATAGCCTTCCGCTGGGATCCTACTTTCCTCCAAGTTAAATCATCACGGCGTCGCCAGCCTCATCATCATCCATCTCTCCATCTCGAATTACTGACTTAACCCCAACTAACTAAGTACTTAGCCATCGTTGTATCGAATCCACTAGCCCATCTAATATCTACCAAGCTACAAGTTCAAAACCCTCCAAGGAACCTTGTAAGCTTGTCCTCACTACACCTCCCACATCCAGAAACAGCAGCAGCAGCAGTAGCTACCCCGCCATGGACTCCGACCTCCCCCCACCCGGCATCGACGAACCAAACCAGATCCTCCTACGAGGCCCCTCGATATCTTCTGATTCAGAATATCCCAACCAACTTCCAGCTGGTTCCGGCTCCGGGATATCCGTAGAGCAAACAACAACCACCTCCGAACGACCCACAGCGGCAGCTGCCGGCAGCTCTGGCGACGATATCGTTCCACAACCCCTGCAGAAACGTCGGACCAGCAGCTTCGAATACCATGAAGCTGGACCGTCCCAATACGATGGTTTGAAGCTCGTGTCGAGAGGTAGGTTCACCAATACCCAGCTTCCGAGACCTCTAGTTCTCGGTCTGACCTCAAAGCCCCCCACCACAACACACCCCACCATACATCTCCATTCCCATATATTCTTCGAACTTTCAGCAATTATACTCCGATATCTAACAAAAATATCCATAATAGGTCCAAATACCCTCTCACCACTATTCATCGACCTCCTCCGTGGAAAAATCCGCGAAGCCGAACGTCAGCTCCACTTCGCCATCCTCTCAACCTCAAACCATGACTCCCACGACGCCTCAAAACGTTGTTCCTGCGCCCTCGCCGAACTAGACTATGTCCGCCAACGCGTCATCCTCCCTCCACCAATCCAACTTCTCGACGCTAGAGTCTTACGAAGCACGGCATTAGCCTCATTACAATATGTCGGTGAAGATAGATTATTCGATGCCAAAAAGGCTGAGAATCTAATACAGAGGGCGTTTCAAGTGCTAGGAGAATTGGTAGATTGGGAAAAGGTTAAAGAAAAGGGTGCTGCCGTTGAAATGTTGGAGGAGTTTTTGCCAATGTGTTATTTTGGGAAAGATGGAGGTGGGAAGGTGTTACCCGACGAGACGAGCTCCAAAGAGACGTCTGGAGAAGAAGAGGGTGAAGAGGGAACGGTCGACTTTACGGAAACTATGGTCCTATGGTACCAAATGATGGTAAACCACGCAAAAATCACACTGGTTAAAACGGAATTGAAGAAAGGCATCCACGGGAAGAAGATCAAGATCGAAAACCTTGCAACGGCGGGCAGATTGTTTGCTGTTGCCCTGGAAGGGATGAAAGAAATCTACGAGGCAGAAGATAGTATCGACACGGAATACGTTGCTTACAAGAAGAACGCAGAGGATGGACTGCAAAGAATCGCAGATATTGCGGTTAGGGAGTGGAAGCAAGACGAATTAGTCGAGATGATGGAATCTGCGACGCCGAAACTGAACATGGAAGGCATGAAGCTGAAAATTATCAAGGCAATACAAACGGCACAAGAAAAAACTAAAGAGGAAGCGAAGAGAAAAGAGTTGTTGTCGAAGGAGGAAGGGTATGCGGACCGACCACCGAAGACACCAGCTAACGACGACGCAGCCGAAGAGGAAGAAGTATCGAAGAACAAAGGGAAGGGAAGGGCCACTGATGACGATGAGCAACTAACTCCACTCAGCCCGAAACCAATATCTGCGAAAGCCAAGGGCAAGGGCAAGGCAGTTATACTGGATGACGATGACAAGGAGAAGGGGCTACCCGCATACACCGAGGTACCGGGTACTGATCGAAAGGAGGATGACTGGGTCATCGTGGAACCGAAGGAGTAAACAATCTCAGGTTGAAGTTGCTCTGGACCAGTCCCCACCCTTCTATGGCTTTCCCTTAGCGTTTGTTCTTTTGGTCTAACTATCTCGCAGCTGCGAAGCTCCCTTCTTTTCTCAGCCTCCTTTACCTTTCTTTTTTTCTTAAATCTTTTCTTAATTCATTCCCATCTTGAGCCTTTCTTTTACTGCTGACAGATAGTTCTTACGGAAACCAAGAAAATCGGAGGAGAATTAGGTTTACAGAACACGGCGTTCTTACGGATTTTTTTTTTTTAGATGTTTACCTTTTCGATATCGGGGAAATGAAATTCAAGCTTATACTCTAGCTCTTTCAATAAATTATTTTAAACGGGATGCTTGATTGTATTATGCAGTATATAATCAGCCTCGCTCTACCGGGTGATCGTGCAGAGCCTGAGGAAGATGTTACTACAAACCGACAACCTGACAGACTGTCCTAAAAGCAAAGTTGGGAAAATACGCGCCATCCAGCTGCCGTTCGTCACTGGCCAAACTTGCAAAGCTGTTCTATAAAGGTTCGATTGCTTCTACATGTGCCGTGCCTCGCGGCCTCCAATCCGGTATGTGGCCTCAAAATATGGCACAGTATCAGGTTTCAAAACCACGACTGGCAATCATGATATCAGATAGTCAGAAAAGCCGCAACCCTGCGGTAAACCTAAAAGGTCCATCTAGATTGCTTGATCGGGCCCATTGAAACTGAAGCGGGTGGTAAACAAACATCGTGATATGGATATCTGGTTTCCGCACATTTCTGTTGAACTACTTCTATGCGGGAGAATAACATAAAAGGGCTTATCTCGTGCATGAACAAATCGATTTCTATTCCGTTCCTCAAAGCTTTCCCTTCATAAGACTATATCTACAGGCTAGATATCACCTACCAAAAACACCTCTACTACTATACTATCACCAAAAGCGTCATATCATCGCCATGATGACCTCCTACCTCCCCCTCCAAAATCCCACACTCCCAACGCAAACCCACCAACCACCTATCACCCACCAGTTCCCATTCCTCCACACCATTTTCATCCTCTTCATAATCCTCCTTCTCTATCACTTCATCTTTCTCGATCTAGATCTTCTACCACCCAACCGTCTTAACCTCAAAAAACGAAGCCTTCTAGATAGAGACGGCTGGATCTGGCCGTACCATTCTAATCCTTCAGCTTTTAAAATCACTTTATCAGATGCAGTAATCGTACCAGCACCTCCTCCTATCAAGAAACCTGTACCTGTACCTGTAGACACCAATGAAGATGTATCGCCATCTAACGGAACACCAGGTTTCACCCTTAACAAACCTCTTACAACTTCAACTAGCCACAATACCTATATCCAAACCAAACCCTCCACCCCTACCAGCCCCATCACCCCAAACCTAGAAATTGCAATAGCATTCCCCACATCTACTTTCCTATCCGGTCTTGATACCACCACCTTCACATCAACTCTTATACCATCGGGTATAACCCCAACCAACATACTAGACACACCCTGTATCTCACTAAACCCGACTACTATACCACCAACCTTCCCGACGTCTCCAGCTACAGCCACTCCTAGAGACCACGCGACCACTTTAATACTCATTTTAATGATCGGAGGCGCCGTATTAATCCTTGCTATGAACTTCTTCATTTGTGCATTACTACAACGTCGGGATCGACAACGACGTAAGGAATCATCAAACGAGGAGTACGTCGCTGGTAGCAATGATAGTGAAATATGGTCAGGAGCGATACCGGTTTTTAGGGAACCCGAGGATGCAGAGGTACCCGGCGATGGGAGTAGGTGGGAGAGGATTTATATAACACCTTATCAGCCAACGGTTAATCATTATGGTTATCGTGGTTGATTGAGGGTAAGTTAGTGGGTTAGGGTATATAGGTCTAAGGTGACGAAGGGAGAAATTTTTTAAAAAATGGAAATGAAAAGGAAAAAAGTACAGGAAGCTCGAAGGAGAAAAACGAAGGAGTCAAAATTAAAAATGCTTGTATTATTATTTTGGATCTTTGGGTACTACTTATACTTATACAAAAGCTTGTTAAAAGTACAACTAAAAAAAAGGAGGTGAATAGTTTGAAGCACTGGTAACAGTGAACCCAGCCAAAAAAACGATCGTGACTCCATAAATGCAGGAGGAAACCCTCCATATGCCTTCCATCCCATTACAATCTTCAAACAAAAAGGAAACGCCAATGCTGATAAGGAAAACATGAAGAAACCGAAGCTGCTCTCTTACTCATGACAATGCTGGTAAAGCTCAGACCTTCCTCTAATCAAATCCTCCAAGAAAAATCAAACTAATGTATCCGACTCCAACTCCTCCAAAAAAACGAGTTTTACATCATCTTACTCCCTCTCTCCAAGATCTCCTCCTCACTCATCCCCTCCTCCTCTCTAAACCTCCTCACCATGACCAAACAAACAAGCGTAACCGCACTCCCTACCAAAAAGACATTATCAAACCACCCATCAACCCACCTAACATCCAACATAACCCCCAAAGCACTCCCAAGCACACTGCCCATATCCCTAGGCAACGAACTCCTCAACAGTACCGCTGCAGACATAACATAAATAGCCGTAACCTGACTAACCGCCAACGCCAGCCCAGCATGTCCCCAAACACCAGGTGCAGCTTTAGTAATCATATTAAAAGTCGTCAAAACAGAATTCAAAGAACCGAGGATAATAACGCCGGAAAATCCAAATCCGATATTGCGACTCCATGCTTCTCTGTTAAGGTCCGGGTCGTAGTGTTTTATTATCACTGCGAGGATGTTCCCTATCGGATCCTTTTGTGAAAATGTAACTGTTCCACCGTGGGCGGCCGTGCTCCATGCTGAGAATCTGAGGAGTAAGGTTGAGGATATACGGTAGATACAGTATATCGCAAACGCAAACTGTACGACGCTGTACACCCTTCCCAGTATCGTTTGTGCCCTACCTTGCTCCTTCAGTCTGGTCGTGATGTTCTGCACGTCGTTTCCTAAACTCGTTTGCATAGCAACTAATCCCGAAATCTCCATATGCAATGCCGAAGCCTCCCTAAGATCGTCGTTCCCACCGCGGAGGGAGGACATCATTTTGGTAAGAATACCACCAGCACCAGTGTTCGCCTCAGGTGAGCCTTTGGAATTGAGTTTTCGTTCAATGCTGGCGAGTTTTAGGCGCTTGGTTTCGAGCATCTGGTTCGTGGCATCTAAACCGCCTTGGGCACGGCGGAGATCGTTTTCGGAGACGGGTTTTTGCCGGCGGGCGAAGGAGTACCAGGGGGCGGAGATAGCGCCAAAACCGGATAGCAAGGCCATTAGCTGTGTATTACGCTTTCGTTAGATTCCAATCCTTGAAGACTATGTACTACGGTATGAAGGAATTACTTACGGAAACACCAATGACACCCAATCGACTCAGGCATTCATCGCTCACACCTTTTGCCGTAGTCTCAAACGACACATTCCCATCAGGAAACAGCGCTTCATCAATAGGCGGTAACGGCAGATGGTCACCAAGCTTATAGAACAACCATATCCAAGTCCCGAACATCAGCAGCATGGCAACACTTTTACTCTTCTTCCTCCAGGTACCGGCTACCCTCTTCGTCGACGTCGGGGACAGCATTTCGGAGTTATTTTCATCTCGTCGATGGATGAATGAGTAGATTTCGAGGAATGGCGCGACGATGATGAGCATAACTAGTAAGATATTGGTGGTGCACCGAAACCAAAGCCATCGGGCGGACATATCACCCCAATCCATGATTTCACAGAGGATAAGTTCGCCAAGGACTCCGGTTGCACCAAGAGTTATGGCAAAGACTATGGCACTTAACCGGCGGTAGACCGTTGAAGGAGACGTCTTGACCGCCGGTTGCAGGGACAGAGTGGGCGTGAGAGTCGGTCGGGAGCCATTATGTTCGTTGGTGATGTATGGGAATAGTCGGAGGAAGGCGAATAGGGAAATGAAGAGGAAGGTTGTGAAAAACGGGACGGACGAGAGGGTCGTCAGGAGGAGGGAAGATGTGAACGGGGTGGCGGAGGAGGAGGATTTGTTCATGCCCGGTGGGAAGCAGCTGTCGTCAGTGCATTGGTCGGAGACATCAGCCGGACCGCCTGAGGTGGATAGTATGGAGTCCATAGCTTCTGGGCGGTCTGATGATGGGATGAAAATTGTTAAAATCGGGAGTGTGGGTGCGGGTTGTAATATAAGGGGGGTCAACCAGTTAAGCTGTGGGGGCCAGCCTCTCACAGCGATGGGTGATGACGAAGTTGGGAATCGACGAGGCTAGTATGGATCCGGACAGGGACGGAGGCTTAAATATAGTTAGGTCTTATTCGGCGATGGCGAAATGCTTTGACTAACTGGTATCTTTACAACGGTCGCTGGAGCATTTTGCGCAGGTTGTCTAAATATAAACGTATGCGGAGGATGAGGATGACGGTGACGATGGGGATTCTATTTCATCGGGGGGATGCCAGCATGCCAGACGGATGAGGATGATGTTGATGTGAACGTTGGTTTGGTTTGGGGAGTTTGAGATTGACCCTTCCCGGTCAGCAATTAACGTTAACGAACGATATCGGCAAGGCCCTGAACAGGGTCCGGATCAGGGATCCCTGACCGTCTCCACTCCGATGCTTCTATTCATGTATTCAATTGCTCTAAATGCTGAGATGTCTCGCTAGATTTCAATTCACGGTTAACCATATTATATTCCAGTTTACAATAATATCGATCGCGATATCGAGCTATATGAAATGGGTGTGTAGCATCGATCCTCGGACCAGTCGACTGTCGAGCTACACGTGCGTGCTAAAACGTTCTCACTGTGGTTACTTTAACCCCTCGTGTATCGGTGGTCTTTGTGATATTTTGGGGGCGATTGATGATAGGTAAATGATTTAAACGATTGCTTAAGCAAGAGTTAAACTTGTAGATTGATAAGTAGTTAGAAACTAATTGAAAGGACAAGCAATTAATGTTAATTTAAATTAAACAAGCAAGCCTGCACATGTCGAGGACCTCAAATTAGAGTCCCTAGGCTATTCAGCTTGGGATCTATAGTCCAACCAACATTTAATACATGACCGGAATTCTACAATTCAGACGAAGAACCCACCCGAGACTCCCCCAAGTCCCATCGCGGCCTCATCTTCATCATAGAACCCGGCTTCAGCGGGTGTTCAAAATACCGAGCCTCCGACCAAATAGGTCCCCCCGAGGTCACGATTGCGGAAGCCATGTCGTGCCGCTCAATTCTTTTCCCTTTATGATAATAGTCACCAATATCACCATTATCAATATCTCTAATGACAGCCTTAACATTCTCAACATGGTCTGGGTGGATTGCACCATCGTCGAGGGAATCCTGCAGGTCTTGTCTTCGTTCGGCGATGCTGTATTCAGGCCATCCGGGGTCATATCCCCAAACTGGTCGTCGGGTTTCTTGCTGTGAGCTTTGAGTATTTGTATTTTGGGACATGTTTATAAACACAACAAGTTCGTGGTCGGTAGGTATATATATCGACGCGGAATGGATCAAGATCTATCGGAGGAGCTAGTTTATTTGAAATCTGAACTGATGTTTGGTGATGATCTGGTCTGGTCTGGTCCGGTCCGGTCTAAGTTTCAGTCGGCTATCGAGTGATTTAAATAGATCGATCGGCATCGCATACATTTATAAGGATCCGTATCGATATTGCCTATATACTTTGCTATATATAGATGTACTGTGATAGCTGAAAATAATGTCACCGTAGATGTATACATCTAGGCGATGTTCGGGGATATACTGACATTCTGTATATGCCATCAAGCAGTATGACTCTATAGTTCATAAATTAATATAATTAAAAATGCTCGTAAATATTTCAAAGAACATGCATAAAACAGGCCACAAAATCCCAAAACACCAAAGAAACACCAGTGACTATGATGTACTAATGCAAGATAGACATAGACAGTATAGCATAGTGAAATACCAAATAATTAAACCTCCTCCCCTTCTAACAAACTCATATCGTCTTCCTCCCCTCCCTCTTTCACCGCCTTCTTCCTCCCCACAGATCCCCTAACCTTCCCCCCCACATCCTCTTTCTCCTCGAAATCCTGCCACCTCTCCTCTCTCTCCCACATGCTATAAAGCTCCGGCGTCTCATCAATCCTCATACTCCTCGTCCTCCCCATCCGATTCTGCCTAACCGCCAAGGCCGTCAAAGCCGGATCTCGCCTCTGCCTACTCCTAAAACTCTGCGCCCAATACATCTGCTCATGCTCCCTCAAATATCTGTCTCCATGGAAACTTCTGAGCACCACGTCTCGAAGTCTAAGTCCCAACTTCCTCCTATCTTCGGCTTTGTCGTACATGCGTTTGGTAATCCATTCCCTATCGTCAGGTGTAAACGTCTCGGGTAATGGAGGAGGTTGTACTGCATCATCTGTGTATTTCGCCCAAGGTCCCAACATGGCTAGAATGCTCAGCTGAGCTCTAGCTAATGCGACAGGATCATTAGGTGGCACGACTTCTCCGTATCTGATATCCGGATCATCAGGGTCTGTAAGAACCTGTGCCGTAGCACCGACTTCCGTAGCCACAATCGGAATACCACTGAGTGCAGCTTCGCCAATAGCCAACGGAAGACCCTCCGACAAACTAGAATTCATAAACAACCACGCTTCCTTCAACACAGTCTTCGGACTCCCAAACCCACCGAGCTTGACGAGCCCAGTCAGTCCTCGAGTAGTGATGATCTTCTGAGTTTCAACCGTGTAAGCAGGTGTTCTGTCCATGGCGCCGTAAACCGTAAGATGGTAGTTCTTGAACCCGTAAGTATTGATGATTACGTCTGCAGCCTGAACCGCATTCTTGACATCCTTGATAAACTGGACGTTCGACAACATGACCACCGTCGGCTCCTGAGAAATACACTCAGTAACCGGCTGAAACGAGCCCATATTACCGATACCATTCGTCACAGGATCGATCTTGCACCTGAACTCTTTCTTCGATTGCCGTCGTCCGGAGTCAGTCCCTAAATCCGCCTCCCAGTCCCTATTTCCAAGTTAGCCTTAAAAGCCCCCAAGTACAATTCAGAGAAGAGGGAGTACTCACGGATTGTAAACACTAGTACAAGGCAACAGCACATCCGCATGAAAGTACGCCAAATTCGCCGCCAACTTCATCACACTCAACAACATATTCTGCACAGGAATAGCAAGCAAACACTGTGCCGTCGAGATATTCAAACAACTCTCTCGCCACATAATCGCATGATCCCAAATACCCCACGTAACCCCTCTTCTCAACTTCAATATCATACCATAAAGCGACCCGACGCCGTGATGAGTACTTTGAAATACCGTGGGGACCACATCCGGGATTTTACAATGGTAAACGAAGAAGTAGCAGATGAATAACTCCAGTGCGTTATCAAAGTCCGTAAGACTCGGTTGTTCGAGCTCAAAATATGAGGAAGGGTTAACCATATTCGGATCATCGTATTCTTTCTGCCATGCTTCTCTCCACGCTGTGAGGGTCTCCCTCGCACGCCAAGATTTATTGTAGTCCTTTTCTTCAAAGTATTTGTTGAGGTTGAGGAAGACGCTGGAATAAGTAACCAGGTCTTCGTTGCTATACCTGTTCTGCCGGGCACCTTTGATGAGTTTGCGAAGTAAGGGGATGAAAGTACCGACCACGTCGCGCTTGACATTTGTAGCTCGAATACGGTTTTCGACTTGCGTATCCAAAAGATTGTCGAATAAACCATGATTTGGAAGCTTGCTGTCCAACCCCCAAAGTGGGATAACCTGCATGGAATTAACGTTCCGTTCAATCTGATATCTGGGAACACCATAATCGTTCGCCGATTCCGTAAGAACGTGGTTTCGAATCGTAGTATGTCCGTTAACTAGATCACGACGACAATTGCTCACACCACCGGGTGCGTCTGGCCAACACCCAGTATCCAAGAATGTAACTGATAACTTGTCAAATGTATCTTGATAACATTCCTCCGGTTTAAGCGTTAGATGTGTCGCATCTTTTGCTCCGCCCATGGTAAGTAGGTCTCCGACCTTGATACTCAACCAGGTATTCTGTGACACATCGTCCGTGATTTCGATTGTCGCCGCGATCGTATTGATATTATTTCGAATATACTGATTCGCCCTTCTAAAATGACCTCGATCTCGAAGTCTCCAGTATTCCTTCAGCAGCGGCTCTTCTCGTAGTATCAACTCGTCAATATAACAAGCCGACACACCATCCAAATTCGTCGCCGAAGCCCACTGCTGCCACAGAATAGTCCTAAGCTTCGCAGTATGAACAGATCCATACACAATCTTCTTCTTAGAAAACGACATCCACGAAGGTTTTTCATTCCCCAAACTCGACGCGAACAACGATCCAATCCTGCTAGGCGGATGAAAGAACAACAAATCCTCAGTTTCAAACCCAAGATTCTGCGGCTTCTTAAAAAACCCGTAAAGATCTTGTAATGCTTCGGAGGCAGGCTGATCTTGGAATCTTATCTCATCGTTCTCAAGGTACACAGTCGAAAGCGTCGGATGCCGTTGATGCGCGTACGTCCATGTCGTATCCCAGGATTTCCGACGATAGGAATATACAAGCCTTGTAATCTTCTCATACGGCTTCCACTTTTTAATATTCCCATCCTCATGCAGCGGCACAATACACCAGTATACAGAGTATATAGCCGGATACTCCGCATCCAAAGACGTATACCTCGCCTTGAGAATCTCTCGACTGGTAGGCGGCGTAATCGCGTAAAGGTACTCGAAATACCATTCCCTCCCACCAGCAAAGATAGTTCCATGGCTCTGTCGTCCCTGAGCATCATAGTATATCTTATCAATCCGGTTATCCTTGATAACGGTTTTATAAAGTGGGTGACGGCTGTACTTTTCACCGGGATCGTACTCATACGTCGTTTGAATCGGTCGATCTAGCGCACCGGCGTCGAGAGATCTTAATCGTTGGGTACCATCGTATTCTCCCATTCCCCTCCACGACTTATCGTCTCCCCGCGCCGTCAAAATCCCGCTGAAGAATTCGCATCTTAAAATTCCGCCTTCCCGACTTAAGAACCCAGTCATGGGACTCTGCGGATCATCGACCGTGATAGTTTGCGTAGTTAAGACCCGAGGAACCCCATCCTTCGCCACTTTGAGCAACTTGGTAATAACAGGTCGATGGTGAAGTAAGAAGATGGTAATCGCAGCCTCACGTACTTGTCTACATACCCTCCAACAGAAGAGAATGATAAACAGCAGAGGTTTGCGGTACCATTTATCCCTCAAAGCGTACCAAAGCTCTCTTCCAAGATCATACCCAGCAGATGAAGTGATGGCGACATACTTCACCAGTGCGAAAAGCAACCAGTAAAAGGACATCCACAAACTGTGACAGTTGGCCAAAAATCCGGTTTTCGGAGGGTGGGATATTTGCATCAGTTCTAACCCATCCGTTGGCGGTAGATCCGGTAGTGCGAACGCAGCTCGGGAAACGTAAGAAACAGGACGTGCGCCTCCCGTTCTACTGACGTTCTTATTCGCCATTCCGTATATTTCAAGACACTGCTTCACCCGCAAAGTCATCCTGTCAACAAATAGCCGCCAAGGTTCACGGTTTATCGTCCCAACCCAATTCACCACGTCTGGCGTCGGCAAGAAAACTCGGTTTTCAACTTGTGCAAGAATCATCTCCCGTACATCTTCAGGAAGGGAAACCCAGTTTTGGTTAACGGGTTGGTTGTAACTTAGATGCTTTAGTAACTCGACGTTGGTCCGTTCGCAGATCCTAGTTAGACTTCTGTAGTCGCTGAATTCGAGCTGGATGCGCATGCGGTAGGATAGCAACGAATTTTCTTGATCGGAAAGACAGGTTTCCGCGAGCGCTGCGTCCGCGTGAGTGAGTGAGAACATTGCCTCGCAGGTTTCGTGAAGGAGGCCCTCGGCGAGGATGTGTGCTACGATATCCACTTGGTCTTCTTGGACAAATGCGGGTGTGACGCCAGGAACGAAGGCGTAGACGTCTAGATGCAGGTCGCGCATTATACCAACGGCTATAGAATGCGGCGAGCCCAGCCTTCGCATACCACTGGCAGTGGTCAGGTATAGCATTGTAGAACCATTCCGCCAGCGCGTGTATGCTGCGGTTTGGTAGGAGGACAAAGCAGGAAGCGCTTTAGAGAGGTCGGTGCTTGGCTTCCGAGTTGTGAGAATCCGCTCGATACGGTCTGACAATGCACTACCAGGGTAGTACCGGATATGCTGATATTCATCGATGAGCAGGTCAACCCTTTTAGGCTTTACGCATGGCTCAGATGGAACTAGACCGAGGTACTTCTGGGAGTATAATTTCCAATTGGTCCGTTCTACGTTCTCTGTGTCGCCGTTTTCTTCTTCCTTTGGTTGTGGGGAAAAGTCTGTGAGGGCGTAGCTAAATATTACGCCTAGAGTCGAGGCGGTCGCGAGGGCGATCGTATCATTGAAGCGGAACATGTGTAGCGCAGGGATCGAATGCATGATACAACCGGTGAAGAAACCAATAGTAGCAGCAATCATGATACCCCAGTCGTAATGTCGAATACTTTTCGTGAAGACACGATTGAACTAGAGGATGATCAGTGACTGCTGAACTCATTCTTCAAAATTTCAACTTACCTGCATCACTAACACACCAGTATACCCGTAGCAATATCCAAAGTATAACACCGTCTGGTTAGTATCGTACACAAATAGCCATAAAGCCATCGTGTAGACACCGAACAGGAATGCAAGGGAGAGGGACAGCTCCCATAGCGCTTTGTAGTACATTGCTCGCTTCCTCGCAATATCTCCGCTTAAAGCTTTATCCATTGCCTCCGTATTCTTAAGTTTCTTCTTAGACTTCTCCGCCATGAGACCCCAGCAGCCTTGAATGTGACTGTCCAATGCAATAGCACCGGACAAGAAGTAGAGAAGACCGAAGGCGATACCATATCGAGCTCTGAATTCGATATATAAACTAATGACGTATCCGTTGGCGCTCATTGCGATTTCGACCCATCGATCGAGCAGAGCAATGATGAAGACGGTGACGTTTTGTGCAATCTAGATAGTTATTAGCTATAAACTCTCCTCGGGTTGTTACAGAGATTAATATTTTACTCACATCATACTTCGAGTACCTCCACATCTGAAACGGACTATGTTCCTTCAACCCTCTCACGAAAAGCCTCTGCGTATTCAACGAAACCTTCAACTGCACATGCCAAGTCGGCGTATACGGTTCTGGAATATCCGCGCCAAAAGCATCTTTCTTCAACAGCCATACAGACTCACGATATCCCAACACCAACTTCTTCACGAATGGCGTTTCTTTGATTGGCAAGAATCTCGTAAAAACACCGTGCTTTCGCAAGTCAGCAGTACGCACTCGCTTCAGAAGAAGAGCGCGAGCTTTATCGAGTAATGCAGACCGGGCGCCTTCGTCATCTTTGGGAATTGCCAGTTTATTGCCACCCGCGTATTCCTCAGCCCACCAGTCAAGAATCTTATTGTCATCGATCATGACAATATTATCTAACCAGGTAGCCCAAGTAATACAAAGTTTCCTGTAGTTGTAAAATAGGACGAAGAGAAATGTATAGCAAATAGGGAGGTATATGACGACGTCGTGGCCATTGTAAAACGTCGTAATAATAGGTGATAAGACCAAGACGAACATACTTTTCGCCAGGACTTTTCTACCAGATGGTAGTGGAGCGCCATCTCGATGGGTCGTAGCGAGGATACCGATTAAGTTAAGATATGGCGAAAGAAAGTTGAAATATGCAAGAAAGATTGCAGCACCGTACCATCCGTATTGTAAGCCGAAAGCGATAAAGCAACAGACGCTGACTGTGCAGGAAAGCATAAAACCGCCGACCATGCGAGATATAAAGAAATGGTTCATAGAGTCGAAGGCAAACTAACATCGTCATTAGCATAAACCTTTAGCGGATTTGGCGCACAAAACTTACATTGAACAAGTAAAAACCACCACCGCTACCAACCCACCCGGTAACACCGGCGCACATCAACAGCGCAGTCAACAAAGCAAAAGACGCCATCAAGGTCTCAATATCGTGCATAAACCCGGTCAAGTAAAGCCCTCGCCCCAAAAATGTAAGAAGTAAAATGTCAATGATACCAGGTAAACAGAAAATGGACAGATATCCATATTTCTTGATGCCTTCCATTGTCTCTCCACTTTCTTTCTTAGGCTCTGGGAGAGGCTCTGTTCTTGTTTCTGGTTCTGCGATATATTCAACTTTCGTGTAAGCCGTGAAAAGATCCTTTCCATTCCAGGCATCATCCGGAGGAGGGTTAGCGCGCAAATAGTTTCGGTATTTATCGTAAATGACTTCTCCCAACTGTCTAGGGGTGATATCGAAGTACAGCTCGCACTGTGACCCCAAGACCCAGAGTTCCGCAAAAACGCCGGCCTGATCCTTTTGTTGATGAAACAAAGGACATCTATCTGTTGCTTCTAGGTAAACATCCTCGAATCCGTATTTCCGAAACGCAGAGAAGACCATCAAGGCGAAAAGATCGGACAAGACGTCAACTCTGGTGAATCGGGCATCGGATTTATCAAAGGCCGCAAGAAGGACTTTTGTAATCGCATTTATTGTGTCTCGATCAATAGCGTATAGCGCATCAAGGACCACACTATCCACGATCTGGAACAATCGATCCAATCGCCCAATGTGCGGAAGGGCTCTGGCACCCTGTCGTCTGTACCATGTGAGGCGATAATTGAGAACGTCATAACTGCTCATAGACCCGTTCAAAAGGTTCTTCGCGTGTACTTCTTTCCATGCTAGCCTCGTCGTATCTTGAATGAGCAACTCCCGACACCTATCTTCAACAAGCTCTATAATCGGTGTCCGAGGGCTGTTCGAAACCTGTATTTGTGATAACAACGTGAGTTGTTCCGCATATGTTGCATTGTTTATTTCCGCCAGAACCCTAGGCGGGAGAGTACTCAGGGGAAGGTTTGGTTTGGCTGATCGGGCGAGATCTATTTCGTAGTAAAATCGTTCTTCTCTCGGGACACCAGCTACAGCGAGGTAGGTGTGCAATACTGTCCCTAGTAGATCTGGAGCCTTTTGTGATGCAAAAATGTGAAGTTTGTCGTCTTCCCCGCGATTGTGGATTACTTTGCTAACAGCCCAGAGGCGTGCATTATTATCAGGTGTGGCAAAGCTGGTGTCGAGACCGTGGAAAATAAATATTCTACCCGTTGCTAAGCCGTCAATTAAGGGCTGGACAACTCTACCTCGACTGGCGTACTCGTTTTGTAGGATGGGGTCTGTTTGTTCTAAATAGTAGGAACGGAGTCTTCGGTACGCCTTAGACAAAGAATGAATCTGCGCTTCTCCGAGAAGGTGCAACATGTTGATATCTCGAAGATGCTCTTGACTCTTTTGGATTGCATCGAAATGGTCTTGCAGAATCTCTTCGCCTAGATCATAACACCCGAGTGGACAGAGCGGGTCATTTAAACTCGACATTGTCCAAAAGTTTTGTCGGCGTGGTGCTTCAAGGTTGTAGTTTGTTGGGTTAATAGGATTCAGGTCGGGATAAAAGAATGATTGATCTCCTTCTTCTCGGACATTGAACATTTGGAAGTATTGTTCGACCCCAGGAATGACGTCTCGTAAGGACTCAACATCCAACCTGCTAATCTCATATTGTCCTTCGTCGCTGCAGCAAATCGCCTTCTTCTCTTCTACCCAGTCCTTATGCAGTGCGCTAACATCGTCCCTCTTCAACCAATCGAACCCGGCAAGGCACATTTCCACAGGATAGCACTCCTCTATTTGTGACAAGCTCCTCGACGATGCAACTTGCAATGCTGCCCCAAAGAACTTTGCGATTTTTACAGCCCGCCTAACGATGGCCGGCTGAGGTCGGATTTCCCATGTATCGTGGAATCCAACGAAAAATTCGGGTCTTGTTTCCCTCTGTCTCGCGCATCGCCCTAAGCCGTATCGAAGTTCCGCCGCTTGAAAGAAATCTCTCCGTTCTCCATCTGCATGGATACATGCATTCTCAAATATTATACCTCCCATCTGGGCCATATCCAATCCGAATATATCCGTAAAGGGCGGCAAACTTTGAATGAAGATTGGGATACCGAGAAACCCGCAATGGTACAGTAACTCGTTGAGCATCGGTTTCGGTATTATATCCGCGGGTAATAGTAGCCCGTACGCATTAGGAGCTCCTGATAATCGATGCACTGCATCGACTACCGCTCCAAGTTTTTGCTCCGGTGCAGTATTCTCGTCAAAGAAAGGTTTGCGCACATGGCATAGAACCACTTTGACGGACTTTGTTTCGGCGCCTTCTTCGGGTATACTTGACAGCCTAGGTCTTTGTAGCGTTGCCACAGCCTGTTCGTCCAATATCAACATCTCAAAACCCTTCTCATACAAATCATTGACGTCTCTCCCCAGGAACATCCCAAACGTTTCGATCTCATCTGGGAATGGTTTGCGCTCTGTCGCGGTTAACTGCATCCGCCGGCCGGCCAAGTAAGTTTTCGCCGAGAATGCCGCGGGTTGTTTCGGTGGTCGTGCTCTCCATGCTCGATACTTGTAGATGATAACTCTGATAAACCAGATGAGGAGGGGGAAACCCATCAACCCCAGCGAACAGTAGAAAGCTGCGTATTGATACCAATGTGCAAACCGAAGGTCTTTGGAGACTAACGAGTTGCTGTAGATGAGAACCATCTTGACGGCGCCCTATACGGACGGAATTATTGTGGTGGGAGTCCTCTGTCGACGAAAAAGATAGCGAAATATATTTAGCGATGAGTAAACCCGTTGGATAACCCCTCCACGAGATGGTATAACGAGGAGTTTGAAACCTAAGTCCCGTCTCACCTTTGTCTGATTGTAATCGAAAATAACAAGCCCATAGTCTTTGAAAGGTCATTTCTGAGAAAAAGTATCCCGCTATGGCCATTCGGCCTTGCCAGCACCGTGAATACGTATCGTCAGAGGCACAGGAATGTATGAGCTAGCATTCCAATCCCGCGTCCCCGCCAGCCTAAACACGCCGTTCGCAGCCGTCCACCCCCACCGGTCAGGCACAGGAACCAAAGAGCTATTTTGGCTTGGCACCATTGTGAGAAATTCCTCATCCGGTAAATGAGGCGCCGAAGTCCGTCGATCCTCTGGTTCTACATAGAGACAATTTTAGTCTGTACTGCGGAGTTGGAAGAATTAGCACATGGTTTTGGAGTGGTTTGGTAGACTATATTACCAAATTCAGGATTTGAGGTGCTCGTGGAATAGAGATTTTCCCGAGCATTCGTCGGATCATCTTGGTTTAGGAGCAAACCACCTCGCGTCGATAATATGTAATATGCATCAAGGCTTCCAAACAGGAACGCGGTGGCTTGGCGTTCTCTGGAAGGCTTTCGAAAGGGATAGTTCGCCCTTTCCGGAGACATCATGATGAAAATTCCAAAAGATTCGCGATACCGTCCAAGCGCACTTGAGAAAGGAACATTCAAAGTCTAGAACGGGGGCGCGGCCAACAGCGAGGTGATGTCGGTGTGTCTGTGCAACCGAAGAAGGTCGTCCAAAATACCCCAATCGGGACAAGCCAACACAGCAACACATAAAATGCAACAAAGTTAGTGTGCGCTAGTCTCGTCACACCTTCGATCCTGCACTGCAGCCGGCTTCGATTCATGATCCACGGTTTCAAGCAGGCCGAATCACTAACCACTAAGCTTTATTCGGTGTTTTGGTATGTGGCGTTTCAACGATCGTTCGAGATTTATTTGAGATCGATCGGGTAAAACGCTTTGTTTGTTGTTTCCGCCACTATTACGCCGTACTTCACGTTCTAGACTACTTCCCGTCCCTGTTCTTACACTAGTGGTCCCATGTGGCCCACTTCCTTGACAGTATTGGCGGCTCTCGAAGAGCCCCAATGGTTGGAAACCACGGATAATCTCCTCTTACACTTTCTGATCCCAGAGACTCCATTCTGCGGTTATTTTTCCCTGTTCCGAAAGCGTCATATCCACACCGATATCCATCGCCGGAAATGGCAACCATCTGGCACAATCAGGATCAATCTGGCTCATCGAGTCGATGACATCGGTATATACCATTTAGCAATCGAGGACGGACTTTCCGATCACAGAAGAGTCTACGGACTCAAAGATGTTAGTCTTCCAAGACCGGGTTGCTGAGGCCCAGCCTCTCCATTAGACTATTGAATACGGATAACCTGAGCTATCGAGACTTTCGCGTCGCTGGTGTGAAAGACAAACATATATATAAAGTATAGAGCAGTGGCTCAATGTTAACTTTATCATTCTCTTTTCGACATCATACTCAAGCAGATTAATATATTACATTCAGATCTTAGATCACTATTCATAACTATTTCTCTCGGAATTCGGACTTCTTTCAGAATGCCTAGCCGCGAAGAAGATGCTATTTCTCAGGCCCGTCAGAGGGCCCTTGGCTTCAATATAATTCTAGTTACGGGAGGCTCCGGGTATATCGGCTCCCATACCGTTCTAGAGCTCCTTGTTGCAGGCTACGCAGTTGTCGTTATAGACAACTTGTCCAACAGCCACTGGGAGTCATTGGTCAGAGTCCACTGGATTGTCCAGCAAGATTTTACCAAAAGAGGTCGTTCCCCAACGGAAGTCCCTCCATTGTTCTTCCATGAAGTCGATATCACCGACAAAGTCGCCATGCAAGGCGTCTTTGAAACATGGAAAGCAGACGAGCCCGCAGCTGCCGAGAGAAAGCCATTGATAAAATTCGCAGAGGAAAAAATCCTTAAGAAGGACAAGAAGATCACCAAGTCAGTTCCAAAAGACATCGGCGCTCTCGCTGTTAAACAGCAATTCAAATGCCAGCCGTTCACCGCTTCTTCAACTCAATCCCAGCTCCCAGCTGAGAGACCTACCGCCATCAAGATCAACGATGTCATCCACTTCGCGGCTTTGAAGTCCGTTGGAGAATCAGTCTCCCAACCCCTAAACTACTACCGAACGAACGTCGGTGGTTTAATCAACCTCCTCGAGTTGATGAAGGAGTACAACGTCAAGAACATTGTATTCTCTAGCAGCGCCGTTGTCTACGGTAAAGGCAAAGAGACAAACATCCGTGAAGACTCGGTTCAAGTCGGAGGTGGAGGTACTGGCGGTGGCCTCCTCACCAACCCTTACGGTCGTTCAAAATGGATGGATGAAGAAATCCTCAACGATTGCAGTATTTCGGACCCAGAGATGCAGGTCATTGCTCTCCGTTACTTCAACCCAACAGGTTCCCATCCCAGTGGTCTTATTGGTGAGGATCCACGAGGGACACCCAACAATATCATCCCTGTCGTTATGCAAGCCTTCCAGCGTCGTCGTAGCCGAGTCTACGTCTATGGCTCCAACTATGATACCCCAGACGGGACAGGCGTCCGTGACTATATCCACGTCTTAGATCTTGCCCGTGGCCACTTGGCAGCACTCCGAAAACTTACTCCCGTCAAACCAACCAAAGATGCCGCACCGCCACCACCAGAAGATGATCTTACATCTCCTGTTAGCCCAACATTTGCAAGAAGACTTTCCAGAGCCAGCATCAGCAGCAAAGGGAGCGTTCGTGGCACTAGCTTCTCCGTCCAGCGCACCAACTATCGATGCTATAACCTGGGAACAGGTACAGGGCACTCTGTCCTCGATATCCTCAAGGCCTTCTCAAATGTTTGTGGGAACGATATCCCTTTCGTCCTCAGCGATGCTCGTACCGGCGACTTGGGTACTGTCACTGCGGATGTTTCCAAAGCGTCCTCTGAACTTGGCTGGTACGCTGAATTTGGTCTTCAAGACATGTGCCGTGATGTCTACCAATGGGCAGTTGATAACCCACAAGGTTATGAGCGTCTTCGCCGTTTGTCAATGATGGCCCAAGTCGACCCAGATGCTGTCCGCCAGATCATGGAAACCGTTGAGGAAGAAGACGAAGACGGCGAAGCTGCTGCGGATACCGGTTCTGCCAGAAGCTCAGCAGACTTTGGGAACTTTATCAGGAGGTTAAGTGTCATGACTATCGATGACAGCAAGTACAAGAATGTGATGAGGAAGGCCAGTGTGGCTGTTCCACATCTTGGGAACTTGTTGGAAGAAGATGAGGAAGACGAAGACAACGAGAGCAGTCAAGGGAGCCGAAATGGAAGCTTTAGTTGGAATACACCATTCAAAGCCGATCAAGGCCAGCACATTCCATCAAACCCACCACTCAACCTCCACAACGATCCCAAGTCGCCATTTGCAGGGGGGTGGGGGTTCGGCGGGAACATCCAACCCAAGTCACAGGTGCAAAACGCACACTAATACATACCATTCTCTACACCTCCACACAACTTCCTGTTTTCGAAATGATTCTACCCTCTCTCTCTCGTCTAGCAATCTTTTTGGATAAACTGCTTCTTTTAGGCCTTCTGTTTGATGGAAAATGCAAAAAGGACTTGACTGCACCTCTGAGAATTAAATAGAAAGCCTGTTGAAGGACGCTAGTTTAGGATATGTCAGAGCACCGGAGAGGCCGTACCCCCACTCGGTTACAAGGACTTTGGCTATTACTCAGAAACTATCACGGAGTGTCTATAAGCTGAAGACAGATTATTATCCATACCCGGCACCAGACTCAATATATACCGAAGCATAGCTTCAAAACGATACCAAATAAGACAACATTCAGTCACAAATATTGGTTCAATATTTTCTTTATTTCCTCTAAAGCTATTCCGATGGTCGCGAATATATTTATCAATTGATTTCAATTCCTAAGCTAGCTTTGCAGTTTCGTGATTAGTCAATAAATAAACAGATGTATTCTTGAGTTCCACCTGTTAATTTGCGACGTCGAGACCTGCTTTCAGAAGCTTCCAACACGAGCCGCCTCTATTTCGAACGTTCTTCGCACCCCTCATGATATTTGGGCGCCAGCATATATTATCACTTGTTTACTAGTACTATGCACTGCTTCAGTACCACGCAAGTATTGAACTGCAACGTGATAATTAACTCTACAATGGGTTTAGAGGCCACGGGTGTCTAGGAGTCCCAATTGCCCGCCACACATACCTTCGATCGCGGAAACACCGAAACTCAATACGCGAAATGTTGGCTTCAAGGTAGCCTCGAATCTAGCCGCTATAGAGAGAGGGCCGAGCTTGGTCAGAGCTTCAAGGTACATGTACTCACTTTTGTATAATCTACATGGTTGGCCACATCTAGCATAGTGCCGAGCATGCCCGACGCACCCTCGTCTCTGTATATGTGCTATCTATTGTAATTTTCGACTATAAATGGAGCGAGTTTGTATAGTTATTTCATTAGGTCGGAGCGATGGTTGAGTTGGTATGAGCGCAGCCTAATCGGCACCCTCAACTCCCACGCATGGGCTTAACCAAAAAAATTCCTCGGAGGGGGGGTAAGTACCAGGTACGATCCCTCCCCCAGGAGTTTTTCAACCTCGCTCTCACGGGAGCGGGGTTGTTTTTTGCAACTTTTTTGTAGCTTTTTAGTGATCTCTAATTAATATAGCTAATATCACACATTCCTATGCAATTCTGGACTTCCACAAACAAAACATGTGAACATCGATCGAATTATCTCATGTATCCGTTTGCGGCCATTTCCAACACAGCTCTCCTAACATCTCGCTGTGCCGATGTCGAGGGCACCCGGACCTATCTTAAAGAACCGCTCCTGATCCAGTTTCAAAACAAATAACCCCAGAGAATCTGGCCAAGGTAGCTACATGCCACAGTTGGCGGTAACCGCGTGCGGGGTCTTGGTAATTCTATATTACCTCTCTACCTCCCGTCAGCCGTTGCTTGTTTCAAACATCAAGATATCATAGTCTCTCTGATGCATACATTTATATATATCCCGAGAAGTCCTCAGCCGGTTAAGAAGAACTAGTCATAGCGGCCATAGCGCAGACAAACAGTTCCCTCATACACTGTTATCAAATACACAATATACCATTCCGGTTACCTTATCTTTACATTCCACCCGTACGACTAATTGCCATGGATACCATTCTTCAAATACTCTCAGCCCCATTCACTTGCTGTGCCGGCCGGCGCAAGCATCAGCCGTCTAAACCTTCTAACAGCAATGGTACTTCTATACTTTTCCCTCTTTACATCTACCCAGATCCTGGCTGCTGGGATCGTGTTTTCACAGCCGTCTCGCGCCACCCCACTCAACATTTCACATTCGTCATAAACCCCAATTCCGGTCCCGGTCCCGAGAAATTCCCGGACGCGGAATACACAGACGGAATCGCCAAGCTTAACGTCTACAAGAACGTAACGCTGATAGGATATGTGCACACCGCCTACGGTAACAGAGATTTAACGCAAGTTATCACTGAGGTTGAAAGGTATGCTGCTTGGGCTACGTATTCAGATGTAGATATCCATGTCGATGGGATATTCGTCGACGAGGCGCCTGGCGAACTTGGAGAAGGAAAGGCGCACCTGGAATATGTAAAGACACTGCACGCTCATACGAAACGTGCGTTCCAAGAGGTGGGATTGCAGGGCTACCTTGTCACAAATCCGGGGAAGATAGTTCCTAAAACTTTTTATGACTATGCCGACAGCATTGTATCATATGAAGCAGCGTTTAAAACGATGATATTCCCAGATACTCTATTCACATCAATGGACAAGAAGATGAGCCCTGGGACAGAAGTCGAGAGGCAAACGGTCTTGATCCACAGTTTCGACGGAAACAGAAGGAAGCAGGGAGAGTTGGTCCAGATGTTGGTTAAGAAAGGGATTGGCGAAGTCTATGTCACTACTTGTGACCCTGGTAGAGGAGAGGGAGATTACAGTCGCTATTCGGAGTACTGGGAGGATTTCGTGGAAGAAATGGAGAGGGCTAACGAAGCGGCTTTAGAAGACGATTAGCTAGAAGAGTAACATCAGGACACTGAGGTCCCATGCTTGGCTATGGACAGATGCAGGCATTGAATATGGCCGCCCCTACTACTAGTCAGAGACAGTTACTGAAGATAATATTGATATTATTGATCCAACGCCCTTCAATCCTAGCTGCCCGATTTGGTTTAAAAAGCCGTCCTCTATAGTTCTGGTTTCATTAGTACTTCCTTGATATGCCCGCCTAATATCGCGGATTTACAACTTGGAAAATTCGATCCGATCACCTACCTACGCGCAGGTGAAAATGCGTGACTGTCGCTCGTGCCTAATATCACAGCTAGTAAGATTAAAAACCATGATATCGACATAATCTGTTTACGCACGGGACATACCTGTCTAAATATCGCGACTGTCGCTACTATCGCATAAATTTACAAAAGGTTGCTTGATAAGCCCGTGCTCCACCAACTATCCTGGTTCAACTCGCCAATTTTCGTTCCGAACAATGGAACTTTCGTATGCATCTGGCCTGCAGCAGTACGTTTCGATGTTTCGAGCGGCACGGCACTGCTGACCCTGTTAAGGCATCTCGACTTTATGTAATCGCAAGGCCTTCCCGATTCCGCATCTCCAACGGCCATTGCCATCTCTACCACCATGTACGAGAATTTTCTGTACTTGAGCATTCATGCATGAACCTGGTTTCTCGACTTGTGGTACTTTTCGTGTTGGCCCAAAATAGTAATAGGCCGGCACTAGATCTCGTCTCGAACTAGCTCGGAAAACGCCCCGCATCTGCACTTTTATCGAGGCAATGGTATCAATATGGTCAGCCATTTGCCAGCCCTGCCATCTGTCCGCATTGGTCGCCGCCTGAACGTTCCGACAGGCTTACCCCCAACTGTGTGCGAGCCTCTGAAGCCAGTCAGTTTTGTGACATGAACCTCAGGCCAGCATTGACCCCGCACCCCAAACCGCAGAAATTCCTGCTCTCGTAGGCCCCAGCCGTACATGTAGTATAGCCGGGCCTGCCACAGTGCTGTACAAAAAGTAGACTTCCTTTCGACCAAACGTACGTCTACGCCAGAAAAAACCCACCGTAGCTCTGCGGTCCAAGGGTTAACGACAGATCCTGCACCACGTACGGGAACCGTTACCAAGATCCCAAATTTTTATTTATGCAATGACCCGTTAACCCGGTTCGATTTAAAGCTCGGATCTCGCATATTTGATGTGTCGGGTCGCCTACGTTCCGCCACAATGTGGATACCACCGCAATCGACGTCGAAGAAATCGCTGGAGGTGAATCAATACGTTGGAGACAAATCGCTGAAGAAGAGGGCCTATGTTAAGATTGAAGAATGGGAGCCGCACAAAGATTTTGTGCTACGACAGCGGCATGCGAAAGTCAAGGAGAAGGATATTTTGCATGCGCTGAGGTATGAGAGGGGTTTCATGGTGGAGTAAGTACTTCTCTTACGGGATTATCTGAACATTAGAATTCCAGTACTGACGAGAATGGTATATAGAATGCATCAATTGAAGAAAGTGCTTCAGCTATGGAACTCCAAAAGAAACCTCAAGCGCAGGCAGCGAGACTACATCGTTCAAATTGTGAAAGAACGGCGGAGGGCCGGGAAGAACCAGACGATATTCTACCATCCCAGTGGCACTCTAATTGACCTTCCCGAAGTCAAAGAGATAATGCGACGATATGGAAACTCAGAGCCATGTAAGGCCTCTTCGCTTTTTTGCACTATTTCTATCTCTGTCGAAAATCGGACTCACGAATGAATGTGCAGTGGAACCTCCCAGCCCCGGTGGCCTCATCCCCGGCAGTCCTAGGATCCGCCAAACGCCGCCAGATATTCTCTTCGACGCTCGTGAAATTTCACCGATCTATAGTGACCCTTATTCTCTGGGCCACAGCAATGATACAACGTCCCCTGAGTCTCTAACCAGTATGCAATCACCCACTATCGTAACAGGCGCGGAGTATGCCAGCGCTACCGTTTCACATATGGAAATCGACCGTTTCCTTGAACAGACAACCGCTCAGTCATATCCGAATGTTACAGTCCCTACAACATTAGGCTATTCAAGTAATATCTCTCCTGGGGCATTATATCCACCATTAGGATTCGGGGATGATCTATCAACTTCATCCATGTATTCCAACCGGCCAATCCTACATCCTGAAGTTGACCCCGCACTCGAGTATAGACTACCAAAACCGGCACGGCCATCAATACCACCATCTTCGATGACGACCGGGTTCTTTCCGGGCTCTTCAAGTTCAGGTTTCATCAGTGGACCGCCAGCTCCTCCTGTCCCACCAACGAGATACTCCCCAGTAATTATATTCCTTTCGTTCGATGTATTGCATGTTGACGATGCATACATACTAACTCTCCACAGGTCAACGAATCATACTCTTATCCCCCTCCAGCTCCAGCTCCCCCAAGGCGTCCAAGTCCCCAACGCTATGCGCCACCGGCACCCCCTCCCCAGATTCAGTCAACGGCTCCTGCTCCACCGCCGGTTCAGACAATGTCACAATCTAAGTCCAAAGGTAGCTTCTTCTCGTTTCCTCGCTTCGGCTTCTCCTCCAAGAAGTCTAGCCAGCCGTCGATGGCCTCTGGAGGCTCCATGGTCCAGCCCGGGCCGGCTCCATACGTGCAACCAGGAGCCTCAGCAGACCAAGAGTCCGCATTCTTCCCACCACCGCAGCCAATGCTGCCGCCATCACAGCCTCCGTTTCCAATTGCTGCTCCTGGTTTCGCCGCTGGTCCTCCTGCACCACCATCTCTTTCGGATGCAAGGCAGAATTGGAACGAAGACGAACAAGAGCCTCTCCGCAAAGCCTCGGGTCGCTCGGCCGCAAGAAGAACTCAAAGGAAAGAACCGTATATCAAAGACGAATTTGCGGAAATATCTACCTTGGACTACTCTCGCGAGAAAGCCAAGGAGGGTAGAACGGCAGAGGATAGCAAGGCACTACTTGAAATGGCTAATAGAGCCGGAAGATTGCTCAGCGGCATGTCGCCCAATGAAGATGAGTTGAGCAAACGATCGAGACGCAGAGCTGAGGAGGATGCAATGAGAAGAGCCGAGGAAGAGGAATTAATTAGGAGAAAGACGGAGGAGGCGAGGATTGAACGCCAACGCATGGAAGAGTATAGGATATTTGCTCAGGAACAGGCAAGGATCCAAGCACTCGAGCAGGCAAGAATACAAGAAGAGGAAGCTAGGCACCGGGAATTACAGAGAGCTTATACTCGACCCGAAGCAATGGAACTCGACGAAGACGCCGAATGGTCAGAAGAGGAGCCTAAACAAGCTAATTGGCGCCAGTCTTCAGGCGATACCTGGAAACAAGAACCTGTTGATGACGACGCGTGGCCAGAAGAGGAAGAAGAAGATTCATGGCAAGATCCAGCTACATCGCAGCAGTCTGTCGACGTCGAACACCAGAGATTGAAAGAGACCTTCCAGAGAGTTTCTGGTAGGTATAACTTCTACCAGCCAATTATGCGAATCCAAAAGGAAATCACGGTTGGAAATAAGCATGTTATCTTCGCACAGGTTGAGCCAAAATCAGGACTCAAGTTCAAGACATACGACGATGGTGATACGTTTAAGATTAAGCTGACGGAGATTAAGAATGAAGACGATGATGACCTTGTCAATGCGCTTGAAGGGTTTACAATATCCGACAAAGATAAGAAGGAGAAGGATGATAGCAAGGATCCTGTTGGTGCTTCGAAAGAACTCGAGGGGTCCGATAATAAAAAGGATGGCAAAGAAAAATGGGACGACGAAAAAGAGGAAGAGAAGTGGAGCGACGACGAAGAGAAGGAGGAGAAATGGGAAGAAGACGACGAAAAGGAAGACGAATGGGGAGAAGAGGAGGAAAGGGGAGACAAATGGGGAGACAAAGAGGCCGAAAATGTTCTTACAAAACTCGATAACCTCTCACTTACAGGAACACCAGCTGCGGCACCAGAAAAGCCAGCCTCATCCACAGAAGTGCCAGCAACAAAGGCGGTGGCTACAGACAAACCAGTCACACGTTCAAAGAACTACATCCCGTTCAAGAAACTCCTAAGCATCGAACTCGAATACGATGAATTCCATGACGTCGAATTTGCTTCCGAGGACATGGAATATATCTACAGAATCCACTTACGGGACTGGCTTAAAAAGAAAGTTGAGGATGCAGAGTGGGAACTCGGGATGCGCCCTAGAAAGCTCAAGAAGAGTAACGGTAAGGTTTTCTCGGAGGAAACAGACCTGGAGAAACTACCAAAACATATCTACCAAGCCACCAAACATCTCGTAAAGGCGGACATGGACCCCGAGGCAACCAAAGCCGAAATTCAATATGAAACCAAACTGTGGAATTGGGTGTTACAACGGCATAAGAAGATAATATCTTACATGAAGGAAACCTCGAGTCCCTACTGGACGACAACATGGAAGAAAACGGATCAAGCTGTTGCTTATTTCCTCCCATTCCTAGGAAAGAGATTTGGAACCAAGCATTGGTTTACGCTGGAAGGGATTAAAATACTCGGTGAGAGTTTTATATGGGAAGAGATTGAAGGAGGGTGGAAGGACAGCCTGAGATTGAGGAACCTCGCATATGACGGATTCATGAATCTTGGCATGGAAAATACGGAGATGGTGTCTAAGTGTGTTGATGATGGAGTCGTCGAGAAGGAAGGAGGAAAGGGAAGGAGAAAGATGGAACTAAGAAGGGCAGTGGAACATTACAGGCTGACACGAGAAGCAGTCGGGGATTGGAGCCAGCTTGGAGTTTACGCCATCGGGAAGTTGATAAGGGCACTGGCAAAAGTGGATAAAGAGAGGGCAAAGATATTGATACCTATTGCTGCCGGAGGATTGCTGGAAATTCCGAGGGGCTTCTGGTGGAGAATGGAAATTGCGAATTCGATCGGGATGGTTGGTGAAGCCATGAGAGAGGTGGGGATGGTGAAGGAGGCGACAGTGTTTTTGTGGGAAATGATGCCTGGGATGAGAAAAATAGAAAATATCCAAGAATCATTACCAGCTGCGAGGGTCCTGGGAGGACTTGCGGCTGGGTTTGAGGTGCTGGGAAGGCCCGTAACGGCGATGGAATGGAGGGTAAGAGTGGTGGAAGTCACTTCGAAGGCATTAGGAAACAGTCACCCAGAGACCATTCTTTGGGCAAAGAGGGCCCGGAGAGGGGTAGAGGCGAGAGGAGTTCAGTTCTCAACGGTGCCCAAGTTAAGAACCGCGGAGTGGATTGCGGGAAGAGTATTCTGGGAAGGACAAAGACACGGGGTAGACCAGAAGAAACTCCTAAAGTTCACGAGGAGGGTTATCAGGAAATTCGAGTCGAGCAGCAGATAGGGCGCGCGTGTCTATTGGTTATCTGTAATTAAGGTAAAGGTATAGTTACTTTGGTAAGTATTAGGCATGGTGACATAATGGGCCGTGAGGAGGAGGCGTACCGGAAGCACGTTGAATATCACTGATTATCGTCTACTCGTTTCGATTGTTAAGATGTGGCGACGGCAGCTCTAGACCGGGGCTTGTCACATGTAGTGTTCAATGTTATAGATTTCCAGTTAGTCGTTAAATTTATAAACCCGTTAGATGATGTTAGAATGACTTTGTCTATTCTTCCATTCACATGGCCCCGAGACATTGTGTGCACACATACATATATAAAAAGGACTCCGATACCCAATTCTTCATCAGTACAATTCACCATGCAATGATAAATTTCATGCAGCTTAACTTCAAGAGGCTGTTACAAGCTGCCACTATCTCCAAGGGTATCAGTGCTTCATTCTTGTGCTTCGAGCTTGGGCCAAAAACTTCAACCCTCTTAAGCAGCTGACAGCTCACGATGTTGTACAAAGAAGCGGTCGGTTTATAAATTGACCATCAAGAGTCTGAAGGTATTCATATAAATTGGATCCCGACTCCTATGATAACCTGGCTTCGGTATAGTACACAGCCAGCATGAAACCCTCGCCGTACCACGACCACTAGTACATGATAGCTAGTACGAAAATCGTCATGGATCACCTGCAGGCATACATAAACCTTGCATCACACCAGCCTTCCAAGCTCTGACCCGCCGGCCGACCAGGGAAGTAATAATTTCGCCATAGGGCTGCCCCAACAAACAGCCAATCCTGCCACTAACGAACTCTCTCCCAAGGCGGGGCTCACGCCATCGATGTGTCGAGAGCCAAAAAAAAAAAAACGGCTCTCCCAAAAATCAAGCATCTACGGCACTAAAAATGATCGAGGTCTTCGCCTACGCATCGAATTTTCGACTAGAAAAAAAGGGTCCGCCGCTAGCCAGTTAGTGTCGCTAGTTCGAACGTTGGGCCACATGCCGGATATGTTTTGCCCCAGGCCCTGGAACTTTTACGTCACTATTATAAACAGAAGTTCGTCAGTCAAGTGTTAAGTGTAGCTTAGTCCCAGCCTGTCTTTCAGCTGCTCGACGTTCAGCTGCTCGTTCACTCTGCCATCGGTCGTTCCCGCATGCCCTGCTTAAATTTCTTCAACCCTCATCGAGAAAATGTTACCGATGCGCGCTCATGGTCTCGGTGCTTGGATGCCATTTTCGCTTAGTATTACAGGATGCTGATATCATTGGTTCGACACCGACCACCCTTGCCTTGCTCATGATATCCCCGATTTCGATTCATAGTCCAATCCTAAAGACTCTTTTTCTGATTGTCGAAAAGGTTGGGGGTTGGATCCCGATCAGATCGAGATTTCGGTTGATTCCCCCAGACAGCGGTTCCAGGACGGCTGTATCAAGACATGCAATGTTTCCTCCCGTATTATATCTGCCTAGCTAGAAGAGCTCAAGCGGTGATATGATGCGCATCCAATATGCAATGCATTGTATTGGAGTGTGAGCGATAAAATAGAAGTAACTGGAGGTGGTGAGGAACCCATGCATTTTAGCGCCCTCTAGACGTCAGATATATTTCCCTTGTTTATCGATAGCGCATACTAGTATTAGTGGAGTTCCGGCCGTGATCCTTTGAAAGGTTGACTTCCCGTCTCCCAATTCGAGCAGGCATTCTGCAGCTTGCAGGGCTGCAACTTGAAGTACTCCTACTTGGGAAAGCTTCTGTGTAAGATTTCTGCATAACCCCCTCTTAGACCCCGGCTGGGCTGAAGTACTAGACGGGATATATGTACTGCCATGCATCTCCGGTAGCTTGATTTGTTCTCTTGGAAGATTACTTTGCTTCAACCTTACTTCAGCTTTCTTATGTACAGGCATTTTACCCACTTTTTATTAACTCCGCTGCCCTGAAACACAAACAAACGAAGTCTTCACTTACTGTCAGATCTCGATTGAGTCTCTATTCGAATTCGAGTATCACGATATCGAACCGACCATTGTGCTGCCGTACCTACGACTTCATCTACGCACAAGGCTCGTGCTTGCAAGAATCTTCGAAGGTCTGGTCGCACGACCTTGCCTCCTCCTCCCTCCTTAATCCACAATATAATCAATCGAAATCAATAAATTACTACAAGGGGTGGTTAGATAATAATGCTGCGCTTCTTTCCCCCGTTTCCGTCTCCAAATCCAGCGACTCTTCAGTCTCCTCTCGAAAATGCGCCTATAGTTCCTTCACCACCATCTTCGGATTCATCTTCCCTTGTCTCCTCACCTCTGTCAACTCCCGCTTCGCCTTTATCAAGTCCATCATCTCCAACAAATACTGACAAGATGCCTGGTAACGGAACTACTGGCCGTCCTCGGTCTGGATCTCGCAGTTCAGCAAGACGCTGCGTGCCCCCGCGCACAAGAATAATGAAACGAGATTCAGGTACCACATCTCCTCCGCCATCGACGCCAGCAAGTCCGCCCATTACACCGCCAATAGATCAATTCACAAAACCAAACTCTACAACAGATTCAAAAACAGGCTCCGAAAAGCAGCAGCATCCGGAGCCTGGTGTCGCAAGAAATAAAAGTGTCAAGAATCATCACTACGAAGACGCAGTAAGGATTGCCTGTGGCGCTTGGTGTGAAACGTCCGGGCAGCAACAACAGCAGCAGGGGAAGAAGAAGATGGTGAGGTGGGATCCGGATGAGGAGTAGACTGGGGGGTTCAATGCATGGTGGCTGCATGTGTAGGTGCCGACAGGCTTACTGCGTCTGGATTCTGGGCTCGGACTTTTTACGAAGGCTTTTTTTGGCGAGACTTTTGAGGGGCAATACGGAGTATCTTTTTTTTTATTTTTTATCTTTATCAGATGGGCAGAGATCTGGAGGTTCCGAGGTTTGATTGGGTTATTAACATGGGATTGTTACGATATATACCGTTCACAGCTGCACGGTCGATGCATTGACGGGTGGTATCATGATTAGTCGACTGCAGTACTGATAATTGGGGTACCGAGTGTGCGTTTTGTTTGAAACATCTATACGATAATATTATATTGGGCCTGCATGCGGTTCGGAATTTGGTATTAACATTGGGTTTTAATGGTACGGCCAGATACAGAGATTCAAGAACTTTTTTTAATGTTCATAATGAAAAGTTGGAAAAGTGGGATTTCATGCTGTTGTGATACAATTGTTCAATTGAAGTTCTTAGATTATAACTATATCGGTAGCACCTTAGTCGTTGAAAAGCTATGAAGCATCTGACCTGGTACTTAAACTTGAATATCACTGAGAGATCTGAGTCATTCTCGCTTTCCTCCAGACTCGAATTACGTGAGACTAGGCTACGAGTAGAGTTGAAGTATACTTTTTCAAGACACCGACTTGGGATTGCATGATAATGAATGGGGTGAGGAGCCGTCGGGATTCGAGGCTAGTCGACGATGAAGGTGGGCACATGTGTTGTGTGTCTGCGCCGGCCCCGCCAAACAACACGTCGCCCAACACATCTCCAGCCCCGCCGTCACGACCTCCAAGCCTAAACCGCAGAGCTTCATCCACCTCCATCCTCATCAGCACGCATCTACGTCACCACCCCACTTCAGCTGCCCAACATGCGTCTCATCAAGCAGCAAGTCGAGCGCGATGGCAGCGGTACTGTCACTCTCTATCCCGAAGAGCCTGAAGACATGTGGCACGCCTTCAACCTCATTCGTGTCAGCGACACTCTCCGTGCCTCTGCCGTCCGTCGCATAGTCTCCGAGTCATCAACCGGTTCTACATCCTCCTCACGAGTACATATGAACCTTACAATCACAGTTGACAAGGTCGACTTCGATAGCCAAGCCGGACAACTTCATATCAACGGGCGGATTAGCGAGGAGAACAAATATGTCAAGATCGGGGCGCATCATACGTTGGACCTGGAGCTTAACCGGAATTTCACGGTGGGAAAGGCGGAGTGGGATTCTGTCAGCTTGGGAGTAGTCAGGGAAGCTTGTGATCCAGCTGAAAAGGCAGAGATCGGAGCTGTTGTACTACACGAGGGTATTACTGTCCTTCAATACCCCGGACTAGGAAGTCGAAATGCTAATGACTGACAATAAAATACAGGTCTGGCCAATGTCTGTTTAATAACAGAGCATATGACCGTCCTACGTCAAAGAATCGACGTCTCCATCCCGCGAAAGCGCACAGGCTCCATCACAGCCTTCGAAAAATCGATGGAAAAATTCTACGAAACAATCTACCAATCCATCCTCCGTCACCTCCCTATTGCAAATCTAAAAGTAATACTTTTAGCATCACCAGGATTCCTAGCGGAGTCGCTACAAAAGTACATCTTCGCAGAAGCTGTCAAGACAGATAACAAGGTAGTTATGGGTGCTAAACCGAAGTTTGTAACTGTACACTGTTCGACAGGACATGTACACGCTTTGAACGAAGTCCTGAAGAGTCCTGCGGTTATTGCAAGGTTGGCGGATACGAAGTACGCTAAAGAGACAAAGGCTATGGAATCTTTCTTTAAGATGATGCAGACCGATGAAGATAAAGCTTGGTATGGGCCAAAAGAGGTTGAGAGGGCGATAGAGAAGGGCGCGGTCGCAACATTGTTGGTAAGCAATAGTTTGTTTAGGAGTAATGATATGCAAGAAAGGAGGCGATATGTTAGGATGGTAGAGGAGGTTAAAGCTAGCGGTGCAGGAGAAGTTATGATCTTGAGTAGTATTCATGAAAGTGGAGTTAGACTTGATGGGTTGGGTGGAGTTGCAGCGATGTTATTATTTCCGCTGCAAGATTTGGATGAAAGCGATGAAGAAGAAGCAGCAGAGGAAGCAAATGATGCTGAAGATAATGAGAATTTATAAAGCCATTCCTCTCAATCCTACTAGTTCCGAAAAAGTGATATCGATATTTGCATTCGCTGTGGTGTTTTGTGCCGTTTTGAATTATTTGCCGCACTGCCGCATATAAAAAGCGAGAAATCCAACATGAACTTTGGCCCGCGACATTCTCACCCGATTGAAGCACCACGCCGCCGGCATGCATCGTAAGCTCCTATATCCCTTTTCAAGTTATAAAGCATCTTTTTAGAAACTAACTGGCCTTGTAAAGTCCTGTCCTAGCGTCAACCGCTCTAGAGCTGGCTAGTGTATAAGAACCCGCCAGCCCCACCATGGCCGCCCCAATCCCCACTGTCGCACTCATCTCCGGCGGCAAGGACTCCTTCTTCTCCCTGCTCCACAGCAATGCCAACGGCTTCCACGTTATAGCACTCGCAAACTTACATCCTCCCGTTCCATCCTCACAAACCTCCGACAATGACGATTCGGACGATCTCAACTCCTTCATGTACCAAACCGTCGGTCACACGGTTCTCCCGCACTACGCTTCAATACTGGGCATACCACTCTATCGTGCGCCGATAACGGGTAGTTCTGTGAATCAGGATTTGTCTTATCATCCTAGTACTACAAATTCAAACAGTGAGAGTGGGAAAAGTGAAGAAGAGGATGAGATAGAGAACCTCTATGCTCTGCTGCATTCAATTAAACTAAAGCACCCAGAATTAAAGGCCGTCTGTTCTGGTGCTATATTATCATCATATCAACGTACTCGAGTAGAGAGCGTTTGCCAACGACTGGGACTAATCTCAATCGCATGGCTATGGCAAAGAAAGCAAGAAAGGGTACTAAGGGAAATGGAAGTCGTTGGACTTGATGCGAGGATAATAAAGGTTGCGAGCTTGGGACTAGATGAACGATGGCTTGGACGAGGTGTGGCCGACTACAAGACTCGGATGGCACTAGAGGGTATAAAGAAGAAGTATGGTGGAAATGTAGCAGGAGAAGGAGGAGAGTTTGAGACGTTGGTGATGGGGTGTAGGGGGTGGAAACAAAGGGTGGAAGCTATAAAGAGTGAGGTAGTGAATGAGGGTGGTGGTGTCGCCTGGATGAGGTTTTTAGACACGAAGGTTGTGGATGTAGAGGAAGAGAAGGATATGGTCGCACCAGAGAAACCACCAGTGCTCGATATGGAGTTTGAAAGAATCTTACAGACACTGAAGGGGATGGAGAATCCAATACACCAAGGAATTTCGCCACAGGTACCCCGTGCGCCTACAGAGTCATTTCGGACAACTGTTCAGATATCTCCACGGAATATATACGTCGCAAATCTTCACAACAGCTTGGGCAATATCCCGGAACAAGTAGACTCCATCTTCTCACAACTCCAAGAACAGCTCTCAAAATCCTCCTCAAGTCTGAGGCAGATTACGTCTACCCTCCTTCTCCTCCGCTCCATGGACGACTTTCAAGCGATAAACAAGGTTTATTCATCATATTTCTCCGATTTCCCCAACCCTCCTTCTCGCGTCTGTGTAGCCATTGGAGATGCTATGCCTCAGAATATTGGTGTCTTATTATCAGTTATAGCTGATACACCGGAACATGGTGATACTAGAAAAGCATTACATGTACAGAGTAGATCGTATTGGGCACCTGCGAACGTAGGTCCTTACAGTCAGGCGACTGCAGTTGGCGGAGTGGTTAGTGTGGCAGGAATGGTCGGGTTGTTACCAGAGAGCATGAAAGTTTGGGAAAGCGAAGGAGTGAAAGGGGAGACGGTACTGGCATTACAAAGTATGGTTAGGGTAGGAAGGGAGATGAGCATCCATGGACAATATGGATGGTTAGGAGGCGTAGGATTTGTGGTTGATGGCGCGGACGTCGCAGGAATGAAGGGTGCTTGGAAGGATTGGTTCGAAGAGCCTGAAGAGGAAGACGACGGGGACACTGATGAGGAGGTCAATGAGGGCTATTTCGAAAAGTCAGATGAGGACATTCAGTCACCCTCCATATCACGCCCTGGGTTATCACCTCCCTTAGTTATTGTCCGGGTACCACAGCTTCCTGTTGGATCTCACGTCGAGTTCGCATGCCAAGGTCTAGATTCAGCTTTCCTGAACAGAGCTGCAGCGGTAGCAGCAGACGAAGACAACAGCGACGAAGATGACTCAGCCGCACCTATGCAAAGCTCATCAATTTTACGCCTCGAAAGAACATCTTCGGAAGCCTATAATGTTGGTTTACAATATCACTCCGTCTCATTCAGTCTACAACAACTGGTCTGGGGTGTCTTGGACGAAGGCGGAGGAGAGGTCGATGGTATTACAATTATTACGACAAAAATATCGATTTTACGGAAGGAAGGGTATAAATCGGTCAGCTTGACATTGTATCTAAGCCCTCAGCTGTGGGAGCATGCCAACAACCTAATCGGACGCCTTGCAGAAGTTGGTTTCGAAGGAGTATGTTGCGTTCCAACATTTGGAGTTTGGTGGGCTGGGGATAATGACGCAAAGAAGCAGCGGGAGTATCGGATGGGGTTTGCGATGAGGGCTGTGAAAGGTTGACAAATCTGATTATTGGAATAGTATCTACAAATGGCTTACATAGCAATCAGATCGGGTGTCTACGGGTGGTCATAGAGCACCGATGTCTACGGAATATGGATAATATGATTTGGAACACACCCGAGTTTTTGAGACGGATTTCAGGCGCGATTTGATACCCCATCTTCGTTAGAAATGAATGACCTTTATTATTCGGGTTAGGCATCCAGCCCAGCGAATTAGCGCCAATAAATAATAATACAGTCGCACTATATTGTGGAGATGATTTCGGAACGACACCTGCCAGAATATGAAAATTGCGAACGTAATTACATAATAAGTCGTATGATTCGGATTACGACTTGACTCAAAGGCAGATACAATGCTTCCTCGTCCACCGGGTGCTTAAGCCTGTTTCTTCTCTCGAGAGACATGCATTGTTAGGTTGTATCCTAGTATCAGTGGTTAAATCACAATCCGAAGTAGCTATCACCGCAATATCCGCAACCTAAGACTGCCTTCTAAGGCGCAGCCTTGGTACCGCAGCCAGCTGAGGAAGTAAGGTCCAGAACTTGATATATGGTCGCACAAGCTTAAGGTTTTCGCAGTATCCAGTCAGCTGCATGCGCAAACGCAAATTTTAAGGCGACTTCCGGCTATCGACGCTGCGTATATTATACGTGTGTGCGTGAAATAACGAACATATCATCCGAAGACTCGCCAACAAGAACACCTACTCTTGAGGCCAAGACATCTCCAAAGGCCAAGAGTATACCTGCAGCCCCTATTGGAGTTTTTTCCTTCAGATGATATGATAAGGGATTGATAATTTTCCGCTTATTCTCCAACTGCGAAGTCAAATGCGGTAGCATCTGCGAAGGTTCAGTAATGGCTGCGTTGCTGTTGTGAAATTACCACATTTGCACCTCCCCGGCTGCCACACCAGGTCGGGGCAAGCATGCATCGAGACGGCCTCAAGATCAAGGTAGCCTGGGACCAGCCTCAGGCAGTGAATGAGGAACGAAGAGCGCCCAGAAAAGCTTAAGCCACCTAGTCTTGTGTCGGTACGCTGCAAGCACGAGTAAGGAGAGCTCTTAAAATACATCCCACGTCGAAGAACTGTCAAACACGCAAACTCTGGCATTTTGGCCGACGGAAAACATGGACGTACATTTTACTCGGTTGTGTAGAGTGTGTACGTGACATGAAATACGAGACCTAATTCTGATGAACTTATCGTCTCGGCAAGCTAAGATAGCTAATCTAGCGAGGCGGGTCTTTTTATCTTTAGTCGTTTCAGTTTCGTAGTTTCTATAAATGTTTCGTCAGATGGGTAAGGAGACGGAGTTCGGTTGAATGCAACCTTCGGCTTCCGTACCTTACCTAACTTGACTAGGAAGCTTACCTAACCTTGACAGCCCAAGATAATATGGAGCTTAGTTTCTTGACTCTCAGTGCTTGCGGCCCTGTCTATTGGTAGTCGGGACGAGCTGTTGCGACGGCTGGGATGTTTCATTTGCACAACTGTCGACTATGGCCAGATGTTAAACTGACAACGTTGCGAGATATCGCGAATTGCGAACAGGAAGCTTGCAAGCATCCCGTTTTCCAAATACTCGAGCTTCCCTTCTGTCAATCATCAATTCGAAATTCTCCCCCGAAACGGTTCATTGCATACGAGCGTCTAGGCCAACCGTCGACGCAGGGCAAGGGGGGCTTCCCAGTCGAGCTCTTTAGTTCTGCATAGACTGGGCTTTTTATATGCACATCCTGTTCCATCCTTGCTCCAAGATTCGCATTTTTGGGGAGAAGGCGACATGCCCAGACCATGCGAGAGCAGGGACCAGTCTTGTATATCAGTAATCATAGCCATGCAGGCTACACAATGCTTACTCGCAACCCTTAATCCGGATAAAACCAACGGGCAGACCCGCTCTCATACCCTCCGAATATAGCAATACACACACCTGAAAGGTACTGTCCTATGAAACCTTAATAACTAATCGCTGTGCTGGTGGCCAATGCAAGGTGGTTGGTGGATGTTGACTGGGATGAAAATTGGGGGTGCCGGTAACTTCCACGCTGTTGGACGTCAAGCACAACGCAAAGCGGAAGCTTGCATCTTGGACGCCGGTATTTGCGAACGTGCTGCAGCATGCAGCGAATACGCGGAAGCAATTAGATGGGTCCCTTGAACTGGAGTAATTTTTCCTTTCCTCAAGGGTGGGACCGGAAAACCCTTGTGAGATGCACATTGCGGAATAGTTCCACAGCGAGTGGTAAATTTGTAAACCCTTTGCAGCTGTATCAGTTACCATCCTTTCGTGGATTTTTAAACCGGGTGGTAGATAAAGACCTGCTGGTTCCCTCCCCGCCTTTAACCCGTTTCCAGATCTCTTGGTTTTCCTTCGTATCTCATTTTTATGGCTTGATGTTTTCTTTTACGACATTTCTTTGATTTATAATACCCAAAAGCCCAGCATACATACCCAAGCATAATACGCCTGTGTAAGATAGTGGAGGATAAATTAACGGGAATCATTCAGTTGAGGTCTTGTTAAGAAATTTTGAGAGAGTAACTTCGATATATATACCCGACGACAAAATGCGTCGAACATTCACAACAGTCGCTGGTTTCACTGCGCTGGCAGCAGTGGTCGCCCAGCAGACATCCTCGATACCCGATATCGCCGTAGCACAGTTCGGCCAGGTTTGGTACGAAATTTTTAAACTCCTCCATAGTATACCCTATTCAGTTCTCTAACTACTCTATTTAATAGGTACGGACCGGATGGCCCATGGTCTGCCGCAGAAGTGGAAGTTGGCACTCCGCCCCAGAAAGTTTACCTCACTGTCGCAACCCTTCAGGACACCATCCTTCCTATCACACCCGATGCTTGTAATGGCATAAAAGCTTGTATAGATGGTCGCGGAAACGCCTATAACCAATCCTCAAGTTCGACATGGATGCCTACGGCAGATCGGGATACAGAACTAGGTGCAGACATGTCCGCGGGCGTAATAGTAAACGGACAAGCATACGGCATCGAAGTCCGTGGTGTCCCGGGTCAGGATACAGTTTCTATAGGCGGAATACCCGGTATTGGAAATGTATCTGTCGGGGCAGTACGGAGTTCAAGAATTAATAACGGTCTTCTGGGCTTAAGAAACGTTACGCAACAAATGTATCTGCAGCGACTGATCCCTTCTCCATCGTGGGCATACAATACCGGATCTGGAGACGGACTGAGACTACCACAGCTGGTATTCGGTGGCTACGATAGATCAAAATATCTACCAGGCTCGACGCAGAATCACTCGATGGCTCCAGTGGAGAACGGAAGACCGACGATGAGGGCTACACTCGATTACTTTTTTCTAAACATTACGGGGCCGACCGATAGGAGGAATTTCAAAACGAATTCAAGTCTGTTGAACGAACCCATCGAAGTAACGATTGATAGTTCCACTCCATACTGCTGGTTACCTAAAACGATCACGGATCGGATCGCGCAGAGCGTTGGCGCAGTATGGAATGAGTCTATCGGAGGATCCGGTTACTACGTCTATAATTTGTCGTCGCCAGCATATAAAAACTTGGAATCTGTAAGTTTTCCTAGGGCACAAGCAATTCTTGGGTCATTATAAACGGATACTAACACTGAGTTAAAGTCTACTTTGGCATTCCACTTCAACGGAACAGGTGATTCCTGGCTCTTCAACTCTATGACTGTTTGTATGTTGAAAACTTCAAAAATTAATTACTACGCATTCGGCGACTAATAGAATCACAGCCCACTGGCTATTCCTTTCTGCCCCGACAGAGGGTGTCGATCCGGCTTCGCCACTCAGATACCTCCCACTTAGGCCAGTCGACAATGCAAGTCGTTATGTCTTAGGAAGAGCTTTCCTTCAGGTACATAAATCCCTTTCGTTCACGTCGCAAAGGAGAATTAACAAATATCTAACATGTGAGCACTATAAACAGCAAATCTATTTAACAGCCAACTATCTCACCGAACAATTTTCCATGGCCCAAATCGACCTAGATTCTGAATCCGCCGCCCAATACGTCCGTGTCGAGGCTCCAGTTCCGCCACCAATCCCAACAGCTTCGCCCCCAACCGCCTCTGGCAAAAAGCTCCCCGACGGCGCCATCGCCGGCATCGTAATAGGAGCAGTTGCTTTTATCGCAATCATATTAGGACTAATATTCTGGCAGGCAAAGAAGCGAAGAAAGGTAGGGCCACACCATAGATTTATAGAATTGCTGGTACAAATCTATTGCACCCCTTTTTTTTGATTTTCTGAGAAAAGGAATATCCCACTAACACAATATCTTCCTATGCTCAGGCTGCCGATCAACCAGTTCCCACACCACCAGATGCGGACAAGGTCTACCCGAAGAATGGAGTCTACTACCGCGAATTGTCGGCAGATAACTTGGGGGCACAGGGTAGAATGGTGCCACCGGTGGAGTTGTATGCTCCAACATATCCAGTGGAGGCTCCTGCGGATACTGGGATCATAAGCAAGTGATATATTGATAGATGGTTTATAAATCCTGTTCCTTTAAGCACAAGGGTGCTCTTGTTTCATTTAGCAGTACTGCATGCAGTTAACCGCCCTTCTGCTTGTTTCAGGAATTTTTTTGCTCCTCCCTTTTTCCTTCTTTTTTTCGATATACACGAGGGAAAGTTCTTTGTTTGGTGGGAGACGAATGTTCTATTACGGCATCTGGGTTTTGATATGTGATGATATATACAATAAGTTACATGTATACAAAGTAGTATAAAACACTCCTCTAATGGATAATATCTAATAGATCCTCCTAATACTTAGTTTTCCTATTGCTAGGGCCAACTACGCGAGCAGTGAGTCTAAACATAGATCTACAGACGTTAAAAGATACTGGGCTTAGATAAATTTATTTGAAAATTTGTGATTGGTATTCAGATCCGGAGGCTACCGAAGTGGTTTATAAAAGTAACTACCAAAATAAATACCACCATATGGTTAGCACTTTACGACCCAAGCCAAACACACGATACGAATCCAGCCCGCCAAATGCGATGTAGAATAAATAGGTGTGCCGAGTGCCGAAATGCTCCAGGACCAATATGCATTGAGTGCCCAAGGCCGTCTGGTGGCTAAATTTTATCTAGAACCCGCTAACATTCGAACATCGTGTCTACGTCTCATGTACGTAGACATTTCCATGGATCCAACAAAACCTACGCGCGCCCATTCACACAATATACCATATTAATCCCAAACGACAACCTGCCTGCAACTCTGTCAAGTGGTTTCATGACTATGCACTACCGATGATAACAATACACAATATTAATAACACCGTGGCCTGATATACCGGTACCAGTGCCGCACAACAATATCAATATATATAAATATCTTACTAGTTCTATAATGGCTTGTATACTGCGATCTAGATCTATGGCGTACAAAAAGCGTCAGAACGGTTTGGTTAACTAACTGTAATTTTTTGAACATGTTATATAATTTAAGATAAATGCTCTCAACATAAAGCTGTTTCATTGCTAGAATGAGATAAACCAATTTGTTTTTCCTTTCTGAATACAACTTGCACCATAGAATTGCAATCTCTTGCTAGCTAGTACAACTATGGCGCTAACCTGAAGCCAATTTTGCCTGAGGTTAACTAGTTTGTAAAATATCAGCAGCACTATGTAGCGTTTATAAAAGTTACAAGCGCTATAAATAAATTAATTATTATGGCTAGAGGCCTTAAATTAAGTTAACTAACTGGCTTCAAACTGGGTTAAACAGTTGGCCTTAGGCTGGGTTGGCCTCAAACCCGCGTTCAAAAATTCCTGTCCATAACTAGTTAAAGGGTTTAGACTAGCTCAATTCCAAGGACAACAAAGGAGTCTGTATAACTCCGCTGATTTGATAGCTTTATACTAAGATGGCCTATACTAAATCATACAACCGTGTTCAAAAAATTACTACTAGTTAATAAAACCCTTTCTGACATGTTTTGTACACCATAGCAATCGAAGAATTTGCTCCTATACATATCCGACAACTAGAGCAAATTCCACACGAGATGGGTGAAACGCACCCCAGGACTAGAGCGGAGAGTACCCACATATACGCCCTGGTAGCAATGCTCTGTACTTGGAATATTCTGTTGTTTTGGTGTATATGCAAGGATGCATTCAGAGGCTACCAATATGTATGCCGGCGCCGGCACAGTTACCTAAGGACAGGGTATAACAGCGCCACATTGCAACGAAAGTCCTTCGATTGGGTTTCAGACACCGAACAGAAGTTTCGAACTTCGTGTCTAAGGCGTATCTACAACATGTTAACCTATCATGATATCAGTTTCGTAATTGTAACAAGAACTTGTTATAACACAGAAACGCAGCAAGAAAATATTGGGTTGTACATGTACATAAAACCGGCGAACCAGCTACAGTTAACCTGGACCTATGGCCGCGCAGGTTCCACGGCTGTACTGCAGTGTATATAGATGTTTTCTGTCTACGTATACCTTATACTCCCCTCAGCGCTTCGGGTTTTGAATCCAGTAAGCGAATGGCTATATAATTGTCACCCCACTGGTCTTGCAAACCTGTTAATGTGGCGCCAACCTGGATAGACGCCCGTCAGTGGTCATCTCTTTGATCAACCTTTTACATACGCAGCCTGGTTCATAAATGCCAATACCTCGTAAAGCCCCAATACCCTACGACCTTCGCGAGCTTGTTGCTCACTGCTTTATTACTCCGGGAATTCGAGAAGCCTGCTAAACTAACAGCAGTATGAACCATCTTCATTTCCTCCTTGTGCTCATAGCATGTATATTTTTTTCTAGTGTCTTCATGGCACCCATGGACCCACCCCTTAAAGAAATATCTTCAGCCACGAGTATCTCGCAAAACAAAACCTCCCGTCTTAGTATCAAGCATCCACACTCGATTTCAACTTCGGGGCCTCCAGCAAAAGCCCCGTCAGGAGTTCAAAAGTCGGCAACAAATGCTTCCCCTACCCTACCAACTGACTTAGAATTAGCTGGGGCAGGCGGTAAAATAGAAAGCATATTTCACCACGAACAGCCTGAAGGCACTGTCTCAGAAGCAGACCCCGTGGCGGAGAACCCGACAATAGGACATTCGGTTCCTACTTTGCTAGCTTTGGCTCCTAATACCACGAGTCCCCCCGCTAAAGATACAAACGTGCAAGGAGACCCAATGAGCAACCAATACTCAGCTACTCATAGCCTATCAAGGCCACTAAGTGGCGAGATATTACAAGACAAGTCATTGCCAACCTTGAAGCATACTGTGGGCCCTAGTATGGCGCCGGCACAGCTAAACCCCGCGGACAAGCGGTACGGAAACATCGTGAGACCCGAATTCTTCTACGAGGGGAACCCCGTAGTGATGTGCTGGGACCCTGATGAAGTCATAGACGCAAACCCCCCAGGTCCCAATGGCTGGCCGACGGTTGGGGCTGTAGGCAACCCGTCGTCGCACCGTATAGATTACCAAGGTATGCTTCAGAATAGGCCGCGGGGGGCAATAATAAATGGAATCAGGGGTGTGCTTAGAGGTTGCCGTGAATGTCAATGTCAAGAAGGGGATGGAGTAGCGGCTCTACATCCTGGGCCCCGTGACGCTGCCCTTGTCCGAAATTACTGCCTCACGGAGTTATTCGCTCGAAAGTGCATGGCTTGGTATGGTTGTCGCTGCTATGTTCAACTTGGGCAACCCGACCCGACGCCAACCTACCCTGCCACCTTAGAGGAATGGCAATCCGCTATAGACTCAATACCTGAGATTATCAAGGCCTATAATGCTGGTTGGAAATGGACTAAACTTGGAGAACTCACAAATGATCCGAATTTTTATCTAACCTTTTCGGATCCGCGATATCGCGGCGCTAGTAAATTCGAACTTGTACCGGGTACAAAAGAGCCATTCTTCCTTCAAGGGCCAACTACACCTGAAGAGCGCAGGTGGTACTGGAGCAGCAGCCGATTTAATTACATGGGGGCATCGGGCCATAGTGGGCTTCTGGGCTCTCCCAGCGTCAACGAGGTTTATAAACGGGAAAGCTCAAACAACCCATTACCCCGAAAGGGATTTCCCGATTCAGTTCAGAATTCTGAAAACTTTCACTCCTCCCCACTGCCAGAGAATCAATCTCCAAATCTCCAAAGGTCTCTTTTGAAAAATCCAGAAACTGCCCCCGCTGCGATCACTCCTACGAAAACAATCAATATGACGCTCGGAACTTGTTTGGACTGGGCCGACGTCCCAAGTTTGCCAGACGCCTCCGCAAAACTTTCCGAAGGCAAAATTAGGATCGAAAAGCACTACGAAATGCTCATCCAGCTTTGCCATAGAGACTGCAGATGCGTACCCAATCCTACGAACACCAAGGAACAAAGATATGGCTGCCAAAGACCACCAGAGCCCTTTCCACCTAGTATTGAGCCCCTGATTCGATACTGCGAGCAACTTTGTTTCTGTGAGGTGCCTGAAGAAGTATACGCCGAAGGCGAGGAGCCCGAACTCGAAGGAAGTAAAACAAATATCTAAACTATCCTTTATTTTATTCTTCTTTTTATTATATCTTTAGTGCGGTTTATCAGTTTTGGTGCGACTGTTTTAAGTATGTTTAAATCTCTGTTTACTATGTTGACACTTGTTCTATACATTCATTGTCGGAAATCTGTCATTCGTTTAACGACTGGTTTACTCGAAGGTTGAATGTGGCCTCGTAAACCAGCCTCAACGAAGCAGAACACTTCGTGTGATCATGTGAGTTGAATGCCACTGCTCGTTTCTTCTTGCTGTTTATCAATAAATTCTGTTTCTTGTCCAATAAAATTAAATTTCATTAAATAACCGCAGTCTATCACAAGAGCCCTTAGCTAGGTATCACTGAAATAACTACCATGCTGTCCGGCTACGGTTCGTAGATCAACATCGGAGCTCTATTATGTCAATCGAGCACATGTTGAAAAGGGAAAAAGTGACCACTGAACTCCTATCACTTCGTGAACCTGTCATCTCTATTAGTCTCGAGGTCAAATATAGGACTGTTTCTTTGCCACTTGATCCTGTCTCCTCCACGAAAGCTTCGAAGCAGTTGGTTCACAGTCACAGGATACAAACTGCGTTGGCGCGTTGGCACGGACGTTGGAAAAAATATATATTCCTTTCCAAAAATGGTCGTTACACACACCTTTTTTTTTTTTTTTTTTTTTGGCTTCCCAAAGTATCAACGTGGTCTGGTCTGGTAACCAACGTGGTCCAATTGCGCCAGAACACCATTTGTAACGATTTCGGCTCCAAATTTACCAATCAATTTCAAAAAAAAAAAAAAAAAAAAAATATTTGAAACTTCAAAGGAAACTTTCATTAGAATATCATTATATTATGAGGGAGTTAACTTTGCATGCTGACGAGACTATCTGATTGAGTATCCCTCATCAAAACACTTAGAAAAAAACTGAACTCGAAGAAAAAAAAGTATTTCAAAATATCATTCTAGACTTCAAATAAAAAATATATATCGAAGAAGTGGGATGAGGGAAAAGAGATGAGGTGAGAGGAAAACCAAGGACTAAGATCCGCTAACCAGCAAAAAAAACAGAGTAAACGCTGCGCCACCAAATGAACTTGACAGGTGCTGGCTTTTCTGTGCGAACATTAAGAAAATAATGTAACAAAGCAGAGAGTAGACACTTTAGCAGTGCCTCGGGATACTTTGCATATACATAAGGAAAAATATATATCGAACCAACGAGAGACCTAAAGAAACTCTTAACCTCAAAGCGAAGGAAGGTTCGGAGACTATAAAAATCCCTAGTCGAGGGAAATAGAATCATGACTCTTCATCCCTCCCTAAGTACTTGTGATCATCTCAAGTATGATAGTAAAATGCCGAACTACAATACGAAGCAGCAAACAAGACCAGATATCCACAAAAAAGTTCGTGAACCGGTATCAAAACTAGAAAAAACTTCAAACCAGAAAAAACGAACAAAGCACTAAACAAACATGACCAAATCTCATCGATAGTCCTCATAATAATCACCCGGCCGTCTCCCCGGCTGTTGCGTGTATAACCCGCTCCCTGCCGGCGCCGGCGCCCTCGGGAAACCCGAAAACGTCGACCCTCTCCCCGCCAAAGGTCCTCCTCCGCCTCCAAACCCGGAACTACTAGCAATGCTAACCGTGCTAGCCGGCGGGCTAACCGTCAAACTCCTAACCTGCTCCCCGACTGGCGTAGTGGGATTACTCGAGCTCCGCACCTCTTTCCTAGGAATATGCATTCCTCCATCCATCGGCATAGGCATTGGATTCCCAAACGGATCAAACATCCTCCTATCCATTCGTCTCCCCGCCAAATCCTCATACCGATTCGAAAAACTCGACATATCCCCATTTTCCCTCTGACTGGCCCTACCTTCCGTGGCAGCACCAGTCGTAACCGCAGTACCAATAAATCCAGCCCCTTCTCCAAAGCCACCTTGATGCGCAACAGGCATGGGTGGTAAAATCATACTCTCCCGACCTCCATTCCCCACAGGACTATAAGAACTAACCCCTTGCTGCTCCGCATATCCAAAGTGAAATGGTTCGTCTTCGTCGGCCAACGGGCTCCTTGCGTGATTCAACCCTCTATCCCTCGTAACCGTACTTTCCGCAATACTCTGCACTTCATCAATAGGCGGTAACGGCGCTCCATGTTGATAAGGCACATATGGCCCGCCTGCTCCCATCAATCCAGCTCCAGCACCATGATACCCGGTATCAATCATCGAATTTGCAGATTGGTACGGATTCTGTGAGTCGTACGGATCTCCAACAAGTGTATCCCCGCTCCCATCGCTTCGATTGCTCTTCTTAACCCCAAAGAAAGGAAGAGTGGAGAGCCACATTCGCTTCTTTTTCCTTTTACCCAATGCGCCCGCTGCCGCGGTTGCTTCGCCGACAGCGAGTGTACTCCCGCCAAGCGATGGATTATGCGCCTTGGAATATCTACCACGCCCGCTCCGTCTACAGAAGCCGCAGCAGAAAAATAGAAAAGCGAAGATTGCGGCTCCGACGACGATTAAGCCGCCTACTGTAATAGTTGGAATCACCCATCTTTTGTTTTGGTCAGTGATCCATGATGTTGAATCCTGTGGGTTTGAAATTGTCGGAGTCGCTGATGGAGACCCAGCTTGATCGTTGCCTCGGGTTCCAGTAGATGTAGTTGACGGTAGAGTTGTGAATGTTGAGTCCCTAGTTGTAGTCAGATCTGAAGTAGTCGTACTCTCAACACTACTCGTTGTTCTGCTCGAGGTCCTAGTTGATGTCCTTTCCGACGTTGTCGTTGTCTCCTCCGCACTACTGCTACTACTAGATTCAACCGTAGAGGTAGGAACCGAAGTTTCACTACTCCTTATCCTCGCCTCAACCCAAGCATTACACGCATTAGTCCCCTGAAACCAATTCCTAAACTCCTGGGCATCAAAGTCGGATGTGCAAGTACATGTGCTGCCGTCGTAGAGTGCCTCGACAGAGTCCGATGAACAGAGACAGTCGATGCTAGTTTGGCCGAGGAGAGTGCATTGGTAGTTTGCATCCAGGAGAGGTTGACAGCTGTTGATACAACTTAGGTATTGTGGGAAGTAACTTGAAATTTGTGCGCTTGTTAAGGTGGGTAGTAGCAGGAGGAGGAGGGGAGGCAATAGGAGTTTGTGAGGTTTGGAAGGGCGGTGGTGGGTCATGGTGGATATCGATATGATCAGACCGATATCAATCACAACGAAGAGAAACTTTAGTGTTAAATTAGGGGGAGGGTATAGGTTATGACTTTAGGAAGGAGGCAAGAGTGAGAAAAACAGGCTTAATTTGTCGTAAAGGATGCTGTGCCGCGATGTGTGGAAACTTGAAAAAGGCGTGGGTATCAGTTTTGTGCGTAAGACTTTAATTGTGCCGGCTAGAAAAATCGTAATAGCGATAATTTGAATATCCAAAAATAAAAAAGCACACAGCGAAAGTGGGGAACGCAAAAAAGTGACGGCAGTTTCGTTAAGAAATGGTTCGGTTTAATCGGAGTTTGAGAAAAGTGGATCGGGGTAAGCTCGTGGTCGAAGTCGTGAAGAAGTCGTAAGTTAAAGGTTTCATGATTCGACGTCCTCAGATTCCATCGTGATGTCTTAGTATGGCGGTTATTGTCCCCAAAAGATGCCCTGGACAGTTAAAAAGCGAAAGACGAGGGTGGAGAAAGAAGGAGAAAGAAAGAAAAAGGAAAGAGAGGAAAGAAATCTTCACTTGATCTCTTCCCTGGTGGCGGCTGAAACTCGAGGTACCGACTGACTACCACCAATCCTTCATGGAGTAATCAATAGAGAGAACGCCAGCAACAGCCCACAGAACCTGATGGTGAGAACAAACAGGTACCAGGATGACGCACGGAAATCGAATGCCTCGTCACACTACAGCGATTTCGTGGAGGAGGATGTGAATGAGTAAAGGCTATTGATGAGCCTTTTCGTGCGCCGCTCCAAGACGTTGGGGGTAATTTGAGTCCAAGAGTATGTATGGTTGTGGGAGTGGAAGTGTCGAGGGAATCCTGTCAGCCTCGATGGGGAAGTCTTATGGGCGGATGGATGTATATTATCGCAGTGCTATCCCATCAAAAAAGAACGAGCGAACGAGCGAACCACCGTAATTTCTAGGAAAAGGCAGTCCGATAACTGTGATATTGGCGTAAACACAAATCGTAAATAACCCAAGCGGTGTTAGCTCGATCGTTTCGGTCCAGATCTTGTTGGATGTCGGTGAGATTGGAGATGTTTGGAAGGGAAAAAGGCGGCTGTGCTCTGTTTGTGTCGAGAAGGAGCCCTGCTTTTTTCGCGCCTAGCAACACCCAACAGAGCCGAAAGGAAGCTAAGGGAGCTGGGGCCTGCGTAAGCCTGGGTCTTGCAGCTGTTATTGGTGACACTATCGTGCATCAAGTGTGCTAAGATGGTAACGTTGCTAAGTATCGATGTCTTGTCTCGTCGGTGGAGTTCGAGGATACCAGCAGTTAGTAGTTAATTAAGCAGTCGGAGAGGTCAAGAGTCGCCCTTGCATTAGGTAGATATAGCGGGTTATAAGTAATTGTACGAATCCGTGCCAATTCGGTCCGGGAATGAAGGCTAAGAACTCCATGAAAACGTCAGTGTCGATATTAATATCCACCCCTCAATCAATCAATCAATCATCTCAATCAAATCAAAGACCCGTCGCACAATGCATCGCTTCGTGCTGTCAAAAGCTGTCCTTTCCGCCCCGTCGCCAGGCGGGATTTCGAAGGCGAAAAGGAACCAAACGATTCTCGGAAGGCCAAGAAAGTTGTTTCTATTTTCTGCAGTCCCCAGTTAAGAAGAAGTCTGGGGTTAATATCACAGAAGGGCAGGGATGCCGTCACAGATAGCGTGATTTTCGCGCAAAGCCACAGTCTGCGAAAGCTTCCCAGTCATGAGAAGAAGCATTGCATTGTACCCGAAGATGAACTGAAGAAATGCTGCAATGGAAAGGTCGCATTGGCCACTGCCCTCAATTCTTTCACGATGCTCTTTTCCTTGATTGAGAAAGCATGGAAATTACCGTCGAAGTTCTCGAGGCTGATTCTGTCGACAGCTACGTACTTGGCTTCCCTGCGACAAGAAACTAACCCGGGTTCAGTGTTAGCCTATCAGCGGTTCAGGTACGCCCACTTCGACCTTGCATTCCATTCCCATCTACCGAACGCCCGCATTCGATTCGATACCTTCGTGGGCAAAATAGCCCATGACAACCACGCTAGGCATCTTTCTTGCCTGTGACCCCAGGTGTTTTGCCACATGACCCTGTGGCACGCCCATGTGGCTAGAATTTCGATCAGCATGTGGCTGGAACGGGAATGAAATACTGCAATGGTCAAATGACAAAGTTATTTTAGAAGAAACGTCGGAGATAGTTCAAATAGTGAGTATATTCTTGGTAAGTATATAGTAAATGTCGGAAAACATGTAATATCATTCTTGTACTGGCATGGAACAGCCAGTCGGCTTTTATCGGCGTCGATATAGCAATGAGACTGGAGAAACATTGAATACACCAATGTCAACATCCACATGAAAAGTGAAAAAATCACTGCAGATGCCATAGAATGATTAGATATCAATCCAAGTAGACTCCGAGCGCCGGTGGACATAATAAAAATCATCCAAACATAACGAATAGAAACTGCGCCTGCTCAAAAACATCACAAGAAATCATCACCGTTCCGAACACCTCCACCCTACCTACCTACCGTGCCATTCACCTCGTAATCCCGTACCTTCTCAATGTATACAGAATTTGCACCCTCTTATCTTCCCCTTTCTCCATAAACTCTTCTTCATGCTCCCAAAAGATGTCCCACGGCGTCTTATGATTCCCTGCTCTTACATACTTATCGATCTCGGGCCTCCGCAACAGCACTTCAATCGGCGCACTACTCCTTCCGTCGAACATACACCAATGAAGCGCCGTATAGCCTCCCGAATTCTTCGCATTGATATTTGCACCGGCAGATATCAACATCTTTAGAATCCTGACATCGGCGTTCCATGATGCCTTCCAGGCAGCAAAGTGAATAGGTGGTTTCCCAGTTATGCTGCGAGCCTCAATATTCGCACCGTTCTTGATGAGGACTGACGCAACTTCGGCGTTCGTTTGGCGGGCACAGATGTGTAGCGGAGTGATACCCTCAAATAACGTGGTCTGCGGGTTTGCCCCATTGTCGAGGAGCATTTGGGCCATCGGAGCAGAGTACTTTGAGTGGCTACCCGCAACTACGTGTAGGAGTGTCGTTGCCCGCCAAGCGTACTGGGGCATCGGTGGGTCGAGGTCAAAGTATATGGGAGACTCACGCAGTGATTGGGTAGCACACCATTCGTTAGAGCAGATGAGAGTCATGAAAGGGAGGTTGTCTGATCCCAAGGCGGCGTGGAGGGCATTGAAGATGTCCTTTTGGCGGCCGACGAGAACCTTCCCATCATGACCGAAAGAGAGGCGGTGTTTTTGCATGTCGGCGAGGAGTTTAGCTTGGGAGGCTTCGGACTCCTCGGGCGTCGGTGCGATGGCGGATTGGGAAACCGTGGTGACTAGGAGTATCGGATCCTCAGTGTGACCGTCATGGATTAAAGATTTGTAGAACTGAGCCTTTGAAGCCTGCGTAGTATTCCCCAAATCCTCAAGCGTACGGGCAGCGAGGTCACAAAATTCGGATTTGTACTTCTGCTGGGTCGCTCCCGTGAGGAACTTCTCTATAACGACAAGACCTCGCCGAGAATTTGTGTGAGATGCCTCGTAATCCCTGAGCTTGTATAGTGACACTGCCTTTGAATAGTATGCCCTAACCGACAATTCAGGTTCCGAGGTGGACTGATGCTTGAAGTCCTTGAGAAGATCGAAAGCTTCCTGCCATCGAGCCTTGGAGTTGTAGGTCATAGCCTGCAGAATCTGCATGTCGGGACTGTCACTGATCTCGAAATCCTTCAGTAAGATCGACAAGTGGCTTTCAGCCTCGTCCCATTCTCCCTGCGATAGGCCGTCGGCAACTTTGGACCTGTGGAAGGATATCTGCTGCTCTTGAAAGCTTGCATCGTCGTCGTCATCCGCTACAGACTCGGTGCCAGTATCTGTTTCCGTTAGGCTCGCTAATTCAAAATTATACCATGTTAGAAACTTGAGGTTTGGATCCTAATTTCGGTGTGCATTTCATATGGAGGGGAAACATGGCTGCTTACAATCCGTCTTGTTCGTTCCAGCAACATCAGCACTCCCCGATCGCGGTCCATATTGCGACCGAGGAGTGTCGTTGGATTGAGGACACTGGTAGGCCTGTAGATGCTGCTGTTCGCGCGACAACCATTCCTGGCGGTCGACATTCTCCACGAGGCCTGCCATGCCGGTGGAATCAGGATCGGTGGGTATCACTAAACCTCGAGTAGGTTTACGCTGGAGGTCTTGTCTTCGGCTGACGGACCCTAAAGTGGAGTGCCGACGTCGACAGAGTGCACTTTGGCCTTAACTATCCTACAGACTGCTACTTCGTCTGCGTGCGAGATTCTGATGAAGCTGAGATATCGATACTCGCGACGAAGATGCTGGATTGATGTGGCAAGAATGAAGAACGAAGAAGGTTGATTGAGGTCGAATGGAAGAATGACATGACAGCGGCAGCCATTCCCGCAGCAGCGGCCAGGATTCGCTCGTTCCTTCAAACCGCCAGCGTCAATGCACCAGCTGCATCCGACAGAACGAACTAGCCTGATTATAAACCACGAAAGACTCAAACATCGCAGGGTATCATGACCACTACCAGATATACTATGTACAATTAAGACAATTCGAAGCTACCAGAACTTGTCGCCGGATCCAAAGATCTCGCGCATTTCCTTCTCCACCCGCCGTCGCTCTCGCTCTGCGGCTTTCTGTCGCTGCATTTCGTGCCGCTGCTTGACCAGCTCCATCGACCGCCGCCTCGACTCCCCGCCGTCTGCCCAGGCCTTCTGCATCGCCGTTCCCTCGACCGTCAGTCCGTTCTGGCATCTATACCCGAGTTAGAAACCCCATTCTACAGGCAAGGCCTACAGAGGATTTACTAGATACCTCCAAAACCGCCTCTCAATTTCCCAGCAATTAACACCGGCATCACCCAGATCGAGTCCCGTCCCACTCAACATCCTCACCACTTGGCAATCGTACTGCATCATCTTTTCCAGCACGCATTCCCTCTCCAGCTTATCCATAGTAATCGGTGCATTCTTCACTTTAGTCGTTTTGGCAGTGTAAGGACTCGAAGTGGTCGTCGTGGTCGTGTGAGCTGCAAGTCGGGCAGGCAGCTCTGATGCCGGGAACTTGTCGAGCGGGAACGACATTATGGAGGCCGGCGGCGGAAGGATGAAGACCGGCGACGATGGACTGGGAAAACGACTGCTAATGGAAGTCGGCAAGACCGAAGAGACCCTGTCGAATGTAAGATACCGATGCTATCCGTCCGTCCGTCATCATCATTCATCACCACCACCACTCGAGAAGAAGAAGGGGAAGAATCAGAAGAACAAGATAGTGTCTGAGGTTTTCTTGAGACTTTGAATGGATGGCTAACAGCGGCTGCTTAGCTCGTCAGCGACATCCAACTCACTGCCCAACACCACAACACATCGGGCGGTCCCCTCCACATCCCCCCAATCGATGCCCTTCTTCGTCCGCATTTACAGGACCACCTCCACAACCAGTCCATTGCTCAAGCCCATTCCCAGCACCCCGTTGGCTCTTTTGATATCCCATCAGATGAAGTCCCACTACCCCGTGACAAACCTGCTATTATCGAAATATCATCCGACGGCTCTGGTGCAGGCAAGACCCATCTTCTATATTATATAACATGCATGGCCTTACTGCCTTCTTCATGGAACGGTATAAATCTCGAGGGCAAGGATGGTACAGTCGTCTTCATCGATTGCGATTCCCGTTTTGATATCGTTCGGTTATCAGAAGTCATCGAATCATGCATCCAGTCAAGAATCTCAACTGCAATTCAGTTCTGCGAGTCCAGACAGTCCGAACTGCATCCTGAAGCTATGGAGGAGAAAGATGGCCCTGCTCTTCCTCCTATATCATCACAGGCCGAAGATGAAGAAATTAAGGAGTATTTGGCGCTGTTGACTTCCCTAACACCAGATGATATAACGGAACTAACCGTGTACTCCCTCTCACATTTACACATATACACCCCGACGTCTCCCTCTCATTTACTGGAAATCCTCTCTTCAATTCCAGATTACCTTCTTTCCTCTCCTTCCCACTCTTCCCACCACCGTCCCCTATCATCCCTGATAATCGACGGCATATCCGCCTTCTACTGGCTTGAGCGAGCCACCTCAGCTTCCTCAGTCACCCCTTCTATCATCTTCTCAGACACAACCTCACAACCCGCCTCTCAAGATAAAGATAAGCAAACCCACCCCTCCAAAAAGGAAGAAACTCTTGAACCAAAGCTATCCCTTCAAGCCCGCTACGACCTAATAACCTCCCACATCCTCACCATAGCCTCCCGCTTCAACAATAACACAATAATCACAAACACCATAATCCCAACCAATTCTTCCCATCCTGCACATTCAAACCCTCATAATAACACCCCAGCCTACCCTCGCCACCTACCAGCGTGTTATACTTACTCGCCGAAATTCCTAAGTGCGAGGATTATACTGTCGAAAGATGTGGTGGCACCGTTTCACGCGGATATAAGGGTTTTGGAAGCTTATAAGGAGAGAGACATGCGCATGGAGGTTGTTAGGAAGGCGGGAATTAGTGCTTGGGTCGAAGGAGCTGGTGTGAGGAAGGGAGAGGGGAGGGTAAAAGGTGGTGGTTGGTTTTGGTTTTGGATTGGGGAGGAGGGAGTGAAGATCGGTGCTGAAGAAGATGGAGAGAATGGATGGTGCGAGACTCTTAGATGCATAAGCATCGCTTTCCCTTCCAAATTTTTATAGAAGGGTCGATTGTGGGCTGTATGGGGTATCTAGGGAACGCATCGACACCTTAATCCCAACAGCCGTGGTAGGCCTAGCCGCGCCCCAAGATATGTTGTATATACACCTCCAGATATTTATAGGCTGATACCACGAAGTAGGCATTTGTTGAAGCTTAGAAGATATCAATACGTAACTATCTGTGGTCTCGTATGTTGTTTCTCGCAAAGTTCTAACGAGATATATAATTTCTGCCTGTTGATATACCATATTAGTGGCTGGTCCCAACGAGAGGACTTATACTCCCAGAATAGCCATTTCGACTCAAAGAATGTATCGCTTGCATCGAGATATCGATATACCACTTGGTTTTATTTACTCATAGCTCTACTGCTTCAGAGGGGCTAATTTACGGAACCCTTCATAACCTAAATATGCCATATCCCACCACCGTCGATATCGGCACAATCTACGATATACTGATATCAGTCCGCAACATATGCACACAAACCTAGATTCCGGTTGATCAATTGAAAGATCGTAGATTAGCATATTCGGCATAGCCCCGCATCACGCCATACCCCCCAAACATCGTACGACCTTAACTTCACAATCGATATTCTCTCATTTCACCGGATCCACGATATACCGATTTATCAAAATCATCTCGATCGAAATTTCCTTAACTTTGAGGCTAAATGACATCATCCACCAAGTATCGTGTAAACTCTATTTTATCAGGATTTAGTAACGTCCTAACCTTTCCCTTTCCGAAAAAAAAAAAAAAAAAAAAACCCCTTCCCTAATCTAATTTAAAAAAACAAATTTGAAATTTGGGATCTTCGATTTAGGAGAATCGTAGATGGTAGACATCGACATGATTCAGGCACCTTCTTTAAATTCTTACCCACCCTTTCGCAGGTTCCGAGCCAAAAGTTAAAATATTTTAACTAATTTTTTTTTCTTTCTGGCGGAGCTTAGATTTCTGGTCGGAATAGGAAATCAGTTCCATTAAAAACGTTCTCCGCCACGATCCTTTGGACCGATGATCCCCGCGCATGGGATATACCGGTGGTGGGATGGATTATCTTGAATATATCTCTGGGTGGAGCGAGATATATCGTGAAGCTTCCCGGGATTGAAAAAAAAAAAATAAAGAAAATACCACAGATACCTATCCGATACTTTCCACGAATTCTCCTTATTTGTACCCTAATCACAACATACTGCCCCAATCAATCAATTATAAAAACTGCATATATATATAAAAATACAAATCCTCATATAACAAAAGTGCATCTACCATACCTGCCGCCTGATCACTGCCCCCCGCGTAGGCAAGCATCGGTGAACCACAAGCGCAGCCGCCTCAGCTGAAAAAAAAAACGAATGGTAGGTATTACAAGCGCTCGCGCTCGGTGTGTATCCGGGGATCATCAATATTCTAAGGTATAAATCTGTAAGGATATAATTATAGACAATAAAAGACAATGACCCAGAACCGCAAGGCTACGAAGTAACAGAAAAAGGCTGAATAAATTGCCTTGAAATTGATCCAAAGGCACATGAGCATGAGCATGATCCCGATCAATTGGCTATCCAGATCCGTTCACCGTTTGTGTCGCCAGAATTAGCCCAAGGTCTACAATTCCATATTTTTCAATCCCATCGTGACAATTGCGTCTGCCTAGGTAAGTCATATACTAGTCAGGAACGCAACAGTAACAATCCATAGTCTCCCGAATGCCTAAAAAAGTACCCGCCGCTTTTTTTGTTTTCGAAGCTTCGTGAATCACAACTCGCCTCACACTCCGTCACTAAAAAGTGGAATGATGTTTGAACCCGCCGGGTCCGTACCGAGCAGCAGTGCCACCGCAAGTTACCTAACCGTAAACCCCACGCACGGCCACCGGGCACTACCGCCGCCGTCGCCGCCGCATGCACATGGCTACCGACCCCGTCACACCCCGACGACGTTGGATCAGGCCTCCTCCCCCTTCCGGACGCCCCAACTCATGAGCCTCATGGAACAGAAAGAATACCGACAATTGCATGATAGTGGGCAGAAGCTGTATACAGCTATTAACCAATACCGGGGATTCTTTCATACCATGTGTGTAACATGATTCATGATTTCAGATCCCACGTTGAAGCCCTTTAAGCCTTGTAGAGGTATTCGTTCTGTCGGTACGTATCCGATGCATAATGCGGCTGCGCAATGAGGTTTTCTTGGAATTCTTGAATATTAATCGGTAAACGTACATAACACACGTATGTAGCGTTTTTTGCTGCTGACAGAGCCACGGTTTACAATCACGAGTTCTAACTACTCGACGGGAAAAAAAAGTGGTAAACCATCCGAAGGGAGCGGATGAACATTTCATCCCACATCTCAACAAAATCTGGAAGCTCGCTATCCCTCTTCGCTGGCAGGCAGACAGTACATTGCACCGCATCTAAATGCAGAGAAGCTACCAGCAAAGCAAAGAAAAAGATCTCAAATAAAAAAATCAACGTTGCGTACATACATGTACGTAGTATGCAAAAGGGACTAAAAAACAAAGCACGCACCAAGGTATGATGTGCATGATATATATCTATCTACATGCTATATCGGAACGACACTTCACCTGACTTTAAATTTTTACCCCTCCGACATCGATATCTCTCATGAGCTCCAGCGTATGCGTATGATATGTACGTTACCCCTCTTTCCTTTCCTCACAAAAATTTCGTCCCGCCTTGCGCAAGAAGACGAATTAGAAAAAGAACTGGTCATACGTATATATAATGCATTTCGGTATCATGCATCGTGGGACAGGGGGATACTGCGGCAAGGATGTGATTTAGACTGGTTAGTTAGAACGACTTTGTTGTTGGCTGGAGCCGTCAGCCGTTGGTGTTGTCCTCGTTTTTCGTCCGAAGTCAGTCGAACGATTGATTAATTCCCATCAACTTCAGACTAGTGCTGAAACAAAGAGTGTCGAGGACGGAACTAAACAGGACGAGCTCGTGAGCATGAGCTGGGTTTGAAAAAGGGTGCTAAATTATGTAATGGATTTCTACAGAGTGGGTGGGAAGCTGGTCGTCGTCGTCGTCGACCAAACTCCTTAGGTTTTCTTAGTATACACTACGACTATCTCCAAGACAGGAAAGATTGTAGATTTTGTTTGTAAATTTCTCGAAATCGTCCTCGAGATTTCTTGCATTCATTTCATTTCATTCTGTCTAATCCATCCCGTAAAGTTATGCCCGCTAGCTCGCTTTCTGATCGCTATTCTAAACAAGAAACGCTTTGAGGACTCTAAAGTACACTGGTATCTTGCTCAACCAACAAATAAAACAAAAAATAAAAAAATAAAAAAAGAAGTAGAATAAAAACTTCTTCAGGCCGTATTCTGCAAAATATAGGCCGCTTTGTAAAAACCTTCGTCTTCAGTAAAAACTCCCGCATCAAAAGACCAAAGTTCTATCGACTGGGTGATGTATAGAAACTTTCAGGTCTTTCAAAGACCAACCGACTCGCTTTATCCGCTCTCAAAGAATCTGCAAAGTAGAGCTCTCCGTCGATTAAAAGATGTAGAATGGTTGAGAAGTATATAAAAGAGAAAATAAATCCGGAAAAAAAGGACTTCATAAGTATGTGTCGAGAAGTATTGGGAGTGTCGAGCGAAGGAAGTTCGAACGAGGAAAAACAAAAATCAGATGCCGCCGGAAAGTAAAAACGCCGTGGAAAGACAAAGACCCCCGGAAAACTTAAAACTGATAGATTCAAACTAGCATAGACTAATGTGGCGGCCGATGCTGGAAAAATGAGTGCGAAGACTTTGATGTTGAAATTTCGAATATCCTCCCAATTAAACATTTGTAAATGTTGGTGTGTGTGTCGGTGTGTTCGATATGTGCAATGAAAGGAGAACGAGGGACCAGCTGCCCTCTTCTAGGTGTGTGAGAAAGGACGGCTGAGGAGAAAATGGTGTATGTATTTAGTAGAGCATCGATACTTCTGGATTGTAGAAAATGTATCGCTCGATGTATGCCTTCAAAGCACATTTCCGGTCTTCCCTCACCTTTTCGATGGGGAAGCCTGATCCGATGGCTAGCTCGGAGTCGAATTTGCGAGCCATGGAACTGTGATTAAGAGATAGGTAGGTGAAGATGGTGTCGACGAATTCGGTGTCGACTTCTGCGTAGTCGTCGTCGCCGCCAACGGAGGGGACGGTAAGATCTGTCGCCGATGAGACGTTGGTGTCGAGGGACCCGAATGATGTTTGGGTCTTGGGGAAGAATTCAGAGGTTGCTGAGGGCTCGATGTCGGGTTTGGAGACGGGGATTTCAAAGGTGGTGACCTTGGGAGAAGGGACGAAATTTGGAGTAATAATGTGCCGTGGCTGAGGTGTCCACAGCGAAGTTGGCATGATCGGTTTTCGTGCCTGGGTGACCGGGTGGTCATCCTCAAGTTCCTTCTCCCAAAGGAGCCTTGCCTTCTCCAACTCCCGTTCCTCTTCCAATCTGGCTCTTGTCCTTTCATCAGGAACGTAATTATCATCGATCTGGTCGAACTCCGGCATGAAGTCGACTGTCGAGTTCCTTCTGAAGGTAGCCTCGCCACCGATATCAAACATGGCATCGAAGTTTATTGCACCTTTTTCGATCGGCTTCCCTACGGCATGATGCCGAGGTGGTGCCATCTTCTCTGGTGGTACTGAGATGGGTGCGACATCAAAGATGATTTCCTCTGTTCCATCTTCCGGGGTGTGTATCATGGAGACTCTGGTCGATGATGTTGCAGAGGCTGGTGATGAGGTTAAGGACGGGCAATACACGGATTCTCGGTCTGAGAATAGGTAATTGTTCTCCCGGTTAGAGTACCGTACTGTGGAGATTGGCTGTGGTAGGGAGGCAGCCAATTGTTTCAAGGCACCAGATGTTAACGGCACATATTCGAGGTCGTCCTGAGGCTCGTAGTGGCACGGTGAGTTTTCGAACTGGTCAGGCCGCGGCCTGGGTACGAAGAGTAGAGACATGGTGATGGTAGTAGTGGTGGTTGTGGTGGTGATAGTAGTAGTAGAAGTAGAAGTAGTCTATCTTTCTACTGATGTGTCCAACTGTCTAGACTAGGGAATTTTTATATAATGCGATGGGACGGTGGATGGGATCTGTCTTTGAATGGCAGGCTCGGTGATCAGGATTGAGAGGGTTAATTAAGAGCAGGTTGATCAAATGTGTTGACGGTGTTGTGTGATGTGCGATGGTCGACAGGGGATACAACACAAGGTTGAAGTGTCGAGGAGACAATGCAATGTCGAGGATGAACAGTTGAAATGGAATTTCTGTAAGCTTGAGATGTTGTCAATAACCAGTTACCAGTATCGTCGCAAGCTTCGTGAGAGGAAGGGGCGAGATTGATATTTAAGAGTTGAGAGGTGTGACTGAAGGTTTTCCAGGCGAAAAAAGAAAAGAAAGAACTAACATAAAAACAGCGGATGAGGGTGGGAGCAGCAATGACCTGGGGGACCTCAGATATGTGTGCAATTTGGGGTCACCGAAAAGTACCACTTCGGCGTATGAAAATTTACACTTGAATGATTGGCCTGAACGGAGCTCCAGGCCCCAAAGACTCAAGTTCAAGGTCAGGTTCGGTGCAGATGTAGGCAGCTCGTGGGAATGTCTGGGGCAGGGAAAGCGAGGCTGGCAAGCAGGATGGGGGTGCTCCTTCTAACTGGGCAATGTCAGGCGCCCTTCTTCTTTTCCCAGGGAATGCCATGTTGGTGGGAAGGACCCTCCTTCAGGACCCTGAGGAGAACCATCGGAAGAAAAAAGAAAGAAAGAAACAAGAGGAATACGGCGGTGGACTTACTCCGTAATGGCTGCAAATTTGCCTTTTCCAGGGCGCACAAACGCCGAAAGCCAAATTTCTGCACTGGCTCGTTTTTGCTGCCCCCCCAAAGTCGCCCAAGCGAAAGGCTCCGTGGTCTTCTGGCCGGAATTTGACACCTGTTTCTGGATCTCGAACTACCACCGTTGTATCCGGCTTTTGGAGATACGTCGGCCGGGTCGGTCGTTGACGTTGACGTGCGTGGCTCTTCTATTAGAACGAACCTGTCTCTGATTGAGGACCAAAAGGAAGAATCAGGGTCCAAGGAAGGGTCCACGGATCCAACGGATATATGTATTTTTAAGCTTATGCTACCCAAAGACTTGAGTCTCTGAGTATCTGACAGAGAGGCGAATTTGAATGACTGAACGAATGCCCCACAGATAGTCAGCAAATCTGCTCTATTAATGTATCGTGCATGCAACTGCTGTGAATTTAAAAAGAACAAGAACCTGGGCAGGGACCTTGAGGTTTTATCGCCGTCATGGGCAAGCCTGCTGTGATGTCAAACGTCATGGAGCAAGAATCGCCTGAAAACAGCACAAGCAGGCTCAAGCTCCATACCACAGCCGAAGCCCATGAGCATATGCAGGAAATATCCCACTGGATGGATCTAGGGAATGCTCGGTCTTTTTCTTGCAACGAAGATACCGATTGGACATCTCTACCATGGACATGGGAATCGTTTGTTCCGTCCTGTGATTGTAACTCGCTGACATGATTGTCGGCCGTTCGGATGCCCGGCCATGACGTACAGCTGCGTTATAATTGGCAGCTCTGGCATCGAATCTGGCACCGTTGACACCAGTTGACACACCTGCTCCCCTTTCAAGGTCCCTTTCCTGTCCATCATCCGCAATTTCGCCTAAACACCCATCGCGCGGCTGTTTTGCTGTGATCCTCAGCATGGCGTCTGAGAGGCTCGTCTGGAAATTTCACGACGACCATCTCGCCTTTAGTCCGATGCCATGATCTTGCTGGCGATTCGAAATACTCTCTTCGCCATATTATCCGCCAAAGCGGGCGACAACGATGAATTCAGGATATATAAACTGCAACTAGCAACGATGCGGGCGGCGAATGGAGGCTTATGGCGATATGATGGACTGCGGTGCAACGGGCGAGGAATGTGGGGAATGCAGAATATGGTGATGGGATATGAACGATGGTAGACGAATTTGAATATTCACGACGGGCGCGTGGGGGCAGTATATTGATGATATGGTAATTGAAGACAAGGAAAGACAGTATCACCCTACCCTTTGAGACACACTCTCTATTCAAGACGTCGAATGGAATTTGGATGCGACGACACGATATTCCGCACAAAGCAAAGTCAAATCACCAATAGCACCAATTACGGCACAAATCAATGTTAAGTTCACTTTGGCAAAATACGGACTTCTGTGTTATATCAGACTATTATAACCCCACGGCCTGGTGTTCTTTTTTCAGTTTTTGGTTGCGGAATGTTAGCAACGGCCGCAGGCAGAACCGTCGAATCGGTACTTGATGCTATAAAGAGGCTATTTGCGATTATGGCCTTCCGTCAGGATGCCTCGACTGTTGCCTTCTTCGGTGGGTAAGTCTGCTGACGATGGTCGACTGATTCGGTCTCCGCGCACGCAAGATCGCGTATTACGTCTGGCCGTCTGTCGCAGGAGGCAAGATGCAGGATCGGAAATTCCACAGCCCACGATATTAATATCACTTGAGCCCTTCGCACACTTTCCGCGAGTTACCTTTGAGGCTCCAACTTAAAGTCGTTTTGGCTTGAGAGATTGTGAGGATACGATTCGGCTTCCAAAATTGAATAAAATCCTTAAATTTGAGAGGGTGCCTTCCAGGCAAACTCGCTGGGAGAATCAGGAGACTTTATGTAGAGGTTGGAAGCTTAATCGTGGGACGAACTCCTCGAATTCGTATGCACGTTGGTTTCTCCTGTCACTTCTTTGGTGGAGAACTCCTGAATCGCTTACGCTTGCACCTTGCACTGGAGCAAGCCATCAGACCAGCCATTACAAGTATTAGAGCCGGTGCGCGGGCCAATAACAGTATCTTGATATGATTAGGTGTGGAGCTTTGGGGTTGGTGTTGAGGAATTGGGCTTTAGGACAAAGGCCGACGGCGACAGGCCTTGCAATACAACTGCTCGTGCTTCCCCAATCCCCCAAACATCATTTGCTGGAAAGACCAGAACAAAACCACAGGACAAAGACAGGACAGGAAGAAGCAACCACGCAGGAACCGATCTCGCAGCCCAGAACGAAGCTTGCCCGGCTTGGTGTTCTTTTGCGCTTCGACAAAGTTGGTTTTGACAGGCTGCCCTCCAGAACGAACCACACCAGAATGCACCATCCCAGTAGGCGATCGTCTAGCGCCATGCAAGCAGAACAATTCTCTGCACGGTTGTTTCCCTTCCTCTCTTCTTTCAGCAGGTTCCATCCAGGATTCTCTGCTTCTCCGTGGGCTCGAACCACCACCGCCCCGCCGGCGACCTCCAGTAGACGCCTTTCACAAGTCTTGCAGATGGTTGTCAATCACCCTCGTCCATGCCATCTGCACCGGATCCATGTTAATGCAGCTGTTGCCCCACGCATCCATCTTCTTCGCGAAGAGGCAACTGATTGCTAATTTTTTCAATTGGTCCGGTGCAAATTCAAGCATTTCGCAATCGCACTTCGCCTTAGCTCAATCTGCCGTGAAAATTCGTTCATGAGAGCTCCCTTGTATTGACACCCTCTTGCTCGCGAGACGATATCTAATTTTGAAGTTAGATGAAACATATCGACTTCGACACTGACACTAACAGGAATCTTCTTTTTTTTTATAGACCGACGCTAGGTCTGATAAACATATTTCTCCGACGAAAGCTGAAGCTTGTGTCGTAGCGCCAGAAAGAATCTTTGAATCAGGTTTCAACCGGATATAAGATCTTCCATCAACTCGGATATTAAAATCTATTATATGGCATTCCGGATCTTCGATAGAAGCTTTGCTATTTAGCCGCAATGTCCACCATCTAAGCTTCGTTTTACCTAGTATCGAAGCTTACCAAGACATTCCATTCGTGAAGCCTTAACCCAGAGCAGCCAACCTCAATTTGGCCATCTTGATCATTTCCAGAAATTGCCTAAAGCAGAAATTCTCAACCTCATACACTGATCTATCATCGACATCTAGGAAGGTTGCGAGATGTATGGCGACATTCCTTCATCCGTTTCAGGGTTTAATCAACCATCGCGGACGTTACGATATCTCCTCTCGCTCCGTTGCCGAAAGGTTTCATGCTCTCTTGTTCAATAATCTGGGTGCAAGAAACCCCCACGCCCAGCAATTCCAGGTTGCCCCAAGCTTTCCCCAGCCAACTCTAAATGGAACGTGCAACCCCAAACAACCGCTCTGTAATCAAACATCCCCTTTCACACATTCACAGCTTCAATTGCTAAGCCGAACTGGACCGACGAAGAGGAGTTCCCGTACTGTGGAAATGGCAGGAACGGCACACACATACCATATTCCGCGCTTTGCCGTGCCGTGATACCCATTGCATTCCCCGAAATCCTTGCCTTGGAAGAAGCATCAAGTGCCCGAAGCGAACGAAGGTGGACACCGAAGGGTGGAGGAGCTGGTCTGGTTTTACACATCTTGATTTCACATCCCACTTCCCCGGATGCGCGTGAGTGGACGGCCTGTTTGGCGAAAGGAGCACGAGCACGCGAATCCAAGCTGCCAATTTATCCATGTCTCATTCCCCGCTGACTCTGGGGTTCAAGAAATAAGGTTACAGTACTGGTTCGAGTAGAACCGCGAACGGAGCGCCTTGAATATCACGTAAATCCGTCTCTCTTCGAGCATCCCCACGCGAGGGTCGTGCTGACTCTCGCCAGTTTTCCCCACAAACCTTTTAGGCGACGAGCTGCGTGTCATGATTCAACCTTTTTGCCATACCTTCAACCGTTTCAGGAGCTTTCTGTGGCTAAAGATATTCGAGGCGACATCTCGACTTCATGCGATCTTCACCTATATCGTCACATTCGTAACTCGTCTTTTACATACTTCCACCACACCCGTTTAGCCTGAACCGTGGAACCCTGAAGATCACAAAGCAAATCTCGCTGCGAGCTCCCCAAGTCTATCAAGCGATCTCAAATCTCAAGACGCAGCTCAACCGTTTCCCAAGAAACGTACGAAGTGAATTGCGCACCACTTACCACCCTCGAAACTGCCATTAACCCAATCATCTATATCGTGTGACCACTTCTTGCAGATACCTATATGCAGAAGCCAAGCATATTATGCATCATGCACGCCGCAGACACTACCTTGCTTCTCAAGGCGTCTATCCAATAAACCACCCCACGTCCCCGAGCTTTCTTTTCCCATTTGAAAAATATCCAACATAAAACACCAAACATACACGTACATACTGCAAGTATGTCATATTTTCAAATTGTTCTGATAGGTAAGGCGTTCGACTAAGAATAATTACTGGACTAAATCCTCCGATTCGAGAGAGATAGCGATTCTTTTGATGCAAGAATTAAAGCCACAGACGGAGGTTAGAGATAATGTACGGTGACAAAGCTTGCGTATACATACATATATATGTAATGCAACCGATACCTATTGTTGGGTTCCCTTTCGCTCCGGGACGAGAGGGGTATGGTTCCAGAGGTGTGTGAGGTATTCCAGATCCCCTGGCCTTATTGTTGCATGTTGGCGACAGGTGCGGTTAGGAATAAGCCGGTTCGAGGATGTCTGGGTTGTATATCATTTTGACCTGATAACCTGAAAGAAAAAGGCTACCCGGGGCCCCAAACAGGAGCAAAGCAGGCGAGAGCCGGGCCCACTTGCAGCAGTTTCGAATTCAGGAATGGATATTCGAGCTGACCTTCTCCAAAGAGCTGACTTACATACACGAAAGGTTTTGTGTTGAATTGTGTAATTTGATAGAGTAAACTCCCGTGGTGTTTCGCGAAGAAAGGCTGAAGCTCGGGTATTACCTTTTTTCCTTAGTTGTGGATTTGACTAAAACACGGGATCTGGAAAGATGCATGTGGTTCGGTTTTGCCGTCGACTTGCTTGCTTACTTGCCTGATTGCGCGTGCTCTTCGGCGCGGAGCGGAGTTTAGAGCCAGAGGCTGAACGAAGGGATACATTGTATACTTTGTACAAAGACGAGGCGGATTAACCACCCGACACCTTGAGCTTGCGATCGACCGGGATATCGTTGATTGTTTACTTGATTCCAGGGACGGCGATTCTCGTGATATGTCGAGAAGAGTGACTGATCCCTATGCGGTTGGAAATGGGTTTTAGTAAACCCCGTGGTTCATATATGCAGAGACTCGCTACGACGAATATATCGAATACCAAGACGTAAATTCGTTACTCCTCTTTTTTCTCGATCTCAAGAACCATTTGATAATCATATCGATCGGTATAATCCTTAAGATATTCACAGCTCAATAGCCAAGAGAGGCAAATATAGATATTCCACGCAGCTATCAGTGGCAAACCAGACCCTTGCCCTTTGACAGCTCGGTTCGAGAAGATCTAGACGTCTCGACCAAAGTTTGACTAAATGCAAACTATGGTTTACACGACGTTAAAAATATGGTATACGTACTTGGCTTTCAGCTACTACCAAAAGATTCCCAAAATATTACCTAAGAACCGGACGGCTGAGGATATCGAAGAGGTTGCAACGGTGATGCACGCGTTAGCTGTCAACTTGAAGCCCCGCCGCTATTCCAATTGCAAGTGCATATAGTCGTTATCGATATCAAAAAAAAAACATATCATTGAGGGGTTTTTGAAACAACAAGTCAGCTAACTTTATGTGTATTCGACAAATTCGACGGGATGTCAACGGATGCTAAATTAAAAAAATGATAATGGTATCATCAGACAAAAAAAAAAGGTTGCAGATAGAATATGTCCTGCCAACTCGACGGGCCCTCCCCTCCCTCGCACTCACTCCGAACCCCTCAAGGCATCTGTCCGCTGCTTACCCTCTCGCTCTCTCTCCCTTGTTTGTAATTATAGCGTACGAGCATTTCGCGGCTCCACTAGCTGATAAAACACACACTGCAACACCGCTAAAATCAAGCTTAATGCAACGCCAGGGCAATTGCAGGTCGCCTTTTGCAGGTTGCATACATTTACATTTACATTGCAGTCTGCATCTTGCCTGGTTGCATGGTGCACCGGGTGGTAGGGGACATGGGTTGCACGAGCCGTTCGAACTTTAGAAAATAATTTATCGGAAAAAGGGAGGGAAAAAAAGTCCAATGAGGTAACGGGATTTGATTACGGGATTTTATTTGTTGGTGATGATTAAAAAAAAAAAAATCTACAAATATAATTCTTAATATTTTGAAATTCGAGGCGAGAAATGGCGGGTTCGGGGTATAAGGTTTGTACTGATTACTCACGAAGCAGTGCAGTGGGATTTCGGGGCTCGGGAACCAGATTTTGATAATCCGTTCTACAAATATGTTATTTCGTGGGGTTTAGTCATCGGGATATTCCATATATGCATATCGCGGCTCAATCAAATAAATGGTATCAGATGGGTGGCTTTCCGGATTCCGGCCAATGATATCGATAACCTAGTACCCTAGGTACTAATATAATTTATTGGCATTTTAATCCGGAAACTAACGACAATTAAGGTTACACGGGCGGAAACCATACTGTAGAAACCACGGTATACAGTATCGTGAAATAATCTTAGAAGTCTACCCTCAAATCGGGAACGTCGGATAGTGGGCGAGACATACTAGTGTTATATGCTGCTGTTATTCGGTGCGAAAGTTTCAATGTGAAGCCTATCATGCGATGACAAGTAGACTACCTATGTCGTGACGTCGGCTAGTGGTGTTTACGAGGAATTCATGTTCATATTTGTAGTTCTATCGGATTTTATGGCGCAGTGGGTTTAATTTCATGAATTCAGTTTCCGGACGAATCGATGGTATAGATTATGAACTATCACTCGAGACAACCTCCTTCGTGACGTCTGTACGAGGCCGCTCGAGACCGAATATCACTTTTATGAGTATACAGTGAGGTAGGCCTTCTTGCTAGAATTATTACCGACACAATCCAAATACTAAATTGCTAACTTGAACTCCTCATGATATTAGTGCCCGTTACTCTTCCGGTCCTCTATTAACGAACCAACCTTTGCACCAATCAAATTCGATCGAAGCCCTCCGAACCAGACACTCCTATCCAACTTCTCTCGTCATTACTCCTTAATAACTATATTGGAATTGAAAAACCAGTATTTCTTACGGGATTTCGGAACGACGACGAAACTACTGGTAAACAGTCGTGCAACGGTGCTTGGTTTCGCGCCTTGGTTGTGTAGAATAAGTTTAGTTCTGCAACCCTCAGACCAAAGCGGTATCGTCCTTATCGAGGTCCTCTATGGTAGTATACTAGCAACTGTAAAATTTTGACGGATAATTATAGAGAATCATGTCTGTATACAAGCTGACTGCTCCTTAAACACCAGTAACAGCATTCATCGGTCCTTCCATTGTTAGATGTATTCTAGCTCAAGCTTTAACCCGAAGAAACGTAATCGACCGTCGAAAAGAATAACCAGTTTCTATGCGGGGTTATGGTCAGAATCCTTGCTCATAATCGCCACCGTCACAGGAATAACCGTAGCAACTCCCCCATCTAGCCTTCGTCCTCCTCATCGGACGTTGCCACATGCGTATCCGGCTGGGACACCATCTCCCACTCTCCTCCTCTCGCAGCGGTCGTGAAAGATACTATGACGTTTTCCCGAGTCCCATTATGATGTATATACCGGGAATCTCTAAACATGACAGTGTTCAAACCGCTTACGCCGGCTGCCTTCCACCGAGATACCCAACCTATTATAAGATTCGAGTTGATGTTTCTGGGGTAATCGGCCGGCCAGGGCAGCGTCACCTTCTTTAAATTCCTCGACTCACAAATCTTATCGAACGGATAGGGACCGTAATAGCGATTCTCTTGTTTACGAGGGTCGGATAATCTGATGTCCAAAGTTTCCAGGTTTGGAAGTCTCTCCGCAAGCCTTTCGAACTGTTCTTCGGAGGGGACGGTAGATTGTAGGATCTTCAAGTCTGTAATTTGTGAGAACATATTAAGGATCTCAGTGCTAAACCCTTGATTGTCATTGCAAGAGATCATTATATTATGTGGCTCTCCCGATTCGACAGTTAATTCTCGTATGTTGGGGGCGAATGTGAGCGGGATATAGTAGATTTCCGACCTCTGAAGTCGTCTCGTTCCAGGGTTAACGAGGGGTGTAGGGATGAAGTGACGCGAAATGCTGGCGGATCTCAGAGCTGGGAACTTTGGTGACTTTTCCTTTATCAACTGTTCCACTTTGATCTGTGTTACCAGCTCTCCGATGAACTCTTGGTTGGATGCTGACAGACTTGAGTAGATTCTGCTGTAGACGGAAGGCCAGGGTTCCGGCCAGAGATTTGCGAAACTTTTGGTAGACACCCGTAACTCCAGGTGCTCTAGAGTATTGCAAAACTCGTAGCGAGCGATTCTACTCATCACTGCAATATAGGTATTTGCTTCCATCTCCTTAGGCGTTCTATACGATAGACGCAGCTCTTTAAGATTCGGGAATAGGCCCAAAGCTTCTATACAGGCTCGGAGTTCGTGGAAATTCTTCTCAGAATTTCCGGTCTTGGACCCCTTTAAATGTACGGAACTTTGGGTCAGAGATGGGAGTCAGTATATCTTTTAGATAGGGTATGTATGGGAGTTAGAATATACCGAATAGAGTCCCGACTTCGGGCGCATAGACCCCCATCGCGGAATACCTCGATCGAAACAGGATTAAGGATGATGCTCTTAAAGCGCGCGGACAAAGTAAAGCTGTAGCAGAATCTTGAGCTGTGTGCGAATCGTCTGAGATCGGCTGGTGGAAGGTCCTTGAGAATTTCATCTACGAGTTCGACTGGGAGGTCCAGAAGATTCCTCCTGTGCTCTTTCAATTCAGATTCTGCCATCTTCAAAGCCGTGATGTGTTCGGGACAGGTTGTGGTGGAATCGAGGCTGGCAGGATCTAGGAAGTGCGGGTTTTATATGCACAACGCCCTCAGCCTTGTCTACACATATACATACAAATCTAACGCTTGTGTATCGGATATAATCTATCGCGGGAGTCTCGCTATCTAATAATAAGTTTCTGGCAAGGCTGGTTTACGAGACCGGTTTGTATTAAATATCGAAGTTTCTTAGAATCTCATGAGCCGGTATATACAAGTATATACAAGGTATACATAATATTAAACCGCCTGTAGCTCGACTTGTTCTCTCTCCCCGGCCTCATGCTCTTTAATCTCCTCCTCCCATACTTTATCCACAACATCATTAATAACGCCGAAAGCGCTCTTCAAATCATCAACCTGTATAGCCGGCGCTCCGCCAACCACTCTAATGGCCGTAATAGCATCCTCTCCTTTCCCCAAAACTGTCTGAGTAATAAATATCTTTCCTTCCTTATTAACTCTGTCCCCCACTTTCCTCGTAGTTTCATTGCTCAGCCTTGCAAATTCCTTCGCATTCCCCTCCACTTCTTTCGCTAATTTTGGCGGAGGATTTACTCTGAAGACGTTCAATGCGTACGCGGGTTTTGCGACAAGTGTGTACCGTTCTTTATCGGCTTCTAATAGTTGGGTGAATGCTTCGCCGCCTGCCAAACCTTTCCTGATGTGCTCTCTAAGTCCTTCAACGCCGAAAGTGCGTGTCACAAACCAAGCTTTAAGACTTCTAAACCTCCTCCCCAATGGGATCTGCCAGTCTCTATAGTCGGTGACTAGCCCTCGGTCACTGTACTCATTGCGTAAGTACGCCGGAGTAATACTTAACGCATCGATAAGATCGCGACGACGCTTGACGTATAAACAACTGCAGTCAAAGTTTGTAAGCAGCCATTTATGCATGTTGAAGTCGAAGGAGTCGGCGAAAGTGGGGAAGATTTTGGGGATGTGGGAGTTTTCTGGTAATACGAGTGCGGCACCGGCGTAGGCGGCGTCGATGTGTGCCCAGATTTTGGGTGTGGAGGGGTGGGCTGTGTGGTAGGTTGAGAGAGTGGCGGAAATGGAGTCGAAGTCGTCGGTTGCGCAGGTTGGAGTTGTTCCTGTAGCTTTTGTGTTAGGACTGTTGCTAAGATATATGCAAAGAGCTGTTGTACTCACCAAGAGTGACGGTGATATAGAACGGAACAAGGCCTCTATTTTCCAAATCTTCAATTTTGTTCGTTAAGAGCTCTCCGTTGAGCGAGTAATCCCCTATCGCTGTCTCGATAGTTTCAAATCTAACACCCGCAATAATTGCCCCTTTCTTCGTAGAACTATGCGCCTGGTCACTTCCCAAAGCCACCATTTTCCCTCTTAACGTGCACACTTTCTCTTCAATCTCATCCTCGCTGAGGCCTTCAGTCGCCCATCGCTCTTTGCTTCTGGCGATATACCTATCTCGCGCGGCGACTATCACAGTAACAATAGCTTCTGACGCAGTACCATGAATTACACCGCCGCCTTCACTGGTGGAGTGGTACTCTTCGGGGAGATGGATCAAGTTGGCGACATTATCGAGGACAATGGTCTCCAGTTCTGTGACTGCGGGTGAACATTGCCAGTTGAACGCTGCACACGAGAATGCAGCGGAGTACATGTCACCCAGAATACCAGGGAAAGAAGAGTTGGATGGAAAGAAGGCGAGGAAGTTTGGAGATTGCCTGGTGAAACATGTAGAGGAATGATTAGTATAAAATTTGATACTCAGGGCCTAGATTTGTGACGGGAAGTTCAAGATCTTTGTGTTGGCTGTTGCAATTGGAAAAAAGCTTATAGACATACCAATGGGTCATCCCAGGCATAATCTTTTCCTCGATATCCTTCTGTATATCTTCCCATTTCTCACCGTTTGCTGGAATGCCCGGTGGAATGAGCTGACGGAGATACCCGGGCTCAACATCGGAGAGTACTCGTCGGTCACGGATGTTGTCATAGTAGTCGACGACTATTTCGATATCAAAGTATTATGCATTAGTTCCTATATATACGGATACATATACTAGAATACTGTATCTAACGAGTGAAGTTGAGATAAACTCCCGGAGCAGGGAACCAGGGGACGGAAGGTCTAGCACAAACTTTGATCAATAGCCGCGTGCGCAGCCTCTCGGAATTGCGAAGAATCCATGGTTCCGGGTCAATGTTATTCCTCCGAGGGAATTATTGGAATGCGGGCGCCGGCTGCAAGCGTGGGGAGAAAGGCTTTTTTCTGTTGGTTGGTTGGTTAGATTTGCAGATGCGAAGTGCTGCTTTTGCTAGCTTGAGGCGCCTTGGTGCGGGATTATCATGAACAGTATGGTATGGTATAGTATGGGGTCGGTACTAGACTGGGGTTTTATAATGCAATGCCGTTGAGGGTCAATTGATCAATTGGACGGCTATTCGGGGTATACTAAGTTCGTGTAGTGTAAGAAGGTTCTTCGGTGTTCTGCGGATCCTTCACCTACTATCACGGGTTAACGGCAAGCTTGAGAGCTCTCTCTCGGGTGTAGGCTCCAGTGTAGCAGATGCATAACGGTGGATGATAAGGTTATCGACGGACCGCTCATTGTATATTCGAGGTTTATGTTTTAGAGCCGTGTCTACACGAATCTCGGAGGTTTCTTCTACACCTTGCGCAAGTTATATCATCATTATTCACAAATTTACAGCACTTGTCGCAATTGAAAACGTTTGGACTCTCGATCAAATGCGACAGCTATCAAGAGAATTGGGCTAAGAGAAAGCTGCTATCCGAAATCGGGCCGTCGCATCAAAAAAGCCGACAGTGAGATGCCGTAATCGACAAGCCAGCCAAGAAGAACCCTCAGCATGGAATCCATGTCTTCCTGAAACACAATGTCGTATTTCCATTGGCCAGCTCGAAAAGGAAATCGAAAATGTGTTGTTTTTGCGGTGTGTAACGCGAGATGTATGAGGGGAAAGCCAGATTGCTTACAACAGTTCTTCTCGAGGTGAGTTGACGGGATATAAAAAGTTTGTATGTAAATTATTGAAAATGTGGGGATAAAACTGGATACTTTGGCTCTATAGATGTAGAATCAGCTTAGATCTGAGCTAGACCCTAGTTTGTCCAGTAAATTTGGTAGAATTGCCGTGGTATATTGAAAATATCGTGGGATTCAAACCTCCGGAAGAGCCTTCTGACCACCACAGATTACAACAATACCCCGCTTGAGAAAAGGTCTACGAATAGGAGAATTAGCTAATCCGTGGATCCTCCTGAGGTATAAAAGGGGAAATAGCATTCATTCCCTTTGTGAATACTCTATCTTTTCTAAATATTCTTGTTTTCAAAGGATATCTTACTACCCATTTTTGACTCCCGTCAGAAACCTTTATTCTCTCCCGTTAAATTCTTTTTCTACAAAACCATCGAGACAAATCATTTTACAAGTCAGCCTCTCTTGTCCCTTCGAGATTATAACACTTCTAACCCGCTAATTGCTCGAGGGCATGGTTAGTTTCTTAATCTCGTGTCAAATATTGACGTCTTTGATCTTTCAGGAAACTGAACTTTTAACCTCACCGAAAATGCCTCCTAGGTAACTATCCAACCGATTTTCTACGCGTACTTATTCTGGCCATTACTTCATTAAGCTAACAGGTACTGACCGCCTTTACAATTTTAGCTACATTCTCACCACCGGCGCAACTGGTTTCATCGGCGCGCACGTTGTATCCCAACTACTCTCAAAGGGCATCCGCGTCCGCGGTACCTACCGTTCCCAGAAGAAAGTCGATGCCATGCGCGCTCACTTCCGTAGCCTTTATGGCGACAAGGTTGATGGTCTTCTTGACTTTGTTTATACTGGGGATCTTGCGGCTCCAGGGTGCTTTGATGAGGCTTTGAAGGGGGGGATTGATGTGGTGGTTCATTGTGCTAGTGTTAGTATACCGCCACTCCCTTCTTATCTTTTTGGTTTCTATTCCTACATCTAAGTACTACTTCGGAGTTCATGGTGTGGGAATACAATTGTCGATATCTAACTAACACCTCTGCTACTATCACAGCCTCTAAACTTCACCTTGACCCCAGAACAAATCATCCACCCCGCCATCGCGGGTACTAAGTCACTTCTAACTTCCATCTCCTCTACTCCATCTGTTCAAAAGCTTGTCGTGCTCTCTTCATTCGCTGCTGTTGTCGACGAGTTTACCAAGGGTCTTGGCTCTGACGTCGAGTATACCGCTCAAGACTGGAATCCCATTACTTACGAACAAGGCATGTCTGACTTAAGGTACTCATATCTGGCATCAAAGACTTTGAGTGAGAAGGAGGTTTGGGAGTGGAGTGAAAGTGGGAGGGGTAAAGGGGTGGGGGTTGTGAGTTTGTGTCCGCCTTTGGTGGTAAGTTATTCTAGTAGTTCTTATCTATATCTTCAATCAACTGTCGCTAGTAGGTGTTTGAGGTTTGCTAACTGGGGGAATTATCCGATGCATATAGTTCGGACCGATGGCTTATCCGGTCGACAAGATCTCGGAGTTGAATAGCAGTAATGCGGAGCTGTGGTTTTTGACGACGGGGTTTAGTCCTTTACCTTTGTCTCCGGTTCCTGCGTGGTATGTCTACGCCGTAGCCTCTAAATAGGTGATGTTATAGTGGTGGTATCCGTACTAACTTACCGCGTTAATACAGGATTTCTATCCACGATCTCACCACCGGTCTTGTCAATGCCGCGCTGGATGATTCAATCACTAACAAAAGGTACACTATTGGCTCACCTGAACCCTTCTCGAGCCAGCTTGCGGCGGATACCTTCCGTGAGCTGTTCGATTGGGCTAAGAGACGGGTCATAGAGGGTGATCCAGGGAAGTATCCGGATGTCGCCAAGTTGGAGGGAGACATTGCGAAGAAGGAACTTTTGGGTGGTAAAGACTATATCAAATGGAAGGACACTATCTTGGAGGCCGGGAAGCACTTCAAGGAGATTGAGGATAAGCAGAAAGCGGCGGCTGGTGAGGGTTCTAAGTAAACGATGTATAGCGAGCAGGAAGTGTCCTTATTATAACCGGGGCTTTGGTACTTTTTTGGGTTACTAGGAAACTGAAATTCGATATTTTCCATCCATCCGTATATATACAAACGCCGTAAAACGCCTGCGAAAGTGACATTGAGCATATTTCGGGTTATATCAACTCCACATCCCCTCTCTTCACAGCCTCTTGTACCGCTGAGTAGCGTATCACATATACATCACCCGCTCTCATATCAAGTGTTTCACCGCCTTCCCATGCAATGGGAACGTTTACGTCTCTGACTACCCTTAGGAACACTGCGCCTTCTAAATCTGGCTCTTCAACCATTGAGATACCACCGGCTGAGTCGTCGAGCCTTCGCAAGTTGTCTGGGAAGTTTTTGAGGAATGAGGAGAGGTAGAGTTCATTTAGGAGGGCTTGGTGGGTTCGTAGGTATGTTTGTTCGGATGTAGAGAGGAGGTGGCGGATGGATGGGGTGGAGAGGATGTGGAGGGCGTGTTTGTCAATCTGTATGGATGTATTAGCACTAGACATTCTCAGAGATGGTATCTAGTTGAGTAAAGAGTATGTACTTTAGATATCCTCGTCCGTAGGTACGACCGTATCAGAAACTTCACGCGCTCGAGTTCCGTCTGAACGATAATCAACTGGAAGTTGGCGCGGGGATCCAGGTTTCCTGTTTGGTCTTCTATTGTTTCGATCTGGACAAGCACGATAGCCAAGGTGGTTCAAGAAGGTAGTGACTAATGATTAGTTAGCTGAAATCGTACCTCTGGAGGGAGACTATTGGAACAATAAGGGATGAGTGAAGGGAATGCTTACCTGGCGCCGTACTCTGGTCATGATACGCTCGACGAGGTCATCCTGGTGCTGTAGGATTTCGGGAGCAGCCCGTTCATTGATCCACCATTTGAGCAGGTCATCGTAGTCCTTTGCATTCGACGGGGCATTTTGGGAGTCGAACTCGCGGAGGATGTCGTCGATATCCATGGCCGGTGACTACTTGTCTGGTGTTTCTGGGGAGCGGTGGTGGTTGTGGGGAAGCACAGAGGGAAGCTTAGAAAGGAAGATACATAAAATGTTGTTGGCGGAGACCCGCTTGGCTTGGCGTCCAGTCGCGGGTATTCCGTCACTCCTCTTTCCAATCCCAACCGACAGCAAACCATCAACCGCCATCAACCACCATCGTTTCGACCACCGTCAGACCTGACCAGCCCGACATCGCCGGTGCCTCGCCAGGGCATCGTTACCATCTGTCGGATACCTCAATCGACCGATACTAGCCTCGAAATCCTGGCCGGGATACGCGAACTGATGGCGCCGGATATCGTGGGCCTCGGCCCACCGTCCAAGAGACGCAGGGTATCGCCGGACGGCGAAGTTGCAGCTTCAGGTTCCGCGGATTCGTCGCGGACGCTGTCGTCACAGTCTCAGCACCCATACCGGAGGAAACTCCCGCCGATAGCGAGGCAGCATATGCCTGCTGATGCTGCAGCGACTCTGCCTTCTAGCCTCATCGAGCCGTTGCTGGAGCAGTCCATCGCGTTGGTACTCAAATCTTATGGATTCGACGGAGGCACCAAGGTTGCTTTGAATAATATGCGGCAAATGGCAGGACAATGTATTTGAACACCCGATTCGAGGAGCTATGAAGTTGGAGGAGGGTAGAAGCTGTGCTAATACCTGAAGAAACAGTCCTGCAAGACATCACCACGAATGCCATGGCCTACTGCACGTCACAACGTCGGACGCGTCCTACGATCACCGACTATGAGGAATCACTCGATCGCTCCGGATACACCGTCGCCGACCTTGAAGACGAAATCATTCGCTACAGACAATCACAAACCCAACTCCCCGACTCACAAGAAGCCGGAAAGCCCAATCTAACAAACGGCACTAAGACACCAATCCCTAAGCCCCATATCTACAAACTACCCAACCCAGACCCCGCACCACCGGACGAACCATCGCTTATCGATCTCCTCGGTCCGGAACTGCTGAAACCTCGGAGGCGATACAAAGTCCCAGCCCAGCCTCGTCCCGCCTACCTAGCCAAACTCGAACAAGACCACCCTGGAAATCCGAAATTCGCGACACAGACCAAGCCTATGGTTACCCTACAAACCGAACGATCATACATCGACCCTCACCAGCCTGCCTGGCCGGGTAAACATACCTACGAACATCATGATGAAGTCCGAGAGATTGTTAGAGATGCAAAGAAGCTTAGAGAACTGGCTAGTGAAGAAGCACGCCAGAGTGGGGAGACACTTCGGAAGTTGTTGGCAGAGTTCAGCAAAGCTTCAACTGCGACTCGGAATCGTGGTGAGGCTAATGGTGGATCGGCCAAGAAGAGTGGAACTGAGGTGTATAAGGGGGGGAATGCACGACGGAAGAGGGATGAAATGTTTGAGAAGACTTGGATGAATGTTATCAAGTCTATTGAGACAGAGAAGGATAAAGCAAAGGCAGAGGTAGAGGAGAAGAGGCGACAGAGGAGGGAGAGGAGAGAGCAGGCTAAGAATGGCGCAGTCAACGGCTTGTTCGGAGGGGTTAGTCTCATGGAGATTGACTTCGAAGACGAAAGCAGCGAAGACGAAGAATTAGAAACCCTAGAGAAGGAGACTCAGATTGACGAGAAGGGATTGCTGGACACGGTAGTAAACTGTGAGAAGGGACTGTTTGCGAAGGGGACCATGCGAAGAGTAATGTTCCGCTGAAGGTTGAGCTGCTGGCATATAAGTGTTTTTTTTTATTTTCCCTTCAGATTTCTGGCATTGCAGTATCTTTTAGCGGGAGTCGGGCCTGGTTCGCATATTGCTTATGCTTTTTCAGATTATATCTATATCTACCAGTACTAGTGTTTTATAGCTTGTGGGATACATGCCTCTGAGGGGCTTGTGATCACTGTAATATACACCAAGATGAGTGTCCCTTGATGGTGGGGACTTGTATTCAATGTTAAATACTATGCATTAAACGTTATTATGCCGTTGAATCCGTAGAGACCAATAACTAAACCTCCCAAGTAAACCTAGAATAGTAATATGAACAAACAGATGATGAAGGGGGTCCAAGAGAGACATGGTTCTAATAATTCTGGCCTCGAATCTTTCGCCAATTTTCTACAATCCAACCACCAGTGCGCACGACAGCTCCGAAGAGGAAGAGACTCCCAAACCAGGCACCCAATACACAACCAAGAATGATACCGAACCGTTCTCCATCAGTGTACATCCTCCACCATCGTTCACCAGCTGAATAATTCGGCGCAAAGCTTTCTGGTCCTGGAATCGACGCTGCGACGGTTGTCCATGGTGGGTACGCTCCACAACCGAGAGGTCCCTTTATGAAATCGATGACTTGGGCACGACTTTCATGGCCACAGAGGAAAGAGCATTGTAAGCCGGTTGTTAATGGGAGGATGTATGGATTATCGCAGAGACAACGGTTGTAGGCTGTGATATTGTCGAAGGAGTCGGACTGGAAGAGGGAGGAACAGTAGCGCGATGAGAGGATGATGGGGGCACAGTCGTTTGTGCAGTCCGGGTTCTTTGCGAACTGGAATTCGATGGGCAGCGGGTTTAGGACAGACATGATTGATGATGATGATGATGATGCTGAAGAGTGCTGGTCATGGCGACCACCGGCGACCAGCGTCCGGTTTTGAGAACTGTCATAAGATCTTGGTTGATAGATTCGAAGGATTACTCTGTTCAGAGGCGATGGATTTCAGCCTTGCGGGATGGTGTCGTTATGTTATTGCCGTGGGAGCCTCATCCTTGGCGTTACGTTACGGTGGTGGTGAATGACGGACAAAGAACGGACACGCGATTGAGTGGGTTCCTCTCAAAAGAAATAACATTCGCCTGCAGGCCCGCAAACGACGACGACGACGACGATGTCAAGGCCATCTTCCTCCTCGACGCCCCGCCAGGAAGACGACGGCTCTGCCTCGAATACCCGCCCGACCAAGACGACTCCAAATGCAAAGATGGACCCGCTGCTGCGAGACGACTTCCAGCTGTACTTCCGGGTCGGCTTGTTACTGTCGATATCCGTTTACACTGCGATCAAGGTCAATTCGGTCGTCGCAGACCCGTACCTCGTATGTCGACTCCACGAGAATGGTTTTATTTACAAGTCAATGGATGACTGCTGACGGTGGTTGATAAGGATGAAGTCTTTCACATCCCTCAGGCACAGCGGTACTGCCTGATGCACTTCAAGGATTGGGACGATAAGATTACCACTCCACCAGGATTGTATGCCTCGCCCGTATTCAATTGATGGATTCTTTTTCGAGGAGGATATATTTGTCTAACTAGTACTGCTCCTACTGGGCCATAGATACCTGCTATCGTACATTTACGTTGGATTCGTCCAGACAGTGCTGCCGATATACCGCTTTGTCCTGCAGAACATACCGACGTTCACAACCACTCCAACTGGCTGGGAGACAAAGCCCGGTTCTGCGAGTAATTTCACGCACGCATCGCTCGAACACTGTTCCACCGTCTCTCTTCGCTTCTTGAACGTCATTGGTGGCTCGGTCTTTATTCCGTGGTTGGTCTATGAGATCTGTTTATACGTCCACTCGCCCTACCACCAGGTCACCCCGCCACCGATACCCGTAGTGGTAGTTGCAGGTCCGGGACCCGGTGGTTCATTGGCAGACCCCAAAGAAGTTGAGAAAGCGAAGAGAAAGACGGAACTTCCGCCCGGCGTTGGACCTAAAGAACCCGTGCCAAAGGTCGATGTTATCGAGGAGCGGATGAACCATGAAGCGTCGGCGGCACAGACGGCTATGAATGTGGCTTTGTTCCCATTGCTATATTTCTTCAACAATCTGTTCTATACAGATATTTGGTCAACAGTGTTTGTGCTTTTTGCATATCGCAGTTATCTGCTGTATTCGCCATGGACTAGCGCTGGTGTAAGTTGATATTGCTACCCAATACTATATCTTTGAAAGGCTGCTAACAGATTTTCTTCAGTGGTCTCTACTCTCCCTGTTCTTTCGCCAGACCAATATTCTCTGGACCATATTCCTACTACTACTCTCTGCAATCCGAATCCTCAAGCGCCTTCATCCGCCAGCTCCGTCATCCCTGCTACATCACCACCCACTCACCCTCTCCGCAATTCTAGGTCGTGCAGGCTTCGGCGGCCTGTACGATCCTTCAATCACTCACTCCGATGTCTCTGACTACCTCAAATCTCTGTTATCGATTGCTATTTCCGGCTACAGCAACCTTTCTCCAGTCCTAATCGCCATCGAGCCTTACATCTATGTTATCAGTCTCTTTGGCTTCTTCGTCTACTGGAACGGTTCCATCGCCCTCGGGGACAAAACAAATCACGTCAGCACCTTCCATCCGGTCCAACTGTTCTATTTCTCCCTTTTCACCATTCTTAGCACCCCTTTCGTATTCCTCACAAATCCCATAACTCTTCTCGTTACCACTGTTAAATCATTCTTTGGGTCCCCATTAAAAGCTGCCAGCACCGTTGCAGCAAGCTTATTAATCGCCGGCGCAGTCCATCAATTCACATATACTCACCCCTTCATGCTGGCCGATAACAGACACTATGTATTCTACATCTGGCGTCGCACAATTCTTTCCCACCCTGATGCCAAATATTTGGGTATACCCCTCTACTTCCTCTCCGGCTTCTTCGTCTACCGCCAGATCGGTGTAAAGCCACCAGCCTTACCACCAACGGTCAAAGCTATAAACCCGCAGAGTTCAGCGGTGGTGTACACCACACATACCCTAACATTCCTACTGGCATTCTTTGCCGCCACGGCGGGGACACTGGTATTCGCGCCGTTGGTGGAGTTTAGATACTTTGTAGTGCCGTGGGTGATGTGGAGGATGCATATTGGAATTGGGGATGGAAAGGGCGAGGAAAAGGGCTGGTGGAAGAGGAATAGAGTTGGTGGGGTGGATTTGAGGGTTTGGATGGAGATGGTGGCGTTTTTGGTGGTGCATGCGGTTACTATTAAGATTTTCTTGGAGAGGGAGTTTCAGTGGCCTGGGACGCCGGGGATGATGAGGTTTATGTGGTGATTCCCTTTTTTTTATTTTCTGCTTTTGGGTTTTGGGTATAGTAGGTATTCTAGGTACGTAAGCAAGCGGCAAATTATAGAGATGTGGATTGGTGGTGTGGATTGTATTGATTGAATTGATCGCAATGAACGGACTTTATACGATGCCTTGGAGGGTGTTGGGAAGTAATTAAGGCAGCTTTGCATGGTACTTGGACTTGTACTCGTAGTTTTTAATAGGTATAATATCTATCACAGATACTCGATGGGATGGAGACTTATATATACAATCGAGGAGAGATCTTAAGCTTCTACTCCTTTCCTTCTAACTTCTGAGTCCTCTCCGACCTCTCTTCTTCCTCCTCAGCCGGCTCATCATCTTCCCCAGCATCCACCGAACTAGAAACATCCTCAGATTCCTTCGTCTCCTCTGCGTCTTGTTTCTCAATCGTAGCCCCACTATCCGTAACTCTTGGGAAAAAAGTCCGATCCGCCAGCAACTGCTTCTTATTAACCTTCCCCATCGCATTTCTCGGTATCGCATCCGTCACAATCCACCGCCTCGGTAACTTCTCCTCACTCAACTTCTCCCTCATCCTCTTCCTCAAACTGCTGACAAGTTCCTTTTTATACTCCGATTCGGAATTATATTTTTCTGCATACTGCCGCTTTAGAGATATGATGGCGTGCGGTATGTGTCCAAACGTTTCGGATTTAACACCGACGACGGCGACTTCTGCGATTTCTGGGGAACTAAGGATTTCGCGCTCGACTTCGAGGGCTGAGACTAGATGGCCTGCGACTTTCATGACTGTTTCCCACATTCGTTAGTAAAAAAAAAAAAACCTAAAATCGATAAAATAACTAAATCAAGAAATACTTACTATCCACACTCTCCCTGCCTAGCATATAATACTCCCCATCCTCCCCTCTAACCGCCATATCCCCCGTTCTAAACCAATCATCCTTCAATTTCTGCCTCGTAGCCCTCGACTTCGGTTTCTTCTTTATAGTCTTTATCATCACCTTCCCATCCTCAATTTTATCAATCGCAAACGCAGCAACTTGTTCAGGTTTCGCTCTCGCCTTATTAGTCGCATGGATATCATTCCAGTATTTATGAAACAATTGGCTCTGTTTATGCCACCTAACCACCAATTTTCCAGGAACGTTGGGGACCATTATTAATCGGTCGTTAGGGTCGATTAGATGGGCGTGTACATTTGGCATAGGGTAGCCTACCGATCCTAACTTTCGGAGAGAAGTGTCGATGGAATTTGAAAATACCATGCCGGTTTCGGTCATACCGTACCGCTCCAGCGGGATTGTACCGGTTATTTCTTCCCATTTTTGTGCAATGGGTACGGGTAGTGCCGCAGATCCGCAGACAGCTACGCGGAGACTTTGGAGACCTTTTGCTATTTCTTCCTTTTTGGAGGATGGATAGGATTCGTAGGCTGAGATGAAGGAAGCGTACATTGTTGGTACGCCGTGGAACATTGTTATCGGTGGGAAGTCGACGGATGGGGGTTGTGCGATTCTTTCGAGGACTTTGTGGGGGTTGAAGGGTTGGTTTATGAATTCTATGGCGCTGCCGGCGGTTAGTGGGGTTAAAAGACAGTTGACGAGGCCGTGGATGTGGTGGTTTGGGAGGACGTGGAGGATGCGGTCTTCTTGGTTGTATTCCCACAGGTTGCGGAGGCTGGAGCATTGGCGGCTTATTGAGGGGATGTCGGTGAAGACTGCTTTCTGTGGTAAAAGGTTAGAGGGTATGGATAGTGGGGGGTGGGTGGGTATAGGAGGCATACAGGCTTTCCGGTTGTGCCAGATGTGAAGAGGATTGTGCCCTGTTTCATGAGGGAAATGGGGATTTGATACTCTTGTGCGAGTTTATCTTCACGGAGAGGGGGTATGTTTTTCCATGATTCTAAGGATTTGTTCGACCAGAGTGTGTGTTCTGGATGTTCTTTGGTGAATTCTTGGATCCATGGTTGCTTCAAAAACTTTGATGGTGGGATTAAGAAGTTTGCTTTGGCTGTTTCCATCAGGCTGGTGATCTCTGTTGGTTTGGAGGTATTGGATATAAGGACTGGTCGTGCCCCGATGGAGAAGAGACTGAGTAGGTTAACTGATATGATATATCTTGGTTAGTAGTTGTTCATCGATGCACCTTTGCGAATGATACTGAAGAATGGTTCTACGAGACCATCATAGCAATAAGACAGCACTCGTATTACATTTTCTCCGTCATTCTACTAGCAAAGGATAAACCGAAAGCCCACCTACAAACTCATAGCTTCGATCTGCGACCAGACCGGCGCTAAACCCACGACTCACTTCCTCCGCAATAAGCTCCTTCTTAATATCCTCCAACGCCAAAAGATTTTTTCTCGTCCCAAATATATCACTCCCGAGTTTTCTATAGCTATAGGTCATGGAGTCTTTGACATCGTAGTCCTGACGCTCGGTTATCGCGGGGTAGTCGGAATATGTTTGAGATTTCATAGTCTCGAGGAGACGGATGAGGTAACTGTGGTTGTAGGGAACGCCGGGGCAGTCGTCCCAGATTGTGGAAGTGACCCTTCGTGCGATATCCTTGATATTCGAGACCGTGCCTTCTTCCCTGATGGTGTACGGATGGGCTGTTGGTACATTGTTGTTAACGTTGTGTATACAAGGCTAGTATGTATGAAGAATATCCAGGACATACTGTGGAACGAATTCCGAAGCAACAGTCTCCGTGTAAACCTCATGGTGAGCGAGTAGACACTGCGGCGAGACAATATTTTTGTCTGTTACTTCGCTCTCGTCGAGAGGGATACCAACATAAACGTCAGGCTTTGATGGCTGGTATATTCCGTATACGGGCTGGATGCACCGGGGTTAGTATAGGTATAGAAAGGCCGGGTAGAGGACTAACCAATTGCTTATCGCATTCTCACTCATCGTCCCAGCGCTTCCTGAGAATCCGCTCGTACGATGCCCGATCTCGACGGCTGTTGCGGGTTAGAAGGTGGATGGGAATCGAAGCGAGCAGGCTTGAACCTGTTTGTATCATTGCTGATAAAAATTCAACACGGTATCGACAAAAGTTGCGTTGGAATCGGAAAACATCTACTCAATGCAACCTTATTTTATATCATGATATCAGAGTTTTGTGGTAGGCTATTTGGCTATTCGTAACCTAAGGTGCTTTTTTATAGAGTGAAGAATAGAGTAAAGATAGTATATGTACTTATTGCTTCAAGACAAGTATAATCATTTTTAAAACGAAAGTTTGGGTATATTCTGTAGGCTTTGTAGTACACCGAACTTCGGACTTTATTGACTCGAAAGCCGGTTCTTTTAATATAACCATTGGTCATGACACGCAGCAAACTTAAAGGCCTTTCTTCGGTTTCATGTACTAAAAGGTCTATCTAGAAAACGCAGTATATATATGCCCAAGTAGGTATGCATGAGATACAATACAATACGGCCCGGACCGCTTACCGCTCCCCGATGTTATAGAATATTTACAAAAGTAGTGATAAGCCAAAATACAAGTGCCATAAGGTCGCCACGTCTGTATTTAATCAAGAGGTGAAAGAATCGATAATCTCACTCTTTATACTTCCCTTTCCTTACTTTACTTATCGGACACAATAGATAATAAATCCGCCGGCGGATGGATTCGACCGTTTTCATGTTCTCTGACTGCGCATGCCAACTCGGCTTTGTGTTGGGGGCATATAACTGCTTGGTCTTCGAGACGAGGCTTTGCCTTGTGCGACTCATCAACCAATTGGTTAGCCTGAGGCCGCATTCCATCCTCATTCCAACCTCTTCCACTTCACCAACATCATCACCATCGCATTCAGACTTCGACATCACAGTAGTATCTCTCTACGGTCGGGACTAATATCACCATGGCCGACTATTCTTCGGCCGCCCAGAGCCAGGCGCTCATCCGTCGGTCGACCGATACAGAACTCATGCCGCCACCCCCTGCAAAGCGCATCAAGCGCCCGCCAAAGGTCCTAGATGAAGACAGCTACACAGCAGCGATAGTATGTGTTCTCACCACACAGCTCTTCTATATCTACGAACGTGTCTACTAACCTAATTTGCTCTGTGACTAGTCCGATATCATCGCCCGCGACTTCTTCCCCGGACTCACCGAAGCAAAGCACCAGGAAGAGTACCTCGACGCCCTCGCCTCCAACGACAAAGAATGGATCGCTTCTGCTGGACGAAAGCTCTCCGAAGTCATGACCGGATCGCGAGTAAGGAACCGACACAGCACGCCGTCTTTACGATCAGCAGCGCTTGATGCGACACCTTCGGCCCGTGGATTCGATACACCGATGAGCACGCGCGACGATATGAGTATAGGGACGGCGAGCTCGAATCCAATGAAGAAGAACTACGAAGACAAGTTGTCGCTAGATAACTTCCAGTCGAAGTATACTTCCGAAGATAATGCCAGCTTCAACGACCTTCTCGACGATCAAAACCAGAAACGTCGTGATGAGTACGGATGGCTTTGGAGGGGAAACAAGATCTCTAAACCATCGGTTATCGCCGAGAAGGAGCGACAGAAGCTATTGAAAGAAAAGGAAGAGCGGGAAGGCGTGGGTAAGACAAAATTACTGGAGTACCAGGACGATAAACCTGCGATGCCGGAGACCTGGAAAGTTAACCCACGGAACGGGTTGATGTTTTCACCAGCCAATTTGGACGACGAAATGCTAGATCCCGATCTCAATCCGGCTACGAATACGGAATCAAGGGCGGCACCGAAAAGTATATCTCACGCGAATACGAGAATGCCACCGCCTAGGGAAGTCAACGCAGTACCACCGTCGCCATCAGTATCCGCTATTAGAGATGCCATCGCGGGGAGACCACGATATTCAGCGTCGGATGCTTCGGTTGTCGGTGCTGGCGCGACCCCAAGGGTCAATGGCTACTCTTTTGTTGATGACGCACCTTCACCGTCACCATCCGAGTTAGGGCTGCCACCGATGACGTGGGGAACAATTGACGATCTGCTACCGAGCGTGGAAGCTTCACCATCGCCGTTTAAGATAAATGAACAGCCGCGAAGGGAAAGGACTTTACATAGAATGGTGGACAAGGTTGCAAAGTCGAAACGTGCTTCTGCGAAGATGGTGATGCCTGGAACGCCCGGAGGGAGTGTAGCAGGAACACCGGTAGGAACAGCGAGAAGACTGAGGACTTTAGGGAATATGACTCCGGCTGCAAAAGGGTTATTAGGGAAGATTGGAACAGGAAGGAGTGAGAGCGTATTCGGGGGTACAGGGAAGGAGAAGACGGATCTGAGATACAGATGGGCACCGACACCCAGAGCGGATCGAAAGGCGGATGCGACGCCGTTGATTAAGAGGAAGTAGAGTTTCTCATCACGCACACTGGCATGATGGGGTTAGGAATTGGGTTATGATTACACGATGCATTGGGTTGGAGTTTATACGATCTCGGGAGGCGCCATTTCATAATTTTATTATCATGCATAGCGATTGTACAATATATAGATTGGCTTCTTTGTTTTTTGTGGTTGGAAATGGATATCCAAATGGGCTGGTCGAGGCCTGTTAGCATCGGCCAGTCGGAGAATTTGCTTAGCAATGTTTTGCCCCGCTAAATAAACTGCCCCGCCAAAACCTAGACTAAAACTTCAACTCTTTAAACACCACACCAGCGCGACAGCGACGAATTTAATACCGCTGAAGCGAGTCGATGCAAAATGACACAGCCAGAATTAACTGCTGCACCGGTTCTTTCGACCAACCCAGACTACGAACCCGCCGCTGTCCAAGTTGAAAACAGCACTCGCTCGCCGGACGAGATTCGCACGATCTATGAAACCGATAGGACGATAGATTGGATTCTATCGAACGATTACTCGCGGGTAACATTACAATTCCCAGACGAGCTGCTTCGAGATAGCACACAGGTCGAAAAGGCACTCCAAGATGGCCTAAGAAAGGGACGGGAACCCTCAACTATCGAAGATGGTGTCGAGTCTTTAAGTGTCAAGGAGAGCAAGAAGGAGCGGAAGGTCTATATTCTGGCTGATACCTCATACGGATCTTGCTGTGTCGATGAAGTCGCTGCTGAACACGCAGAGGCTGATTGTATTGTGCATTATGGCCGGGCATGCCTTTCGCCGTATGTTCCTCCTGCCTGAAAGCCTAGAATCCTCGATACTAAATCTACTAATTCTATAGAACGATCCGTCTACCGGTCCTCCACGTCTTTACGACTCTTCCACTAGATCTCCAAGCCCTAATATCCTCCTTCATCTCAGAATTCCCCGATAAATCCACCCCGGTGATAGTTACATCTTCACTACCGTACTCGTCACACATCCCAACCATCTACGACTCGCTCACATCAGAGGGCTATACATCCCTCTTTGCCACCTCAGTAATCCATAATCCATCCTCTCCGATACCAAACCGCACATGCCCCTCCACGGACGTCATATCAACCTACCACATTCTCCACATCGACCAACCTCTCACATCTCTAATTCTCACGCTATCGACATTAACTTCTTCTACCTCCTTACAAATCTTCGATCCAAAGACAAACACCATGTCTTCAAGTGCTTCTTCCCGACTTTTGCGCCGGCGATATGCACTTCTATCACACATCCGTGCATCTGGTATCTTCGGCATTCTCATAAACACTCTATCATCGAATAACTATCTCTCCACGATAAAAACCCTACAAACTCTCCTCGCAAAACATTATAAGAAGAGCTACCTCGTTACCGTTGGAAAGCTTAACGCAGCGAAACTCGCAAACTTTGCGGAAGTCGAAGTATGGATCGTAATAGGATGCTGGGAATCTGCTGTTGTCGATGAGAGACGTGAAATGTGGAGAGTTGTGGTGACGCCTTGGGAAGTTACTGCTGCGCTGGATGGTGGAGAAGGAGTGGGTGTTGATGGGTGGAGAGGGGACTGGGAAGCCTTTAAGACGAAGGTGGAGAATTATCAGGCATTACAGAGTGAGAATCAGGATGGGGATGAAGATGGGGACAGTGATGAGGAGAGTGAAGAACCGGTGTTCGATCTTAGGACTGGGCGGTACATATCTACGGCGAAACCGATGAAGGCTGTCAGGACTAGCCTTATCGAGGCTTCTAGTTCGAATGGAGGAGACAGCAGTACAGCTCTTACGACGACACAAAAAGATAAGAGCTTAACGGTTATGATTAATAACCAAATCTCGCCAGCAGCGGAGTACCTACAGCAGAAGAGGGGGTGGAAGGGGCTTGGCAGTGATTTTGCAGAAGCAGAATACGACCAAGATGGGAATGAAGTGTGGAGGGGGGATGAAGGTGCCGTGGTGGAAGAAGGGAGAAAAGGTGTAGCCCGGGGTTACAACGTTTCCGAAGGCGAAAAGAGGACTTGATTTTAGGATTCCTCGTGAATATTCCTATCAACAGTCTCTTGATGCTCGCTATATATTTTATTCGTCTTTATACGTCACCCTCGCGACCCTCGCCTTACAATCATCCTCTGTACCATCCGCCTTCATAACACCCTCCCACTTTCGAACCGCAATAAACCGGTTTGCACGCATTTCGTCGGCATTCGCTATTTTACCCCGGAAAAATCCATCAGAAGTATGTTCTACATCTGCAATAATTGCAGCCGGCTGCTGGTTCATCACTCGGTCGAGGCCGTATTCGGATATGCATCCGATGCAATACTCGTAGGTGTCCAGATGTGTGACGGCATCGGTGAACGGCATTTCTAAGGTTTTAAGGACCGGTGGAGAGGTTTCGGATTCATAGAAATCTAGGGCGTCGGTGCAAACTATGACAGGGCGGGAAGGGGATGAGAGTGTCGAAGGGGAAACGATCAAGAAAGTGAAGTTTGTGAAGTGGCCGCCCTTGTGCCCGGATTCGTTGGGCTTGTTGCGTATATAGAGGTTAAAGAAGTTGTAGAAGTCCCTTGGGGTCCATGATTCTGAGAATGGTGATGTGAGGGGTGGCGATGGATGGCGGGTGGCGTGGGTTATTGAAGAGAGGGCAGAGGGTGTGCTGTTTATGGTATCAAGGAAGACGTATTCGGAATTCCAGATTTTGGGGTCGACGTGAGTAGCGAGGATTATGGATTTTATGTCCTAGGCGTCCGGTTATGCATATCAATATAGATCTTTCAACTATGAAGATTTACTCATAGAGTGAATACGGTACCTCTGTAGTCAACGGAGTTGTACAGAAAACGGGACAGAAGCTGGCCCCTTCATCTTTAGAGTCTTTCTCGCATTGACGGATTTCTGGCTCTAGATCATAAGGCATCCTGGGACTTGAATATGCTAATATCTGAAATTTTTGAATTGTTTATAGTATTTCAATAAAATTTGAGCCTTTGCTGTTATATTCCGGAGAAGCTATTCATCTTTTACATGTCAACAGATTTTATAGCCCTGGAGAATGCTGATATGTTATAAGATTGACGTCACGCAGGTAGCTTCCTTTCCTACTTGGAACGGACGGTGTAAGGTATATCTGATATTGCTATAGCGGTGACCCAATAGCTACAAAAGCCAAGAATTCGAGTTGGACAAAATGGCACGTCTTATACATACACGCGTACACATGCACACGCGCAGATGCTTTTAGTCTTGGACTACTGTCATTGTGAAGTTCAAACGTTGCATTGTCACAGCTGCACAGGATCCAGCTAGATTAGAAAACATGGTGTCACAGGTTATAACTACCACTGTACAGGCGGCTTAAGTTCGGATTAGGTTGAATTCAAACGATACTACAGCATACTTCCTAATAATGTCCCAGTACATCTCGTCCTACAACTTCGAGCCTTTAGCTCGAGCTGATATTCCCGTAGAGATATGGCGGTCGATTTACAGCTTCCTCGGCTACAACGACTTAGTTGAGGTCTCACGCTGTTGCAAATACCTTCGCCAGGTTGCTCTCCCGTTGATATTCCGTAACGTCAGACTTACCGAAGATTCTATCAGAGGATTTGGGGAGGGTGGTAGTTTAAGTCATATCGTGCCGTCCGTCCGGTATGTATACAATCCTAACCGCTGCTTCTTTGCCTTGCGCATGCAGAAGCTAATGGTTACGTACCTTTGAAATGGCTACAGAGATGTTTCATTTTCAATTCCCACCGTCACCCCACACGACAGCGAGACGTTAAGACGTTTCGAACCTGCGCTGTATTTCTGTCGCAGTCTTGAAATATTCCCCAGCATTCGAGGTGTTCATTTCACCTACCCGTCTAATGAACTGTTCTATTGGATATTTCCAATTGCTATTCTTAGGGCGATAGCAAAGTATCCTTGGTTCAACGAACTTCGGTCTCTCTCGATAGAAGGACTTGCCGTGGACTGCCGGTCAACCGGGGGCGACCTCCGCTCTCAGGTTAGCCGTGAAGCAATCGATTTTGCTCTTGGTGGGAGGCAGGTGAAGGATATCGCTTTTGATACAACTGTCCCATTCCCGCCGGCCCTCAAAAACCTGTCAATATACTATATAGGTAGGTCTTGCTTTCGCGATTTCTATCAGCGGGATTACCGAGCGATCGATCCTTCCGAGGGCCCTGGTTATACTACACCACTATTATACCGCCACTGGACCAATGCTTTAACAAATTTAACGATTCGAACAAGCTATCTGTATACCAGCTCCCCCTGCAGACCCGTGCTCATATTTGAATTTACCACTGTGACGAACCTCCACATCATGGTGGACTACTATGGCTGGGCCGATTTGGCCATCATTGCCCCACGATTTCCCAACTTACGAGAGTTCCGCCTCGAAACCGCGCGTTTCTCAAGAGAGCGTTCTGCATATAACTTTCTGTATGGGTTCCCACGGTTAAAGAGGGCTAGTGTGCCGTGGAGATGCGCTTTAGAATGGGAAAGTCCGCATTGTACTTTGGAGAATATTCAGCCAGGTGTTGGACCTGCTGTTTTGCGCGAGGAGGTTGATGCTTTGATAGGTGATGGGCTGGTGGCTAGGTTGGAGGACTTGGAATATGTTGATTTTGTGAGGGGGTATCATGAGATAGGTCAGTTATGGGTTAATTGTGTAAGAACCCCATATAAGGATTACGAGGTGGAGATATGTAGGGTCTGGCGGGATGGTGGTAGGTGGGATGTTAGAAAGGGCGACGGAAGGATGATGGGATGACGGTAGAAAAGCTGGTAGAGCTCATATCCCCGGAATGAGCAGGGGATTGAGTAACAACTGTGGACTACAGTCAAAGTAGTTCGGTCAAGGGATATAGCTTTTAGAATCCACTATTATACAGAGCCTCGGGCCTATCGTAAATCGTTTCCTATCGTACATCTGATCCCCTGATATTGTATAGTGGTTGTCCCGTAAACCTGCCTCAGCGGTTGTTCCCTGACAATGCACAGGGCAGAATCAGTCGAGCCCGCTGAACAGTGACTTTTTAGGGCCAACTCCTTGGTGTTTATTCTTCCTCTTCTTCTTTCGACGCTGGCTACTCTTCGAACCACTAGGTTCGTCGCTATCGTCCGAATCAGACTCCAATTTCCTTCCCTTCGACTTTGCTGGAGGCTTGTCGGAATCATCGGAATCATCGTCGGAGTCGTCGTCACTATTATCATCCTCCCCCTTCTTTTCGGTGTCCTCTGCTTCTTCATTGTCCCGGGAACCTCCATCATCCTGATACCAGATCTTCACCACACTTCCACCAGCAGTTATCATTGATCCATCGCAATCAAATTTGATCCCCGTAACACCTTCTTCTTCCGCATCCTCTCCTACCCCATGCTCGAACACCCTGACCACCCTATTCCCACCCAACCTCACAACTTTCACTGTCCCATCTCCACATCCAGCGACAATACACCTTCCCTTCGTAACTTCTGAGTCTCCTTCTTGTATGTACTCCTCGACACAATCAACATCGTCTCCTTTCCCTCCAATTTTTATCCTCTCACACATATCGCCCCAAACTCCTCGTTCAAAAGCGTGGATTATACCATCCCCCATCCCCACGTATGCACGGGTAGATCGTCCACCCTTTCCAACGCCGGAGACGATACATGACGTCAAAAGTTCGTTTTCTTGGTCATCTGATTTTTGAATGAGACCCTTGCGAACGTCGAGGTATGATAAAGTTGAGTCGCCTGTTGCGACAAAATGCTTTGGCATGTTTGAGGTACTTTCGGCCGTTGGTGGGAGGGCCGTGATTGAGGATATATAGTCATCGTGGATGGATTCCCATGTTGTCACTGGTTTTTCGGGGAGAGAAGTTCGTGTATCGTAGAGGTGGATGGTGCCAGAGTCGGTGCCCAACAGTAGGTGGTGGGGATTCAATGGGAGGATATGGGTTGGGCAGTCGGACGAATCCGACGAGAGGACGACAGCTTTCGAGATAACCTGGCCGGTAGTCGTTGAAGCGCATTTTATCAGGGAGTCGGTGCCAGCTGTGTAAAGGACTGTTCATAATTGATGTTAGTATCTTGGTTTGAACGGTCAGGTTCCTGCCGGCATTGGCACAGCGCGTCAGAAACCGCAATTGACGAAAGCAAAGTCTGTTTATCCAAGCATACCTTGGCCATCGTTACTATACGCTGCGCTGCGACAGCTACCCTTGTGACGTCGAGTTTTCCATGCGACTTTGTAGCCACCAGGAAGGCCATCTTCGGCTTCATCTTCGTCGTCGGACGGCACTTCTTTGGGCCATGTATAGGTATATACGTGACCTGAGAGAAGTCCGGCTGTAAATAGTGGCTCGGAAGGGTGCGCCGCTAGAGTGAAGACCGGTGATTGGAAGGGTATCGAGTGGGACTTGAAGTTGTCCATTTTAATGGAGTGTTTGTGGAGAGTGTTTCGCGACAGAAAGGTTTTTCTGATGTCACTATTTTTCTTTTGGTGTGCGGAACCTAATGCATGGTTCTGCCAACCAATTAGTCCTAGCCGGTGACAACTCCCAAGGACTCGAGATTCTTGTCTACTAAGCCAGTAGTAGTATTTTCAAATCAGGATATCGAAATACGAGATATTCACTCCAGCCCCGGTCACATAATCTAGCCATGCGCCATCCACGTTATTCAGGGATCCTCGAGACGGGGTTCCCACGATTTCCCAAATTGGCAGCGTAACACGAAGTCGTAAATGCAATGCAAGTCCGTTGGAGTTAAATACTTCCGTATCAAACAACTTACAACTTCTTATATCGGGCCTCGCTGGATTGGTTAAATGCAATCCCCGGCCAGTACTGCCCTACATACACGGACACACGGAGAACACCGGCCGCGAGTCATTGCGCCGATGAAAACCGAGGTTTTTGATTTTTTTTTCAAAAGTCATACATTCATTCTTGAAGATCGCGAGTTTTGACCCACGGCTTCTTCCTGAAGTACCAGGGACTATTTGATACAAAGTGATAGTGATAAGTGCTACGCCTCGTATCAATCGACCCAACAGAGGAACTTTGACTTGTCTTATATTACCGATGGATAGATAAGATGGTGGATTGAATTACCAACCAATTGCAACTTTCATATCAGGATAAATTCCAACGTGAAAAGCCCTAAATTCGGTTCGTATTACCGTCCGTTTAAGGTTATTGCAAAGCTTTCCCGCCACGGCCATCTATATGCGACAGGTAATATAGCCTACGCCATACCTGCCCGTCAGCGAAAATCACCACCTCGTCCCACAACGATCACGGAAGCAAGTGTTCCAATTGGTCTGTGCACTTTTATATACAAGAGTGGTTTTGCCTAATCGATAGCAACTTTGGAATAGCTTGAGCCGTGGCTGAATTAGTAATAAGAGTTTCGTCCGTACTAATATATCCTAAAAAGTGCACCTGCATATACGAGAGACCTCCTTCGAGTTTGGTCAATTTTGATTTTTTAGAGCTACTATCTCGTTTTATCTTAACGATGTTACTAATCATAGAATTTTTGGAGCTATAGGACTCTTGACTTTTTGGAGAGTAAATCCGGGTGGGATATTCCGTGACCATTTTATAAGTGTCGAAGATAAGAAAAAAATTGGATGAATCCCAACCACTTCCTGTGCCGTTTGTGCAGATTCCGAGTCGCTTACTGCGAATCGAAGCGAGGTCAACAGCGAATTATTTGTATCAAGGTGCCTGCATGAAAGAGTCTCTGTTGGTAGATTAAGGAGTCAAGCAGAGCTTAGTTTCGCATTCCATTTGAATGATTTAAGCGTTTAGGTATGTAAACTATGCATGGGTAGTTCCGTTTCTCCCGGCAGATGTGGATCCGGGTCTATAGAGAGGCTCTTGCAGTTGCGGTGTTAGGTAATTCCTGCGAAGGTGGACGTGTATTGTTTGACGGGTATATAGAGAAAGGGACCCCCACTCACAACGTGGTAACGGGCTGAATTATTTGACCACCCATAGGTTTACTCACTGATCGACATATCCAAGGCCCCGGATTAGAAATATTAACTGTTTAGAGCGGTGCCTGAGGCCCGAATATATGGACTGTCAGCGACAATGGTGTCTGTTGTGACTGTGTTCTTCTTATCCTTGCCGGCCTATTACCTGGCGTCCACGGCGATTGGTCTTTGGAAGAATATCCAAGTAGCGAAGAAGTCTGGATTACCGTATAGAGTGATTCGTGAGTACACGCCTTGATGAATATCCTCAATCGAATTGGCTAACGAAGATCACGTAACTACAGCAATCTATGCTTTCAACCCAGTATGGCTCCTCACTGGTAGAAGGTTTGGCACATGGTTCGTCACATCGTTTCCAAACCTATGGATCACGAAATATGTACTGTAAGATATCTGCAAATTAGATTACTTATATGCCCAGTATTTAAGTTCGACGTACTAACATAGGGTATCTCTCGCAGACTCATGGTCCCAGAGTGGGCCTGGCGCTACGGCTTCGAACCCTTCGCTGAACTTGGCGACGTCTTTATGACCGTCAGTCCCGTCAACTGTCACATCTACATCGCAGACCGCGAAGTAATCTCCCAAATCACCGCTCGTCGAGACGACTTCCCGAAACCCGCATGGATGTACCGCACCGTCAACATGTTCGGCCGAAACGTCGTTACAACCGAAGGCGCTGAATGGAAGTTCCACCGAAAAGTTACTTCTCCATCATTTGGCGAGAAGAATAATGTATTGGTATTCGGCGAGACGATTCGACAGGGTAAAATGATGTTGAAGAAGTGGGCTGGTGAAGATGGGAAAGGTGGGATTACAATTAAAGATGTGCTCGAGGATACGATGAGGTTGAGCCTGCACGTTATCAGTGGAGCTGGGTTTGGGGTTTCATTGCAATGGCCAGGGACGACCCACGAAGGAGATCTGATCAAGCCTTTGAGCAATGAGTCGACACATCAGCATACTTTGAGCTTCAAAGATGCCCTGGCGGGATTGTTGCATAATTTGCTGATTGTGTTGGTGTTCCCGAAGTGGCTTTTAGGTAAGTTGGATATTCTGTGGTTACACAGACGCTCTTGCTTCGAGGCAAGGATAGACGAATGTGGAATACGTTCTGTGTAACCTTGGTAGAATCGAGGCTCTGTGCAGCTATGAGACCCCATTGCCGGTTGGTTATGGATGCTAACGAAGTATTTAACCGACACAGCCAATTTACCTTTCGAATGGGCCAAGAAAGCTGCAGAAGCATCACTCGAATATCAAACTTATATGAACGAACTATTTGTTGAGAAACGAAAGGAGGCAATGGCTGGAGAGAAAGCTGATGGGATGGATATCATGGGAGCCTTGGTCAAAAATTCTTATGGGCCCGAAACTAGTCTCGATGAGAAGAATAAACAGGCAACCGCAAACGGCGACATCGAAAGGCAGACTCTTACCGATTCCGAGATCTTGGGCAATGCTTTTGTGTTCTTATTGGCCGGTCATGAAACTTCTGCGGGTTCCTTGCACTATGTATTGATACTCCTGGCACTTCATCCGGATTCCCAGAGACACATGCAGAAGGACATTGATAGAATATTCGGTGACAGACCAGTCGACGAATGGGATTACAGCAAGGACATAGCGGCAATGCAAAGCAGTATGCTCGGGGCTGTCATGCAGGAAGAGTTGAGAGTCGTACCGCCAGTCGTCAATATCCCGAAACAAGTAACTGACGATAAGGACCAAATTGTCATGTACAAAGGAAAGCAGACGGTATGGCCGAAGGGGGCAGTGGTCAGCCTTAGCGCACTTGCATTGCAACGAAATCCGAAATACTGGCCGTCAACAGGTCCTTCAAAAGTTACAGAGAAAGACAACGATCTTGCGGATTTCGTCCCTGAAAGATGGTTCGTCAAGAATAATATTAACAGTGTACACCAAAATGATTCGACAGAGGATATTGGAATTGATGCGTCAGCAGGCAAGGATACAAATCGTTTGTTCCATCCACTGAAAGGATCTTATATTCCCTTCTCGGACGGCCCGAGATCCTGCCTCGGAAAGAGATTCGCGCAAGTCGAGATTATGATACTCCTTGCCATGATCTTTAAGCATTATAGCGTTGAGCTTGCGGTCGACGAGGTGGCTGATGATGAGGCGGTTGAAAAGATGAATGAAAAGGAAAGAATTGCGCTTTATGAGCAGCAGAAGGTCAAAGCCAGGTCAACAATGCGCAACTGTTCAGAAATCGGAATAACCGTGCGAATTAAGAACGGCTTTGTGCCAATTCGGCTCGTTCCGAGAGGGAAGGAACGGTTTATTCACTTATTTGAACATTAGCAAATTGGCCGGTACGGCTGTCAAAGGAGAATTTACATAACGCACGTTTTCTTGTCCTTAAAACGAACATGATACAGCCGTCTGATGACGAAGCTTAACGTTATCCTAAGCCTCGAACAAAGGTTTTCCCGTGTAACCTGTGAACGACCAGAACCTCACCTACAAAGCTTGTTCCCCTCGCACTTGCTATAGCCCAACACTGTTGGTGGATAAGCGAGAGCTAGACGTCTAGGCAGCGATGACGAGAGGCCTCCTGCAGAACGGGAATTCTGGGTGTCGATATCTTCTGATCATCAAGCTGCGGTCCCGTTCTCGTGGTGGGAGCTCGTTTGATTGGGCATTCCCGGATAATGATACCCGGAATCCATGAAAGGTGAGTTGAGGCGGGAGAACCCGCAAATCGGGCTGTGAAGCACGCCCTGTGCCCTCTTCGAGATAAGTCAGAGAGATATTGGCTTCACGAGCGATTTTTCGACAGGAAGTACACCAGCTTCAACGGAAAAAATTCCACGCAGATGTGGACCCTAAGCGACGCGTTCGTCAACCTAGAGTGGCTAGCGAGAAGCACAAGAACTGTTCGAAGCATTTCCTTGGTCAGTTTTGAGATGTTTCGTCGAAGGCTTCTAAAATGCTTATGACATAATCCCGGCTAGTCCTGCAGCCAGAGCCCCCGCTAATGTTAACACTGCCTCCAAAACCCACATTTCGGATGGTCGCCTAAAGCCTTGGCTTAACGTGATGAATTTCAAGAAGAAGATATGTGATCTCGAGAGATACTTAATCATCATGGAGCCCTCGATAGTTCCTAAGCCCCCTCCTTTTTCTGAATAGCTCCGTAAACAACTTGAAAAATTGAGAAACTTGTCGCCGTGCCTCCGATCTAGCTCTGCTGCGCTTTTCATTCTCATCTCGAGTTTGGCTTCCTTGCATGCATTAACAGAATCCAGAGCGAAATTTCTGTGCATTTGAGATCGCAAGGATGGCAGCCGTGCCAACGATCCAGATTCCGCAGTTCGCGATCACAGATGTGGATTCTTCGAGACCCCAGACGCCGGTCCCCATGCTGGACGCCGAATCGTCGGCGCCGGCTTCGCCCACAGCTAAGCGCATGGACTCCCTGAAAGTCGACGACTTGCCCGAACGTTGGCGACGTAAACGCTCATCGTCAATCTCCACAATGGAAACACTGCCCACTTACTCTGGACCCGGCAGCCCTACAGGGCCGTTCGGCAACCGGAAGAGGAGCAACTCTACAACACCCTCTGTATACTCAGAGGCGCCGTCATACCGCACAATTCCAGAGGACCACGATTCGACGGTTTACCACGTATACAGAATTGGCGGCCCTAATGGAGGCGGCATCTCAATTCATGAGGTGGCAGATAAATCATTAGGAGCTCTGCCTCGAGCTACCTTCGCGGACGGGTCACAAAGACCTACGCCGGGCTGGTGGGCAAGAACTTTCACTGGTATCAATGTCAGGACAGCCAGACGGCCTGACAACCCCAAATTCGACCCTCGAATGCCAGCTTACTACGTTCATAAACCCCACCGCCCGAATAGCTGGAAACCACTACCACAAACCCTGCGAGTTGGCCCAAATAAACACTCTCCCATTTCGTGCAGATTCGATGGGTCGTTTGCGTGGCGCAAATGGGAGTTTGACTTCGAGGATATCAATGGGGAGGGAGTCGTTGATGAAAGAGGTGTAATCGCCCAGGACTTTCCAAGGAAGGTTTATCGACCTGGATGGACGAAGGCTTCGGATATTGGCAAAGAAACTGAAGAAAGTCAGCACCAAGCTGATGTGCAACAGGAAAGGGGCCCAAGCCCGACCAAAAAACTCCCATGCCTCTGTCCATGGAGCCCCGTCATCAATGCCGTGGCGAAGAAGATTGGTGAAAGAGAAGCGAAAAAGAGTGCTGAGAACAAGCCCAAGGCAACGTCGGTGGAACCCAAAGAAATAATTGCCCCAGTCCCAATTCACCCAACGCCGGTAATCAATGTCGCTGGGAAGCCGTTGACGGAGACTGAAAAAGAAGCATTGGCTCCAAGAGATGAAGCTTCGGCGCCGACACCAGAGCCAACATCTGCTGCGCGAACCACACCAGCCCTTACCATTGACACATCGAAAGCCTCCAAATTGACACCTCCAGCCACTCAATCTGCCCCCAAAAACCCAGACAAAGTTGAAATGATTTGGGAAAACAAGCTTAGTCGACAATATTCCTTCACCTATAAAGATATCAAATTTTCATGGAAGGGGACATCAACTCTTAAAGACGAGCATAATAAAAAATGGGGAGCAATGAATCGATATAGCCACCTCAAGCTCGTAGCCGAACTACCGAACCAGACGGAAGAAACCCCAATCACCCCAAAGTCTCCCAGATCTCCTTGTCTAAGTCCGGAAGATGCTGAGAAACCGGGTTTCCTCCTTCGCAGAAGATCGAGCATCTCGAGTATTTCCAGCATCTTCTCGAGAAAGTCGACGACAACTTCAAAGAAAGAACTTGTAATTGCGACATACACATGCACCTGGGGTAAGCGGAAAGCTGGTAGGTTGCACATTGACAATACTGCCATCGAGAAGCTTGTGCAAATTCTTGCTGAAGCATCGCCCACCCCATTCTCCCCGCTACCGAGGCGGCGATCAGCTTCATTCTCAGGATCCGGAGACCACTTCCTCTCTCCAGATTCGTTCTCTCCTCCAACTAAGAAGCGTCACGCTCATGTCTTCCCTACTCCTAATCTCCCAGACTCCCCGGTTCCAGTCGATGTCTTCGAAAGAAAGAGACTAAAGGAGTTGACTGTGGTTACTTGCATTGCTATGGCTAATGGCGAGCAGGAAAAGAGACACGCGGTGGCTGAGATGACGGGGTTGATCATAGAGATCGCACAGAATGCTGCAATAGGTTGATTCACTGTTGGAATGATGATGTCCGGTTCTCAAAAGTTATTTTATTGAATATGTTCATGACTTGCAGGACTTTACCACATCGGGTTTACGTAATAATGTTTCCAATATCTCTTATTAATTATTTCAAATGTATATATTTTATGATACCCCTATTTCAAATGCACATACCTAATGTCTACGATTCATGTTTTGGCGTTCCAAGTTTGAGACCACTGGTAAGCGCATTTGCGCAAATGGTGGACTTCACAAGACATTCAGTATCCACCATTCAATCTTGATTTTTGTCTCTCCAGACCGTGCCACGAGTCAGAGCTAGACCATTAGGACAGAACTAGGCCAAGATCCGCCATAGACAAACCATATTTGACGGTTTCGTGCTGATCATGAACGAAGCCTTATCAACGCATTTTCTCACCAAATATCCAACAAACCTAAAAGCTTCAAATCCAAGATTGCCGGACTCCGAATTTCGTTAGTGGGTTGCCCAGATTATGTAACCCCTTTTTTAGAGGGGCCGTGGTCAATAGTGGCGATGGTTCTATTCACCCAATTGGCTCGAGAGCAACAGCTGAAAGGAAATTCTCGAATCTTGTCAACTTTGGCGCCACCGATTTCTTTTGATTTCGCTTAAAGATCAGTATGGGAATAGTTGCGCTATGATATCAAAATCCTTGCGCACGCTTGGCTACCGGTTCACGGAGAAATTGTAGTGTATTCCGTCTCTTGGTGTAAGCCATCTTCGTGGCATCGCTGGAGTGTATGTATTGGGGATCTTCGAATTTTGATTATATAAGGGGAAACGTGACAACAATGGCATGGTTGATGGTTGGTCTCAGGGAGGACTGAGCTTGATACGCGTGTGCTGGAATTGCGCACGGATGTGTGAATATGCAGTGGAAACGCTTGCTTCGACTCAATCTAGAGGCATTGATCAAAATCGGGTACACACCACGAAACGGTAATACGGGATTGATGTTTCGAAACAAATGCAAATGCGGTTAGGCACTAGCTAATGCAGGTATCGTGACCTCGTAGACCAGCCTCAATAAAGTATCACAATGTGATGTTTCCTTGAACTATGTAATTTCTGGAAACAATTCCTCACTGACTCTTTATACACATTTATAGTAGAACTATAAGACATGGTTATAATTAAAAGGCTAGTTAGCCACTAAGAGACTGGAAGTTAAAAGCATTTGAGACAAATATATATGGGGGACTGAAAACGGTGAAATTTTAAATTTATAAACTCGCATTTAAATTATATTCTGAATTACTCTCTACCCTTGGACTAAGATGCATCAGAGTGATTGATAAATCACACGTAAGCAAGTTATTCGTAAAGCATTTCGCGATTGCCGCAATATATCGGTGCAGGCCGATCAAAGGGTATGCGGCTGAGCGCGAGGCTTCAAATCGGATGTCCGCGAGGTACAAAAATCGATTCACCCGTTCTAGAAATTCTTGTAAACATAAAAATCTATCGTACGATAGCTGCAGCGTCATCGTTTCGTAATGTACACTAAACCCAGTATAGATTCTAGGTGGTTGCTCAATATATATGTTTCCCGCGTCTACGGCACAGCTTCCGTGACTACTATCACATTGCATGTGGGGTTCTCGGTTCCCGATATGTCGATACCGAACTAAAACCTTGGACAGATTCGTAATTTAGGAAGATGTGCCTGAAAGATGGCAGGTGGGGTTTGTGACCGCTTGAAACCGGATGGAAACGTCGAATATCAAATCGAGTTACAAGGGAATCGATTGAACATAGTGCTTGGGCCTCATCTATTGCTGATCAACTCTTGGTTTAAAACGAATTGTTCAAGCGGGGTCACGTCAAAGCTGAGAGCTTTGGGTAATGCTTCGTTAGGTTATGGGGGCATTGATGAATCTGGGGGTATCGGGTCCATGTACAAGTTAAGTTAGTGTTTTTATCTTTCATCGGCCCGTGGCGAGCATAGACCCTTTGGGCACATGAGATCTGAGCAAAGGATATCATAGGGTCTTTGGAAACGAGTCCGAACAATCATGAGACTTGTTGACCGTCTTTACCTGGAAATTCAATATCATGTCCAAAAGTCCAGAGGAGCTCTTCAGCTGCAGCGTGAAAGTTTCAAACTATGCGGAGGCTCGTATGATTAAAATGAATGGACAACTGAAATAAACTCATATTCTTGTCTGCTCCGTCTTGGTTTTATTCTAAGCGATTCGTCCCTCATTTCACCAAAAATTAGAAGGCCGGTATAGGTCACATGCATGGTTGTATATATTGATGTGACTGGTTGGAGGACTGCGTGCTTCGCAAGAATCCCATGGATACTGCGACGTTTCCAGCTCCCTCGTCGAGGGCTTCCCGTGACTGGTCAGTGTACTTCGGTGGCATGCATGCGCATTTCGATAAGGGTGTCTATCGATAAACCTGGATATGGAATGCGGGTGCCTGGCGAAGCGGATATGCCGCAAAAATGCTTCAACGTTTGTGCACACTGTGGGGGTTATCAGGTTAGCCTTTGACTACCGCTTACAAAACTTACCTGTTAGGCCCGTGAGAGCAATGTATTAATGCAAGTCAACCCTAGGTCATTTAATATCGTCTTTTGAAAACCACATGCACACAGGATTAGAACCCAGATGCAGGCGGGTCAAGAAAAAGAATGATTGGCACTGGGGTTGCCGTTTTTGAATTTTATAAATGGAATACATCTACATGCTACATACTCCCGCGCTCGAGAATCGATCAATCTTCCAATGAACAACGGTGGGTCCTTGTACAACCATGGTTCCGTTTTCCTCATTGCCACGGGCTCTGTTTATTTGGATGCAGGAGTTCTTCGCCCATCACACTACATTGGTCCACGCAATGTTACCCGTACACTACCTCAACGGGAAAGGTTGAATGAATTGATGAATATTTTGCGCAAAGCTAGCCACTTAACAGAACGGAACAGCACAGCACATGATCCGACTGGGAAGCGATGTTTCCCCATTTGACTTCTAGAAGGGCACTCCTTTCGCCCTTGAAACCTAACTGCATTTCTGCAGGATTGACCCTTGTAAAATCCCGTCTGGACTCCCACATGTTGAGTCTGCACATTTCCCCTCATATTCAACGGTATTCGTCAGCCTGAAATTTCGTTATCAAATGGTGATATTTTATCAGGCCTGGGCCCTATAGGTGTGGGCCTTGCCTATCAGTGTCTAGAACGTTGATTAACAGTTGACAGTTGTAATTGCGACAGTTGCAACATTGTGGAATTCTGAATAGAGAGAATCTGAAAAACCCATTCTCGCCACGTTAGCGCTAGCCCTAATTTTGAGAACTTTGCGCTAGACACCTGAACTATCACCGGCCTCTTTGACCTCCATTGGCACCTGGGCTTAGGCGCATAAACTTCTCGTGGCTCCCTGGAATAGCTCTTCTCGCCTCGCATTGGGTCTCAGATCCCTTCGTCATCAAGATTTCCCCAGGCATACCCTAGCAAAAGCCATCAAATCACAACAAACCAAGATCCTTTCTCGGATGAAGAGTGCCTTGAAACCTGCAGACGCAGGAAGCCCACGATGCACCAACGGAATAACTTATGTGCGAAACGGCTCGTCGTCTCGAGAAATTGTATGCAACATTCTGCAACGGCAAGTGATTGACGATGAGGTTCAAAATACAGTGCATATTTTGTAGCTTGGCTGCTATCTTAGCGCTAATCTACACGCTTTAACTGGCTTTGTCACAGGGCCTATTCTTGCAGATTATGAGTAAGGTCAGAGAAATTTGCCATCGTCCCAGTATCGACGATATTAGCCCGTCAATCTCTAGAAAATGAGGCTTTGACAGCAAAATACCTCGATGCTAGCCGTTGTACAGAATCCTCTGCATATTAGCTCGCCAGTGGCTTCGCAGGATGCACCCCGGGCGCATTATCTCGGATTCTGCTGTCAAAGCGTTGATGCTAGAATTGCCTTCATTTTCTCCACGGCCACGAACTTTCTGACCCACTCGTCTACCTGAATTCTTCAACTGCCCCGCCCATGAGTTTAGACCCAATAATCGCTACCGAAGCTGAGGATTACTTGGGTCGTGAGACTGGACATCCATGGATTCATGGCCCCTGTGTCTTCGCAAAGGCGAACTGAGCACCATGGTACATGCATCCGTCTATCGTTTTCTAGCTTTTGTGTGGAGTAGTTATGTCTCGAAAGAACCATGGCCAGGTTGAAAAATGAAAACGCCAAATTGGAAACAGAGCTGAGGAATCTAGCGAGATGTGCACAGAACTGTGAATAGGTGGAAAGTGGTAGCTTTGGTTAGTAAAGGAAAAACTCTCATTTGATCTTTTTTTGCTTTCCTGGTTTCTATATATCCTCAAGATGCACCCGCAAGAACAGTCAAGGGGATGGTTATAGTTCTCCACAATTATACATTTCAGATATCCAACTCCTTGGTTACACATGCGGGTGCTTACCTGAGATTGCAACCTTCGACAACACAGTTCTAGTTCAACAGGTCCTCTCTTCATGAAAAGTCTACAGTGAACATCGATCCGGTCTCGCGGTGGTTCTAGTTCTAGACTTTTGTTATTTCTTTTTATTTTATCGTTTTCTCTCTTCTTGATCTTTCGGTTTTTGTTCGAATATAGAGAAAAGTTATTACAATGGGTCAATTTCCAAGCCATGTCCCGAAACCGACGCCTGAGGAGCGAACTGCCATGTTCAAATTACTTGGAGTGATCGCGAATATGACGGGGTCGACTGGTCCGGCTTTAACAGAGGAGAAAATTGCTGAGCTCTATTCACCGGACTATGAACCTCCAAATATGGACCAACAAACTGTCACCTTGACAGTTATAGTCCTCTTCTGGCTGATATCATCGATATCTCTGAGGTTCTATTCGCGGTTCAAGTATGGTGCCCAAAGCGGACCACTGCTAGACGACTGGCTAGTTCTCGTAGCAACGGTATGGAATGATGAGTCCTGAACAGTTCTAACGTTAAGTTCCTCAGGACGGAGTCTAATATTCTATTATTATAGATAGCTTGTATCGCCTACGCTTGTGTCAACCTTTACGCCTTCTTGTATGCGGGATTCGGACGATTTACATACGACTTAACAATTCAACAATTCGACGAATGTCTGAAACTCTTTATCGTCAACTTCACAACATTCGCTATCGCAAACACCGCCGTCAAAGTGTCTGTATTAGTCTTATACCGTAGGATCTTCGACTCGATGCAGACAAATATGAGACGGGTGGTGTACTTCCTGATAGTCTTCGTCATAATTTTCTGTCCGATCTCTCTGGCAGCCCAAGCCGTTACCTGCAAACCTTTCCACGCCTTTTGGAGCCTCGAACTAAGAGCGGATCCAAATACGAAGTGTAGCAATGGTGCTGCAGGCAGCTATGCTGTCGGCGCAATCAGAACAATCCTTGATGTTGTTATCTTTGCGCTTCCATTAAAGCATATTTGGGATATCAAAAACTTTTCAATGAGGAAAAAGATCGCAATCACTAGTATCTTTACGCTTGGTCTTGTCGCTTGCGCTGCGTCTATCCTCAAACTGGCTCTATACCACGAGTTCTTGGAAGGAGACCTTACGAGTAAGTACATCCCGACACCAACTATGGTATCAAATTGGGGTTTTACGTGACTAATATTCTATACGTTCAGGGAGTATATTTAACGCAGTCGTCGCGGAAGCTTTAGAATACACTAGCGCGATCGTTGCTGCCTGTGTGCCTGCACTTCTCCCGATGCTCAAATCCGTCTATAGGAACACAAGCTCCACAATCCGGCAAATTACAAGCGGTGGGAAGTCTCAAATCCAATCAACAACTACTCATATCGCCGGTGGACCTGGGACCATGCATACGGAATCCATCAAAATGAAAGGCATCAAAGTCTCGCATGCAGTCTCGCAAACCATCGAGATTCATAGAGAAGAAGACGATACCGAACTTATTCTTCAGATGCAAGATGACGATGACAAGGATGATAACAGTAAAATAAGCCACAGTGCTAACCGAAGTCAAACAAGTGTATGACACTTTCCTTTGTTATGTCTCGCGAATTGGAGCGCCTTTTATATCGTATTTAATGATTGTAATTATTTTCACGTCTTTCATTGTTCCACGATACACACTTACACATCTTGCTGGGCATTCGGGATGAAAATTTTAGGAGTTAATGTGGGCGTTTGATGTTGTCTGCCTTGTTCTTTTCTTGACTAATATCTGCTCTCTTTTCTCAATGATATGTTTCTGCTACATCTTTCCTCATAAACCAACTGCCTTAGCTTAGCTTCGTACAACGGAAAATAGCACTCTATCAGAAGAATGGACACCATGGTCTGGCCTATCTATCATCCATTGTAGAATAGCGTACGGAGTTAGCTGTCGTGTCAGCCGTCGCGTCGACAAGGGGAATGTAACTCTAACTTGCCTGGAGATAACTAATCTTAAGTAATCAATAAGGGGCAAGGGGTGAAGATCATTTATAGATGGATCAATTCTGCATTTTTGACACTAGGCTGGAAGAATACATGGTGTATGTCTGTAGAACGAATAGGATGCTCGAGCACTCTCCGACGAGGCGGTAAAAATTATCCGAGGAGGCGTGCCCTGAATATGTTACATAGGTGAACGAGTCAATTTCAATGGTCCCGACTTCTATTCGCCGGGGTAGCCGTGAACTAAAGAGCAGTGGCTAAACTAGTGGCAGTTTGTGGGTCATGAATCGTGAATCGAACCGATGGACTTGACCTGGGACGCTCAACGACTTTAAAGTTCTACAAGGTTGCGTTGTGGCGTTGGACTAAGCCCGGACCCCGGTAAGCTTCTGGCCCCGGCGAGATCGAGACCGCGTGCACCCCACCTGCCCACAAACACGAACGAGCTCCCAGGTTGCAATTGGCGTCATAGCGAACCTCTCTCTCATTCGTACAAACCACTATCACGAAAACCAGCGGCGCCCCATAAATGTGGGCCTTCCATTGACCCTGAGCAGGCTCCAACGGAACGCCCGTTAGATAACTACATACCATATCAACAGCAGATACGGCAAGTACCGAGAGGCTAGGTTCGAAGCCCATCTCCGCCATGTCCTCCGACATCAGTTACATTACGTACACACTGCTGGCCGTTGTGGCTGGCCTCATCTTCGTCCCCGTTCTGCTTGACGGCGAGCCTGATGGACCTCCTATGGCACTGCTCCAGCAGTCCTCCGTAGGCCCGACTCGACGTAAGAATGAATCCGCGATCCACCGCTCACGTGAGACACCAGTTGGGTTTCCACTTCGTCAAGGACTGGGTATCCAGGAAGGGTATTCAAAGAGGAATGGAGATGTGAGGGATATATGGCGAGTCTTTGTGCAAAAGATAGGCCATTTGCATACGATTTTGGGCAATGATAAGGTGGTTCACAGCATTGGTAATAGATCCACTAGTCAAAACACTATATCACGGGAAATTGGGGTTAACAATCGATATAGACACACTGGATGCTGAGATCGATACTCTGGGGCATTATATCTCTGGATTGTCAACTACCGGGGGGAGGAAAGTAGTAGCAGCATATCTACCAAATTCGGCTGAGAATCTGGTTGCTGGCTTCGGTACGCATATCAGATAGCTTGACAATGCCTGGTGTTTTGGAGCCTTAAGCTAACTGTCAGCAAGCTTGTGCATTCTATGACTTCACATTTGTCCCAATCGAGTACCCAGCAGAGCCTGAGGTTATCGGAGAGAAGCTTCGAATGGCCAATGCCGAGATATTGATTATGCCAGCTGTATCCCTCGACATTAACGAGTTGAATGTTTCCACCCTCCTCAAGCACGTTATCCTCGTTGTCGAAGAAGGGAGCAGGCACCTTGACTTCGCCGCTGATCCGGATGCTAAGACGTCATTGAAGGAGTGGCATGATATTGCTGCCAATGGACAGAAAGCAACACGACCAGAAAAGATCGACGAGTCACAGCCTCATATGGTTGTGTTCTCTAAGGATCTCAAGCTCCAAAAGGTAGTAGCAGTACCCTACAGTCACATCAACATAGTAGCTGCGGTATCCGCCCAAGCGACTGCACCGACGCCAAAGGATCAATTTAAACCTACAGATGTATTTACTCCAGCGTCTACTCTCGCCGATCAGTTTACCCGAATCCTCACCTACACGGCCATGCTTTCTGGATGTACTATCATTGTCAACGCGGTAACTCCACCATCGGGTGATCTCCAATCCTCTTGTGCCAATGCAATCCCATCCATCATCGTCGTTCCAGCGGATACCCTTTCCTCGATTGGGCGTTTCTCTAAAGCGGCCCAGGTCGAGATTTTCCACGAATGGATGCACATCTACCAGCTTCGGAAACTCACCCGCTACGGCCAAGTTCCCCAACACTCCAGTTTTGCGAGATTCAACGACTTCGACCGACCGAACCTGGGCAAGAATCTAAGACTAATCTACGTAGCCGAGAATCCAGCGGAAGGAACACGTCCAATCACATGCAATATGCTGAATGATCTTAGGGCCATATTCTTTAGCAAGGTCGTGTATGCGCTTACGTACCCACCGGCGGCTGCTGGGGCTATTACTCAGACTACCTCGTTCGATTACAGACCTGGTGAAGATACTAAAACGTTCAAGGATTCGCATGTGGGCGCGCCGCTGAGCTGCATAGAGGTCAAATTGAGAGATGCGGGTGAATATACAGTAGATAATGAAGACGGCCCTATGGGAGAGATTGTGATCGCCGGGCCATCGGTTACTAGCTCGGGTGAATATGCCACTGGGATCATTGGGAGGTGGAGAAATGATGGTTGTTTGTCGATGGGGTCAAAGGCTTAGGAGAAATAGATAGTAGTTATTAGGTACGTATGGTAGGATGGAGGGTTTTCCGAATATTTGTAATTCCAAAAGTCTGGGCTCAGGTTCTCTATTTCTATGGTACTATCATTCTAAACTAATCAGTTTCCATTGTGCATGTTCATACGAGCTGTCGAAAAACGCCCTGGTTATAAGTGCCAGGTGGTATCAGAAAGAGCTCTTCTTCTCTTTGCGCGTATTGTACACGTAGATGTCGTGAATAAGAGGCGCCCAAGTCAGTATACAAAATATAGTCATCATGAAAAACCATGGAGTAGATATGATTTTACGGAAAATCATACCCACAGACATGAGCATGGCCACCGTACTGGCCCACAAATTTTGGATGAGGCGGAGCACCCGGTCTCTCCTCTTCGGTGCAGGTTCCTTCAATTTTACTCTCGCAGTTTCTACTAAAGTTTCTAGTTTTGATTCCAGTCTGGAGCTCAAATGTTCGACCACTGCATCCAACTCAGAAGGACTCAACACCTTTCGCTCTGACATTTGTGTTAAGGTATCGTTATGCATGGCCGCGAGCTCCTTAAGCCCCCTCTCATAGTGGTCGATAATGTTGTCCTGGTAGATTGGCAGGATTCGTCTAATCTCTGTGATTCCGCGGTCAAAACTAGCGTGGAGATCAGCCCACTTTTCAGTAATATCACATTCGAGGTTTTTATCGCGGATCTGGAGTGTGCCGGTTTTGATGTCAGGTAATAAAGATGCAACCTGGGTTAAAACCTGTTGGATTTCCATGTGGCCGTTCTGTATCGTAGCCAATTGGTTGTTAAACTTCTTTTGGTTTTCTTCCATTTCGTAGAGTATTGCATTGGTTGTATCCTGAATATCATCGATGGAGCTGTCTCGTCCACGACGATTACTGTCGGGCGCGTGGAAACTTTCTTGTTTTTCTATGATTTCAGTTTTAGCGCTTTCCAAGTCGTTTTGAAGCTGTGCAAAGGATTCTTAAACGGAAATCAGAGTAGAGGTGATATTCTATACGGCGTGTATGCGTGGTGTTAGCCTAGTACCGACAATGGGGAATAACTATAGCCTTACAGCGTCAAAATCCTTCGCATACCCAACAGTCGCCGAGCGCCAGCTGTCAGTCTTCTCAGCGCGTTTTGCCAGCCACCAAGTCAAAGACTCGATTTCAGACATGTTAGGCTATTTTATAGTACTTGTTTAGAATCGTTACTCGTGAGGTATCTTGTAATATCCTTTAACTTACCGGCGGTGGGGCGTCTTGTGCGCGTAATGCATGACGAGGAATAGACTGGTGCGGCCAATCAGCCTCGCCTGCTTCGAATTTGCTTGGGATATGGGTGGCTTTCAAGCCTACGAGAAGTGAGGGTTAGTAATCCATGTTCTCCGGAAGCTTCACGTGCGGACGGTAGAGTATTGGCGACATACCGCTAGTCGGAATGGTGTTATCAGTCTCACACTGCGCCTGAGTTCTTTCCAATAGAGATTGGGGTGACGACCCCCACGAGTGGAGGTGAGGGCTCTCAATCCGATTAGGTTTATACAATGCATTCGGAGGTTTCGGGATCTGAGTGTGTAAGAACCCTCGGGGTAAACCGAGAGCCGAACTGCTGACTGAGGGGCGGGTTCTGGACAGCACTATAGAGAAAGTTTTCCCTAGGAAATTAAATGTAGTAGACATCTCGAGGTACGTGTATACGGTGGATGCGAATGATGAATATATGTTCGAGAGCTAGAAACTCAGATGAACACGAAAAAGGCTCGGACGGCCTTGACATGTATATCTAGCTAGATCTGCGAACCAGCAAAACGTGGCAATTATTGGAAAATATAGCTCATATTAAAATTATTAGAAGGCAAAAATATTAAGAAAATAATTCGCGATTATAAGATTTCATGATACACCTTGTTAAACTGTTTTGTATAGTACCGTAGTAATAATTTCTACTTTAGTTATTACTTAATACGAGCTAGCCTCCAGAGCTCCCTTCAAGCCCGTGATATCTAACTGATAAGGGCCCCGAGAGTTTGTGAACCGCATGCGCGCAGATACATCGACCCATAAAACCTTTTTCCCCATTGTGATCATTATTATAAGATATATGTATATGGGCGATATGACACGAGCCTCGGAAGCCCTGTTTCGTTAACATCGACAGCGAATTGACCAGCGACCGTGAGTCTATGATTATATGTGTTGAAAATGTTGCATTTCATTATCTTATCAGATTTATCATAGATAAGATTTGAGCTTATATCAGAAGCTTAGCTGGTGCTCGAAGCTGTTATTCGAATCTTCTGAAGCATCAAGCTGCCGGTATCTGCGGATACAAACTTGGAGAAGACCCTCAATACAACCTTTCAAACCCAGGTATGTCCAGCTTACAATCCCCAAAACTACCCAATCCACATACGTCCGAGTTTCTGAGGCGCTGACATGGGCTTGCGTGTAAAAGTTGGGTCTCTGTAACGTTGGCGGCAGGGTCACAGCTGCAGGAGCATCAGCCCCACTATCGACCACACCACCTTTGGTCATTTCCTCTCATCCACAAAACTGCCTTGCGACATTCCATATCATCTCTCGAGATCCGTCTTCTGTCCGAACAGTTACCAGAACCACGACTATTACCTCTAGGACCTTACCGTACTCAAGATGGATACCATTCAAGGCTTCGGCAAGAACATGGGCAGCGCGTTTACTAATATGGGGACTGCCTTCACCCCTTTCGCGGCCCGAACTTCGCAGTTCGTGAAGGAACAGCTCGGCCAAGCAGATGATAAGGTCAGTCAAGCTTCCGTCGTCGTCTCCAGTCAAATGCAGCGCCTCTCCCACCTCTACGCTCCCAAGTTCCTACTTGCAGAGGTTCGTAGTAATAGTTATAATTTGTTACCATCGTCCTTGGTGCTATAGCGTCCATGTGCAAGAAAAAATTCCCACTGTCCCTGGCATTTCGCAGTTCGTTTTGCGTTGTTAGCGTATCTTTCACGTGCTGCAGATGATTTCGATTGTTTTCAAGTTATTTCGATGATTCAAAGCTTTTGAGGAGAATGAATTGAATGTTGAAAGTGATTTGCCCTGGTGTGGGCGTGGTGCCGTGGTTATCAAGATTCGACTGGCCGAAGCTGACATCTTCCTCAAATGGAACGGGGATTCGGTCGATAAGACCCAGCTTCCGGCAGACTATCGCGAATTGGAAGCCCGTGTCGATGCTCTCCATAAAGTGCACCAGAGGATGCTGAGTGTGACGTGAGTACCTTCTCCCGATCCGATATTGAAGTTATTGGCTGGACATGAGAAGTTGGAAAACTAACCTGCGAATTACGTAGGACACAATATGGGAACGAGGTAAGTCAATGGAGAAGAAGTCCACCAGAGAGCAATGAATAGGGTTTTGACAAATGTTATTCTATATCAAGCCATACGATTACCCACCAAATTTGGTAAGTAGCTCCTGAGCTCCAAATATATAAATATCAAGATGCTGTTTCGCATGTGACTGACTGGGTCCGAAGCGCGAATCGATTACCGACCTCTCCCGTAACATCACTGGCAGGGTCCAGGCCCTTTCCAACGCCGCTACACCAGCTGAAGCTCAACAAGCTCTCGTATCCCCGACACAGGCTCCCACCGACCCAAAAACGTTCGCCCACGCCATTTCCCGCGCCGCTAGTGCATCCTCTCAACTCCTTCCAGCGTCAGATCCGCTTTCATCCGGACTTGAGAAGCTCGCAAACGCTTCCCGACAGATTGGCCAGGCACGTTTAACCCAGGACCAGGTGATTGTAGGCCAGCTCGTCAAGCCATGGACAACCAACCTCAATATCCCCTTCAAGAACGTCGCAAAACTACGTCAAGAAGTTGAGAATGCGAGACTGCTCCTCGATGCTGCTAAGGCCAGACAGAGACAGCGAGAACAAAATGGTGGTGGTGGTGGCCCAGGGATCGGCAGTATCTTTAAGAAGAACCCTGCTGACGAAGCTGCGGCTGATGAGCAACTGAGGCACGAAGTTGAGACTTTGGAAGATAAATTTATCGTTGCAATGGAGGATGCCGTCCGAGCAATGTCCGAGTTGCTGAACACGCCTGAGCCATTGAGAGGTTTATCTGCTATGGTTCATGCTCAGCTCGAATACCATCAAGCTGCCGTGGATGCCCTCCAGGATGTTACCGAGTCCATCAATGGTCTTCAAAGAGAGCAGGAGGTATAAAAACCTTTAGAACATTCAACTTGCCGGTAACAAATGTTAACCATAGCCAAATAAAAATAGGCAAGCTACCGTCAAAGCCGAGATACTGCTTCGTAATTCCTCCGAAATAGCGGAATAGTTCTGATATCTCGTTTTAACGCTCGATTCCTGGTCCAGGTCAGCTCACGGATGTTGTGTTATAATTAGCTAATCTTCTTACGTTAGTAATCAATGGCTTCTCAGAACTTCAATAGTTAAATAAGTAAATTACAGGGTCTCGAGCATTAAGAAGAAAGTAGTGACACATGAGCTGGCCATCTAATGCTATTGCTATGCTCTAATATATGAGTACCAATAGCTGGACTTACGATCGTGCATACCTACATGGCGCCCTGTTCTAGCTCTTCCGAGTGGTAGAATTTATAGACTGTCAAGGGCAAATACTTCGTAGATAAGAACTTAAGCCAGAAATCATCCTACATTTTGTGTACGTCGCATTGCCTCTGAATCTCTTCGAGTTAGAGAAGCGATCTCAACATGACGCCAACCCAATGTCGTCTAATATATATTATAATTAGCAGCTGACCAGGGGAAAATAAAAATGTACAGCTCTTGATATAGAATTATGGAACACATCCCGAAGCACATGTAGCAGCCACAGCTGCTTGCAAAGACAAAGTCATCCACCGGAACCCAAGGTTCGATCCATATCCTAAAATATGTGATTATACCTCTAATGTTGGAATCTCACCCTGAAGTAATATAAGCAGTTCGCGAGGGGGTATTGGAGCTCGAGGGGTAGCGCCACGGATGAGGTGATCCGGAGTGGTCCGCTCCTGGTGCGAAGTTTGCTTTCTGTCCCCCTTACTCCTCTTATCCTCTTTTTTCATTAACCATTCGGCTACCAGCGCCCCGGGGTCGACATCTGGATATTCAGGCGGGAGCCCAGGTTTTCCGGGAATGGGCTCAAGGCCCATGTACTCAGCAAATTCCCGTTTTCTTTTGGCTAGAAACAAACCCGCAATCTCGACATTAGGGGTAATCGAGAATTGTAACAACGGGGTGTTGAGTTCTTCTGGTTCAACCCCAGTGGGCCCCAAGGTGAACTGGCGATCCTGCCCATTTGAAACCCAGAAGCTCGCTCCCTTATCGAGAAGAAAGTCGACCATTTCAACGTTCTGGTTTTTAACTGCATATGTGAGGGCCGTGTCGCGACAATACGGTGGCACCACATCAACGATGTTTTTGTCGTCGGTGAAGTTTAATATCGCATTGACGACGCTGAGATGATTGAACTTCGCGGCAATTTGGATAGGATAAAGTCGATTTATTTGTGACCGAAGGCGCAGGTCGCTATGTCGCCGAAGACACATTTTAACTATATCCACCTCTCCAATCTCACAGGCTTTTTGAATGATACTCGGGCGCTCTGGATGCTTCCCATTAAGCCCAAACTCATACCGCAATAGTAAAACCCTGAAGTAGTCAGCCTTTCCTACTTCTGTCACCGAATGTAAAAGGTCGAATTGAGTGTCGATAGAAAGACTTTGAATAAAGTCTAAGTACTCATCGCCCAGGAGTGCTGCTAAGATGGCAAGGGAGTTGGCGCTGATCGACTTCCTGATCATACTCTCGTAATCTTCCAGACGAAAGTACTTGGAGGGGAGAATATTAGAATCTCTCATTGACTGCCTGGAAGCCCCTGGTAATAGCATTAGGATATATATTAGCTCGTTGAACAGAGATTCATCAGCTCGTTCACATGCGCAGCCCAGAAGGTAGCGAATACAATCTGGCTGTTTAGACAATCGCCCCCCCGGGTATCTAGGAAACGAAGGCGAAGAGATGTCTGCTATAAGAAATTCCCTGAGGTAGCTCCACATTTGTGCCCCAGCAAAGTCTCCCTCAATACAGTATTTCTCGAATCTTGTTCCGTACGGTCCGTTCAGTGTGGGTTTAATAGGTAGCCAGTACTTCGTAAGCATACTTCGGTTTACTGCCCAGCTCGGCGCAGACGATACTACGGCCCTAAGAAGGTTGTCTGAAGTTAATTTGTAAACAAAAAAGACTTTGTTTTCGAGCGCCCAGTCAAGCATCTCGAATAAACCCTCCTCTTGGGTTAGAGATTCTGGTGAGAAGTGACTTTGCCACGGGAATCTAATCGTATGAAATCTTTGCAGAAGGAGGGTGTATATTTGTAACGATTTGTCCTGGGGGTATTGCGTTCCCTGAGAGTGCGATGCATAATGGAAAACCCAGCTACTAGTAGCATATTCCAAGAATGGGTGGGTCTTAAGCATGTATTTGAAAGTCTGTCTCTGCGACGCCACAACGGTGGAATCTCGTGCTCTGACAAGAGCACTAGGGGTTGTCGGGGGCGAAGGTAAAGGTGCTAGGCTGGAGGCGTATTTAAATATTCTTTGTGTCGCCCAGTCCGTCCAAGATGCATTGTTCTGTGCAGTATGACTAGCAGCCATGACGAGAGAATTAAGCCCCCTCTTCGAAATGGCTGTACGTTGATGCTGTGAATTGGGACCGATAATATCCGGGAGTTTTAAGTACCGCACACAGGCTTCAGCAATGTCATAGTGGCAATCATCACCATCAAATTCGAACGAATGTTTTCCAGCCTTTCCACCCATCAAGAAGTCCTTTATTGTTGAGTGTGCGAAACGAACAGTTTGGTTGGCTCTGTTCACTACCACAAGATTTTCGCAGTTCTGTAGCCACTTGGATTCGTCCACTTCAGCTACTCTACGCAAGGCTGCCCAAGAAGATATCTGGGCGTCCTCTAAGCATGCTGCCTCCTTGAGCTCCTCTAAGGTCAGTGGGCGTATTGCATACGCCACCCACTTGAATATTCGTTGTGCTACTTCAGGACGCCGAAGCTGTACAATACGACGGATCACCCGATCGTAAAGTTCGTCGAGGTCTTTAGGTAGTGTCGGGAGGACTGCTTCAATGTCTTCTGGCCTGGCTTCTTTGCATATCTCTTCAATTTGGAGATCGACCCAGATAAAGAGACCTTTCGCATTTTCGACTAGGAATGAATTGATCTTTCCGAGAAGCTCCACCGAGAGTTCTGGTAGCTGCCCTTCGAGCTCCTTATCTCGAAGGGCCTGTGCTATAAATGCTTCAATATCCCCTTGATTCGAAGTGCCAAGGTCTAATTGTTGGAAGCTTTGCAGTGCCCGAACCATATCCTGGGAGCCACGGCTCGAGATAAGGATCTTTATATTACAGGGCACATCCTCAAGCATCCTTATCAAAGCCCGGAGGACAATTCCACGTTGTTTGTCGTTGCATTCATCTAGGCCGTCCAGTACCATGTAGTTGCTAGCCTGATTATTCTCGATAATTTGTGTTAGAAACCGTTGGATATCCGTCAGGACCACTCGACTAGTGCTAGCTTTGTCTTCAAAGCGTGACTCTAACTCTTCTACAAGGCTCCTAGGGAGGTCGCGTGAGTAGTACAACATTTGATGAAGAAGGCTTGACAAAATTGTATGCGCGAGAAGGCTTGAAGGAGTCGTATAGGTGCAAAAGAAGTATGAGACACAATGTCTTTTATACCTCGACAGCTTCGACAGCTCCAGTAGGCTATCAACGACACCAGCAGTAAGAACGGATTTTCCGAAACCCGGTATAGCATGGTACCATAACCCGGAAGACTGAGGAGAATTAAACCATGACTGATATTCAGGCGTTTTGTATATCCAAAAACCGCTGTTCTCGATGCGCTGGTGAAGGTTATTTGTGAGCTCGGAATGATAAGGGTATCTCGAAATATTTTGTAGAACTCGCTCCCGCCTAGATCGTTGGGCCTCCTCACTTAGTTTAATACGGTCGTCTTGGTAGTATTGGTGGTTGAGTTGGGTAAAGTGGCATAAGTCTCGAACGTCCGCCCGTAGCTGAGCATTGTTTACTCTGTCAACGTGCAACTCCTGCTCCGAAGAAAGTGTGACTTCCTTGTCAATCATTTCTCTTGCTAAATCTAGAGATTTCAAAATGTCGCCGAATTTTTCCTCGAAGGGACGGAAGGTAGAAATGGCAAATTGTTTTAAAGCTTCAAATTTTATAAACATAAAGTTAGCTGGGACTCTAGATCTAGTTTCACAATTGAGGGAGAGTACGTAGATGTTCTAGCACACCTGAGTTGTAGAGAAATAGTAAGGCTTCTCTAAAGAAGTCCACGACGATAGCATAGAAATCGCAAATTGCGCTCTGTAGCTCTTTATGGTTCGGGAAAAGCTTGCCGAATCTCTCAAATTGAGGACATAGGTGGCCCATTTTATCACACATATCGACTATCCCTTCTAGATATTTTATGTAATTCGAGAATGCCTACATACTTAGTGGATTAGGAATCGGGCATCAAGCTACTGTGAAGGGATGACAACTCTTTTTACCAAAAGCACAAATTTCATTCCACCCCATACAAGGGCAGCGATCTCAGGATTTGATTGGACGCATGTGTCTACAATACTCGAAAATTGTTGCATCGATTGAACAAAGGTTGCGAAAGGGGATGACTGCAGCGCCCTTCTCCGCTTTTGTTTTTGTTGAAGCCTCTCGTCCAAATCCTTAACGAAGTTCGCAACATCTCCGGCGCTTGGATCGGGATAATTCTTCAGTGTATGATGATCCTCGGGCCTTAAATTCAGCTTGAAATTTTCAATAGATTTCTCGAGGCGACTGAGGCCACTTTAGATTGTTAGTCGAGTCCTGGAAAGATAGTGACGAAAAGATATTGGATTCTGGCTAACCTTATCGACATTTTGTATGCTAACTCTTAGTTCTTCCTCCAGACTACCCTAATTCCCGGGACTAACTTTAATATTCCAAGACTGAACATCGGACACTCTTTCCACAGGATTTCTTAGCTTTATGTAACCCCTCACTCTCCGATCTGAAGTCGCACAGCTTTGAGGAGCGCTTTGGGGTTGTTGTACAGACCGCTAAGTCCCGTATCATGATAGGTGCTTGGCATATGCATGGGCCAGGGTCTGCATTGCGCGCCTGGCAGGCGGCTTTGAAAATGAGCACGAATTCCACAGGCAACATTTGAAGGTCAAAGATAGTTGAGGGCATCATGGCGTTCAACTGAGCCTGAATTTTTGGAAATTTGACACTGCCACCTGGTCAACAGCATCGTGTAACCCTGTCCGAATCCTCCACACACTGGTTTTGTCTATTCCCAGCCGAAGCCTGGCCCTCATGTTGCTTCATAACCGCTGGTCAATGTTTTAAAAGCCTTGTCAAGAACCTTGAGCACAGCCCCGGCTGCTCTGCCAATTTCTCCCCCTTCTTGGAGTTTCGCCTGAAGGCCTACCCGTAGATTGCTTTCGAACACATTTTTCACTATTCGGCGGCGGCTGTCGCAGTCTTCAGCCGAGCCTTCCGCGTCTTCCTCGTTGACATTCTCAGCGATTCCACTAGTTCCAAAAAGGTTCAAATGCGCATATATATTCGATGTTGTTGGCATCATATGCAACTCGGTATGTTGATGTGGTCGTAGTAAATCCGTCATCCTGATATCAAAATGTGAATTCTGCGGCTCGTCCTCGATTATTCCGACGAATAAAAACTGCCTTAACACTCCCAAATGCTGCAGAGACGCCTTTTTATTTTTCCCAGGATCGGAAAACTCGATCGTGCTGCCTCGTACGCCCTGGCCAGACTTCGCACCTTCCCATCCCAACAGCACGATCCAGCATTTCAACGTTTTGCCCCAGCCCTTTGCGCCTCGCACAGCCTCTTCACCCACAACATCTAACAACCATGCCAGGAAATTCGTAGAATCAGCTCGAATATCAGCACTGATGTGAGTCATTGCACTATGGATGTATAACAAAAACCGTGGCGTATGCATCCGTATCGAATCAACAGGAATGATAGCATCTTGTCGTAAGTCTTTTGGTTTGGTGAGGTTGTTTAAGAGCGTGAGAAGTTGGGTACGGACCGGCCCTGTCGAGTCGAGGATCAATGGCGCTAGGGCAGGGAGTAGTAAAGCATAAGATATCGGAGGATTCGATGCTGAAGACGACGACAGTACCGATGCGATATGGGCTAGTGAGTCGCGACGGGTAGTATAGGCATGATGGTTGAGAAGTGTCAGATTGTGTTTAAGCTGGGTCTGGACGGTTGGAGCAGCAGCGTTTAAGGATTGATGTCCGACGACAATAGCTATTCAGAAAACTTTTCTTAGTCATATACTTCGTACCAATATTCATAACGACTCGTACCCTTGGCTTTGAAGGATGTTGAAGTATGATTGTCAGCCTTTGGCTTGGTCTTCCCAACCTTTAGTTTAGGTTTCTATATTGACGAAGTTCAATTGTCAGTGGTAATCAGAGTGTCTGAAGCAGTAAGTGTCCATACGGCGAAGTCCTTCTGCTTCTCCTTCTTTTTCTTGCTGCTGGATCCCATCTTGACTGTCGGTGATGTAGTAATTAAGGTTGGTGTCGCAGAATGGAAAAAAATCCTGTCGGCTGTTTGGAGGGACCTAACCAGCTTGGAAGCGAAAATGCTTGGCATTCACCAACTCAAAATAGCATCCACATTTAGAAACCATAACGCGACAAGCTCCCAAAGCTCCAGAGCTACTTAATCTCAACATCTCCAAGATGACACAGGCGACTTCCATCGCGGTATGTTCTACATTTATAACTATACTCCACTCGAATGGCGACTCAATAGCTAACGTCGATGTCTAGAATGAAGAAATAGAGTCATTACTATCTCGCCTGCAGACCAAGCAGAGCGTTCAGTCCGTCCTCGTTCTTGAAAGACAAACTGGCTCCATAATCCGCTCTTCCGGCAACATTGCCTCACGATCGAATGAGGACTTGGTTACTGAGTATGCTGGGATGGTATGGAACTTTGTCAAGTCGGCGGAGGGCCTCGTGAACGGGATGAATGAAGATGTGAGAGGCCATACCGCCGCCCCGAGATAGCGGCCGACGCCCGTTCTTACGTGACGTTTTCATAGGATGCCCTCAAACTATTGCGAGTTCGGACAAAGATGCATGAGCTATGTATAGTACCTGGTAGGGTTTCGCCAAAAAGCTTCATTTATTTCGGACATTTGCTGATACCAGTGGTGTTACAGATCCAAAGTTTCTGTTGATTGTTATACACGATACCCCGCAGGCCTGAATATTATCAGGATCTTTGTGATCATTGAACTCCTCTTGTTCTATCTAATAGAGAGATTATTCATCAAACAAGCAAAGCGATATCTCCGTTTCAGATTGCCGGTCGTTTGACAATCAGGCCATAGGAATTGAGGAGGGTTGTTTCGTTGATGATGGGATTGCCCTGCCGAAAATTTTGCCGGTAAAACGTCAAGATAACATGGAACAGGACATCGGATTGACGGATGTCAGATTATTTTCGGCCCCAATATGGTGGGAAATTTGCCGAGCGGTATCCCTGTTAATTGGGTCGCTCTATAGCCTATAAGATGACATTCTATTATATATCCTAACCTCATAAACACCAACGTTCAAATATACCGACATGAAACAAATATAGCCGAGCAGCAAGATTTTTCTCTGTTTACCATACGCCAAACCGTTACGAAAATGCAAACCCATTTAGAAAGAAACAAAATAACCGAAAAACGTTTTCGTCGGATCATGAAACCTTTTTTTCAAGTATGAGAAATGTGACTGCTCGAATGCTACCGCAGAGCAGTTTCGATGCTAATCCGTCTCGAATCGATAACGACATTGCTGGTCTTCATTATCCTCAAGTCGTAATTTTGGAACATCCGTCTATCTTCTGGCAGCGATGAGCGGCTGCCGCCTAGTTCGATATCGGTGAAGATTAAATCCTGTGGCTCATTGCCAACCAGCCGGTTCTCGTCGCTCTGTGTGGCCGTGATTTCCGTCGTAGTAACAACGCTGCCTTTATAGAAAAGGCTATTCTTCTTGAGTTGGCTGTTGTTATTTGTCCCACGTCTTGCACCGGATAGTTGTATGCCACCAGAGTCGCCAATCCCGCGACTGTTCTTGAAGTATCCATTTCCAGAGGCCCATTTGCTGAAGTATTTGCCCAAGTGGCGGACAATGAAAGGCTTCAAAGCAGGGATGGAGGCGCATACCATACTTAAGTTGACTTCGACGGCGGACCAGAGAGACGGGCCGACAAATCCCACTGTGTAGCGAATCAGTGTAAGAAATATAGCCTGAAGCTCAGAAGAGGAAATGAACACTTACTAGTAATGTTCTGGCCACCATTGGGTATACTGGTAAGCTGAACCATTCGGATGATCGTAATAATGATAATGCTTTTCAACTGGTTAGCTTAAATTCTCTTGCCCTGGCAACAGCTTTTTTCATGGGTGCTACTTACAATCCACCAGTTGTAAAAAGCATGATGAGGCCGACTTTTTGACTGACCGGCATCTTCAACTTCCATAAGGTCCTCAAGGGCAATATCAAGATTGCGATATCGGTTATGGTGTTTAACGCAGCATTGATGAAATAAAGCGGATCAACATCGATACACTTTGATTGATCCAGATTCCAATCCCATAGGGTCGACACCGGCCTGCAAGCAAAGACGAGGATCAAAATCGTGAGGACGTTGTAAATAATAATCGCAGCTAAGAATCCCCAGATGATGTATTTCTGCGTCTTGTTCATGATGAATCGCAAGTAGAAGGCGAGGATGGTGAGCTTGCAGCCGCAAATTGCGACGAAGTATGTAAGTTCGGTTGCAAGAAACCACTATAGATCATGAGTTTCTTGTTCGCCATACCAAATTAAAGATAGAGGGTAGCAGACCTTAAGGACCGGTGACATTATTGTCCATGGTATATCCCACATATTTTTTCCCAATCCAAGGTGAACACTGTATAAATTGCATGCTTGGAATACCAAAGCTGATACCTGCAGTTCAGAGAGTATGAGGCTCTTGTCCATTTTCAAACCGATGGGTTATCGTCATGAGGGGAGCATACTAAGGTGAATAATAATAAATCTTCCAAGGGTTAACGTTATTTCTATCGTCATTGTGCCTAGGGGAGCTCAAACTTACAATCATCCGTTCTAAAATTTCGTATTAACACCAGGCGTGTGTAAAATCTCAATCCGCATGCAATTATCGCCAAAGGGAGAGTAACTACGGTTCCAACGATGATTTGCCATCCAATGTTATAAGGGTTTTCGAAATTCGGAATGACACCGTCCGGCGGGTCGAGCATCGGTCTTAAGTGATCTGGAAGTGTCGACCATGGTGATACGCTTGTCGTCGTCGCTGACATATCTCAATAATCCACCCACACTGAGTATAACAAAAGCTCCAGAAATCTTTATAAAGAACAGAAACTTTTCTAGAAAAGATTGGAAGCGTGGGAGTATATATGTATTATGTATATCGGCACAAGACAGTGGCTCCACAGCAGAAAATGAAAAGGAAAAACTCAACGAAAATCTGACGGCCACAGTCCTGGGGTACTGCTGGGGTATATTATAGGCCTATACTATAGTACCAATATCTGTTCCTGCGTCTGTATGATTCTTCCGCTACCCTGGAGGGATAATATCACATGTAGCCTGGCCCACTCAGACATCGAGATTTTCATTTGATGTTCCTATCGTTCCAAGATTCCCTCGTAGTGCACCGGAAGGTCTGTGGGCAATCATGGGCTGGCCGTTCCATTGGAACTGTGGCAGGGCCTCCATGATCTTTCAACTAGCGAATTATTTGACTCGTGGCAAGCTTTAAAGTTAGTTTGCGTGCGTATGGAGCGATGACGCTCGGACTCAAAGAGAATCAGTTCACTCCTGCAGGTCCTCCATGAAGCCGTCACATTATGTGTGCTGGATAATGTCAACTTGGCGCTGAAGGTGAGGGTGTCGTCGTCCCGCGTTCAGAATATTCGAATGCGCACTGTGGAAAGCCCAGACATTTCGAATGCAGACAAGCGGGGCGGATCATCCCTTTTTTGGTGGGATATCCTGGCATGTTTGAATTCTTCCACGTTTTGGATAAGAACGACCGATCGATACAGTGAAATGAGGGGCGAACGCCATCGTTCCAGATTACAGACTGCCCCGGGTTCATAATACCCATTGCAGGGCTGATAATTGGCATCATCGTGTCAGTCAGCTTTGACAGATCGAACGGGAAAAATCGAATAGATTGCAGACTTTCCATGTTGCAAGAAGAAAAGTTAATTGTTATCGGAACAAAAGCTTCCCGAGCATGCTTTGTGGTGTTTCGAACAGCTTCAGCTTGCAATGCACATGTGCATGCGACCAGAACGCCCGAAACCTTCTGTCGAGGATATAGCACCGAATTTCCCTCATGATCGTGGTGGCGAGCGGCCACCCGGCAAACGGCTCGCTTTCAAAACACTGTTCGCACTCAGGCGGTGCGACGAATGGAATGTTTTTCCGGGTTGAAACGGTTCACATTTCGACCATAGGCTAAATCAATGCAGTGGAACAGGCATCAGAGCGAAGTCTCATGCAGGAATAAGGGTTTCACCGCTTCTGCTGCAGACACCAAATGTCTTCATAAGGTGGCCTGCAACTCCTCGAACGAACGTGAAAGACATCTGAACCGAGAGGCCGAACTAGGGTTACTCTTCCAGAAAGCAAGCTGTGAGGACTTGAGTGGGAATTGAGTTTCGAGCTGCCCATGGTGTTTGTCCGCACCCAAAAAAATGCAATGGAGCCAAGACGCTGGTTCGGTAGCCAGGTTTTAAGCCTCGGCTGGTCGCAACCTGTCAGCATCTCGGCTTACGCGAGGCCTTGCAGCCGCCGCTGTAGAGTCTGGAGACGGCTATCGATAACCTAAGTATTGCTTCATGAAGTGACGGTTGAATCGTTAGTATCCAGCAGTCCAAGTTGCCGTAGATATTTCGGCTTGGCCGCCTCCAGTTCGCTGTATATAAACTTACCCCAGACTTTTCTCCTCAGCAAGCCATCTGCACCCTATCAAAGCCCACAACGCGTCTGGTAGTTCGACATTCATTCTATCGCCCAACGTACTTCAAACAAGATATCATTAAACATGTCGACATACGATGATGAAGTTTTGCTCCAGGTCGAAGGGAAGGTGGCCAAGATCATCCTCAACAAACCGAAGAAGCTCAATGCTTTGGGTGGACCGAACTACCAAAGAATCGGCAACCTCCTCCGTGAGATTGCAGGAATGAAGGACGTCACTATTACCGTCCTGATGGGAACTGGGAGGTTCTTTTCCGCGTATGTTGCCAGATGCAGGTTTCAGGAATCCCATCCGGCGGCGTTGTTACTAATATCGATTGTCCAACAATAGTGGTGCAGATGTCAACCAGGGCAGGTCGATAACTACAACTGACGTTTCACCCAGATTCTACTATGGTAGCACCTGTACGTCGAGCCAATTGTCTCACGGAAATTGACCTTGCTTTGGGACTAGCTAACTTAAACGTGCAATTTAGTCGGTTCACAAAACCTTGAGCTCACCCGTGCTTTCCTAGAACATCCCAAAGTTCTAGTAGCGGCACTAAACGGACCTGCAGTGGGCCTGAGCGCTGCGATGATCGGAATGTGCGATCTGATTTACTGTGTTCCAAAAACCTTCTTGTTGACCCCGTTCTCCTCGCTCGGACTCGTTGCGGAAGGCGGTGCCTCGTTCACCTTCACCCGCCGAATGGGTTATGGGCTTGCTAGTGAAGCTTTACTAGCTTCGAAGAAGATCACTGCTGATAGGCTGCTGGCTGCTGGCTTTGTCAACAAGATTTTCGATGAACAGGACGCCGATAAGTTCAATGAAGCTGTTCTAAAGCATGTTACGGACGAGCTCGGAGACCATCTCAACCAAGAGAGTATCCTCCTTATCAAAAAATTGGTTAAGGATGCTTATATGAAGGGCTTCGAGGAGGCAAATGTCCTGGAGATCGCTGGCGGAGTCGAGCGCTTTATGAAAGGTGTTCCCCAGCAGGAATTCGGAAAGATCGCATCCGGCGCGAAGAGGCACAAGCTTTGATTTCCACTAGACTTTCTCTGTTTCATATTGCTTTTCTAAATCGTCGGCATGCTTGAACGGGACTTTTGTTCCCAGGTACCAGGTTGTTTTTTTTATAGCGTGCGGACATGTACATTAGCACATTCATTATCACCAGCGTTGAGAATCAGCGCTATCGAATGAATCAATCCACTAACGGGGATCCTTTCCATTGACTGCTGAATGACTCGCTCCGCGATGTACCAGGTACAATTTCTTTGTAGCTTTTGTAATTCGGACATGGCCGCTTAGGGAGTGCTTTAGGAACCTAGGGCAGGTTGGATAGTTGATGTCTTTCGTTTTCTCTCGCCGGATCCTTATCGTGGTGTCTTATCAATAGACTATGGAGTGAATCATGATGCGGTCGACCTTGAAGGCTTTCAAAAGATATCAATATTTCTATCGCCAACCCTCGTGCACGGACCAGTTAACCAGTTCGCCGGGTTTTGGGCGGCGGTTACAAAATGCCAATCAGCCTTGGCAGTCTCTCCAAGATTCTATGACAAAGGAATCTGGTCATTGGATACCGCTTAATCTTTGGATTTACTTCCACTACATACTGACGCAAGCATAGTAAAGAGAGTCGTGGTTGGCTACGGTCGGCTAAGGTTCGGGCACCTAGATTGCATATCGTCCGTGCAAAAGTCATGAGCGAGATACCCATTAGTTCCTGAGCAAACCATGGTTCGGACAGCACATATATACATTGAGATGATGCCCCACGGAGAATAATACTACCCCTAGTCCGAGCGATTCGTACAGCTGTGGAATGTTGCGGCACGCCAGTACAGACCGCACACTTGGCCGGACGGGAATTGGGGAGCAATCTAATGGCAAAAACAAGATCTAAATTGGAAAGTATATTTAAAGCCATAAGAGCCCAGATTCATCAAGATAGTTAAATACACTTAGGAGCTCTGTAGATAAAAGTCAAGAAAGTTCCCCAACACCCTGCCTGTTCAGCGGGTGGATACAAACAATTGGGTTAAAATACCGGTTGGAGCTTTCTTCCGAGCCTTGAGCAACTTCATCTTAACGGCATGGCAGAGGAAATACTTATCTTGAGCCACAGAGCCAACGAAAAAGGGTTCAAAAAGGAATAATGCGGTCTTTTTACTCAGAAGCCTTGCAAGTGGAATTAATGAAGATACAAAAAGGGCCTGTTGATGTATAATCGCTCATAAAACTGCTTGGAAACATTATGCCCTGGAGGCCCAAATCCCAGCCCACCACTCTAATATCTACGAAATCAGCCTTGGCAGGATGAAGGCTCGGGATATACCCATATATGTGGCTATACCTAGTTCTGGTCGCTTGAAGATGGAATTCTTTACGGTGTGAGTTGTGTGGTATTTTGGCTGCTGACATAAGACTCACCTGGGCAAGTCTGCCTCACAACCGCAGCGTCGAAGCCTCAAATTTCATATCCACAAACATCCATGCCGCCACCACCAAAGGCAGTGACCACTGGGTCGTCTACTTTCACTCCGGACTCGTTCTTCGAGGCGTGGTCGGACGAGAGGCGGAGTAACCCCGTTCCTAACGATGATCTCCGGTCTGCAATTATTCAGGCGTTTGGTCTTAAACCGTCAGATAGCTATGTGTACCATGCAATAGCCAGCGTAACTTTACAACAAGTCCAGAATGCTGTTATGCAAGGTGGTAGTAAAGGTTTACATGCATGGTATCGAGATGAAAAAGGCGAACCAGTAAGTTAAATTGTACTGTTGTATTTTAGACATAACGTTTTACCAAGCCGGCGTTGCTCATTCTTCCAAATATGATAGCTAGAACCACCTCCAGAAACTGATATAGCAGCGTACACATCTATATTCAACTCAGCAACTGCTTCCAATAAGGCATTCTCAAACTTTGCCTCCAATGCAAAAAAGCAATCCATCCGAGCTGGCGTAGGGTCACATCTTACATCTCTCCGACTTCCAGCGCCATCCTCAATCTCTATTCCTCGGAGCAAAGCTCACGTCAATCCTTACTTGGACTTTTGGCGGTGGTCTTGCCATAATCTTGAATGGTGTGGTCCAGAAGAATCCACGGCAAACCTAAAGAACAGTCACCATGTCCTTCCGATATTTATGCACCACTTTGGCTGTGCTTGCCCGAGCTACGAAAGTATTGAGATCATGAGGTCCCTATCTCGGGCTCGGAAATGCGGGGTTATAGATATGGGTAGCGGTAACGGTTATTGGGCATACATGCTCCGTCGGGCAGGTCTAACAGTCGCCGCGGTTGACAATATGCAATCTCTTTGGAGGACGATGTGGGTCGACGACACTATAGTTGAAGACGGTATACAATATCTCAAGCGCAAGAATTCTGGGAGGGACGATATCTTACTTCTGGTATATCCTATCGTTTCACTGGACTTTACAAAGCAGATTCTGGCAGAGTATGCTGGGGACATTATTTGTATTGCAGGAACGCAAAACTCGAACGGATATACAGCGTTTAAAGATGTAACGGTAAATGAGTATTTCGAAAAGGAGATGCAAAATTTTCGCAAGATTGTGCAGGTGCCTTTGCCTTCCTTTGCAGGGAAGGATGAGGCATTATATGTGTTTGAGAGAAAGGAAGTGGCATAATAGTCCAACGTTATCTGTGGATCATAGCTTACTGCAAATATAAACCATAGGCAACCACGGGTGGCCAATACAAAGACCCTAGCTCTTACGCCGGGAGGTAAATATTGGGATCTAGCTCTTTGCACTTTTGCAACGTTTGCTCATACAGTTTCTTCTGTACCGTTTTCCCGTTTTCGGTGTTCATCACCGAAGCGTGCCTAGGAGTTCAAGTCAGCCACTGCTCCTTCTTCTTCTTCTTCTTGGGATTAGGGTAGACTTACGGCTTAACGACTCCATCTGACCAGTATGTCCCGGTCTTGTCGGTAATCATTGCATGCATCAAAGTCTCTGCAGAGGTGAAAACCTCACGGCCAATCAGACTTTTCATTAAGATGACAGGCCCTTTCAACCATATTGGGAGGTTTCGATCCAACTCCGTCAGGACGATACCAGGGCAGCCACTTGTGCTTATGATGTCCGTTTCATGTTTTGCGAGTTCTTCCGCAAACATTGTCAGAAGCAGTTTGGAGATTGAGTATGGTTGACTCGGGTCCCAAGGACGATTCTCCTTAGCAGCGAAGTACTCAAGGACGTTCACATCTTCTGCTACTAACGATGTTGTCGAGATGCTGGCTTTAGTGTGCATCAACGACGATGTAAAGAAGAGATGCGATTTTACTCCACTCTTCTGTCCTTCTTTCAACAATGGAAGAAGCTCTAGCGCAATGAAGGCTGCCCCAAAGTAGTTGATCTGGAAATTCGATTCCCATCCATCAACCGAGGGCACAAAGACCATGTTGTTGACCCCGGCATTTAGGACAACAGTGTTCAATGATTTCACTTCCTCCTTGAACTTTTTTGCAAAAGAAAGGGTGGACTCAAAGGAGCTCTGGTCACATTGGTAAACCTTAATTTCCGCTGTGGGATTTTCTTTTGAAATCACTGCATCCTGCTGAAGTTTGGAGACCGCATTGTTTCCCCGCTCGAGCGAACGAACGACGAGGTAGACAGCCTTGGCTTTGCGACGGAGGAAGACCCTAGCGAATTCAAGGCCAATCCCTGTGTTGCTTCCCGTTATTAGGATGGATTGGTTCTCGAAACTGAGGTCTTTAGGGAGAGTAGGGAGGCCCATTGTTGGATGTATACGTAAGCGTCGCGTTCGATTATATATTGACGGAGGCAAAGGCGTTCCACCGGAAGAATTATGGATTGAGGAAGTTGTTCAAGGAATTATTGGAAATAGTTTGATCATATTCACATCACCACGATCTTGATCTTTGGGAATGGCCATTTGGCCCTCAATCCGCAAGGGATTATTAATGTCCATATGCTCTCGGCCGGTTAAGGTCGCAGTATACGAGAACCTTCGAAGCCAAGCATTTGGGTTACAACTGGCGCAAGAACAAACCCCCTTATACAGACATTAATTTTCTCGATTCTGCTGTTTGTCAGTTAGAATGTAATATATCGAATATCGGTATTCATATCCAAAAAGAGATCTTGAATCGGATATATCGATCGATGTATCGACATATATTTGAGCGGAGTTGCATTGGGAAAATGTAGCAAGTCCTGAAACAATGCAACTAGATGTAATCCGGACTGATTGCGCGTGCGTGCAGCTAAACGTTTTGAATACATATCGAATCCGTAAACCAAACCTTTGAAAGCCCCGAGCTCAATGTCTAAAAACCAGCATTTTCGACCAGCTTGGTCGCCGGCTGCTAAGTATCCCGCGGTACCAAGGCGTGGTGCTAGACAATGTTGTCCAGCCTTGCGAAGCGAAGCTTTATCTCCCTGCTGTTACGTAATTTACCCAAAAAAGCCAACAGCGCGTCGTCTGAAGCCACCTGTGGTAGACGTTGGAAGTAAATTCGACCGGAGAACCTGGTCTTAAAATATATTAAATTCTGGCGGAGGAATTCTGGACTCTAGACCTTGTCGCTGTGTTTTTGAGCAGCTGCGGCGTTCCCTAGCCACTAATTGGCTGAAGAACCTCAAGGGTAAGCGGTCCCTGGCTGATTCTCACCCAAGTTAACGTTATCGCTCACCAAAAAAAGCCCAACCGCGGCTGTGAAGTCTTGACATGTGAGGCAAAGACTGGGAACCGTCGCTTCAGAATACAGAATACATTGAAAAAAGGTTGATGGGAATGCCTTGAAGGCAGATTCTACACTATGCATATTTGTCTAGCAGTTGCTACAACCTCTGGATGACCCTGGAATATTTGGTGCATTTCTATAGGCAGCCTAATTATATTATACGGAATATATTGCATCGAATCGTTTATCAAGGAACTATTACTTTGATCCTCAGATTGTAAAGTGTTGCGGCTGACGGTTTGCAGATAAATCATAGGGGGGACTAGGGGAGCGTTGTTGGAAGTTGGTGGCCGTTCGCCCGTTACACAAGTCTGTGGAACATCCCGATCAATTGATTGCCTGTTTTGGCCCCTCAAATTCAAAGTCGACTTTGAATTAATCGAATTACCAGTAGGTTTTGTGGAAATTCCACTGCAGCCCTTAATGAAATAAAATTAGAAGGATGCTGCATCGGACAAGTTTGAACTACCCGTCTGCCAATAATAGCTTACTTTCACTTCTCCCGCAATGACTTTAAAGTTTTCCGAGACGGATCGATAGCAATAACTATCGATCGATCGTGTATGATAATCAATCGACAGGAACCAATCAACAACTTTTCCAGGTTCCCCATGTTGGAGTTTGGGGCTGTACACAAATTCCATGATTCTAAAAACGTCGACAAACACTAACCATGGCCGGGATATTCTTGCTGTGTTTCTAACGTCGCGGAGCGGAATCGACCATGTAACCTTTCTTTGCGGTCATCATGTCTGTAGACGGTTGCGACTGCGCGTGCGGGGTAGATGCATTAGTTGACAGGTCCGCGAACAGAAATCTCCTGCATGACAATATGATGCCTAGAATCGATATCCCTTGTCCAGCCCACCCGGCCAACGTTTAAAAAGGAACATAGCCTATTGGTTTGTTAGAAAAATGCATATGGCTAAATATCGAACAAATCCTCCATCCAAAATTACGGTTATTAACGTTATGTTTTCTGGAATCCGCCTGTTTCCAAGACCGACATCCCAGTCCGCGATACATTCACCTGCCCTACAAAAGTATGTATTCTGTACAATGACTGTTGGCCTGATAGACACCTGCCCACGATGTCCCCTGTGTAAAAGTCTATCCCTGAGGCTGAAAATTTGTAAGACAGACCCCGACGCTTAAAATAAAATTACACCAAGGGCCGTAGCGAGTCGCTAATGCACATATGGGGCCGACGTCAAAGTCAGAGAAGCAATGGTAGCCGAGCGCGAAAGGCGTTTCTGCAGATATCGATGTACGATCCTTCTGTCTAAGGACCTTCTCATCTGGTCCGCCACACCGATACACCGATGCCCTCCCGTCTATCGATGCTGACACACCACGGTGACCTGACGCAGAATCCCAATAATCTCCCTTGTGTAAAGTTTCTTTTGACAAAAATGGCAACTTCCATACATGATTCCGACTACCAACGTTAAGCCCAATATCAGCAAGGTGGCGGGGCATGGGACCGTTGATAGGCTCAAACTGCACTTTGGATAACGGCCTAAGATTGCGGTATGCACAGTCAACATCCCACCAGGGGAATATGGGAATACCCATCAACATGTATCCACCGGTAACGTTAACTGTAGGTATTTTGAACCTTCTTGGCGTTAGGTTGACTGAATAGTCTCTCTGGAGGATCTGAGAATAGATTGCAGAGTCGGCGTATACCTCCTGTTATTCTACATTTTCTAGCAATTGAGATTCAGGAGGTTAAAGTCAATATGGCTTCGGAAGTCTATAAATTGAGCTCGAATCCTCCTGATCTGATATCTCTTTCCCTATCACAGCATCAGCCATCAACAGCTTCTTCTTCTTCATACTGAAAAACAATCGGCCTCGCAGCTTCTCTATTTTATAATTTTCTACATTTATATCTACTATTCTCACAAAAACACTTTAATAATATAATATCTAAACCTTCACAATGAAGCTCACTTCCTTCCTTCCAGTCTTCCTCCTTGCCACATCCGTTCTGGCATGTCCAGACCACGGAGACGTCGAGGACCTTGTCGAGCGTGATCTCGAGATCTCTCCAAGGTCCATTGAGCCAGACTTCGACTCCCTCGTTGCTCGGGATGATGAATACGAATACGACGGTACCGAGGAAGGGGAACTCGATGCCCGCTCCCTTGAAGACGAGGGTGACCTCGTCGCTCGTGCTACCAGCTGCAACAATGGTGCTGGATCCGGTGTCTGCGCCAACAAGTCTGGCAAATGCAGCGGCGGAAAATTCTACGCCGGTTTCTGCCCTGGCTCCTCTTCCATCCAATGCTGCGTCAAGGGTGCGAAGCTCCCAAGCATCCCAATTGGCGGTTGCCAGAAATACGTCTACACCAACGGTTACAAGATCATGAAGGTTTTCCCAACTTTGATCTCCAGCGTTGGATGCAAGGGCTCTCGCGCCTACAAAAGTGATCACGCTGTCGGCAAGGCTTTGGACTTCATGCTCAAGGTAAATACATCCTAAGCACTTCATATGAACCAACAAAATCTAACATTGGATATAGAAAATCGCTCCAAATCCAAATGCCACCAAGATGGCTGAGTACATCATGCGCAACTACGGTTCTCTCAAGGTCAAGTACATCATCTGGAACGGAAAGATCTGGAGCCGCGAGCGCAAGGAGACTCCAAAGGCCTGGTCCAAGTGGCGCAAGTACACTCCACCAAAGGCTCTCGGTACTGGCTGCAATGCTCGTCACTGGTAAGCACAATCTACACAATACCATGGATAACTAAAAAAACATATGATAGCTAACACCCGTTTTAGCAACCACATCCACGTCAGTTTCTTCTAAACGCCTAGTAATTCCGAGATTTGAGATTGTAAATAAAATGGCGGCGTACGAGTTGGCAGGTTGATTCTTGGGCGGATAGTCGATTGGTTGCGAAGTTAATACTTTAGTGTTTTCTATGCTTTCCTTTGTCCCTTGTTATTATACAAAATGGGCTCGTGGTCCAGCATTAATATCAGGAGCACAGGTGTTTTCTGTCAGTTGTTCTGCGGAGAAGGGGCAAAATTGCGTTGAGAGTTCCAAAATACCACAAAAGATACAAATCGATGTATATACCATTTGCATTTTGATTCTGCTTTGTTTTATCTGCAAAATACTATTCTTTTGAAAAAAAATCCATTATACCGTCTGGGGAAAAAATATCCTATCGTTATCCATTAGTCATGCCCGCTTGCTGCCTAGAATTTAAACTTATCGGACCCACATTTCGGGTTGTTATACCATGCAGGTAATATATCAAACGTCGGTGTACAAAGATGGGGTTGGTGAAGGATCGGTCTATCGCTGTTATATCAGTCCATCCAATGTATCAGTTTCGTAATAGAATGCGCCAAACCGAGGTTAAGCTTCTCGATATCGATCTTTATAAGGTAATCATTTATCGAACTCTCAAAAAATTGTTCCATTTTTATTTCTTGCACCAAGTATACTTTGTGTGTCCTTTGAACTCAGCAATCGACCATGTCGGCCCTCCATGATCCAACATGCGGAAGAGTAGCCGACTCCGACTCCGCGATTCTTAATCGAACGTTATATTCGAAACCAGCAGAACTTGTGGTTGCAGGCCATGACAGCTACCTTGTTACGGATTCCAATGAAGAGATTCTGGATGCAACTGCAGGTCCAGGTGTTTCCTGCCTCGGCCATTCTAATACAGAAGTCCACCAAGCCATAATTGATCAAATGCAAAAGGTACTGCCGTTTATAACAATTAAACTCACTTCAATATTAGGAACATACCAGCTACTGATACCGATACCTGTGGATGCTTCAATTAGATCAGTTATGTCTACTCCGGCCACAACACAACGCAGCCCGCAGAAGACCTTGCTGCATTTTTAATCCAAGAGTCTCAAGGAGCATTCGCAAAGATTCTTATCAACAGTGGAGGGTCTGAAGCTACAGAAACAGCGATCAAAATAGTTCGACAGTATTCGCTAGCTAAAAGTTTAGCATCGGATACCTCAACCCCGCCTAGAGAACGTATAATCTCTCGATTTCCATCATATCATGGAAACACCCTCGGCGCATTAGCAGTCTCCGGCCACCCATTGAGAAAGGGTATTTTTACGCCCTATCTTTCAGCAGCTCCAGTATCTTTTGTTTCAACATGTTATCCGTACCGCCAACTAAATGATGATGAAACCGAGGAACAACTTTGTCAACGTCTATTGCAGGAACTTGATGAGGAGTTTCAAAAGTACGACGGAAATGTGGCTGCATTCTGGATGGAACCGGTTACTGGCACCTCGCAGGCTTGTACACCATCTTTGAAGGGTTATATACCGGGTGTAAAGAGACTTTGTAAAAAGTATGGTGCTTTGTTGGTTATGGACGAGATTCTATGCGGAATGGGGCGAACGGGGTATCTGTTCGCTTGGATGGAAGATGGCAGTGTGGAAGATGCGGCACCAGATCTAATGACTTGTGCAAAGGCACTTGGTGGTGGATATGGTCCTATTTCTGCTGTCTTGATGACAGCAGAGGTTGCAAGAGTGCTGACGGAAAGTGGAGGATACAATGGCGGGTTCACTTATCAATCACATACGTTATCTTGTACGGCATCGTTAGCCGTCCAAAGGATTGTGAAAAGGGACAACTTGCTAGAAAACGTCAGACGCATGGGAGAATTGTTGTTCGGTCTATTGAGAGAAAAGTTAAATGATGCGCCATATGTAGGTGATATTCGAGGACGAGGGCTCCAGGTTGGGGTAGAGTTTGTGAGAGACAAAGTGACGAAGGAGCCTCTACCGCCAAGCGCGAGGTTCGCCGGGCGCCTCTTGGAATACGCTTGGGAGAAGGAAAGGCTAAGTATGCTGTTGGGTATGGGAACTGTTCACAAGGATGGCAAGATTTCTGGGGATAACATATTGCTCCTCCCAATGTATATCATAAAAGAGAGGGAGGTACAACAAATCGCGGATCGATTCGCAAGAAGTGTGGAAGCCGTATCCTCCATTGTCATGAAAGAGCTTTCGAATTAGACACACCCTTCTATAAACCTTTAACTGTACATGGGATGATGCATGAATCAATTACAAGCCAGCGCTGAAACCCCCGACTAAGTACACCGTAAAATGCTTTGCCAAAAACGACACTAAATACTCGAAGACCAAAGCTCCAATCGCTTAAGACCAACAAGAATTTAAAATAATAAATACTATTTATTGGAGGATGCAACTCGCCTGGGCGGGTTCCTGTTTGACGGCCGGCTCCGCAGTATCAACGGCAGTATCCGCAGTGATTGCGGTATTACCGGAACTGCAGGACTCGCCAGAATCAGTATCTGACGTATCTAAGTCTATACGGCTGATATCAAGCTCGTCACCGACTTGGATAAATCCCGTCTGGTCATCAGATTCGCTGATGAATGTTCCATGTTGTCCAAAGTAAACTTTCCCGTTGATAGTCCTGAGTTTCGACAATGTTACAAACGGCTCTGGTGACCGTTCGGAAGTAGTTTGGTCAATACATATCATATGGCATCTCCGACAGGGACCCAAGAGCTGTATGGTTGAACCTGAATTCCGAAATTGGAGTTGAAGCCATTTATCCTCATCGAATGGCTGCGGTCCATCCACGATGATATTAGAGCGGAAAACTGATATATCAGATAGTTTGCCTCCTGTTGTAGAAATCATTTCGTTGATCGGGTCCAAGCTTTTCCTATTAACAACTAGTATTGGACTCTCATTTCTGAGAGCTATTGGTATTTCTCCATTGCTTTGACGGAGATGGTTTTTCATGTACCTTCCGCCACCGTCGGGTGTAGAAGGATACCGAGCAAGAGTGCAAGGGACCCCAAGGGCGTTTGAGAACCATTCTGATATCCGCTTCTCAGAATAGGCTTGGACCACGACTGTGTCGCCACAGACTTTGCTGTTGCATTTTTTGGTGATAGAATGTGAGTGAGTTGGAATATTGTCATCGAGGGGTATTCGTAGAGCTTTTGAAATCTGTTGGCAAGAGATCGATAACGTTCGAGTCTCCAAATCGATAGACGGTCTAATGAGCGCCATCTTGGGATACATTTTCATATCCATAACCTTGCCAGTTCCTTGGTGTATCAGGCAGAACTCGCGGTCGTATTCAAGTCCTTGAATCATGATTTTCCAGGCTCTCGAAGGCGGGATGTCGAATGCTGCGCACGATTTAATAGGGTAAATGGATATCTTGCTAATTCTCGCAGTGCCCGACGAGGAAGAGAATAGTTCCGTGGCACTAAGTGACTCCGCTTTCTCAACATAGAACTCGTCGATGAAAGATAGGAATCTCGCTATGTCGTCAAGTGTACTCATAGCGCCCAAACTGATACGTATCGCACCAGTAGGCTTGCCATTCATGAGATCCCATTCATCGCCACATCTCTTCCCTTCGGCAAAGTTCTTTCGAACCTCCCACTCAGACAAATCCATCCACTTCATTACACCTCCTGGATTACACAGCCCTCCAGTCCGAAGGTGGATATCCCGAACGGATGCGAGCTTGAGAAAATCATTAAACCCAACAAAAGAGCCGTCTGCCTTTCGAAGGTTCATTGCAAACGTAGCACCTTGACAAGCCGTGTTACTTGGATGCTGGTCCGTGTATATATCCACTACATCTGTTCCATTTCCATGCTTCCGAGCCTTTAATACTTCGAAAAGAAGTGTACCAAGGGCCTGGGTATGTTGCGAGATCCGTTTAAAATTGACGTAGAGTCGGCTGTGATCGGAAATAGCGTGATCAAGAGCGATTATTGAGTGAAATGGAACCGTCCCATCTTCTAGATACTCATGCGGATCTCCTGGCTTCCTGATTGCGTGGGGTAAATTATTCGACGGATGGTCGAAAGGGTTGATAACGAAGCTCACAGTTCCGCCTCCAAAGTATTTTCTACTTCGAAGGATACCAGCACTTGCTTTGCGGACTATCAGCCCACCCAAATCAGGATATCCAAACATCTTATAAAATGATAGAGCCACGAAATCTGGGGCGGTTGAGGCGTCGCTAAGGTCAAGCGGCGAAGTAGTGACTAACCCAGCAGCATCGAGAAGTGTGTACCACCCCGGCCGATTCCGTCGTAAGTCGCCCGCCCAAGAGAGTGGGTGCCTTTGGCCCGTCATATTCGACTGTGCTGGATAAGCCATAAGACCAAACTCATTCTTCCTCTTTGATCTCACAAATTCACCCATTTTGTCCGAGTCTAGAGCTTGAGAATCGGCGGCCATTGGGCGAATCCCAACTAAACTTGTGTGAGAATCCGCATGGACTCTATATTGGAACGTGGATCCAGATTTCCCAGATTGAGCCGCGAACCCATCAGCTACAAGCTTAATTGCCGCCGTCGTGTTGCCACAAAATACAACATCGAAATGTTCCGGATCCGCATTGAATAGGTGTAACACCCGGACCCGGGTATCTTGTATTCTTCTGGTGGTTTCAAGTGAAGACGGACACAGCGAGTGCGGGTTTCCGAATAAATTCTGCTTCAGATCCGAGGACACCGCATCGATAAGAGAGCATGAGTACAAGGTTGTCGCAGCATGGTCGAGATATGTAACACCTAAATAGAACCAAATTTCGTGTTACTAAATGTTGATAAATGAGGAGTTCAAGGTACCTATATACCGTTTAATTGAGGGTATTCCCTGCCTCTAAACTCTTCCACCTCCGCATTATAGGATGCACCTGGATATAGCTTCTCGACCTCCTCAAGCCGCTCCTTCAAGCTGGCTCTTAATACTGCGTACTCAGACATAATATGATGGAAGTCGTGATACCGAATCACGTGGTCAACTCCGTGTCGATTTCACCCGCCGCCAGCTAAATCGAGGCGATAAGATTTCCCAAGAAGCACCACCTGGAGCATTCTGGACTTTGGAATTTTGAACGGGCCGCCGAAGGAGTTGAAGTAAAGTAAGGACTGGTTCACAATCTCTGGGGATGATGATGCATATAAAAGGGCGCTATAAAGGAAGCTCGATTTCTCCAATGCTTTCCCCGGTTTAGTAGAGTCTCGTTGACAAGGGATGTCTCGGAGAGTTTTGATTGGGCATCGCCAGCTTCCAGGTGAGGTTTGCCGCACAGGCGAGCTGCCATCGGAAGTCCCCGATCATGTGACGTGACCGTGTGGTATTTTGGAGCACAACGCAAGATCTTTACGCTAATAACCTTTGGCGAACCGTAGCCTCGAGAAACTGGGTATAAGTTCGGGTCATTGCTTCTGAATCCAAGAAGCCTGGAATCCCACTGCCTTAAGTCTGATTTATTCGATATGTTCGCTGCAATATCCGTGAGGTTGCCGGTTGTATTGTATTATAGTCTTAGAAGTGTAGACCAGCTTTCATAGCAGAGCTCTAGGAATCACCCCCGCACGTGACAATTTTCAGCTTCAGAATCTTCTGACGGGGCTCGTTTTAAGGTGCAATTTTAAGGTTCTAATTAAAGTTTATTAAGCGAGGACCAGCTTCTGTCCCGTTCAGGGTTTCTGAAGCTGAAAATTGTCACGTGCGGGAGTGGTGGTAGGTGCTCTGCTATGGGCTCCCATTAAAGCCATGGGGAGCTTCACCAAAGACTACTGGAATCAGATTAAACAGAAGCTAGTTTAAAAGACCAGATTAAACAGCAAGCGATAGTGAACTCCTTCCTAGGAATAAATACCTTGAAACTTTCATTACTAGCCAGTACGGTCATCAAACAAAGCTAAACCCATGGCAAATACTTGGTACAAACGCCCCGATAGTGTCAGAATAAGATCTAAAGTCCCATAATCTTCCTCTTCTGTTCCTCTTTTTCTCGGTCAATCCGAGTAACTCTCCTTCCAACATATTTCCAATATCCACCACATCCATATATAAACGCCACACTCAAGATCCAAATGCCTAGGACAATACCAAATCGTTTTCCAGCGCTCCTCTGTTCCCACCAGTCTGGGCATTTATACTCCAGATTGCCCATTCTCACATCGTACCCGGCTGGCCTTCCCCGTTTCCCAGAACCGTCCACGAGATCGCACCATCTTTCGGAAATTGGATCGTAGGGTTTGAAATACCACAATGGCTGGCATATTTCGAGGTGCGTGGCGACAAAGTTCTGAATGTCGGCTTCCTCGCAGTCGGCTATGCAAGGAAAGATATCATGGAGTTGGCAAAAGCAGGTTGAGTTCAATGGAGAGAGGCCACATTGTGTGGTTGGAAGGTATTGGGCAATGCATCTGTGGGAACAAGATGGGAAAACAGCAGCAATATCAACTATCGGGACCTCAGTTGGTGAAGTTAACTTCGTGACATTGACCGAAGCAACCACGGGCGACGGCTGACAATCAAGGAGGTTACAAAAGCCGTCACTAGGTTTGAAAGTCAGTAAAAGTTTACAAGCTAATATATATTTAGTTTTTTGGAACCACTCACTTTGGACAACAACCGCCGTTTAGGCCTCTTGGACAACCTTTCCAACCAGACTCACAAATCTCGGTCGCTTCCGCAGCAAGGCCCGTCGAAGTTGCACGGGTTGCTGGGCTCGCTAAACCAACGCTGGTGGTTGACGTTAACCCAGAACAGGCACTCTCGCGCCACTTTTCTTCGGCATCGATATCATCCTGACCGCACTTTTCTTTTACACACTCCACCGGTAGCTGGTATCCGATCCTATCGGTTGGGAGTGGGCAGAAACAGGATGCGACGAACGGCGTGCAAGGGATCGTTCGAACCGCCGAAACAACGCATTCAGAGGCGCACGAAGGGAGATGCGCGTACGTAATCCTATTTGCGCCAGTGGTCGTGAGCGCAGGACCACTTGAAGATGAGTCGCTTGTGGTTTGAGCCGACGATGTTGTGGGCTGCGCCGTGACCTCGAGGGTTGTGATTAGGATGAAAAGGAGGAATGTCGGTATATGCATTGTTAGTCGAATCGTATGCGACAACCACGACGGCGTCATGGTAGATTGGAGTTTGAGATCAAGTATCAAGATAATTCATGATCCGAGGAAGTTCGTTCACATATTTGTTCGCAGGTTTGGAACGGCTATTTGATCCTTCAGGATGGTAAAGTAAGGCTGCGAGGTTGCCTTGCAATGGGCCAACGGTCCAACGTTATCAGCCGACTGATGCCTGTAAAACAACACAGCAGGTGTGGAAAGATAGATGCCACGGTTTAGAGTATCTAAGTGACTAAATTTAACTAAATGTGAATGCGTTCGATTCTATTCATGGCTCTAAAAACAACAGGGTAAAATACTAAAACAAAGGCCGTTGAGCGCCAAACATACGACTCCGTCTACAAAACCAACTCTCCCCACGAGGTCTTCAACAGTTCACTCCTTAGCTTCTGTTTGAAGTACAGTTGGAACTCGATATCCGTCAACCCAATCTTCATCACGATGTCGAAAGTGCAATTGTAATAAGCCTTTCTCCGGCCCCAGAATCCTGTCTTTTCTGACATTTTCTGCTTTTCAAACATATCGATCGGAATGCCTTTCATGTTGGATATTAGACAGCAAGCGGGTTTTACATCTACGGTTCAACAGATCAAGAAGGAATTAACATATATATGGTGATTGAGGGAGGAGCAGGCAGTAGACGTACCAGGAGTTATTCGGGGTGGTGGAACATCGAGTGAACACATCACTATATTATCCTCCCAAATTTGAGGCGATTTCTCGAAATTCCGCTGAAAGAGTTCCTTGATTTCCGCTACTCGCCTCCCCTGGATTCTTTCTCCCTGTAAATACGGCTGGCTATTAGTTAACTATAACATAGAAGAAAGAATCCCTACGAGGTCTCTCAATGCACATTTCAGCTAATACCTTTCTAATAAGCCATTTTACTCGATTTCTTGCCATCGGGGTTTTCGTCCGTGGGTTGATAAACTGGGTATCATACTGAGGGTCGTGTTTCATTGGGTCCCATGGCTCGCTGACACGGATACCATAGCTCATAGGACAGATCCGAAGGGCAATCGGATCATCGCCTCCAAGTAGTTCCTTCTGATGCGACTCTATAGCACCGCGGATAACCGCAAATTCTCTAAACATTCAAACTAAGTAGTGACACGGAGCGAAGCCAGCTATTTTAGATTAAGACACTTACGCATCTCTGGGTTTGATTACTTCAGTATCGCCTGGAAGGCTTGCACAATACTGCTTCACTCTTTGGTGTAGATATTTTGAAGACCCCAGGCCTCCGACGAGAAATATTGACTAGACACCGAGATTCCGGTTGAGCGGGCTGCAATGATAGTTGTCAAGACTCCTAAGAATACTAACCTTGATAGAAAAGCCTTCTTGTAAACATTTATCAACATGTTCCCGAAGGCATTCCAGAGTCCCAGACACAGATTCTGCAAATAATTCGCACATCTTAAGCCTGCTCATTTAGTTAAGAGTTAGCCTACCACAGAACGCATATCGGCGCAGGATACCATACCGAGATATTCTAAGATAACCCGCCAATATATTCTTCCCCGAAAGACTTGGCGGCGAGACTTGAATCGTGATATGGGGTGTAGAGGCGCTGTTGTCGAATGCCTCTTTCCGATCTGAGAATGATTTGCACATCCGTTGTAAGTGCATCATGCCGTCCGAAGTTTGGAAGAAACAACGCCATTTTTGGTCAAGGCATTCATCGAACAAGAATCGTTTGAAGGCTAGATCAATATTCATTGAGCCGCAAGGTCGGCCAGTCACGATGTTTATTTGTTCGACTTTGGTTGTAGGCGTATGGGCGATGACCCTGTATGAGGCGATATCCTACATCCTGTTAGGCATAATAGATCCAACCCTATACCGCTATGGAAACTTAGTCGTTTACTATACTTACCACTGTACCTCCACCCGCATCACAAAGAACGATACATTTCCCAACCGGCATAAAACTCCTTACCCCATGATTTAGGGTATATAAGACCGCGGCCTCTGGTTCTCGTAAGGAAACAGAGATAGTATGCGCGCCAAATCCAGTAGCCTTGACCAACGACCGAAATTTTTCCACCTCGAGAACTTCGAACTGAGCCGGAACCGTGAACAAGACGTTGTACTCCATGTCTTCGGATCTTAGTCCCTCATCCATGAACGTAAGCTTCATATGACGATATAGCAGCTGTAAGAAGTCTCTGATCACATCGTCGACGGTTTTCCCGAGATTTTCCCATGTTGGTTTCCGCGCTGGCTCGGGGTTTGGGACAGTAGATTGCCGTCTCCTTGCGTCGTCGTTTACATCCAGGAACATCTTAAACATTGAACATCTCTGGATCGGAGGCGCTGATTCTGCCGCAAATCCGAAGGCATCGGGGGTGTAATTACTTGTGGATTCGTCATATCGGTAACTGATGATTGTAGGAACTTTGTAGAGTTTCCCGGTTGCGCCGGGCCAGTTGTCTAGTTGACTGAATTGCTCATTATGGCCGACGGGCATATACGAAAGACCTTGAAAACATGAATAGTTAGTTACAAAAACTACAAGTAAACATAAGTTTAAAATTCTAGTCACTCAGTCAAGGGGTTTAAAGGACGCCCGTCATTGTAGACGCTGGATGTAATATTCTAATATTGCTTTGTAAACCTTGATCGCGGGATCCCGGGACCGGGACCGGGACATCGAAGATATTGAAGGATCGATGTTAAGAACTACGTACCTGAGAACGTAGTCCCAAAGTCAACTGCAATTGCCAAAATTTGTCTCTGTGGGTCCATAATTCTGTAATCCAAAATATCTGTTTATATATTTACTAGGTAGTTATTGGGGGATAAATACTGGTAGATCGTGACGTTGCCTCTAGTCCTGTGAACTACTATGCGCATGGTACCAATATCAATAGTACTATTTGTACATGAAAGTACAAAAACTGGCCGGTGCAAAGTTAACACTGGGGCTTAGATTTTACTCTTCTTCAGGATAGATTAAGATTTCAGGGGATTAGATTTTGTTTTTGCATCTTTAACTCGAGCGGGCGACGTAACATTACGGCACTGTACTCTAAACCTGGGTATTATTAGAGAAGACTTCAAGCCGCCGACTACAACATGAACACCTAGCCAGGTAAGTATCGGATGCTAGAGCAATCAACTCCTTACATGGTTTAATCGAGGCGGCCTAACAGCCTCGCAATGCTATTGTTTCAAAATTTGGCCACATTCTTCGCAACATCTGTGCCACTTGCTAAATCCTCTGGCTTTGTAAAGTTTGTGTTACCTACTTACAGCAATCCAGGTACAGAAAGTCTACTTTTGGAATAGGAGAGATCTTTCCAGGATAGGATCAACCAGGTCTAAATACAGCGTGTATTCATATGCGGTATTTGTGGGCCACAATTTTAAAGGCCCCTCTGGTCTGGATCGAGCTAGATATCTTAAGGCCAGTACTATAGTGCCATAACCCGTAGAATGTACCCTTTTCAATTCGATATTAACTTGCTTTATTTCTACTACTTCTTGTAGGATCGAATTTCAGAAGTTTAGTCACTGTCCAGTCTCATAAACTTTGGATATGATATCAGACCTGCAGGTTAATTGTATATACCTACGTACCCATCTCTTTGCAAAATTTTCTCATAGTTTATAACGTTTAGAATCTCAAGCTGATAGTATCGCACGAGACCTAGAAGGCATTCTAGAACCTAGAACATTTTATCGAAGGGATTAGTAAAGGCTCCCATTTCCAAAATGTTTCTCAAGCCGAGATCAGAGAACGACAATCACAAAAACTTGGGTTCAGAGACTGGCTCGGATGTATCAGTAGTTAGAGAGATGGATCAGTCGCCGTCGACACCGGAACCAGAATATTCACATATAACCACCGTCAATCTCTTTTTGCCTATCGAATCGCCATCCATGGGGTGCCTTTACAGCCTATCGACATTCTGGGACAGCCATTCACAGAATGCATCTCTTAAAGCAACTCCTTCTACTGTTGCAATCCTCACCATGGGATGGGTAACAGCCGAATATAGAACTGTCGCTGTAAATGTGGAAGTTTTCCGTTCAACCTCATTTGGAGAGGAGATATCACATACGATATCTTATATCTCCACTTCCTACGAAGATGCCCCTCAATCCCTGGGCCAAGGCTTCACACTATCCAACGTTCATTTAGAGACACCCACATTTGTTCCGACGCCCCTTGGTACTACCGATTGCCATGGGTCGAAGCCTTACCAACCCGTTCATCCAGCTCCTCCAGCTCCTCCCCACACGGAACTGATAGCTCTTGGGGTTATTATACTTTTTCTTTTAAGCTTAGGATCTTTCCTCATTTACCGCCGGCGTAGACGGAAAGCTTCGCAGCCGACCTCAATGACGATTAAAATCGACGTACCCAGCCCGCTAGATCCTATATCTAGCAGACAGTTCGGAAACGGCGTCCAAGGTAGGTCTCGAACAACACTCCATAGTTTAATATTTTCGCGATTTAGACCCCATTTGAAACGAGTGGGATTCGGCTTACCCTCTGCACCTCTATGTTTAGGGTCTCTCTTGTCTAATCGACGCCTTCTTAGCCTCCATAACTTGAACCCTAAACCGCTTCCAGAGCCCATCCTTGATGACCAAGCCCTGTTCAAAACTTTCAATGACCTAGACGGCAAAATCACCGATCACGTATTCAACTACTGGCACAACGGCGAAATTGGCTCTACAGCATATCAAGACTATATGAATAAGGCCAATAAACGAGCCTCTTGGGACAATATTATCTATCAACCCAGACCACTATTAGCAAACGTGGGAGCGCGAGTTCAAATATTCCGAGCAACTCTAGCTTACCATGTATACACTTGTATTGCAGATTGGAGAGTGTTTACTGCAGAGCAGCAAGCCCAGGTTATAACAAGTAAGTCACAGAGCACGCGTTGATTTCGTGAGAGTGTAGAAATTTACTAACGTCTCAACGCCTCATAAAGCTGGTGATTCGCTTCGTAGAAAAATTTGTCACGGCTTACACAGGTCGGAGCCAGCTTCCAGGGAACGAGTAGATATTGTCTACAACATACTTGAGAGGGAAACTAGACTACATGTTTCGAATGAATACAGATACAACGAACTCCACCAACAGAGTCTGGTGAAACTTGCGGAATCTGTCGTTCTTCTGGCAATTCAGTTAGGCTCTCAGAACGATAGCTTCAGGTTCGATTTCAGGAACAAGGATGCTAGTGGGAGTCTTGGGAGTGATCCTCTGGCCGTCAAGTTGCTCGGGGAATCAGTCAGCAATAACGACTCAATCGAAATATCAAATTACATGGATGGGACAGTCAGGGCATTGATATCACCAGGAGTTATACGAGTCCCAAGTTCGAAGCGCAAAGAACCTTATATCATTAAAAGATCACTTGTATATACGGCCTAAGGCGTCGCACTTTCAAAGAGCGATTATCCTTGATAAATAGTTTCACGATATATGTCGGACACGCAGCAAGATGTCGTGAGGAAAATACTCCATCCCTTCATGTTTGAAGACATGCTTCAAGATATAAATCTATACCTTTAGCTTCTAAGACGCCAAAGAACCTACAAATTTGAGCCCGGAAATTTTTTTCTCATACGACCAACCGGCGGCCTAGACACACCGCCATATCTGCAAGTTCATCAAATCTATATCTACAAAAAAAAACTCCACCCCAAGATATAGGTGCTTAAATTAGACCCAGTACCACACCTCAATCCCAACTTGAGAATGGACACCAAGTCAGACCCCAATGACCCTAACAACTATATAGAATGCGGTGGGTGTGGTAGCGCAGTCAACATGAGCATCGATAGATACGGTCGCAGAAATATTATCTGTGTGTACAAGTGCGGATGGTACGTTATACTCAGTGACTCGAAGACATTGTACTTATAAGGAGCAAGAGGATTTACAAAACAGACATCTTGAGCACCAAATACACGAAACTTCCGGATTGTAAAGTACTAAGTCTAGGGTTAGATGCCGATGAAGGGATCTCATGCCACTATAAACTATGCTTTCCCGCTCAACCCTAAACTGATAAAGAGATCCCAACCCTAGTCCTTTGTCAACATTGCCGTTTATCAAAATACTTCAGGGTTGGGGCTATAATATTCAGAATTCAGAATTCAAGGATAATTTGATGTAAAGGTATACTATGTTATGTGCTGCTAGGCTGGGTATGTGCATAACCTAAAGATTCCAAGATAAAGTGTAGACAGACAGAACACAAAATTATCGCAGCGTTCAAATACACAATATAGCTCCAGGGTACCACTACATGATATGAAACGAAGAAGTTATGGGTACGGCTCGCAAGCAAATACATAAAGAGGGTACTCGGAAAGCCATGAATTAGGAAACCATATGAGTCGCAACACCATCCAGACCTATTCGTCCTTTAAGCTGGGAGTTCGGCGATGCGTGGCATTGAGCCACGATATCGGGGAAATGTAAACGGTTCCGAAGCGGACCTTTCCAAGATTTTGCTGATTGCTTCCTGCACATCAGCTAGATGGGTTGACCCGGGGGGAGTAACCTCGACGTCCAACTGCGTAAGATTTAGGGACAAAGTCTCAGTGTACGTAGCTTCGGCGGACGCGGGCGTGATAGATCGATTGTTGTCTTCCGCTGGTTGATGCGGGTTTTGCTGTGAAGAAGGGGCTGGACTGACGACTAGAAAGCTCCATGGGTCCATCAGATCCACGGCTACTCTAGAATAAATCTGACGAATCCGTCTAGCGTCGGTGCCGGTTAGATTCTTATTGACCCTTTGGACTTCTTGTGTGATAATTATGTTCTGATTCCGTATTTCATTTCTACTATTGATGCTGATTTCGGCCATCATCTCTTGTCGAATAACCCCAATTCTCCTGTCAATCTTTTCTATATGACATTTGATATCTCTGAGACGATTGACAAGGGATAGACGATATTTTGATCTGCGAAAGAAGCCCTTTTGGGCGAGCTTCATGGCCATTTGGTCGATCAAATTCGTAACTGTGTTGACGTCGAGATGAACTCCTCGAACTCGAACATCGTACTGGCGATGACGTTCTTCTGAGAACTCCGCACGCTCCAGGAGGTCGCGAAGGGGGCTAAGTTGCTGTTTGGTGTCATTGAAGTCCTCGATGAGGCGTTCGAGAGCGGCCTGATTAAACACGGCATCACTTTTACGACCAGAAAGCCGAGTGATTGCAGGCGTGCATGCAAAAGGTACTGCCACGTGGAGGAGGCTGGATTCGACCCTGGAGTAAACGTGATCCATCGTGTTATGGAGTTACCTTGAGGTTGGGCAATTTCCTCGAGGCACTTTCGAAAGTATTGGAGGGGTTTAGCCGTTAGGCCGGTCTACAAGAAGATTACTCGACGACGGTAGACGTGAAACGGGAGGAAGGAGGAGGGAGCCGACGAAATTTAGTACCACTTCTCCTCAACTATACTATGGTAGAGGTACTGGGTAAGGACACATAGCCTGTGCGATTCAGAATTGAGCCTCGCTATATTTCAAACCTATTGATTTCGCGGAGGACACGGCCAATACCTCCGGTAGGTATCACCACGTTAAACAAGTTCAAATCACCTCCCTGTTTCAACATCTATCATATTCTCTACCAATCGTTTGTCTGCCTTTGCTTCCGTGTCCGCGGGTTGGGCACCCGTGTTTTCCACATAAATATCATTCGATTTGAATGATTTTCTTTGAATATCGATCAAGGAACGGAACGAAACGACCATTATATTTGACCTGCCAAAGACAGGATTTCACCTACAGCCCGAGAGAATGGAAATCGTTTGAGGTTCTTCATCTTCTTCTCCCGAGGCAATCAAATATTAGGCACGGCCCTCAAATCAAAGCTCTACTCTAACCCGACGAAACCTTTAAGGAAGCATAGTCAAAGAACTCGAAGGGAGATTCGTAATGGGTGTATACTTTCGATTGCTTTGTGTAGCAACTACACATGCGTTGACCCTAGCATTAGCTGGTGCCTAGAATGCCCAGTTTGTGTTATTTTGATCAAGGCTGTCCAGCTTCATTATATTTGGCGGTTAGGTTCTATGGTGGCACGGTGCAGCAGAATCTGCAGGCTCAGTTTGCTTGACCCTCGGGATCACACATGTACAGCATCCGCTTCTAGCAGCCGAACATTATCATGCGTACCCTTATAGCGTCTCTCCCACTGCAGGAACCCGTCCTGTAACACAACTGTAGTTAAGGCAAACTAACGCTATATTTGTATCCCGCAAATCAAGGAGCTTAAGAGTCTAGAACTAGATTAAATATTTCTACTTTCGCAAAGTTAAAACCTATTTCCGAAATATCTCTGCACCAAAGTCTCCGATTATCCTAATCCGAATATTTACAACAAGACGGCAAGGGCGCCTCCAGCAGCTGCGATAGCCAAACCCATGCTACCCCCGACCTTGACACCACCGTTCGGAGTTTGAGAGGAGGGAGGAGCACTTGTAGTCGAGCCCCCAGTAGTGGTAGCGTCAGGCATTCCCGTCTTGGCAGAGTCATCGCCGCTCGAGTTTGAAGTAGGAGTTGTTGCGGGCGTGGTCTCCGAGGCCCCTGCAGGCATGGTATTGGAGGCTCCTGCAGGCATCGAGGTGTTTGCGCCTTCAGGGAGCGGGTATGGGCCGGTATAGAGATTTCCCTTCCTGCCATCGGAAAGCGTATAGCTTCCGTCCATGAGGTTTCCATTGTCACCAGCAGCATCCCTCCATGTATATGCCCTACCGAATTGGAATCAGAGGTCAGCCTCAGTCTGTGCCATGATAGTCAAGTCCTACTAGGTGCTTGGCGTCACACGAAGTAGGATTTTCCACTTTGCAATTTAAGCGTGTGGTTGGTACAACTTACACAATGTCGAAGCACAGGGGAAAGCCTTGGAGGGCCACGCAGGTCTCGCTCGATTTGCAATCTAAAGTCGCACGCTTGACTCGTCGTTTCACAGCATTATCGATAATTCGCTGAAGGTAGTCGGGGTCGAGAGCGGCACCACCGCCGCCGGGATTCTTGGAGAGCTCCTCGAGGTATGGTGTAACGTCAAGGGCGTTGGAAGCATCGCACGTGGCTGCCATCTTTGCGACAAAGTTCAAGGTTAGAAACATTCCACATTCTACCCACGGAGTCTGATCCATAAAGCGATATAACGGCATAGCATGGCGGTGCTAAAGTTTCAGCAATGGGTACTTACAGCGGTTGCAGCCAACATCGAAACAATCGAGATTACAATCGAGGTTTTCATCTTGAAGGCTTTAAAATAACGTAGAGTAGTGCTTTCTCTAAAAAAAGATAGAAGAACACTCGCAATGAAGGTATATAAAGCTAATGAATTGAATAATATAGTATAATGTTATAACAAACAGATGATCGAAAGGAGGGACGAGAAGCTTTTGGATCCGACTGTGCGACCTGGGCGCCAACGGCGACGAGAAAGCTTAAATAGCCAGAGCCTCTGCCATGACTAGCGTGTGTACATAAGGGGGCGCAATGGCGGCATTCCTCTTGCGACTTCCCTATCTGAAGCCACAATCCTTCGTTAATATCGGGTAGCGGGTCTGACGGCATTAACGGAATAGCCTCTCGAGTCGTCGCTTTGAAGTTTTAATGTCGACAGAGTGGCTAAATTTCTTCGAAAAAAAGGGGTAGTAAGTCATACACGCCTCCCTATAGCTCTAAGACCTTTATGGTTCGTTATTCAAGACTTCATAACCATTTTTTTGATTAGATTTCATCCAGATTCTTTCGATAACAGAATCTATGAAGTCCGAATATTTTGAGCTCAGGGTCCGCCAAGGATTCTCTTGGCATTATTTGCGGGATTCTATTAAAAATCCCACGATTCGGACCGGAATGAAGGAGCTCCGGAAATTCTCTAATTTGAAATGTTCAAAGATAAGCTTGAGCCTCATTCTCTTCCTCGTGACCTGTATTTAGCCAATTTTGGGAGATATCGACGGATCAAATCGACGAAAACAATTGTCCAAAATTAATTGTGTTGAATTCGACCACATGTCAGTCTGCTGCACATGCACACAGAGAAAGGTTCATCCAAGTCCGACAGGATCGTATGGGTCCTTATCCCGGGATATGGCAAGGAATTGATCATTGACAGCTCTCAAAAGCGTTAGGTCGTTATAAAGCTTATCCCCATAACATTCCCAAACATCTGGGTCTACACCGTTTCCTTTCAGCACTGGCCTCGTATTCCCAAAAGCCTGGGACTCAATTGATCGAAAAGGTGTTGGATTTTGTTGCAGAAAGTGAGTTGTGTGATAGTGATAGTGACAAAGCCTGTTTAGTCTGTGACGATAAATTCTGCATGCACAACCGGGCTGTCCCGCGTCACATTCCCCTGGAACCAGTTGGGTTCGAGGACTTTTTCGTCCTCACGTCCGTGGACATTGATGGGCTTGGAAAAGGCACTCACTTACCTCATTGTCACATTATCAACCAATCAAAGTAGGAAAGAACGCATACGATCATGCCACCAAGCCCCGTCTCAAGACATCCAGTCCTCCAATGGATTGAGAAAACGTAACAAGCTTAGGCTCGTTACCAGGTGATCTTGTGGGGTGTAAACACGCCCCGCATACCTTGTTTGGGAGTAAACAATTACAGCCCTGACTTGATGCACTGAATAATTTGCGTTCGAAGTAAGGAGGCTTTCGTGGATTTGTCCTTTTCTTTTGATATAATATCTTTTTGTTTACAAAAAGTGCAGGATACAATTACGTCTCAGCGTTTTATACGTCGACGAACAGTTAAGGTTTGTACCCTCGTGTGTACCCGGCCGCGTCAAACGTTTAAGGGTCTACCCGCCGCTGACAAGAAATTTTCTAAATTTCGCCAACCGTCCCCCAGCCCCAGGAGTATCCCGGCATTCTTCTGCAGGATACCACACAAGTTCCAAGCGATTCCGTGTTGATACAGCGCCAGGGGGTAGCTCCACAGCTCAAGTATCACACCGTCCCCAACGTGAAATCGCCAAAAACTCGACCTACCAAATCCATCAAAAAGCAACTCCTCGACAAATCAAGTTAAGCATCAACACCGGGTTGTATCCTGCGGGTCGGCCAGTCCCATTGGGTCCCGTCGACGTGGATACAGGAGCGCACTGTTCGGTTTAACGATCCGCCTTCGGACGGGTAAACAGTTTACCTGGGGTGTTACGTTGCCAGGCGGTATAAAAAACGGTTCTCCCTTTTCGAGGCCCGCTCCGTAGCAGAAAAGTTTCTTTCTCTATAGACGCCTCCAAATTATCTGGAAGCATAGTAACGTACTTATCCCCTTCATCGATCTTAATCTCCCCTTTTCTTTTATATATTTTATACATACCGGCCGAGAAAGATGTACCAACTGCCCTCATCCTCGATACAGGGAATACACAATATCACTCCCAGTTCATTATCGAATCTCAAGAACGTAGCCCGGAGACGAGCAACGATGGGGTTCTTCACGAGTTCACAGCCGAACGGGCATGCCTACGGGGCCGGGTCCTCGCGTTCGAGTTCTATAGCAGGAGCGGCCGGGCCAGCGGGAGATGAGGACCCGAGGCTCGGCCATCAGCGCAATTCATCAACGGCTTCCGTTCCCGTTCCAGCTCCCTTAGATGACCTAAACACGGCATCTTTAGAAGCTCTCCAAGACGACGGCCAACGCAAAATCCTTGATGTGGTGGATAACCTCAAAAGGATTGGGTTAAGTAACGTATTGAGCCTTCCGCAACTCGTGGTTTGTGGTGACCAATCGTCAGGCAAATCATCAGTATTGGAAGCCATAACAGAAATTCCTTTCCCAAGGAAGGAAAATTTGTGCACACGGTTTGCAACCGAAATTATTTTAAGACGAAGTGACACCCTTAAGGTTACAACGACGATTAATCCTCACCATGAAAGAACTGAAGGTGAGCAGGCGGCGTTGAGGAGATTTTCAAGGACGATTTCAGATTTTCGACAATTGCCAAGCCTCATTGAACAGGCTACGATTCTTATGGGACTCGAGAAAGGGCGGGCTTTCTCCAGAGATGTTTTAATCATTGAGATCAGTGGTCCGAATAGGCCTCAATTGTATGTCAAGCTCCTCCCTCCAGGCTTGCAATCGGTAAGAGAAATATTATTTATATAACTGCTAATAACCTTCCAGAACTCTAGTCGACCTCCCCGGTCTCATCCACGCCAAAAATAAATCCCAAACCGAAGAAGACATAATCCTAATCCGCGAACTCGTCGAAGAATACATCAAAAACGAACGAACCATAATCCTCGCCGTCATCTCCGCCAAAAACGACTATGCGAATCAAATCATCCTCGAATACTGCCGAAAGGTCGATCCGAACGGTAGTAGAACGCTCGGTATTATTACGAAGCCCGATATGCTTCGTCCAGGATCCGATAATGAACGTGCGTGGCTTGATCTCGCTTGTAACAAGGATATCAAACTGGATTTGGGGTGGCATATTGTCAAGAATCGAGAGGACGGCGATATGGCGAGTACATTTGAACACCGCAATGCTTCAGAAAGAACATTCTTCTTCAAAGAACCCTACCGAAAACTTCCTCACGAAATGCTCGGCGTTGGATCTCTTCGCCTTCGTCTCAGCAGGTTATTAAGGGACCATTTGAAGAAAGAGTTACCAGGACTTCAACAAGAATTGGGCGAAATCCTCACGCTGACGTACGAAGATCTGGAAAAACTGGGAGAGAGCAGAGGTACCTTCCAGGAGCAAATAACATACTTGACAAAGACGTCCATGGCAGTCCAAGCCCTTACCGAAGCAGCAATCCAAGGCCGATACGACAACGCCTTCTTCAGCATCGACGACTCCGAAATATCTCCAGAGAACAATACCGCCAGACTCAGAGCCAATGTTCAGTACTACAACGGGGAGTTCTCAAGAAACATGCAGCGGTACGGACGCAAAACGATGATAGTGGAAGACCAAAAACTTGACCCAGGAGAGTTCGAAGTGGAACCTCGGGTCGAGAAAGAACTCATCGCGTGGGCTCAAGCCGTAGATAAAAATACAGACAACAATCGACGGCACGAACCCATGCTCCCCAAGAAAGTGTCAAGAGACCAAGCTATCGATCACGCGGTTCAGGTTATGAAGCTTTCACGAGGTAGAGAGTTACCTGGCAGTTTCAACCCACAAGTCATCGGCCAATTATTCCGAGAACAGTCAGAGCCCTGGAAACAAATCGCACTGCTACACCTCGACACCATCGCCACAACATGCAGCGTCTTCGTAGACATGGTTCTCGACCGATGTACAGCTCCAGATCTCAAGAAACGCCTATGGGCCTCCAAAGTGGAAAGATCACTAAAGGAGGCCGTTATATCTGCAAAGATGGAACTGCAGAGGATTCTAGACGATAAAGACCGGCATCCGATTACTTACAGCTACACCTACGCCGCCAACGTCCAGAGGAACCGGAATATAAGGTTGCAACAACGGTTAAAGGAAGGATTTAACGATGATATCAGTACACCCGCGGCAGATATGGATAAAGCGGCTGCTGAGGAAGCATTCGATTCTGAGAGGGCTTACTATCGGGTAAGCGACGAGTTTTAACCTCCAAACTGTCTATCAATATACTAATACTATTTCAAATATAGGACGAAATGAAATACTTCATCAACGTCGTCACAAAGCAAGTCATCGAAAGACACCTGATGATCACACTGCCAACCCAAATCATCTCACCAATGGATATCGCCCTCATGACCGAAGAGGAAATCGAGTTCCTCGCCGCAGAACCAATCGATATCCGTGAACGGAGGAAGTTCTTGGAAGACAGAAAAGCATTGCTCGAGACTGGCCTGGAGACATTTAGGTTCGCGCTTGCAAGGTAGGTTCTTTTTTCAAAGAATTTTTTCTTCTTCTTCTCATTTAAAACTATTAATATATATCAGAGTATGTATGAGGTGAAGAAAGGGGGGTTCGTTTTGTATAAGTAGGTAAGCTGGCGTTCTGGGGGGTGTGTGTGTGCATAGTGCGTTTTTTGTTTATTCTTTGCATGATGATGAGAAACAAGTGAGGATGAAATTGTATGTGAATTTTGCGTCTCAAGTCCTATCACTTTTTTAATGTTAGTAGATCTACCCGGCTGAATTCGCCGTGTATATTAATCCGAGGTAAGGGGATGCGGTAAGTTGGCCTTCATATACAATCAGCGCTGCAACTTTTACAAAATAACATTTTTTGTTCGATCCAACATAAAAAGTCCATCATTCATGATGTCTTGTGTCTTAGTAATCTTCATCTCGTATCTCCAAGATTCGTGTATTCAAAATGCCAACGATGAGCTCAACGACCTAGGAAAGAAAGAAAGAAGAAGAAAACAAACAAACGGCATCTATCAAAGAAAGAACGCCCATGAAACCGGCCGTCACCGCTACCATTCGTCGTTATACGTTAGTATCCACAGCCATATCGATATCGTGTGTGCGTCGTTTATCCATATACATATATACAAAAGAAGAAGAAAAACCCAACCGCTTTTTTTTGTGATTCAGAAAAAAAGCCTTCGAATTTCGCCAATTGTGCCGATGAAAGTATTTCAAAAGCCAAAAAAAAAAAAAAAAAAAAAAAAAAAACCAAGTGTAGAACCTGCGGTATATAGGTATATTGCACGCAGTTTAGTGCACCTGTATGAAACCCAGAACTTGTGAGGAAAAGCAGGCGCGTAAGCAAGAGCCGGGAGCGAGAGAGCGCCAGTGGCGAGGGGAACGGTAGTTGGTTAGCATTATAAAACCAAAGAGCTAAAGCAATCGTGAGAGCGAATCAATGCAGTGGCCAAGAAAACAGAAAGCAAAATGCAATATAAGTGTAGGAAAACTGTGTCATGATATGGGGGAAGAGGTGGTTGAGCGAGTGGGGTTAGTTGACCTCTTGTAAGCCCCTACCAAAACGAAAGAGGTTGAAGTAACAATTGAGGGCAAAGTGCCTCATGTCTTCCCCGGAATCTCGTCATCAGGTATACCCCGTATGGCCTTTTGTACTCCAAGTATATGTCTAAGCTGTGAAGCCGCCTCCATAGCTTCTTTGAGCTTCTCAGCTACCTCCCCAGATTCTCCATCTGTCAACTTTTTCACTTTCTTGAGCTCCTCTTCTGTATGATCTATACGCTCATTGTAAGCCTGCTCAATTTTCCTTCTAGCTGCGCCCATTTTTTCAATTTCCTGCCTCTGTTGCTCGATCGTTATCTCTAGTTTCGCCACCGCCGTTTTATTCTTCTTCTCTTCGGCCGCGATCTCTTCGATTCTCTTCTTAAGCCGGTTTATACTCGTCTGGTACCTATCTTCTATATGTTTCCACGATGCAGCGAGGACATCATATTGACGAGAATACCGTTCTCTCTCCGAGACCTCGGCCGAGAGATCCTTCGACAAGTCCGCAACTCTGGCGTCCTGCTCGGTAACGTATTTTCGGAGATTGGATTCGGCTTCCTGGCGTTTTTTAAGATTATCTTCGCGTTCGGAACGGAGTTCTTCGATTTTTCGATCTTTTCGAGAGAGGGATGTCTATTGGAACAGTTAGCGAGATCTGGATCCCCTTTCCCCCCTGGTTTGTTTACCAGGTACCACGATGTTGATGTTTATTGTGTGGAACCGACCTTGTCAATGTTGGTTTGATGGACTAGATTCTCGTTGATAGATTGTAACGAATCTCGCGACGAACGGGCGGCTTCGGCTCTACGTTGCTCCTCTTCGCGCTGTTTATTGTTGAAAGCTACAGGTCAGCACGTGAAATCCAAATGTAACCATTTCGCGCACATGGTTTTGCCGAAAAGGTAGAATAGAAGATCCCTCCCAGTAAGGCTGAATTCAAGAGAGATAGAGACAGAGATAGAGAAAGCACAAAGGAGAGTAAAAAGTACCTTTGCCGTTTCACTCTTCAGCTCCCTCCGTAATCTGTCATTCTCGGCCATGAGTTTCTCTATCACCCTCCCACTCTTGCCAGCACTTCTGCCGATAGATCCAGGCGGCGATAAACCACCGTTTGGCCCGGACGTCCCTGGCGAGAGTAACATGTTCGAGGGCCCACCGTTGGCATGTTCGAGGTCGGAGAAATTTGCGTCGTCGATTCGAACGCCGCCGTTGGGATGCGAGTCGTCTGTCATGGTGACTGTTGTCTATTTTGACGGGAAGGATAGGAGATTGGAAGGATAGCTGAGATGGCGAACAGATCGGGAAGAGGAGGGGAGAAAAGGTAGGTAGCGAACGGCCCGATCGCGAGAGGGGAGCGCTTAAACAGTGGACCTGGTTATCGGACTCGTGATTCGGATAGCTTCCTTCGACAGCTCTTGGGACCTGGGTGAAACGCCGGACGATGCAATGCAATGACGGAAAAAGGTATATAGACGAGACCAAAGAACCAGAAGGAGAATGGAAACAAGCCACGCTATGTCATTCTGGATCACGATTTCGGGGCCAATGGGACACAGTTGAGGGGATTCCGAGGCGGGGTGGAGGATGGCGGACGGAGCTGTTGTTTTGGAGGTGAAGTTGACAAGGTGTTGGGACAGCTGAAGGGCGTTCGTTTCTTAGACGGAGAGGCGGCCCCACCGGCTGGCTGTTCTGCGCTCTAATTCGACGGCAATGTCTGCATCTCCGAAAGAACTAATTAGAGGGATGGATGGAGTAGCCGTTTTGATGCTTTCGGTGTATGCACGATTATGGTGTTTCGCGTGTGATTTGTGATTATTGGATGGTGGTTGGTTATAACATATTTTGATATTGGTAAGGGAGGGACTGACTATAGACAGACCGTCGACAGTCGACAGATATGGGATATCAGCAATCCAACCCCCTTCAATGTACAATGCTTTTTATGCTATCTACCAAGACGACTATTATGTACAAAATCACCATATCCAGTTAATTATCTAAGGTTGTATAGATAGGTTGGATGGATGGGTCTATGAGAATTCAACCCCGACCCCGAACTGAAGTCCCTTCCTGGCCCGCTCAGCCCCTTCCTCTCCATATGTACCTCTCACCCCAATAGGTAGACAGAAGTTCAGCTCAAATCTTGCAACCGGATGGCCATAGACAATCCCCACTCCAGCTGCCAAGCTCGGTGCCTCAGTCAGCAACCTTGAGATAGTATACTTCATCCCCTGTGCGATGTTCATGTCCTGTACATCTGGTGGCCTCTCCAATGCCAGTAATCTCCCACCGTTTATGAATGCTTGGAACCTCAGTCTGCTATCCGTTCCCACCCTCGGGAACGGGAATAATAATCCCAAGCTTCCAGCGACATACGCATCTCCACCCAACGAATCCTTCCCAGAATGCGGTCCCAATCCACCTGTTTGGAACCCTCTTACATCATTAGCACCACCAATATGGAATCTGTCGGCGATGGTACTTGGCTTCGGCCCCGCATCTCCAGACAATGTCAAAGGGTACAGAATACCACCCCGAACACTGCTACTAACGGTTACACCCTTGAATAGCGGGTATGCCAATGCACTCTCCGCCTCCGATCTCCAATGCGCCACAGTCCCCTTTAGCGGCCCAATTCCAGCAATGGAGTTTCGTAGCCGTAGCAGAGTGCCAGACGAAGGTAAGATCGGATTATCTCGAGTGTCACGGGTGAGAAGGTGTGTAATGGCGGATTTCATACTATCACCTGCATCTCGACGGACAGGGTCACTAGTATCATCATGTAATGAGGTGAGAGTACGCCAAAGCCCTTCGTAGCTTATCGATTGTTTGAGTTTATATGCTGGTGTGGCCCAGCGAACGGTGCCGATAAAGCCGTTTGAAAGTTCAGAATGGCCTGAATGGGCGTTATCTCGTGCAGTTGATAGGCCCTTAAGTTCGATTGCCGCGAGAGGGCTGGAGTTTATGGGAGTCGTGAATGTGGCATCATATGCCGAGCGAGTGCGAGTACCCTTCGAGGCACTGACATGAAGGAATTCGGCACCACCAAAGACGTTACGGACGGTGCCTTGGACGTAGGCGGAGCCTTCGGTGTTGCCGAGATCTGTCCCAGATTTAAGGAGAACTCGGCCCTTTTCTTTGACTTTTATGACAGCTGAAAGAGGAATTGGGTTATTTGGGGTCTTTGGATCGTAGGAATAGTCGGTTGGGGTATCGATGTAGAATGGGATATTTGGCTGGAAGATTTCTATGCACAATTGATGACGTTAGATCGCTGGTGTCTATGGCTCCTTATCAAACCCATCTTGAATATATACCGAAATGCTGTAGCCCGTTGATGGCCTTTGATAACTCCCGGAGAGCATCCTTGAGTGTAAAATCACCCTGATCGCTTCTGTCAAGTGCTGGCTTCACAAGCCTCTCGAGAAACGACCGACGGGTCCTCGGTGCGCCAAGGATGGTGATAGAGTCGAAATAGACCGGTTGCGAGGAATGCTCCTGTATCGTTTCGGCCGCTCGACGCTGTGCTTTCATAGAAATCGCCTCATCGTAGGCCTTCTGGGCAGCCTGTCTATTGGCAACAGCGTCTGGAGAGCTGGCACCCTTAAGGATGTCGAAGACCTACAGATCTCGGGATCTCGTTAGCGATAGTCGCTTGGGGGCCTGAAGTATATAGAGAACGAGACTTACATCTCCACTACCTCCTGCAGCCATCTGGCCGGTATCTGGACGTCAATTGACGAGGAGGGGTAGAATATGGATGAGGAATGGCAGGCGGAAGGATTGAAGCGAGGTTGAGGAAAAGTCCCGCGACACTCGGCTAAGCAGATTTCTTGGTGTTGAGACGTCACCAAAGCACGAAAACTGCGCGACCCTTTAGGCCCCTCCACTAACTCGCCCCAAGACACTAAGAATTAATATGAAACGGGATGTTTTTTGGCTTCATGAATTCAACTACCTGTAGATACTATACTTCCTTTTCTTTGCAAGGGGCATCTTGAAAACCTATCAATGATGGCCTTGCAATGGATGTAATCACGGGACTCAGAGAGCATAGTTCAGATACTAATACGTAATGCAATACACATGAAATATTCAAACCATTCAACTTCGCCCCCAATCCACCGGTATATATAAGTACTTACACGAATCAGAGGAAGGAAAATGAAGAAACTGAACATACGAGGACATGTCAAATTGCAAAACAAATACACCTGCTAATATTACACCAGCCCTCGTCAACTGACGGAGCCCGCAGAATGCATGACCGAAGCCCAACTTTCCCCAAATCTAAGTAAGAGCCGCCTTGTATGACCTATGTTGCCTCAATGAGGTCCACGATTGTATTGCGAGGGTAATAAAAAAAATGTTCGTAAATTCTTCTGTAAGCGACTTTTGTTTTATCTCTGGTGAGCCTTTCCGATCCTCCTGGCACCCTCATACAACCCTCGGTCGAGCGCGGCAGCGACTGTTAGAGTACCTCCAATGACGGCGCAAATGCTGGTCAAGAAGCCGGAGAACGACTTGGTTCGGATTTCGCGGTTAACAACCTTCATAGCTGTAGTCCATCCCTCATACATTAGTATCCTAAATATTTAAATGTGTTTGTGCCGAACTTACGCGAAATATCGTAGCTGAAGAAGATACCGGGGATACCGCCGCGTGCATGGACGGTTCCTGGGTGCACTTCGTCCTTTCCACCCTCGAGACTCCTCTCATGGCTAGTTACGCTGTACTGGTGGGTGTTGATCGTATAGCCGTGATCCAGGTGCTCGTAGCTCGTCGAGACGATCTTCAAGAAGTACAAGTAGTTGTAGTTTCGATCGGTGGTATGCTTAGCAGTGTGGTCCAATGGGTTTTGCTGGTGATGTCTCTCGTGAAGCAGGTCGGTTGGCAGTGGTGGACCAAATGACAAGGCATTGATAGTGTGGGTAAAGTCGTGCTGGACATCCGATTGAAGGTAGTTGGCCAAGTCGTGGACGTGCATTTGAGCGTTTGAGAAGGACTTTCCTGGCGCAATGTGGAAATTTCCAACGACCTTGTTAACCCAAAGATGACCATCAATACGGCAACCTTCTTCGGCCTGCTCCTTGAGCATCTCCTTGTAACCTTCCTCTTCGCACTGGTGCACACCGGTACCATCGCCAAAGGCCCAGCCCTTGGAAGCATAAGCCTCACGGACATCGTCGCAGGTTTGACAACATCCCGCCTTCTTAGAGGTCTCCGGAGCAGTGGCGCCGTAGCATTCACCACAGTAGTTGGGGTCCAGGTGCTTAGGGTGTTCGGGGTGGAGCTCAAGGAATCTAGATTCAATGACCTCTCCGGACTTGTCGAGGCGGTGCTTGCCGATACCGTGGCTGACAGATGGCTGGAGGTCGCCAGAGACATCCATGACGTCGAGAGAGAGGAGTTCGCATGGGATTTTTGGGAAAGTGATATTGAGGTGAATTTCCATTTGCTCTCCTACATGCCCGGAATAATTTTTCGTCAGTATTGAAGAACAATTTAATCCACGCCCAGCAAGTAATCCAATAACCAATCCAATTGACCGGACTCTAAATTGGTGCGAAGGCGTACATACCTCTCGTCTTATCAACGATCAATTCCGAGATCACAGTGACTTTTCTATAATCATTCCATTCTCCGACAGCCAAAAAGAGGATAACCAAGACGCTGAATATTGTGACAAGTCCGCCAGAGCTTGTGCGTACCCTGGCATCTTCGACAGTTTTTGTGAAGGCATCGAGCCTCATCAACCGGGATGCTCGACCCATCGTGAGACCAACAGCAAAGGGTCCACAGCAGTCGCGCGAACGACTCGATCGGGAAGACTTAGAGTTGGTAAAAAACGGACGATTGGCTAGCTACCACGAAGAATTGTAGGCAGTGTAGACTAGAACGGGCGTCTTCGAGGTCTATGGAGAAGTGTCCGGGAGGATGTCGAGTGGTGATGACAGTCTAGCTGAGAACTGGCATGTGGAAGTTGATATCTGCGAGAAAGGCCACATTTCTCAATCCCGCCGCCCTGCGATGCCTGTCACTACCAATTGAGTCCTAACTGGGCCCTTCGCTTAGCCGGTGGTCTGTTGCGCCCCGCCAACGTCGCCACAACGCGTGGATGCCACTGTTAATATTATCCTCAACTCAACTCATTTTAGTATACAGACACCGCAGCCTGACCACACTCTCCGTCGGCGAGGCCTCGAGGCGGAGGGCCTTCTTTTGCATCGAAACACTCTCCTTTGGCCAGGGCATAGAACTCACCGGCATTGTGGTATCTTACCGTTCACACTTCTAGTCATCTCGATCCCAAAGAGCAGTCAAAGCTGTTGTGTTTTTTTTGTATTGCCGAAATGCATATCACTCTTTGACACTTCTTCGGGCTGAGGTAGACGAAATATGTCTGGAAGAAGTAGACAACCGCGAGATATCACTCTTTCATTCTTATTATTACTCTTCTTAACATCCTAGTATAATCAACTTCACCCTCTGCCATTCTTTCTTGTTACCAACCTCCTCTCGCAGTTTATTATATTGTCAGTATATCATCTTTACTATGAATTTGGCTTTTCGGTTGTCTGTCAGCTTACTGATATGAATCTTTACATGAAGTAGCTATAGCTAAATGCTTAACTAGGAGAGATAGACCTGGTTAGTTAGCTTCGCGACACCAAGATGTCCCGGTTCTTTTACGGGGCTCTTCCTCGTAGGGTCAGGTTACACGGGACCGTCCCTGTCCTCGTAGCTGCATTCATTCTTCCGTCAGACCGTCGACGGGAACACTCGCATATCTTCTTTTCTTCCTTGAAATCACTTGCTGGTTTCACCTCTCCTTTCCTGCCGCAAATTCCGATCCCAGATACGTCAAAAATAAAGGATAAGTTACTGGGCACTCTACCATCATGGACAGTCGAGTCGGCCGTTTCAAAGTTTGTGAGGAGGCCACAGGCGGACATCATTGTTGGCGTGTCAATGCAGATGAACTCATTGGCCGCATTTGTTGTGTATTATCCCAAAGGAGTGGACATCTTGACAGATTACAGAATAAATTCTGAAATAGAGGAGTATAAGCTCAGGATGCCCAGCCTCAAGATGGTCGACGATTGGGATCTTGCGAAGGAACAAGGGCAAACTCGTACTGCCGTAAGTTACACATTCTCATTTCACCTATTCTTACAATGTAGCACATGCTCACACATACTATTCCTCCAGACGATCCCAGTTATGAGGTATTCGTCAGAATTTCCCCATCTGCCACTTGGACCCGGTTTGAAAGAAACTGGTGCATATAAGCTATGGGACCCTGAACGGCTCGATTTCCGTGTCCATTTTGCAGATTTCTTCCCCACCCAGGATTCGCTTTTCGACAGGCCGAAGCCTCCTGCTTTCAACCTCAGCGAAAAGCAAATCATGACAGATTATGCCCGTGCCGTCCGTCAACATGTTGAGGCGTTTATAGCTCGAGAGATCATTGATAATGCAATGATAGTCAATGATGCGCCAGTCGTTAAATGGATGGTTTTATACCCAGACGCTATGGATTCAATCGAAGTCACTCCCGGCGTACCCATCAAGCGCAATTTTGTATCCGCATTGAAGGATGCTGGGTTCCCTCTCGATGACTCGGATGTTCCACCAATACGTCAAGATACACTAAACCCAGATGGTGACTCGCCGTACGACGAATCAATCATTGAAGACCTCCCTACCGCATCTCGGATGGTAGAGTTTTTGACTGCTGGATTCGCCGGCCTTATTGGCCTTACTTCAGTTATCAACAGAAAACCCCTTATTCCAGGATTGCCTGTACGTTCGCTTTCGGGTGTCTCTCTCACTCTTGCACCTCGACTTAATTATCGTTTATGCTAACACATATATACAACTTCTAGCTAGAACGGCCTTTCGTAGCTGTCATTGATGACGAAGAATTCCTGACGGCTCGTCGATGTGTTTTTACCGCCCACTCCCGGTTCGGTGCTATGCAGCAGCAAGCCTGTGCAGTCTCACGCTCGCCGGTCTTCAAACAATTCCCATATAATATCTTCAACGCTGTAGCATACATTCACCGTGAACAGAACTTGGTTGAAGATTTCGATCCGGAAAGCCTCCATACGATTTCAAAGTATGCGATTAACCACTGGCCTGAGAGTAAAAACTGGAAAGATGTGATCGATTTGTTGAGCAGAAAATTCGAGAAGACAAGAGTTCTCCTTGAAGCGACGGGAGACACCTCTTCAGAACTTGACCCAGAACTTGACACTTCTTCTTCTTCCTCTTCCCCTCGAGTAACCTCTATCGACGGGTAATTCTCTCTCTCCTCTTCCCAGATTTATCGACCTCATAGTTACATAAGGTCACAGCTAATATTTCGAGCTCGAGCAGACTTTACTTTGGCAGACTAGTCAGGAATAGTCTTTTTATTCCAACTATTACTACTTTTGGAGATATCCACGGCCCATCGCCCGAGATAGAAGTATGTCACGCCATCTGATGTCCTTGCAGAAATATAACTCTAACAAGAAGCTCCCGACAGGATGCTGTGCTAATAGACACCGGCCGTGGCGAAACGGAAGCTTACTCAGCCATTATTCGTGGCATACACTCCATCAAAGATGAATTCCGCGACGATGCCGATGAGTCCGGCAAAGATGAAATCATGATTGAGCCACCAGATTTAGCAAAGCTACTCGACCTGTGCCTCAAAGCCGGAGAAATTAAACCAGAGGACGTCGACGAAGAGTACATAGCGCATATCCGAAGTATATCAGAACCGGAGAGCCACCTTGATCGTGCAAAATATAACAGGATGAGGGTTGCTGTCGCTAAGCCGAGGCCTCAGGAATCCTTCACGTTCTTTGGACTGTGCGATGCCGCTGCGATTGAGCTTTCGAGGATTTTTGTGGACGCTCATAGGAAGTGAAGGGTTATATGTATATTGCATGCGAATGCTAATGCTCTAGATGGCGTGTATAAAAAGTAAACCTTTTGGTAGCAAGGCGAAAAGGGTATGGTATCGTATTACCAGAACGCTTGTCTTCATCCATGATCTGTATATACTCCCTCCAAATGCTTCTAGATAGCTCATGGCCAGCTTATCACCATACATCCTTGCTACTCCACTTTCTAAACCCCGCCTCCAGATCAATCCAACCAATGCAGCACCTTCCGGCATAGTGGGTGCCAGGGCCCTTTGCCTCGAGCGCCTGGATTCGAGGCTAGCCAGGGCCTAGGGGTGGGAGCCATCAACACATATTTCCAACAAAATCCAACATTCCTACCCACCGACCAGGCCGCGGCTATAAAAGCACGCCATCGATGCCCACCCACCCTTTCAATCATAATTCACAGAATTTATCAGCAAATAGTCAGAAACATCCCGCTTTTCACATAGTTCCCACTTATATAGATTTCCTTGGTTAAGGAACATTTATCCCGTGCCGCCCTTGTTTTTTCTCAAAAATGCACAGATGCAGGTCGTAGATCTTGCTTGGTTCTCAAGGTTACCCCGCAGTTGCGATTTATGATGGTGTTCCTTGCTTGCTTTGTTATGTTTTTTCGATGTTACTTGCTTACTCCTAGTGAGTTTTTAAGTACAGATTGGATAGATGGATTGTGAGCACGACATCCCTGCTCGAAGTTACGATTCCGGTGCAGGTGTATGCAAGTGTTAGATATATTTCCAATTTGGGATGTACGTTCGATGGATGACGACCTAGATGAGGAGGGGTAGATGCAGTGGCAGCGTGGGGTAGATTGCGGTTCCCGTGCTTTTTTAGATGTATAAAAAGGCACCCTTGTGTCCCCTTAGATGACATCCCGATCTGAAGTGCACTACAGTACTACCTAATAACACCTTTACGAAAGTTTATTCCACACGACTAGTCTCCAATATTATACAACATGACTATTCTAACTGATACCCTATCGGCGAACAATGCCACATACGCCTCAAGCTTCACAAAAGGCGATCTAGCGCTCCCGCCTGCAAAGAAATATCTTGTCCTAACATGCATGGACGCCCGTATTGATCCCGCAGCAGCGCTCGGTATCGATCTTGGAGATGCGCATGGTACATAACGAATCCATCTACCTCGAAGAAATTAATCATGAACTTTATACTCATTTGTAATATTATTATCTCAGTAATCCGCAACGCCGGCGCATCAGCAGTAGACGGCCTCCGCTCCGTCATCATCTCCGAGCAATTACTCGGCACAAATGAGATCTTATTGATCAAGCACACCGGGTGTGGTATGCTTACTTTCACAAATTCAGATGCGCATGCGATTGTGCAGAAGAATCTGGGGGCTGATGCTACTGGGATTGATTTCTTGCCGTTTCCTGAGTGAGTTATAGCCCACGAAATTCTGAATATATATGCAAAAGGAGGGTGTAGAATTGAGCTAATTGTGTTATCATACGGAGTTTAGACTGAGTCAAGCGGTGAAGGACGACGTGAAGTTCTTGAAGGATTCGAAGTTTGTGCCGGAGAGTGTTAATATTAGTGGGTGGATTTATGAGGTTGAGACCGGGAAGATTGTTAACGTCGTCCCTGCTTGATCGAATATAGTGGATCGGATTGTGGTATCGCTTTGCGGTTTTTGTTAGGATGGTGGGCCTGGAGTGTGGGGTATAGGAGTTAAAGAGTTTGATGCTGTAATGTTCATAAATTTGGGTCAGTAGAAGCTAGTAGTAATATGGAAGTGTTCAAATTGAGATTGGATATGGGATCCATGGGAGTTGAGCAATTGAGGATAGGAATACTGTAGTAATCTCGTATACACCCGCTGGACTACATTTTTCCTAAATCACAAACATTAAGCAGCTAAAGGATGTATGAGAAGAAACCGTATACCAAAGGAAACTTGCGATGAAAGCAGTTAATGATAAGAAACCCCAAAACACCATTCATAAGCCACCCAGTCCAAACCGACTAACTTGTGACGCCCGCGAAACCCCAGCAATCCGTCTACGAAATCAGAAAACCGTAACATCCAGAAAAGACAAACGATCGAGAAAATTCAAAACGCCTCTGCAATCCCTGAAGGCCTTAGCGTCATAATGATCTAGGAAAAAGACCGCCGTATATTCCACGTAAGTTCTACCCCATTTAGCTCCCGAACCACTACCTTTTACATCTGCAAACTGCTCCAGACACCCGATCTGTCCTTCTCCACTGGCCACTTCGCCTTGCACAGTTTCTCGAATAGCTTATTGTCATATCCTACAGGCTTCAAGAAATTCCAGTTGAGCTTCAGAGTTCCATCCTGGAAAAACTTTTCGACCTGTTCGATTGTCAGCATCCGCAGATGGCTCCTAGACCTCACATGGTCCGGGACCAGCTGCGTAGCCAACGATCTCACTGCTGTATCAGACAATGCCGGACCGGTTGTCGTAACTCCTGTGGAAGATTGCTTCTTGTTCCGACCCAAGGTTATATTGTTTCTACTCAACTTAGCCGATCGACCGTAGCCACGAGACCCTTCGGGGCGATGTCTCATTTCAAATATTCTGGGAATCCAGAAGTCAATGAGATGTTTATCCTGTAGGTGAGCAGCCTCCTTGTTTGAAAATAATTTGGAAGTATCAAACTCATAGGTACCCATGTACTCCCACTGGGATACATTACGTTCAAGAAATACTGGGAAACTTGATACTCCGGGAGGAAGTTGCTTGGCGAAGTTATGCGGAGAGGAAACGACGATGACTTCTCCGATACCTGTAGACTTTGGCACAAATTCTTTTTTGATAGCCACGACGCACTTGGTCCGGTGAATCTGCGAGAACATGGCCGAAGGAGAGATTGGAGAAACAGTCAGTCGGGCGTTACCACCGAGGTAATGTGACAACATCTTTCGGTTGAAGTACTTTGGGGTTTTGGATAAGATATTCGGTCTCACTGTCTTGGAAGATAAGTGATTGAAATATCTTTGGAACCAAAAGGTCTCTGGGAGCAGCTTTGGTCGGTCACGTTGGGATGCGGCCGCCTTCATCGCAGCTCTACTGCGGGCAGGAGTGTATGGGGACTCTGAGATTTTGACAAGCTTTGCGCCTGGTGTAGGTGCAGCACCTGCTGTCGATATCTGCCCTTTGAACTTCAGAGGCGTTTCTCGATTTATACGACTGGCCCTACGGTCGAAGGGGCATGGAGACCCGACAGTTGAGAAAGCTGCAGACGGCGACCGGGCTCTACGTTGGCCTTCGGTCACTGGAGTCTCAACCCGCTTTCTCTTCCTGAAATGAAGATCCGCAAGCGTCTTAGGCTTGGGGCTATCCTCTTCCTGCTCATATTGGCCCTCGTAACCCGGACTTGGAGACCTCTTTCGGGTTTGAGGTTTCGGGGCAGCAGCAGGATTTGATACCTGCTTGCGCCCCCTCTGGAAAGCCTCTTCGTCTTCCGCCTCCTCATCGCTGGATTCGGTTCTTGACTTCGAGGGACGTCTCTCCAACCTCCTTTTGGTGGTGTTCCTGGGGGTGCCATCAGTAGACTGCCGCCCCGTAGCCCGGGAAGGAGTTTTGGTCTCTCGATATCCTGGCATCGTACGTGAATCCGTACGAGATTTCTCCGTTTTAGGCTCCACTGTGGACTTCTTGTGTCTCTCCTCTTTAACTGGCGTTTCCAACTTCTCGGTTTTCACATTCACTAGCGTATCTTTTAATTCCCCTACGATACGTGAGACCAATATCTCAAGATCGAGATCTCCCAGAGCTGATAGTGTAGATGTTGCTTCAGATGGTAAACGCTTCGGTTTTGGCTTCGGGGTGGTTATCGAGACCATGCAGGTAGATGTGCCAGAGTCTCTAACATCTTGCATCTCTGCGTCCTCGTCCCATCGCCCTCCATGCTCAGCTGTTTTCTCTTCCACGAAATAACTGGGCGAGTGGTATGACGACCCGCCTTGACACCCGCTATCCCGGACCCTCTTTAACACGACTGGTTTATCTTTTAAGAGCTCTGAGATATCCGCATCATCGGATGGTGGAGCATCATTCATATCGATGTCATCGGCGTACCGTGACGGAAGCCGTTTCTGCCCTGGGGTTTTTGCCTCATCTTTGGGACGGATGAACCGTGGCCGTACGACGATTACGTTGTTAGGGTAGGTGCCACAGCTATCCGGGTCTATTGGTGTTGGCGACTTCTGAAGTCCGTTTTTTACGGGCTTTTTCCTTTCCTTCCACCGAAGGTACTCTTTAGTACTAACGTTCGCAGACGAAGATGTGGGTTTTCGATCAGCCGCGGGCCCCGTGGGTATGGGACGATTTGGTTTTATATTTGGCGGCATTGGTTCTGTTTGAGCATGTTCTAACGTTTTCTCTGTGTCCCCTTTATTAATCGCGGGATTCTTGTCCTTTTCTGACGACTTTTCTGGTTCTTTCTGGTTCTTTCGAAGGATATTCTGATTTTTAACCGGTGAACTGATAACTTGCTTCGGAACATCAAACTTGACTGGTGATTTGGGCGGCGTGTTCTGTGGCTCAATAATCGTCGCAGCATCTGAATCATCCCCATTGCCCTGTACCTCCCCATCTTCAGAGCCAAAAGGTAGAGGAGTTGTACTCTTTCTCTTTCGATCACGGGGACTCCAGTGGCTTGGGTAACTGGGGCTTGTTGGCGGCGTAGACCTGAAGAGAGAATCTCCAGGTCTGTATGAACCCGCTACTCTGGATGTGGTGCATATTGGAGAAGGTAGTGATGATTCTCTTGATGGTTCCCGCGACTGAGGTGGTGTTTGGATATTACGTATATCAAACCGGCGGAATATATGTGGGCCGTAACGTCCACAAGGGCCGAAGTCTGGTTGGGAAGCTGAGGCAGGCGGGTCTGAAGGAGGTCGCCAGGATGATCCCATCTCAGAGAAATGTGTCTGAGCAGGGAGAAGAAATTTTATCTGAAGTATGGAGCAACATGCGGGATTAGCTAAACGCTTAAGATCTTAACGATGGTGTCTTCTTTCACTCTCTTCGAATACACGATTACTATCTTGCATGATAGATGTATTGGAGATGTCGTATTACCTATCGTAGCTTTGATATCTACAGACGACTTCTTTATACTGCAGAAACGAAACGAGATGGAAAGTCTTGCGGATTATGTTCTCGTCGCTTCCTTTCCTTTCGAATATTGTTTTCCGAGCTTCAGAAGTTGCGAGAGTATTGGATTGCCCAAGGTCAATTAGGACCAAAAGTTATCACTTTATAGGCTTTATACTACTAATACCGCTTCCTTCTTGAGACCTTCTTCCACAAGAAATCATCACAACAGAGAGCTCTGGAAGATTTCGCGTCCATCATGACTTTTTCACAAGCTGGACCATTCAAAACAAACTAACATGCATACTCTCTTTGTAGCTCCCAGCTAAAACTTTTTTTTCTTCTCTTCCCCACCATTGTGGTATACCTATATGGCAATACTAATTAGTGTAGCACAGCATATATCGCGCCTTGATGCAGAGATAGAGCTCAAAGGTATGTTCATGTGGCTACCCGATATCCGGTCAAGGGTTTAAGGAGCTACTGCATGGAAGAGCTAGCTACTGAGCTGCAGCTATGCGATTCAATCCCGGGGGGAAAAAAATATTGTTTGATAATTGTAAAACATACATCATCGTCCTTTGTTCTTCACAGAATATTTGTTGGAACATGCCATGCATGGGGGGCTAAGGCGTACCATGCCACATGCCGGTGGGAGCGCTCGAGCATTGGTACCGACATTACTCGCTTCTATGTTTGTGTAACTGGGTAAGAAAAAATGTTTCAAACGATACAGTTATCACAGGTGTATGAAGAATCCGTCCCAGAATGGGGCCATGTCCCCCGGGTCTCGGAGAGCAGATGGAAGCTCGGCCGTATGGATACATGCATGCTTCATATTAGTTCCCGAATTTGAATTTCAAAACTTCCCTTCGTGCGCAAAGTCGAGCTCTTGACGGGAACTACGCCCGTGCCCTTTGTAAAATTTAAAGGAATGAAAGAACACCTCCCGTAAGCGTGTTCTTTGAATAATTCCAAAGCCCCAATCACCCATGCCCAGCGAATTGCCGTTTAAACGGCACGGATCACTAACACGAGCCAACATTTAGACAATTGGGGTCTGACTCCAACATCGGGATAACGAACAGATATTCCGGAAGCTTCTATTATGCGCGCATTAAGTATCGCGTTTATTGAAAGAAACAAAGGTTAAGGATTTCAGGAGCCCCTGCAGACTCGTGGAGCAAATCCGTATGCCTGGTACATGGCCACGGTTCGATGGCCATCGATGGTACATAAACTGCACATGAGGAATGCAATGCGGTTCGGTTCAGTGTTGGACCTTGTTGGATCGCGTGAACTTGCCTGATTTGGGCAAGAGCTTTCGTTTGTGTAACACCATGGACAAATGACCGTTGATTGTAGGCTTCGTATGTATGGAAAGTATTTGGGTACTCTTCATCCCAATCCGGTCATGAGCCAAAGCATCTGGCAAGTGGTCTAGGGACACTCTTGTCTAGCAAGGTCCAGGAATCCTGAGCACACAGGGGCGGCTCTCGTTGAACAAAACTATGTCATTGAGAACAAGACGAAGTTGAATCTCCAGGGTGATAAAACGAAAGGAACCACTGGAGTATCCGTGGGATGATGGCGAGGTTGTGATCCTTTCGCCGTGATACAATTAAGATAATAGATACATATGAATGCCTACCCAAGCACGTCGCTCAAATGCAAAAATCATTAGGCCAAAAATATACACCTTCCAGCACCATACTTTCTCCTACTCTGCCCCCAAAGCCTTCAACGCTAACCTCAATTGCACAACAGCAGTCGGAACATCGTCAAAATTTAAAGCCGAATCAGCCCACCTAATACATTTGTGCGCTTCCTTGATAGCAGCTGGGTTTTCATCTGGGTCCACTAATTGGACCCGTGGTTGCGGTCTCTGGTATGCCTGCGGTTGAACGTATGGCTGCTGCTGTTGAGGCGGTGGGATGTGTGGATTTATTGCTGGAGGGGTGGTGTAGTAATAAGATTGATTTGTAGAGATTTGAGGGTTTACTGGGGGTGGGATTGTAGGAGGAGAGACTTGACCGAGCCAGTGAGGCCCCGATGGTGGTACACCTGGTTCTGATTGCGAGGGGAGACCGACGCCGACGCCTGCACCGGCGGTTCCTGAGTAGAAGTTGTCGGGTATTGTGGGAGGTGATTTTGGAGGAAGTGAAGGAGCGGAAGGAAGGTTTTGTGGGACGGTGGGTAAAGATGGAGGTGCAGAAGGGAAAATTGGTGGAGGAGGGGCAGGGGGAAAGCTTTGAGGAGGGGCGGAGGGGAAACCCGACGGGGCTGATGGAATCGATGGGATTGTAGGAGGGGCCGACGGTAGGTCCAAAGAAGGAGATGCAACAGATGTCTCGTGAGAAGGATACGGCGCCGGAGGGAAATATCCGGCCGAAGGAGGCTGAGAAGGTGTTGAGAAGGTTTCAGCGGTCGACATAGTTTCCGTTCTGCCTGAAAAATGCGAGACTAGATGGTTCTCTGGGGGCGACGGAAAACCTGGTGGTGCGTTATTCGGTGTCATCATCCGACTTGGGTGTAGAGACTGGTCCGCCGTTGAGATCCTAGCCATCGACCTTTCTAAACTTTCCGCTTCATCCACTGCATCTTCCACCGTCGCAGGTTGCGGGTGCGGAGAGACGGGAGACACTGGCGACACCTCTTGATGTTTCTGTGGAGCTGTATCCGTGAACACTGGTGGTACTTCGTCCTCTGGTACTTCCTCCACTGGTAGATTCGGGTCCTCGCCAGTTTTGAGTGCCTTTAATATACGAGTGGCGTGGTATTTGGCGAAGGTAATCTTCTTTGTGGTTTCGGCATCCAGATCACCAAAGACTCGAAGTATCTCCAGAAAGACTGCTGCTGCCATAAAGGTATCCGCGGTGACCCTAGTCAAATACTTAGCATACCAGCAATATTTTGAAGTTCAACCAAAGTAAACTGGCAAGAAACTACCTTGTGCATCTCCGCGCATTCTGCGTATTCTCAGCATTGCTAAAGATCTTATTCGCGAACTGCTCCACGTAGACCTTCCCAATCACATCGTCCCCAACAGCTTCATTATCGGCTAACTCCACCTTCCACTACACCAACTTGCAATAACAGCTTCAGCAAGACTTCATTCCCAGATATATTTTGTTTGCGCCCCGGCGCAGAAAAAGAAGGCTAGCCGGGTTTTTGAGAGACACGGACCTGTTCGAGAATGTCCATGATATGGCCTGTATATGCACCCTCTGCACCCTTGGTAAGGTTCTTAGCCAGTGCCTGTTGGACGATATAGACGTAGCAGTAGTAGGATATCACGGGGTCGGCTTTCTCCATCTGCTTCGCTTTCGTAATGACCGGGGCGAAACCCTTCATGGAGGGGGGTAGTTCTGGGGTCGCCATGGTGGACGACAGCTGTAAATTAATCGTAGATACGAAGTAGGTATCTTTCTTCGAGCTAGATATCCCTCAGCAGTATAGACAGCGGTATCTGTCGTGAGAAGATGGCGATGCGATCCTTGTAGTAGTAGATGTGGGACGAGAAGGATGTCATTCAAACGTGGGGCTCTTTAGCCTAACGTTAACTCGCCTGCGTCGTCGCTGGGCATCGGTGTGGCTGGTGGCCGATGTGGCTGGTGAAATGCACCGCCCATTCAATTTCTTTCGCGAAATTGCCAACCACTTTCGGCGCCGACCTCACCTTCGCCCTCCATCAAAACACCAGCATCCTTCCAACATCTCCAGAACTTCACCCCTTCACGCCAAAGCCAGGACCGAATACCATCGAGTTCGCTATCTTGAAACCGCTACATCCTTCGCTTTACCTCCTGTGAAAACTTCAAGGACACTTCTATTCCATCCCACGCGTCCTCCGGAATCGTTGGACACTTTATTCAAGATGAACGGCAACGATAGTTATCGAGGTAAGCTCTTGATACCCCCTTCTTCTCAATGAGACGGAAGGGCCGTCTTTTATCCTTCCTTTTGGCGTCTGATTTGTAAAGACATCCAAGCAAGCAAAGATACTCTTCCTCCTTAGATACTACTCCACTACTACATCATCATCATCATCCTACACATTTACCCTGAAAAAATTACTGGCAATCGCATTCTATCACTCGCTGGCTAGAATTCCTCGAAGCGGACTTTTAAACTATGGCTACTACCTACTATCCATTCATCGCGACCCTTGCACTTCTCAGTCGCCCATGGAGTTTTTGGTAATCCATATTCTTCAGCTCCTATTCTGGATTCTGCACCCCTCCGTGCGGTTTGGTGGTCTTGCGTGCCGAATAGCATTTACAAAAACAGTGGGGGCTTAGAGGTACTCGGGTTGGAACTTGGAATTTCAGCTGGAAGATGAAGAAAGATAAAAAGAAAGATAGAGAGATGGAGGGAAAGAGGATTGGAGGTGATGGGCTGAGGAAGAGGGTGTAATATGCACCACTACTAACATACTAACACTATGCCTCCGTGCAATCAAGCAAGTCCAAATACTTACCTCACCGTCCCTCGGTTCCCTTCTATCTAGATTCACGCCACGGCTACTCATCTTCTCGCAGAGATCGAGACCGTGATGGACACCGCGACAGAGAACGAGAGCGAGGGGATAGACATGGAGATGGATCCGAGTATCATGTAAGTTGGTCCAACTTATTGTTAAAAGATATCGAGAGGTTACTAATGGAGTCCAATTCTAGTCCTCTAGACATGGCGGCGAGAGAGGCGAAGGCCGAGAACGTGGTGAACGCGGTGAACGTGGAGACAGGAGAGAGCGTGGGGACAGAGGAGATCGAGAACACCGCGGCGAGAGACGACGTTCCCGCTCGCCATACGCCTCTAGGGAAGGTGGGAGAGCCGGGAGAGCCGCCCCTGCTGCCGCTCCGGCTGGTGGTGACGACTACTACAGCAGCCGAGATATGCGTGACCGAGAAAGGGAGCGGGAGCATGCTAGGGGCGAACGAGAGTTTGGCCGTGAGAGGCGGGACAGGGACCGACGCGGCGGCGGCGGCGGCGGCGGCGACGATGATAGGCGACGAGGTGGCAGGGATAGGGATGGTGGTCGAGGAGACCGTAGGGAACGTCGAGAGGATGTCAATATGGGCGGGATGGACGAGGCAAGGCAGCCACGCCGAAGCCCAAGCCCTCCCAAGGTTAAGGAACCAACTCCAGATTTGACCGACATCATCCCAATCAGTGAGCGAAAGCGCCGCTTAACCATGTGGGATATCAAACCCCCCGGTTATGAAAGCGTTACGGCAGAGCAAGCCAAACTGTCCGGCATGTTCCCACTTCCCGGTGCCCCTCGTCAAACCGCCCTTGATCCTTCGCGCATGGCCGCCTTTGTCAATCACCCACCAAAGGAGGGCAGCGCCCCACAACCTACCGCTCTCAAGCCATCCAACTCCCGTCAAGCCAAACGTCTTCTCTGCCAAAACCTTCCACCAATGTGTACCGAAGAAGCCATCTTCTCATTCTTCTCCAACTTCCTCAAGTCCCTCAATGCCGTTGACTCCGAAAGCGAACCTCTCATCACCGTCTACCTTAACCCAACTGGCACCATGGCTATGCTCGAATTCCGCTCCACCGCCTATGCAACCCTTTGCCTCGCATTCGACGGCATGGAATTCGACGACACAGAAGTTAAAATCCGACTCTCCCGTCCAAAGGACTACATCATCCCGCAATACTCGGAAAGCAACGAATCCCACAACGGCGACATCTCCCCCAACGTTCCGGACTCAATCAACAAAATCTGTGTCTCCAACATCCCCACCCATCTCGCTGATCAACAGGTTATGGAACTTCTTCAAACCTTTGGACCTCTCAAATCTTTTTACCTTGTTAAGGATAGAGAGATGGATGAATCCAAGGGTGTGGCGTTTTGCGAGTACCTTGACCCTAATATCGCAGAGATTGCAATTGAAGGTCTCAATGGACTTGATATTAATGAGCAGCTGCTGAATGTTAAGAGGGCGTCCATCGGTGTTAAGCAGTCCGCTGGCGCTGAGGCAGGTATTCCGGCTATGACTGTTATCGCAGCGACTACGAGTGCGGAGATGGAAGGTGGAAGGGTTTTGCAGTTGTTGAATATGGTTACTGCGGATGAATTGTTGGATCAAGAGGAATATGAAGGTATGATCAATCAATCTGCTTTACAATTATGGAGGGTTAGCTACTAATATTTTTACTTTGTTGTAGAAATCTTGGAAGACGTCACGGACGAATGCAATAAATTCGGTCCAATCATTGATATTAAGATTCCGCGACCAAGTGGGAACCAACGTGCCGCTGCAGGGGTTGGTAAGATTTATGTTCGATTTGAGGAACATCATTCTGCGGAGAAGGCGTTGAGGGCGCTCGCGGGGAGGAAGTTTGCCGATCGTACTGTCATTGTTAGTTACTTTAGTGAAGAGAACTACGATGTTGGAGCTTGGTAGGCTGTTTTTCTTGCGGTTACTTCTTTTTTTTTGGAATGGAAATGCGGTATATGTGTGTTAACATTGGCTTCGTGAGGGCCTGAAAACTACTACTACTTACTACTTACTACTACGAACAAATATAATTTTTTGCACTTAAATGGACTACAAAGCTACGAGAACGAGTATTTTGGTTTACTTTACGGCGGAGATGGGTGGATTCATGATATCATCATCATTGATAGCGCAGTGGCCATTGCTAATAAAGATACACACGTCCCCTCTAACGCCTCCCCTATGATTCCCAACCAAAGACAGGAAGTGGTATGAATGAAAAAATTAATCCTTAATTCGTTAAAAAACTGAAAAAAGGGAGGTCGGTGGTTTAACTATCGCCGTGATAGTTTGTAGTGATATATAGGACACAAGTCGAAGGAAGGGGTTTAAAAAGAGATGAAAGCAATGGAAAAACTTTTTTTGAATACGCTTAAGCGCCCAACATAGCGCTAGCGGTGGCGGATTCGCTGGAGGGGGGAAAGGTATGTTAGTATATATATGGATATGGTAGTATGGAGGTAAGGGACGTACTATTTCCATGTTGGTGGCATGACACCGACGGTCTTGTAGTACCTGCTGAGACGGTGGATTCTGGATTCGATGAGAATGAGGCGGAACTTTCCGTCCTTATCCTTGCGGTTGCGCTCGAGATGCTTGCGGACGGCGACGGCCTGGTGATAACATGTTAGCGGACATGGGACAATTTGGTATATACTACTGTGTATATATGTAGTATAACGGGACGGAATTGTATTTTTTTTATTTATTTTACCTTCTTGATAAGCATGTGCAGGTCCTCTGGGATTTCTGGAGCGAGGCCTGGATGTTTATGAAAAAATCTCTTTGTCAGTCTAAAAGACCATACAAAGGCTTTGCTGGATTTGAAGTTTTTCCCCCTTTTCTGGCGAGGTGGGAAAGTTTCATGGAGTAGTGTATGTACCGTTCGACTTCAAGATTCGGAGAATCTTGTTACCTATTACCATAAAAGAAAAATTCGTCAGCACTTCCCTCTCACCCAATATACGCAATATCTTTATTGAAGAGTAAAATTTTCTTACCAGTAACAACCTTAACCTGAGCAACACCATGGCTATCACGGAGGACGACACCGATCTGGGAGGGAGTAGCACCCTTACGGGCGAGCTTGCAAATCTGGTCGACGATTTGATCGGGGGCGGTTTTGAACCATGTTGGGGCGGTGCGCGAGTATGGGATCGCGGACGAAGAGATACCCTTTCCTTTGGAGTGGAGACGACCCATTTTGATTTATTTTGAGGTTTTGAAGATTTTGATGGTTGAGAGGGTTTTCGGCGGTCGGAATTTGGGGATGTCGAATTGGTCGGGCTTGTCGGAGTCGTGATGGTTGAACGATGTTGAAAATCGAAAGTTGAGAAATTTTTGGTGTGGAGCTGTGCTGTCCGTTTGAAACGAGTGTGTTGTGGCGTATTGGTGTGGCTAGTGAAGGGTTAGCAGATTAGGGCTCAAGTGTCTGTGGCACAGCTCCATACGAAATCTCTGCGATGGGCTGGCTGGCTCTAAAACAACGAAAACTTTCCAGCGCGACCAGGACTGCATCTTTCGACATCTTTACATCGCCAACTTTAACGACCATCGTTTCGATATTCCATTTCAATCGGATAGTCTCAATGGATACACGCGACACAGCTTCAACAGCAAGTCGCCTGCATCTTTAAACATCGGCCTTATTACGACCACTACCATTGCGACCAGACTACAAGAAATCTGTAATTTATAGTAGGTCCACCACTCCTCCCCACTATTAGTTCCTATACACCATACCATCCCTCTATATATATATGATGATACAGCACATTTGTGGCACCTCTTGCGGGATAACTGCTGGAATATTTCGATGCGTTTTCACCTCTTCGGAGGTTGTTTTCGTTTTCGAATATAAAACATTCCTTTAGTTAGATGAGCGAACTGGACTTCTGATATTATTTAAAACACTTCCTTAACTTCGCAGTCTACAAGTCTTCTTTTTTATCTGTTGGGATTTGAATAAGATTTGCTAACGGTTTTGTAAAGGCTTTTAGATCATACTTTTCTTATGCTTACGTTCAAACCGAATACATTATACTACAATACCACAAATCAATTCTATTATATAAATCCTTATCATCTTACCGTACCAAACTTTTCCGAAAACAAAGCTGTGACAATTTGCAATGTTCCGATATGATAATGATATCGCTGCATGTCCTGTTCCCACGTGCTCTGGGAATCTACATACAAACTCCCCCGAGACCACTCGATCGATGTCGCCATCTGCCAGTCGCGCTTTCTACTGGCCAGCCAAGCCCGGCGCTGAGATTCTGGGCATCCACCATCTCCACGCTCCAGGGACTCCAGACCTCTGGTAGCTGTTTCCATGCCTGTGCGACGTACTTTTGATCGGCTGGGAATTAAATACTGCGAAAACAATAGATATAGTGTAAATATAAAGAAAATATGTAGTAAATAAATCCCCCTCTTCCTCATGACCTTCTCTCTTCCCTCCCCCCCGCTTGCTATTCCATTACATCCTCGTCTTCGACAGGAACCTTCTTCCTGCCCTTGTCAAAGGGTTTTCTCTCACAATGCCTCACCTCATACCCCCCAACTTGGAGTTAATCCTCATCCTATCCACCCTCTTCTTCTTCCTCTACACAACCTGCCAAGCTTCCTCCCCTTCTACCCTATCAATCCACTGGTCAACCATAACCACCGCTCCAACAGCGACATTTATCCCACCGTCAAGTTGTACTTCTTCAAAATTCTGGTTATATACATTGACGGATGTATACCCGCCTCCTACTACGAATAACGATGGCTATGCGGATGTGTTTATGTATAGAGTTGGGTGTATTGTTGATGGGGATTGTTGTCCTGGGGGGGTATTTTGTTCATGGTGGGGATGCGGTGGTGGAGCCGGTTTTTGAAAATGGAGTGTGTCCGAGTGGGTTTTTGGGGAGGGAGTTGGAGGGTGGGGAGGGGGTTAGGTATTGTTGTCCTAGGTGAGTTTTCTTAATATCAATTACTATCTATCTATAGCTATAAAGTATATGTTATAGATGATGGTATAGAAAGAAACGGTCTAATATAATACTTGTTAGTTCCTTAACGGCAACTTCATCCCACCGATCCGCGCGGAATATCCTCTGCGTTTCAACTTCGACTGAATACAATACAACCGTTACAACGGGTGTAACCTCCATTCATCAGACATTTTACATCGTTGTCGCTACACCCATATACATCCTTACACCTCCATCATCAGGTGGGATGCGAATACAAGCCAGAGAAACCCAAACCCCAACGACATCTACAGCAAACCCTACAAGCACAAACATCCAATCTGAAAAATCTCAAAGAACAGGCGCAGTAGTCGGACTCATTATCGGAGCTGCCGTAATCGCCATCGCGGTTGTAGCTTGGTGGATCATTCGACTTGTTAGAAAGAAGCGGGAATCAGATCCTTACACGCCAGGGGATAGAAGAAGGATTAGAGAAAGAGAAAGGAATAGAGCTAGATACCGTAGCCCGGAAGAAGATTCAGGGGGGGATGGTACGAACGATCATGATGATAATAGTAATAATAATACGCCACATATTCCGAGTCCGGCGAGGATTCAAGGAGGGGTTCAGTGGGTTGGTGATACGCCGAATTATGAGATGGATGACCTTGGGAGTAGTAGTAGGGGGAGGAGGAGGAGGGAGGATAGTAGGACTCCGCCGCCGGATTATTCGAGAAAAATGGGGCCTTGCGATGTTTGGAGTGCGGAGGTTGCGGCGGTTAATAATCAGAGTCGGCGGCTTTGGAATGAGAGGGATAGGGTTGATCCGAATCCGCGGCCGGAGACGTTGAGGCTTTCGAGGGATTCGACTGGGAGGGCTGGGGGGCCTGTGGTTACTGGACGGCCGGCTGGGGGTTAATTGTTCCTCTTCTTTTTTTCTTCTGCTTCTTTTCTTTCTTTTTTTGGGGGGTTGATATTGTTGGTAATATTGGGATGGCGCTGAGTGGAGTTTTGGGATTACAATTGTACGGCGTTACAATGGGTCTTTTTTGGGAATTGGGTTTTTATATTTGGGTCTTGGGTTATAGACTTTTCTAGCGGTTGTGAGAATAGTAGTTGTATCCGCATAGCTAGGCGGATTCTAATTCATTAATAAGTAAAGTCGTATGGGTATCTCTTCCTCCTTCTCATCGTTAAAACTATACTACAGGCCTCTCTATTATACATACTTAAGTACTTCCCAACGATCGAGCCCCATCAATACATCCTCTAAACCTGTAGTTCGTGCCCGTGCGGTGGGAACATGTAATCCGGAGAGGTCAGTAGCCCCCACTCCAACTGCGCAGCCATCTCGCCAGATTTTGTAGTCTTCCACCCATTATCCATCCTTACAATCCTCTCTCCATCGTCATCATCCCCGTCTTCGTCATCGTCATCATCAAACAATCCACTCCCACCCACAATTTCCTCATAAACCTCCCAATTAGCCAATCTTTCGGGTCTAGCCATTTCCACGACCAAACTCTCACGAAGCCATTTATTCTTCGGTTTCCAAGCGTTTTTAAAGACTTTTGCTTCCTGGAGGTTTAGCCAGATTAACATGCTGCTTATGTAGCGAAAGTAGCAGTAGCGAAGGTCTGGACGGAAGGAGGATTTGAATTCTAAGAGCGTGTTGTGGATGTCGGCGTAGTAGAGGTCCATGTCTTCGATTCTGTGGTTTGAGTTGTATGGTTTCATTAGGACGAGTTTTAGTTTTATGCCGGGGTTTGGGGATTGAGATTGTAGATTGTTTGTTGTGATGGTTGAGGTGGGGGTTAGGTGATTGGGAGGTTTGATGATGGAGTCTCCTTCGTTCTTGATCAAGTCTTTCATATCTTGAATATCAAGCAATGAAGTCTGTTCTTCAAGACTTAATTCCTCCCACGCCGGACTTCCAACTTCAACGGTAGCACCACCTCTAAACACCGTATCTGTCAAATCATTCTCACCGGTACCATACCCTTCAACGGGGATTATTGCAAAATCCCCTGAAATAATAAGGTTTGCGATACATTTCGCCATAATCATCCCGTTAGTTAGAGAAGTGAAGTGGGATTCTCCATCTTTGGAGTGGCCGAAGAGGTGGCCGATTGCTTGGGAGTAGTAAGGGTTTGGGGTTATGATGTGGAAGTGTTTGATGAGGGAGGTTGGGAGGTATTGTTTGAAGACCGGGCACCAGAGGTAGGTTGATGGGGTGGTGCCGGGTTTGGAAGAGGAGTAGGCTGCTGTTAGGGATTTTTGGAAGGTTTGGATGTTTGTGGAGTGGTGGTGGGGGACTCCTGCTGAGGGTGGTGATGATGAAGTCTTTGGAATTGTGGTGGTGGAGGAGATGGGTGAGGGTTGGAGTTTGAGGGGCACCAGAGTGGGGGAGGAGATGACCGAGGCCGCACGCTTTGGAGGGGATTTAGAAGAGGAGGAGGAGGACCCAAAGATCTGGGAGATGGTGATCTTGGGGGTGGCCATTCTGTCTGAACTAATTAGATTGTTGATTGTAGGAAAGAGGGAATGAAAGAAAGAAAGGGAATTAGTATACTTACTGGCTAGCAGTTGGGTGGACTGGGAATGTTCTGCGAGTGTCTTGTTATTTATTATAGAATAATAAATAAAAAATAGTCAATCGATTCAAAGATCTACGGCTTCCACGCTGATCGATCATTGTCGTATGGCAAATAAAGAAATGTTGCATTTTATGCGTTGTCGGCGCTTTACCACTTTATAGCTGATGAATTCTGCACCGAACGCGAAAACACAGCTGTTGCCAGGCCACCACTTAACGCGCTCTTTCTCTCTGCATCGAAATACAAAACTAGCAGGGTTGTCAGCAGATATTCCCCCAAATGGCTGCGACAACTGCAGCTGAACTATCCTTCTTTCTCGCTCCCTAAGAGCTTCAAATAACTAGGACAGCAGTAATGGTTTAAACCCTCGTTCCCAAGAAGCTGTACAGCTGTGATAGACAGCCAGCGAATATAATAATTATCATGTCCATCCGCAAAGCGAACCCAACCGGCGTATCGAGCCCTCCCTCTTCACCTTCAAAACGGGATTCCAAAAGAGCACGGGTATTCTTCCAAACCGATAATACCCCTCCAGAAGAACAAGAAGACAATGGCATAATCACCCGTCTATCCCCACCCCGTATACCACCGGCTCTCATTGACACCTCTTCCAATTCCAACGACGAACCTCCTCCATCGCAATTAGACCAAGACGACGAATTCACGGGTCTCGAATCTTCGTTACCGCTTGCGAAGCTTACGGATTATGAAGCTATTACCCGTGAAGAAGAAGATTCGGGACCGACTAGAAGGATGTCGAGTATTTATGTCGATGCGTTTAATTTGGCGTTGGATACGGTGTTGGAGGAGGAAGGGTATCTTTTTGATGAAGACGAGCATGAGGTTTTTAGGAGGTATAGGGGGTTGGATTATGAGGCGCAGTATTTGTGTGTATCTTCTTCTTTCTTTCCATACTATGTTATCTTCTTTTCGTAGAGGTGGTTATAAGTTCTAATTATTCTGCGATAATTTCAGATACGTCCGACTTTTCCTCCGCAAAACGAGCGCCTGGTTCCGAGTCGCAAAGCTCGGATACTTTTACGACATCAAAGACATGCCCACCGCCTGTTCCACCCTCCAATCACAAGATACCGCCTTCGCACAAGATGAATCCGAAATCACAACCATCGACGAAGCAGCATCAACCCTAACCCTCGAAGAACTCAAACAAATAACCAAGGAAGCCAAAGTCGTCGGAAGCAATAAAGCGCAATTAATATCCGCTCTTCGAAGAAGTTGTGCAAACCAGGGGAGTCTGGATATAAAAGGTCAATTGAGGGTTAGCAACCACAACAACAATAATAATAATAGTAACAACGGGAATAATAATGGAACAAACCGGTATGGAACTATTCGTTCCAAAGCTGTTGTCGAGAAAATACTAGCGATCACGGGACCTTGTATTCGGCTTGTTGAGTCGGTTGCAAAGTTATTTGGTAGAGTACATTTGGTATTTTACCGGTCGACGGAATGGACTGAAAAGTCTTTGACGACGTTGATACTTGCGAGGATTATGAAGAGGAATTTTCCATCCTATGTGGTTTGTCGCACTGCTAATATCTTCCCGACCAGAGAGGCGTTGGTAGATTTTGAGCATGCGATAAAGTTACAAAGTGAGGTGGACGATATTCTCGAAAACGGAGTTCCGAGTAAAGATGATTTACTCAAGATTGTGCAGATTATGGAATCCATATATGGTCGTTGGGAACAATATTGTGAAGATGGGAAAAAGAAAAAAACCGACGATTTCGAGGAAGTTTACCTTCGAAGATTTTCGGCGGGATGGGTTTACACACGGATCGTTCATAAGGGCGTCTACGCCATCTCACGACATAAAGATTATGAACGAGAAAGAACGATATTACTTGCGTTACTATCACAGAAATTATATCATCCGTCCAGAAGAGGGGCGTGGTATCAACGACTCGGGTTGATTGAAGAACATTATTTTCACGATATGTCTTCGTCAAGTAGTAAACGGCTTTGGTTAAGGACTGCGTTGAATACCTGTGAAAGAGGACTGGAGGATCCGGATACGCATGTTATATACCACTACGACTTACAAAAACGGATTACAAAGCTGGAAAAAAAGTTAAATGTTGCGATGCGGTTGCAGCATATTTGGGTGTGGACTTTGAAAAAACCTACGACGAGGAGTATTTCCGGAATAAGGATTCACAATGACGACGGATCGACTCCGAAGCCTGGGCAGAAGACTGTGTGGAAATTAGAATCTGGTGAGGAAGGTAGTGTAGAAGAAATGTGTTTGGAAAAGTATAGAAGTGAAGGGTGGAAAGGGTTTCATTGCGAAGGTGGGATTATTAAAACCATCTTTGCGTATTTGATGTATGAGATATTATTCCTTCCGCTTCCCAATATTTTCCAGACGGAGTTTCAAACCTGTCCGTTGGATTTACACACAGATTCCTTCTATGTATGTAGAATGAGCGAGATCAATCATCGGTTGATGGAAATATCGAACGGTGAAGGAGCGAGGATAGTAAGGGAAATTTGGAAACAAGAAGTGGAAAGGCAGACGTGTGTTATCGGACTCGATTGGGGGTTTGAGATTAATGAGATCTGTGAGGTGGTGGAATGTCTGGGCGGGGAGACGCTTGGGGTTATTTGTAAAGTGCTGTGTCAGGAGTATCAGCAGAGGAGCAGTGGGATGCCGGATTTGTTTCTTTGGGATTATGAAAGGAGGAAGGCGAAGTTTGTGGAGGTGAAGAGTGAGAATGATCGGTTGAGTGATACTCAGAGGGTTTGGATTGATGTGCTTACTGGCGCTGGGGTGGAAACTGAGCTCTGTCATGCTATTGATGGGGGGAAGAAGTAGATTGATGAGGAAGGGAGGGGGGTATGTATACATCATGATTGAAGATTGGGGCACGAGATTGTCAGTACTTATCTATATATCACAGCGGCACATTGGTGTTTTGGCGTATCACATTTTACCCACTGCATGTTCATATATCAGACGAAATAGAATTAACAATAGCCTTCACTAGAATATACTAGAAATCTAGTTATAGGGGGGTTTAAGAATACCGACAGGATAAAAAACCGTGTCGTAAGAACAGAAAAAAACTTAGCCTCCGATGAACCTAAATAACGCCTTGTGACCCATCCCCACATCCTATTTTGCACACGCTGCCCAAAATTCAAGCTTGTAGAGAGACGGTTAAGTGTACATGGTATCCCGATAAAATGGTGAAATCAGGTCGTCTATGGAACGAACCGGTATAAACGTTATATGTCGACTGGTCTCTTAAACCAGCCTCAATATTTTGGACTGATATATTTCGTGAGCCCCCCGGTCTAAAAATGTGTTTTCTATGTATTGATCCTCCCCAGCCTGACCAAATAGAAAAGGAAGAAAAAGTATGTACTTCTATTTGTCGCTGTTTTGGCCAGAAAACGATATCCTGACTCGTTTGGGACCCGGTGTTTCGATCTCCGAATGACTGTCTGAGTCTTCGTCGGCAGCACCACCCTTACGCTTCTTCTTAAGCGCACTGGCCGACTTCTTCAACAAGGCACTGTTGCTTCCACTCTTGGGGAAGTTCGGGGTTGACGATGAAGTAGCCGACTCTGGTGGTACACTGCCCGATGGAGTTCCACCGTTACTTCCTTCCTCACGACTCTTCATGTAACTGTAACTGCTACTTGAGAAGATTCGATCTTGATCGGTAATGTTTGCTCGACGACGGGCGACGGTGCCCTTGATGTAGTTATCGAATCCGCGGACGATGTTCCCATTCTGAGTTTCTTCTAGGTATGTTGTTTCGTACTTGTAGATGTGGTCTTCAAGAGTCTCGAGGATTTTATCGGAGTGTTTCTTTTTGGCGATGAGGTCTCGTAGCTGTTTTCGGAGGGTTTCGTACTGGTCTCTTGAGGCAGCGGAGGCCATTGGGCCGGAGGAAGAGGGCGTACCGACGGCGCCCATGGTTTGGTTCTGTTGGTTGGGATTATTGGAGGCGGGAGTTCGGATGGGTGCAGATGGCATAGTTCTTTCACCGCTCGACCATCACGGAGTTAGGTTCTCGCGGGCTTTATGGTGGTGATGATGTCGACGCGATGGGACGATGATGAAAGTTTGGAAACTCGGTGAGGTTGGAAGGAGCAGTTGCAAGCGAGAGAGGTTAGCATACCAAGCACCCACCAAGGCCTTCTCGAACAAACATATTTTCCTTCCCTGCCAGGAACCACAGGCCACGGCATCATCCACATTCCTTTTCAACCTCTCCTTACCTTGTCGACCAGACGTCATAACGATTCATATCCGGTCCCGACACCGTGGTTTTCTCGATCGCTACTAGTGGAGGACTTCCCCCCGAAAGTTCGAAGGAGGTTATTTGGTTTTGGTTTTGTTTAAAGGAAGGAGGAAGGACGGAATTCGAAAGAGAGGGAAAAGGGAAGGGAATTGCTTGCTTTGCTATCCTCCGACATCGCCACAGCCAGCTGGTCTGGCAATCTCCCGACGACGCTCAACATGCCGTCAAGTTCTCCTCTGCCCAGAAACAGACCATCGCAGATATCCAGCGGCTACTCTTCAACGAAATCCAGAGAAAGTAACAGTTCTTCAAGACCTGGGGTGGATAGGCTGTCTTCTCAAACTTCTGTTAGCAGCAGAACTACCATCACGACTCCTCTCACGAATCCCGGGACTCCCAGTCGCATGCACCATGGCTCAACCCATCCCATCGCTGTACTCCTTGGTCGAGAACCATCGAATATCTCACAGGCCCTAAAAGAACTACGATATCTCATTTTAACGGAGGGTATACCCGCTGATACGGATGGAATGGTACGATAACACCGGTGGTTCTCTTATAATCTCAAAAAAAAGAACTATATGACTAATTTATACAAAATAGTCTGCATTCCGAATATACATTTGGTCCATCCTCCTGGGCGTCGAACCTCTCTCAGCCTCACACTACCTCCGACTCGTCCACAAAGGTCCATCTCAATCATACTCCAAAATCCGTGATGACACATTCAGAACCCTTGCCACGGACCCTCTGTTCCACCGAAAGGTCTCAGAGGCATCTTTAACCCGACTTTTGAATTGTTATGTTCTTTCCCGGGAATCTGCGACGAGGAATAGAGATACCAGTCATTATGTGCAAGGCATGAACGTTATCGCTGCGCCGTTTATGTACGCTGCTCGGAGTGAACATGAGGCCTTTGCGCTTTTTCAGACGTTTTTGGTACAGGAGTGTCCGGCGTATACTAGGCCGACTCTGGACGGTGTGCATAGGGGTCTTAAACTTGTTGATTCGGTGTTGGAGGCTGTGGACGAGGAGCTGTTTAGCTTCTTGGAAGGGAAGGGACTTTTGGCGAAGCTATACGCTTTCCCTTGTAAGTTTTGCGTCACTCAGCAAGTCGGAATCGATATTGTTGCTAACGCCGTCGATTTAGCGGTTATGACTTTCTCAGCATGCACTCCTCCGTTGCCTGAAGTCTGTATCCTGTGGGACTTCTTGATTGCGTATGGACCATATTTGAACATCATCTGCGTGGTCGCGCAGGTACTCATGATGAAGGACGAGCTGATGGAGATGCAAAGGTGACACTTTCTCCTACATCTTATCTTTGTAGTTTTCAAGACTAACAGCCCTTCTTGCAGTCCTATGAAGCATCTCCGCCACTTCCCACCGCTCAAAGCACGCGAGGTCATCAGCTCCGTCATGAAGCTGATGCCACAGATCTCCGAAAGCCTATTCCAAGAGATCGTGGATCATGCAAAGCTTTAAAATCAGATCGATCAACTACAACGACAAAATGGGTTTATTCGCTTCTCAACCGTATATATATTCACCACTTACACATATTTATTCTCTCCGGTTCGACTTTTTGGTTCCAGTCAGCGAGCGACGTTATATTACAACAGACAAAAAAAGCTTACAAATACCCCCTTCTCGAAGATATCAATTTGGATTTTATTGATTTTATGATGTACTATAGATCAGTTTTTGTTTCTTGTTTCTGTCTTCTTTTTTTGGCATAGAAGGGCGTTTCTTTTCCTTTCTTTCCTTCTTGCTTTCTATTTGTGTTTTTTTGGAATTTTTATGGGGGGGAGCATATCACGATGGGAGTTGGAAAAAAAAGTAATGGCTCTGGGATGTTGGAAAAAACTTTTTTACTTTTGGTTACGATTTTTTGATGAGTTCTTTTTTTTCTTTCGTTGTTTTTGGCACGATATACAATAATGAATTATCCTTACTCTTTCACATTTTACCTCAAAATGGTTTTGTAAAATCAGCTTCCACGGAAGTTGGATAAATTCCTTAGAGGTCATTCCTTTTACATGTGGCTATAGTGTGAATCCTATCCCTTGTGGAATTTTCCGGCTGGCCGTCGACGGGATATCGATCGCAGAAAGTGCGAGATGTTCATGTCGTCGGTGGATATAATTCGACGATCAGATGTTAGAATGAAGTAAATGGTAGTATTAGAATATCCGAACTAAAAAGCCGTTGGAACTTTTTTGAAAGAGAAAACGGCTCTCCGCCGTGAACGACTTCTTGATCCTCATGACTTAACGCTCCATACGGCTCGGGAGTTGGCCGTCATAAAAACTCGAGCTCGAGTCATGGTGTTAAAACATGGTCTCGCCCGTATACGAGCTTTTACGAAGTGGTCGAGTCTTTTTAGAGTATTAGTGTCAAATTATAGACAATCTAGGTCTAGGGCGACTAGGTAGACCACATGGTTTGCAAGCTTCCGGGGGATTGTTTAAAGGTTCATGACGAATTCAGACTACTGAATAAGCAAGGGACTAGCTAGACCGATGTTCCTCGATGTTGCATCAGGCACCCCCTAGGTCGAACATGACAAAGTCTACAGAAGGATGCATATACTCGCAGCTAGCTGTGTGAGATACAGATTTCACCAGCCGTCCCGGATGAAAGGAATCCTCGAGGTTTTCTGCACAGTAGCAGCTGCTAGATTCTAGATGCTAGCTACTAGTTCATTCTCGTACGATGTGTAGTTACAGTTAATTAATTTATTGATTACGTGGGTGTTTTCACGTGTGTAAGTAGTTATATGTTAATTTGGTTATCATTCCCATTTCGAGAAGGAATGTATTTGAAATATTTTATTGTCAGTATTTTTTCATTCCGTGGAGGTTGTATGTCGAAATAGGTATCCAGTGGCTTTTGTCCCCAGATATCAAATCAAATTGAAGAGGTTGATATCATGTGATAGCTGTGTATCGTAACCCGTCTCAGTGTTTAGTGTCCTATAGTGAGTAAGTACCGACATGCATATATGCACGACCACAATGTTGTGTGGAAAAAGGCTCAAAGCAAGACGGCTTGATTGAGTGGCTTTTTTCTTTGCGAAGCACCGAAGGAATTCGATATCATGTGATAGAAATTATATGATAGAAATCCTCTCTCAACGGTTTTAGTTTTTATGTCAGTGCGAGATGTATGCAATGCATGAGCACCTGCAACGATTCAAGATTGAGAGAGATATCATAAGAAGAAACCCGGGTACGGTGATCCGCGATCCGTTCGATCGTTCTTTCTTGGCTATAGCTAGGAAGCTGGTAGGCTAGTATACTTGCCTGCCATGTGCATATATGCATGAAGAATTGCGAAAGAGAGGAAAGCCCCAGCTGATACCAAGGTAGGCCGAGACGCAGAATATCTAGAAGCAAAAAGCGTGATATCCACCCCCCCAGGTTTCCCCGAAGTATCAAAACCCCGCATCTCCAGATTTTTTGTGTTTTCGGCTTTTTGGTTTTGCAGGCTTGTTCCCTTCACTTTCCCGCTATCTCGGAATCTGGCAATCCGGGTTTCTCCACAGATGTTCGAGGTGATATGCCTTGCATGCTTGGGGGGTGGTCGCTTAAACGATGTTTCTTCATGGGCCGGGTGGAAGATCACACGATCGTACGATATCTCAAAAAAAAACCTGGAGTAAATTATGTGGAGGCGGCATAGAGCGGGAAAGCGAAAAAACAAGATTGGGGAAAGATGTGGAGAACCTCTTAATGAAAAAACCACTCTTTCTGGAAGAAAATTGAAGGGTTTCTAGCTTGTGAATATGAAGATGTCGAGTTTTTGAAATGAAATGTTAAGCTTCAATATGCATAGATGGGGTCTTCTTGGGTAAGATAACCGAGGGAGCCTCAGGTTCCTTATATGTTTTTTCAGCATGTGAGTCTGTGCGCAAAGAGGATTGATGCACGGTGGCTGGTTAGGCTGTTTTTCTTTTCGAAAGCGGGAACGGAACGAACGGGGAGAAGGGAGGGTGTGGGAAATGGGTAAAGTCGTGGAGATTTGGTTACTGCATATTCCCCATGCCTGTTGTTTTTTTCCCCAATAGCGAGTACGAGGGAGAGAGGCAATAATCTCAGCTTGGACGAAGTATTTTGAGGTATTTGCGATATTTGGGGAGGAGTAAGGTGGTGGTGCATTGTTAGCTTTGTGGTCAGGGCGGTTCGTCAAGTCAATCCACTAGCGCGGTGTGTCTGCAGGAAAGTGCATGCAGTTCGGACCTGAAGCTAACTAGCTAGCTCGAAAAACTCCACAAAAGATGTTCGACAGAAAAGAAAACCACAGACAAAAGCTCGAGCATCATGCATCACCTGCGCTAGCTTCCTGTCAAATGTAAATTCAACAAAAAAAACATTAATCCTCAAGGTATCTACCCCGCGAAGGTTCAATCACGTTGTCGAACCCGGGAATGAAGAAGTACCGGTACTTTCTGCAAATTCCTACCGTAGCTAACGCACAGGGCATCCGCCGCTACCCAAATTCTTCTTCAATTTGTTATAAATCATTTTTTTATATAGAAGATCGTTTAAAACGGGCCATGTGTTTCGTCCGAACAGGCACGGGCGTCTAGATGGGAGAAAAACGTGGTATCCGTGATAGCCGTTGGCATCAGGCCTCCAGTAAAACGGATTGCTTTCGCAAGCGTTTCACATGTGTGTGAATCTGAGACTCGACGATACTCAGGCTATCATTCGAGATGGGGTTTTGAACATGATCACATTGGCGAGCTCTCCGGGGCGAAGGGAAACAAAAACGGGTAGATATCTATTGTGCACCGGATATAATACACTCCGACATCGAATTGCGAAATTTCAAAAATGATTTGATAATAGAACAAGATTCATATAATTTAGAAACGTCGCATAGACGGGTCATCTATATTGCGCTATAGATGGATGGCTGAGTTTTGGAAATTAGGAAGAGTATCAGGTGATATCAACATCATCCAATCCGGGCGATAGTTCACTGCCTGGAGTGAGCAGCTAAAAGTTGAACTATCAAAATTGTGGCTGGCCGTTTAACAGTCGCCGGATTGTGCGTGGTTATTTCCCGGCTTGTCAACGTCTTTGGTCTCTGGGCAAAAGCCACTCCGAGGTCTTTCAATGGTCAGTTCTCGAAACTGCTAAAGTTATTCCGTCATCTGTTTTGTAGTGGGTTTACTGAACAATTGACAAGCTTGCCCTTGTCGACGAATCTGAATCAGGAGACGGCCAACGGCTTCGACAACGCAGAAAATTCAACAATCAAGTGGAAGCTGGGCCATGGGCCGTCATGAAAAAAAAAAAAATACGAATTCAAAATGAAAGAATAAGCAGCCTCCTTGCCCCGCAAATTTGGTAACCCCAATGTTTGAATCCTAGTGGCGGCTTTTTTCTTTCTTGTGTTACAATGAGATAGGGTTGAGGAAGGTTTCTCGGTGAGAGAGCATTCACTCACAAAAAAAAAGGTTGCATTCGCGGCCCATAAGTAAGGTTACATAATGACATGACCGGCCGGCTCAGTGGGGCCCCTCTCTGCCATTGATAGAAAAATTTAATTCGCTCGCTCTGATTTGTCTCGCAACTCTCTTCCCGTGCGGTGCATGCTCCGACGTTGGGGTTCAGGGTCTAGAATTATCGGATTGCCTTCAGGTGCCTTGTTGATTCGAATATCACGGTTTCCCCTGCATGCAGAATTTTTCCGGGGTCTGCGTCGACGGGGAGCCGGACGTTCGCCCCCCCTCGTTCGACATCTTTATTGCTTATGAAGGAAGAACCCTTGAGGGTTTTTGGCAGTTAGGCAGCCGGTGTTTAATCTGGCATCCGCAGATCCAAGATTGTGGAATCTTCTCTTTGAGGAGATTGACCTTGTGGATATAATGACGACAGACTGGAAAACCCCCCCTTCCCGGCTTCGGGGTTACTGGTTAATTATGCCGTTCAGATACAAACATCTCAAGATTCAGATATGATAGGTATTGATCAAAGAAACATCGGTTATATGTAGAACCGATATGAACCCCGAGCTCGAGAGTTTGTAGATTAATAATCTATTATATATAGGAACTCATCACAATTCCTACATAGTAGGCACCAACTGGCGCTCGGGCTGTTGCGATTGCGATCTTAATAATATACGGAGCATATTTCTGGCGACGGAAAACGTGACAGCTATCAACATCTGACAAAACGTGTAGCACTGCCCTAGATCGATAGAACCCCACTATCGGATATGTAGGGAGTCCAAGCATCAGTCCAGGATCCCCAGTTACACATACATGTCCCGAACTGCTAACCCTTTGCGTTGGGTAAAAGTTTTAAAAGAAAGTTTCTGCACCGGTAGAATTTTCTTTCTGACGTAGAATGGTGTTCCAATTGCTATACTTCAAGAGGTTTGGGCCGTTTATATTTGATCTTGCAAAAATCAACTAGCGGGTTGATAGTGAGGTCGTTCCGTGTCGTGTCCCCGAAACAGAATTAGCCCCGCATTATCTCAGTCAGATCATGGACAAACGGCGGATACGGCAAAGCGGCAGTCAAGAGGCATCTATATAGCCGTGCGTCTATAGGACCCCACCCACACCAGTTTGCCATTCTGCTATACGCTCCTTGCCTATAATGCCTTCATTTCCGTTCCATCCCAGCGAAATGGCGGTGTCAGACTTCAAATGAATGCAATATTGAGCGAGCGAGAAGCAGCGGCAGTATGGAGCGGCAGCACGGAGCATACTGTCACGGCTGTTATGGATAAGCTATACGATTTGCGGTGCATACGAACAGCTTCGCTACCAATATCTTGAATTCCGTGTAATATTTCTGGCGAGATAACCTTATTTATCAGGTAAAAAACGCACAAGGACTTTGCGCGGTATCATCCGATATGACTCGGCGACCTCGTTGCTCAGACCGTACTTTATTTTTTTTTTTTTAGATCAATTGACGCAGTATCGACGCTAGCAATTGACGGCTGTATGCTTTGTAGGAGAAGGCTGGAAAAACTTTCTGTTGGCATTTCGTCAGAACAAAATTAAAACTTTGAATGATGCATATCGGATCTAATGAGTCCTGCTGCCGCGGCTCGGCAGGCATCGATGTGTGATTTGCACTACATAGACTGTAACAATTGTTAGGGCTTGGAGGACTCCGTAGGTCTGAGCGCAACAGATGGTGTTTATTTATACGCACAACGTGTTTGAGGGAAGCTTTGCGTATCTGGTGTGGCGTTCTTTGGGTTATCAGTGTGGTCAGTAATTTCGGGCTAAAAGCAACGACCTCTCGTCACTTCGGAGCAAAAGCCAGAAACGTCTCAGAGAGGTTCTGGCCCGTTGGCTCGGGACGGCTTTCGATCAAGGCTTTTGAATGGGAGTATAAAAATTTGTTGGTGTTGCGACCACGGCTTTGTTTCAAGTTGTTCTGGAATCTTGCTTGAAATTTCAGGCTAAAAACGATTGGTCTTGGTGGGAAATCTATCTGTTGAAAGAATTGCCGACTTGAGAAATGATAGTTGCTGCACATAAGAACTCAATATCGGAATATTAACAAACAATGACTAAAGATACTTTTAATTTAGTCAAAGCTGACACTCAAGCGGTTTCGACGCCATCCGATGATGTAGAAAACCCTAATATGATAGCGCAACGAATGATGGAAATATCAGCCTGTGGTAAGCCTAAGCTTCGGTGTTGACATGATCCCGGAACGCAAGTGCAATGCATGTCATTGTCGATGGATCAGGGAATTGGAAATGTTGAGGGCTTCGGCTGACTCGGAAGCGAGTTGATAGTTTTATAGAATCGCGGGAATCTGGCTTCCCGCCGTCCTGCTTACTCGCTGCGATGCGAAGTAGTGCATTCGATGGGAATCGAATCGATTCGATGCCGTTTGTCGGGCGGATGTCTTGCAGTAGGTGTTGGTTATTGGATGACTAGTGGCTTCTGGTTCCTGATTCGGTGGCCACCTCCGAGCCCATCGAGCTCGATGACCCACATTTCCCCTGCATTGATGGTTTGCTGGGATCCCGGGATTCGATTTGCCATGCCCCTTCAATATGGGTAAATCTCACTGGCCGTCGAAGGTTTGCTCCACTGCAGCTTAATTTCGTCGCACATCAGCAAAGAACTTTGATGATACGTACCAAGTCTAGTTAAGGGATGCTCAACCAGACGCTGACGCAACTGGTACGCCATCGCATTGTCAAATATTTTTGGTGAAAAGCTTGGAAAACAGTCAGAGCTGAAGGGAATCCCGAGCCAAGCGACTGCGCAGCGGCATCCCCCAATTGTGATACCTATCGTGCTTGAATGAGAACTCTTGATATCAATGCTGTGTCAGCATTGTAAGGGAGTAAATCTCTAGGATGCACTTCGAGAAACGGCGATGTTATCGGCTGTCTGCTGAGAGCGGAAGGTACCCAAGGGCAAGCTGCTCAAGTAAGTGCGCCGTGGGAGCCGTCTTGCATGGAGTTTCTTGACTCGGCCACTCGGCAATGGCGAATCCTCAATTGCAAGGCCCAGGGGTGTAGCATGTTTTGCTGTTATTCTGGGTGAGGCGACACAGAACAGAGGCGACACTTAAAAAACTTGTTCCCGATATCGAGATTGTCCCACACAAGGCACCCGTGCTAAACCGATTGAACAATTGAGGAAGCTCGGTATGGCAGCTGTGCCATTGTATGTATCGTCGAAAGTCGCGTGTCTCTTTTTTGCTGCTGAACGCAGACTATCCGGCTTAGCTGTCATGCTGGCGGGTAACCTCAGCCAGTCAGATGGCAAGCAAGCGACCTCATTAACACTCCGTTGGCCAATCATGGACGAGGAGTTGTGCTGCGATCCTAAAGAGGCATGGGCGATGAGCAGCTGGAGACGCCGCTGTTCAATGGCAAAGGCACTGGCCGACCCAGAAATCCCACAGCTCAGGACTGCATGCGCAAAGAATCCTGACATGGGTGACTCTCGTTTTCAGCCTACTGGCATCTGATTTTTGCAGGAGGGCCCCACACACGCCCAACGGTACCTTGTCATGAGAAATACCCAGAAGAGCCAGTGTAGCAGCATCCTGCGGTACCAGTACCCCAGACGTTACTTTTTCCATGATATTGGGGTTATCCACACAAGATGAAGCAGAGGCCAGGATCCTTGAAGGGCGAAAAAACGACCATCTTGCGCTTTGGGGTTAACGTCCCCTTCTGAACGACAACCGGGATTCCATACATTCGAAATGGGCCGGCGTTTTTCTTTTTCTGGCAGAGTCAGGTCCACCCACCCAGCGGAGTCGGGTCCGTCTGGCGAGGGAAAACTGATATATGATGTCGAGGAGCCCTACGGCCAGGAGGCTTCGAGCTCCTTTCTGGGAATTTTGAACTGGATACTTTTTCTTTGCTCGATTGAACAACCGATACCTCGACAGTTAACCCTGTCGTGCGTCCATCTCACCTTAGGCAGACGAGGAGAAGTGGCTTGGGATTAAAGACGGTTCTGGTGGTACTGAACAAGAAGGTTTCGATTGGACGAAGAGAAGCTACATCACGACGACACCCGGATTCTTAACAGGGCCCCAACACAAATTGTATACCTGTCGACATTTCAAAATCTCCATTCCGAATATAAAAAAGAAGGATTGTTCACAGATTGGGATTGGTTTTATAATTCGCTGTCCTTAGGATAGCCAGATTCTACCAAAATGTCGGAAAAACTACTCGAATTTTGTCCTACGCCTTTAGTCCCACTTGCAGACTTCCCAGCGACTGGAGGAAGTATGTTCTCCACTTCAACAAATGCCCGGTTGTAGTCAGTTCTTTCTAACAATATATCAAGGTATAAATGGTAGATTATGTACGAAGATACCGACGCCCTTTGGGACCACATATCCGTGCTGTGTTCCTTGTCCCGTTCAAGATTGGCTATACCCAGATAGTAGGTTTCTGCAAAAAACTAGAACTCTTTTACAACTAGAAAACTAATTTAGTCGATAATCTAGATTTCTCGAGAATAGTAGACGCCGTTGCATACGTAAACCTCGCGAGCATAACAGCATGTCTATTCATGCTTCTGAGTTTCTGGGTACTGCCAACAACCCAGACGCATAGGCATTATCTCAGCGTTAGTCTTGTGGTCGCAGTCTTGATCATGGAGGCTTCGTTCGTCGTGGGAATGGCTACAAAGGACAAGGACCATAAATGCATCAACGAAATTACACCTTACGATATGGCGAGCAGCGTCCCTTGCGCCCTCTCCGGTACTTTCGTACTTCTAGGCGGCTGGTGTGTCGTTATGTGGGGTGAGCACTGCATTCCTGGGCTTTGTAGGCAGCATCATCTTCTGAACGACAAGGCTAACTCTTATAATTTCTAGTGTTTCTACGAGCTCTTTCTCTTCATCTTCAGATCTGTTGGCAGGTAACGCCTGGGAAACCATACTTCATCATATCTCAGATTGTGGGCTGGGCTTTCCCTGCCGCGATGACGGCGGTCGCTCTGGCCGTGACTGGGGTTTCACAAAGATTTGGAAATACTTGCCATATCAACACCAAAAATGGTCTTGCAACATTCTGGGGTAAGAGCAAACCTAGTTTTCCGGGATTATAACCAAATAATCCCTTGGTTTATGCATATACGCAGGGATAAAAGTTACTAACATTTCCTAATTCGTAGGCCCGTTGTTGGCTGTTGCAGCTGCTGCGATTGTCATACAATTCGTCACGTAAGTGTTAATTATCTCCGAGATATGATACCCATGTGGACAGTTACTCCGCTTCTTGTACTCAGCCGTATGCCAGGGAGGCACATGTCTAACCCTGCTGCTGAGGCCTGCTTGGGTGTAGTATCGGTATCCTTGTGGAACATCAGCGCTGACTCTTTAACGTTATATCCATAGATTTGGCTATTGTATCAACGTCTACCTTCGAAGTCTGTTTGAGGATGCCCCGTCAACCGAAGGTGGCTCTGTTGCTTATACCAACAGCCGTATTTCGGCAACCTACAGTATGTATCAAACCTTTTGATTCCGTTGTTCACATGAGTTTGTGTGATCCTAACATCTTCTCCTACTATACAGCCCAAGCGCTCCGAAGAGTCAAGCGAGTTATTGCTATGCAATGGCGAGGTATCCTCGTTGTTATCGTCGTCATCGTCGATGTTATCGTTTTCGCAACCGTCTTCCTCCAGTTTGAAGGAACGACCGAGAAGACCCCTGCCAATATTGCACGGGCCGGCGAGTGGCTAGAATGCCTAATCCTAAACAAAGGCGAAAAGAATAAATGTTTGGATGAGGCTGAAGCAATGGTCGTACCGGAAGCTACCGCTGCCGCTGTTCTTTTCCTTCTCTCAGTAAGTCCAACCATGCTGAAACACATGCATGAATTTTTTTACTAACCACACATTTATATTTAGTGTAACGGTTTCTGGGTTGCAATATTCCTTGGCCGCTGGTCTATGGTTACAGGCTGGTGGCACCTCGTTCGCAAGGAGAAGCCTAATGATGAATTCGTCAGCTTGAGTGCCGCCCGTCCTGGTTCGACATTCGGCCCGAACCCTCGTACCTACGAAGACCTACCTTCCTCTGCCACCAACTACAGTTCCAACGCCGACGAAAGGTATCGAGAAAACTACGCAAAGGGGGTTTACGAAATGGAATACGGCAAACAAACCTCTATCGTCGTCCACGAGAGCTTTCGCCAGAAGAAAGGTCACCAAATGAAGAGATCCTTCAGTCAGCCTATTGTTCCTACCGCTGCTACGAACGTAAAGAAGGGCTCAGGAAGACCGCCCGTGGTTCAAGAAGATGAGGAGCTCGGAAACATTGGGTACACCGCTACAGTTACTGGCGGATACTCTCGACCTATCCTAAACAGATCGGTCACGGCACCAATTGGTGTTGCGCGAGCGAACTCATTACGAGCCGAAACTCCTACTCAAGAACAGGAAGCGTTGGAATTGAGCGTTGCTTCCGCAAGCCGTGGAAGACAAAACCCGAGACCACCCTTCCCGTCCGCACATAGGATATAATATCCTGACCTCTTCTTCAAACTGTTACTGCAATATCATCTGCATGCCACTGGGTTGGCACACACCTGATTACAGCTACCTAAAAAGTTATGATTTCAGCGGCATAGACTTGAATCTGTCTCTTGCAAACCCAGTTACGACATAAATCATCAACGAATTTGAGCACACTATTTTTATCTATATCCTTGGAGAAAGGCGTTTGGTTATCATTGGGATTTTTTTTTTCTTCTTTCTTTATATTCATGGCTTTTGGAGGAGGACTCGAATTCTGGGAATTACTTTTTGGTTTATTCACTATATAACTTTATACCCCGGCAGTATATGCATATGCCACCTGTATCATTCAGTTGTATTATATTAACATCACATGTACTAGTAGTACTTATTACTCAATAATATTGACATTCATAGGCTGGTGACTATCAGTCTAGAATGCCAAAGTTTCGAATCATTCACGAACTCACAATGATTTAATCTCTTAGCCTCTTAATATTTTTGAACTTGAGATCCTTTTTTTATTTAAGTTCCCCCATACCTCTCCATACAGGGACGAGGTTCATTAATTACATTGTCGCAGATTAAGATTACTATCTACATACTGATAATCCATCGTCCGTTCCCATCCGCTCCTTCCGTTTGGTCACTGAGCTGAAAGATTATCGGACCCTTCACGGCCAAACACCACCGTCTGGGATAGCAGGACCAACTGCGGGTTGAACTCCGCTGTCGGGAGTAGTTGGGAAGCCGCAAGCGCCACCAGCTGGGGCCAAGGTAGAGCTGTAGTAGTGCCAGATGTTGTTGTTGTCAGGGCCGGAGCATTGGATGCAGTTGGCGTAGTTGTGGATGAAAGCAATGCTGCTGCAGTATCCAGTCTTGCGGGAGCCGGCGACGGCTTGACCTATACGTCACGAAATGTCAATTAGAATGAATAAGCTTCCTATATACGGCTTTAAGACCAGTTTGTTTTGGGAGAAAATATTTACCGCAGTTATCGTGGCAGTAGTAGAGGGGAGTGCCTGGGGCTTGTCGCTTGAGAAGTTCGCCGGGCCAGCTGGGGTTCTCGAGTGGAGCAGCGGCGACTACGCTAATGAAAGCGGTAGCAATGGCGACGATGGAGAAATGCATTTTGGTGATAAGATATGCGGAAATCTGGTAAGATCTGCAATTGTGTAGAGGAGGCTTGGAGAAGGTGATGATGTTAAAAAAAAGTAGGAGTAGAAGGTGGTCATCCACGCCTTTTATAGAAAAGCAGCTTCTAGGTCCAGGTTATGAGTCCCCTCAACGATGCCTTGCATATTCCAGCATTGAGGGTGGTTGGTGACAGGATGTCCCTGCCTGCTGCTGAGTGATCGTCTGAAGTTGCATGATAGTAGATACCTTCTGAAGATTCCCAATTGATTGGGATCTGTTCGCAGGATAGCATAGGCGACCGATATCGGAAGCAGTGAGATATTCACAGACTTCGATGCATATTTGCCCCCGCATTGTCCCCCATCGTTTAGTCGCATGATGACCCTATACCGAAATGAAATCGATTTTTGGAGATACCCGGATTTTGACTCGTGATGACTTTCAAGCAGCACCCCGGACGGCCTTTCAAATAACCGAGGAGGTTTATATCAAACAAATAACAAGCAGAAACTTGGCGAAAATGCAATGTGCATAAAATCCAGGATAAAGTGAGCACAAGCCGGCCAATTGGCTAACTCAAACCTGGCAGGCGGGGGTCAAAGTGTGCATGTTGGCGTGTTGTATGTTGGATTTCTTACGATCTGATAAGATTAGGAGCTCCTTGCCCCCTGCCAGAAAGCGGATCAGATAACTTAAAAACGCTGGGCGCAAACCTGCCAGCCCGCCCCAGCCCGAATTACTCCACCAGAAGAGAAGCTCGCAGATGCCCACCCTTCTCCACAGCTGGCCGGGACAAATCAGGAACAGGAAAGAGCGAGCGGAAGGGCAGAAAGTCGCTCAATAGCTTTTGCTGTTAAGTTTTGCCCAGACTTGTCTTCTTTTTTCCTTGTCTTTTTCAAGAAAATTTTGCTGGATGCCAATCCTAGGGAACATCGAGCACTTGCAGATGTCGGTATATCAATCAATTATCTAATCGCAAAGATCTGATCAGTTGGCTTGTCGCCAAGGACGACTTGAACTAAGTCGTGGTCTGATAGCCTTTGGGATTTGCGACGGCAGATTTCGAACGCTGTGACATTTTCGCACTCGATAGCGTGGGGGAGTGCGCAAACTCGCCGAATGCTGAAATGTTTCTTCAATGCACAAACGGGTTGCGACTCGCCAGCGGGTAAAGCATTTACGGGTGCGCCACCGATATACCCTTTTGGTGGAGTTTGGAGGGCGGGACTAGCCCGCTCCCGTTGTGCACAGTTAACGTCACCGCCTCGAGGTCGCCGCCTCAAGGACGTATTATTGTTTGATGGAGTCACTATCATTACACGCCTACACCGCTGAATGAAGCAAAACGTTTCTCTCAGCGTGCCAGGAACAATATATGAAAGACATGAAATAAGGGAAAGAGTTCTAAACCAGGGGAGAAACAAGGAAGAATTGTTTAGGTGTGATTCCAAGCTAAGGAGGAATCCTATATCAAGCTAATGAGGAAAGTATCAAGGAAGGATACCGAAAAGAGAAATAGGAACAAGGATAAAAGCTGTAGATGGAGGGATAAGATTCCAACGACGTTGCCGCAGGTGGGTAGAGGGATTTTCGTGTTGAGCAGCTTCCTTGAGTACTTTCCTCGCCAAAAATCCCGTAACTCTGCCTTCTCTACTCTTCGTCTCCAATCTAGATTAGGTGCGATAATGTATAAGCTAAAGTCCCAGATTGTTGATGCAGTAGGATGTAACAATACCTTTGGAGCCAAATAGAACCTCAAATATCCCGCTTCCATCTTATACTCGACCAACAATGGCACTTCGTTAGAGAGGCAGAGTCTGACGGTTGAGGACAAAGATGAAGCCTTGCAGAAGTTGACAAGGTATTTGAGTGAGAAGGTAAGATTGACGGGCTCAGTGAGCTCAATCTTGTTGGACTTGGCCTCGTCTTCGACGTTTGTATGAGGGCGGAGAGAGACGGAACCATTGCCAATATCTCCGGAACACGCGAATTTGACTCCGTCCTTCGTAGCCTCGATGGACACTATTCATTATCCACGTTCTTAGCTTGGAGACCTCTTTATCTAACCAGCCAGGTTTATGAACATACCACTCTCACTTAACGCAGACAGGTCCCTACAGATCCTCTGGAACTCGGCCGATGGCAACGTGATAGTGGCGGCGTATTCTGTGTCGGGAATACCGAGGTGTTCTTGGTCGATGTCCATCAGTTTAATGTCGTATTCGCTAACTCGATCATTGGCGGAACTCTCGAAAACCAAGTTCAAGCTATCGGGTTGGTCTTCGGCTTTGAGAGTGAGAAGGTCTTCATTCGCTCCCGCGCGGAGGACCTTCATTAAGCTGTTGAGGTTTATTCCCAGCGCTATGTTACGGTCACATCGGTAGGGCGAGAAACCATCAGAACCAAGGTGCATGGAAACTAGGGCGACATGGGAGTTGTCCATGGCCTGAAGCTGGATTCCGGTATCATTGCAATCGAAATTACAATCCTGTACGAGATCTTTGATGGCTTCGACGACCTAATTTGAAGGGAACATGTTAGGATTCGGCTTGGTTCGACAATAGACATGGGAGTCCCACCTTTTTGAGGACCTGAGCCTGCTCTAAGCGCGCTTCCAACACTATTACATCCGGAACCTTAGCATTTCCCAACCCTTCAAGATATATCGCGATATAGCACTTATGATAGCAGCTTCATGGACTTCAATGGAGCTTACTGTTGATTGTGTTTGTTTCGTAGGGTGTGAGGTCTACAGGATATCGATAGCTAACAAATACCAGCAAGGTTAGCTCAAAGCTAGGAATAAGAGAATGGAAGGCGGATTTACTTACCGTTACGAACGGGAGTATCTGAAACTGCCGGAGTTCGCGATGGTATCTAGAGAACTGAAGATGAAGCGAGAAGGGGGGTGCGAGGTAGCGTGAGGTCGTGTGTCGTGGTTGAGTCGTGAAGCTTGAGCTACCAGGAGGCGTTGTGAACAAACTCGAAATTTTGCTGTGGGCTGAACGCGTCTTCCCAACACAGGTTTGGAACCGTGGCGCGTTAAGTGTGACGGAGCTCCAAAATGCAACAGCAACTCCCAGCAGCAGTTTCGTTTCTGGACTGCTTCGATTCTTCGAAACTGGAGACAATTGTTAACTTGACGTTGAGGCACTAGACCGTGTCAACTATCACGGTTGTTTAGTATGCAAAAGAAAATTTGGGTACGGGATTATCCCATTCGAACATTCACTTCTTCACCTAAAACTGGGACGTTCTTGATGTCAAACATTTAGATACCATAACAGATACTGATATAAGTGTTCTCCGCAAGAAGATACCATCCTAAGACTACAAGCAGGGCATTACGGTTTCTAGACTGGGATTTGTAGTTATTTGATGGTTGGAGCGATATGCATATCTAGACTGGTAAATTCTCTACCTCTTGAGATACTGCCATTGGTTCATTAATCCCGCCAGGCGATGGTGCTAATTTCCCAGCCCGCGTGATGAGCTCGTGGATATAGAGCAGGCCGTCTTTCTTTGATTCCGGATATGCTCTATTGAATACTGGACTAGATTAGAAGTATTTTTTGGCAGTACTAAAGCGTATTGATATATTAGACGACATCTAGCTGTGTGCAAGTAACGTAGTTATATGGGGTTGGGTCCTAAAAGCATCAAGATACAGTTGCGCCAAACCCGAGAGGTATCGAATCTTATCTATCAATGCTTGCCGAACCGTTTGTAACGTGCACGCATGTTAGCGTTACGACATTTATCAAGGCGATTTAAATTTTCGTCAACCTGCGGCTACGTGATAAGGTCACTTGTTGGGCATGATGCTCATTATATGATTAACCTGTCGAAGGCTATGCTCGAAGAACTACGGTAATAACCGGAGAGGATCGATTTGATTGAAACGGTAAAGGAAAGGAAAGGTCCAATTGAAATCATATATTGGAAAGGGTTCTTAGGAGGAACACAGAGGTAACCGACAAAAAGAATTAGAATTATTCGAAGCATATCGCTGGAGGTGAGGCTCTCGCTGGTATATATACTGAAGCTGGGAAGAAAGATAAAGGCACAAAATGTCGCTTCACTAGCACGAACATCAAAAAGGCAATGGCTTGTGAGACTAAAAGGTATGCTAAGGGTCAAGAGTTTCTCGGTGAATGGTGGATAGTGGCAAAGAGGAGCAGTATCGTGGGCTTCGTGCACCTGCATGAATATCGAGTCGAAGTGAATTAGAATCAGAATGGAGGAAAGATTGGACGGAAAACAGAATGAGAGAGAAAGAGAAACAAATGGACGGGATGGGACTAGCGCTGAATGATGTTCTGGTTCCTGGTGCTGGTTACATGTGTTATGTGGGGATGGAGGTTGCAACGTTGTGTATTAAGACAGAATAATGTGAAAGTATTTGTAGGAAAGCAAAATATAATGTACCGTTTAAACACCTGACGTTAAAAATCCGAAAGAAGAAACGAAGAAATAAAAAAAAGGTAGAAGATGATCCCTAGGCCGACACCCGGGGAAAAGGGTCGGGAGAGCAGGGCGGGGGAGAGGAAAGTTATTCGGGGCTTGCCGATGGGGACGGAGTACGCGGGGGGGCCCGTCCAGCGCCGGGAGTATCATAGATCGAATATCGATCCATGGCACTGATTGACGCTGAACGTTCCCCGAAGGAAGTATCCTCACTGTACTCCTCAGCAAGCCCGTCCTGGTCGTCTGATTGGTAGTAACGGGGGAACCAACGTCGGAGGGCTTCCTCTGACCTATCGGGATACATATCGCGATAGTCGAAAAGGTTGGTATTCTCCTCGTACGGATCGTGGAACTGGTAGGTGGTGGTGAGGGTAACCGGAAGCTTTGGACGGGGAGTTATGACCATTTTGAAGTACTCCCACTTCGTATATTGAGGTGGGTTGTAATAGTTCTCGTTTGGTACATACTCTACCCTCGTAGGTGGTTCCGGAATACCGGCGAGTTGCCTCTCGTACTTCGCTTGCATCTCCTGTTCCCGCTCCTCGGGCGTCAAAACTTTCGGGATCATCTTCCTATTATCGAATCGCTTACAAACATCAGAAGGAAACATCCAATCGGGATCTGTCCCGCGGACCCTTGCTTCGAAAAGACGTTCGTCTTCACGGAGCTTCTTTTGGTTCTTGGTGAGAAACTTGAAAGGTTTCCCAAGAATCCTTATCCACCTGGGTCGGCGGGTCTTCTTGGAGCCTTTCTATTGCTCCACTCCGGCTGTCAACTGAGCGACACGGGCCTTAATCCTAGCTACCCGTGATTCGATTGCTAAAACGCGTGTTATGAGTATATGCATATTCGGAAAATTTGGGAGGAAATCTGAACTTACATTCTTCGGCATCAACCGGGGGCGGGCTCTGGGTAGGCTTTGGTGGCGAGCCCATAGCTTGGTTGGCTTTGGCCCTGGCTGCTGCGTTCGCTTTGATCTGGGCCCACCTATCTTGAACCGGTTCTAAAACAGGCGAGGTCTGGGGCGATGGCTGCGGTGTAACTTTGGTTTGTTCCTTTGGCGACGAGACGGCCACTGGAGCTGCAACAGGTTCCTCTGCCTTTTCGCTAGGAGGAGATACATCGTAGCGGTTGTCAGATGCTGGGACATCTGGAACGTGTTCACGCGAAGCAGCGAATCGAGTTTGTGAATGGTTAGGGCGAACAGGAGACGGCTCTGGTGAGTCGTCTTGGGGAATGAAGGCTGGGACATCAAGTGGTCCCTGGTCGAATCGTGAGAATTCAGTCTTTGCGGCAGTTTCTTCGACGATAGACGCTGCTGGTGTAGTCTCTCGTGTAGCAATTGGTTTGGGGCTAACTGGAGTCTCCCGTGCGGTCTGGAATGACTCGAATGCACCGGGTTCAGCTGTAACTGTGGTAGTTGTATTGTTCCCATTCGCAACAGGCGGGATGTTGGGCTTTCCGCGGAGGGATGGTCGTCGATCAGACTTCTCGGGGACGGCAAGGTTCTTGGGAGTGACTTGTACGGATGCTCGGCGATTGGCAGGCTTTGTGCTTCCAAAAATCTTGCGCAATTTGCTGACTTTCTTGTTTGGCTCGCCATCGGACAAGTCGGGGCTCATTGCTCTCTCGGATGCATTGGTTCGAGAGATAACCTGTGTCAGCGGAGCGGGTTCTTCATGGCGCTCGGGCTCTACATGAGGAACTGGGGGTTGCGGCTTATCCGAGACGATTTCCAAGGACTCGCGTGAGACTGGAGCAACTACTGGAGTCTGCTTAGCGGATTCGGTATTGAGAGGAGCTAGCTTTGGCTTGGTCACGACTGGAGGTGGCGATATAGGTGGCGGTGCTTGTGCGCGAACCGGCGATCTAACTGGGGAAGGAGTATGGTTGTCGCCATTCTCAACGGGTGCAGGAGGAAGGCTCTTCTGGGACACTGCAGCGAGAGACGTAGCACCACCAAGATATGCATCCCTGATAGCCTCCTTATCGTAGTTCTTCGCCCAAGTCATAGCTGGGGAAGCCTCCCTCATGATAGTTGGTTGAAGTGTCATAATGCTAGCATTTGTCATAACCTTCTCGGCGGGGCGCTCTGGTGGATTGGGTCTGGGGCGTACAGCTGGGAAGTCATGACCACGTTGTCGTAAAGTCGCAGCGGTCTGTCTGATGCTCTGTTGTTGCTCAGGCGTGAGATTGAGGGGCCTTTGTGAGAGGGAGGTAGTCGAAAACCCATTAGGCTTCTCCGGAACAACCTCTTTTCTGTCAACAGATCTTCTTCGGATAAGCCTGTTTCTCATAGTTCTCTTCTTGTCCTTCTTCGTAGCAAGGAAGACTTCATCGTTGTTGGTATTCTTCAGCGCTCCCTTAACTTTCTCCTCGACGATAACCCATTTGATGCCACGGATGACGGTGTCAAACATAGCACATCGGCCGAAAACTGCCTTTCGAGCAGAAGTTTCTTCAGGAGCCAAGCTCGTCATCCACACCAGCCAAAAGGCATCGTCTATCGCTATTGTAGTAATACTTGCCAACTCACCAGGTTCGAGGTGCGATTCGTCTGGCCGACGATTCGATTGAACGCTACGTGCCCTGGAGGTCTCGATGGCGGGGAGGAGCTTATCTGGAGAGAGAAGAATTGGAGCTGGGGCTCTTGTCTCCGAAGTAGTCTCAGTAAACCCAGATGCCATAAAGTCGGCCCATGATGGTGTGGTTGGTCGAGCAAGGTCGATTGGTTTTTGTCTCTGGACCAAGCTGTCGTTTTGTTTGCGCTTCCTAAAGGTCTGTCCGGTAGCTCCAAAGATGCTATCATCGTCTCCGGACGATTCAGACTCTTCAAGAGCTGAGAACCCAAGGTCTTGAAATCTACTCCAAGATTGATCTCCAAGGCCCGCCCCGGCTGCTGGTTTAGTAGATTGGTTGGCTGCAGAAATGCACTTCAGAATACGCTTGGATTCCTCAGTAAGAGCTTGAACAGGGTCTTCGTAGTCTGAGAACTCGTGCAGCGCACGGCTTTCCTCGGCGAAGTCGAAATTACGGGCGCGACGGAGAAGAGCGAATGGGGTTGGTGAAACGGTGTCGACCGTCATGATAATGTGGCTTGTCGGCTCGTTAAGGAAAGACGATTTGTTTGGAGGGTATTCTACATCGTAGAGCAGCTGCTGAAGTGAAAGTGGAAGGACTGAGACTCCACCACTTCCAGTTGGAGCTAGCGAGCGTAGATATGAAAAGAAAAGATGGCAGGTAGCCAAAGCAGCTCTAGAAATCTATGTTAGTAGAGCTTATTAAAACTCGGTGCTTGTTGCTTACTTTGCATATGAATCGTAACCACCCTCGAAGCCAAATCCGTTATCGGAATGCTCGAAAGCCCACCACCCCGCCATTCTAGAAATCTTGAGGCCGGTCAAGCCGTTGTGCTTGCCGTTTGCTGCGATGGCGGACAAAAGGTCGAAGAAGTCGAATATAATGGAAGAACGTGCCTCTGAGTCGACGATCATTGGCATGAAGGAGGGGAATGCATTTCGGGACATCTCAGAGTCTTTTTTGTGCATGTTAGAAGTTTTCGATCCTACCCGCGGTTTAAGAGCACTTGTATCTTACCAGCTTCACCGTCACGGAAAGTGTCATAGACACCCCACGAAACTACACCACCAGGAAGTCTTGCCCAACACCACTTCATAATGCTGCACAGAACCTAGGGGGTGAATGAGTATTGGACAAACTGGAACGCTAGGATAAAGTTCGGGGAGCTTACTGTTATGTCTGTGAGTCTGAGTTCGCGAGCAAGTCTATCTCCACGCATTGGCCCATTGAAATCCATTTCGGTACTGAAGTATTTTCGAATGAACGGACGAGCCGAGCTTGGTTCATTTGTAGGTCGGAACGGTAAGATGAAAAATGGCGCCGTCAGGCCTGATAAAGGATTTTAAATCAGCTATGCTGTACACTAATAAAGAATGCGAAGTATGTAAGGGAAACCTACCTCTCGATTTGATCTCGGTCGTACAAGCCTTGACCAGCTCGCAGATTTCGTCAGGTGTCACCTGTGTCTTCTCCCAAGGGTCCTGGTAAACGGGAGCAGCAACGGCCTCGGCAGGCTGGTTCTCCGATCCCTTGGATTTTTTAGCCTTGCCGGGACTTCCCTTGCCCCGGAGGGCCTTTAGGAACGACATGACGCGAATTATGAATGATGTGTCGACCGTGCGATAGCTCGTCACGGATAAGATATGTTGTTGTTCTGAGGGAAGAGTTGACCTTCGAGGTCAAATTGATACACTGTATCAAAAGGTAGAAAAGGTTGGTATCGGATGGATTCCAGAAGGGAAAGAGGCAGAGAAGGACGTGAATTTATCGAATTCGAGGTATTCTAATCGCGCGACACGTTCAATTAGCAGCTGCTGTTGATCGATTGTTGAGGTTGACCGTTGTTCGTTGTCGGCTTTGGTGCTTAATTGTTGGCTGGTGCAGGGTTCGAGAGCAAGCTGCCATCCAGGGAGTTGGTCTTCCACCCAAAAGCAAAAACCAGCAACCACGCGAAGGAAAAAAGGGCGACGAAATGGGACTTACCGACAAAGATGAAGTTGAAAGGACGGTCGATTGGATAACCAGCACACAAATCGGAGGGAGAATCGAAGGGAGGGGAAGTCTGGTGAAGGTTGCGATGGTGGAGGTTTTTTCTGTTCGTGAACTGTGGGCTCAAGGTGTTTTAAGGGGAAGGAAATGGTGAAGAGGAAGAGTGGTGGAAGAAGGTAAAGTGGAATTTGAGTGGAGAGCTTTAGCGTACTGGCGACAAGGGACCCGTTGAACTCGACACCCACTCTGCTTTTTTCTTCTCGACGATGCCGACAGGAATGTATGGATTACTGGTCAGAGCACTCTTGCATGCAAAACATATCTCAGGAATCGCAATTCAGTCGCTCGCTCGACTTCTGGGCGACAGGATGGAAAACTTTTGCTGGAAAACTAGAGCCTGACCAAAGAGTTAAGTCGTAGACGCTACTGTCTGAAGGTACGTCAATCTGAGGCCAAAACAAGAAAAGCCACCCGAACATGGGACGACCCTGGTGATTAAGTATAAAACTCTGGCTCGTTCGAAGACGCGCAGAGATTCTTCAGAGGCTGAAAGGTCCAGAAAGGCATTCGAATGCGCTGTCAGACAGGAAAACTTTTTTTCTTCGAGGTGGGGATGCCCGGAGTCGATGGCTGTCGCACCACCAGGCTTTAACTAGGTGATATCAAAGTGTCTTACATATTACATCGACTGCTAACTAGGATGCGAACAAGCAAAGTACCCAAGGGCACAGAGAAGCCAATGGAGGGAATATATGGGAAGGACATGGCGATGGGATACCCTTGCGCGCGGCGATATAGTGATCCGCAATGACTTCTCAGGCCTCAATCTCAAACCACCTGATCACTTCATGAACACGTTTCTTCCCGATATCAGTTCCTAAGCGAATATAGACCCCTCTTCGATAGCAACAGTTGTGCCGTCATGCGGGTTTGATGCCGTGAACCTCCTCACTTCGCCCTGGCAGAAGGCCGATGAAATGTTTCGTGAAACTCGAAAGTGAGTTCTAGTTCATGAACATGGGGTAAGGGATCGCGGACGAAAGAAGCAAACCCCAACTAAAACGGTTCATCGGCGCCGGTGGAAGATTGCCGTAATTGGCTCGCTCCACGCAGCCCCTTGTCTGCAGTTCCCTGCGGCATGAACTCAATGCTCCAAGCGAACTCAAGCCATGTCGATGAGTTGGCAGTCAGCCATGACGCCAATGAGGATTTTTCATTGCTCTAGAAGTCGCGTCGACGGCGACACTCGACGTGTCTCTGCTTCATGCGACGGCAGGACGGCTGAAAGGAAAGGCGATGAGCTCGAGATGAGCCGTCAAGGCTAGAGCGCCGGAAGGTGTCGCAGAGGGGTCACAAGAGGTCCAATTTAATTTTATCAGAAATTGGTGGCGGCAGCTCAGGTCCCACAGAACGACCCAAGGCTCCTTCATCAACCGAAGCCATGGCCATTGCTAATCACTTCTGGCCATGGTTCCTAATCAAGCCACGAACGAATTGCGTTGCTCCTAGCGGCTTCCATTTTAGGACGTCGACACCGGTCTAGCTCCGAGAGGAATTGGGACGATATTGTTGGAGGTTCGAACGTTTCACCAACCTTATTCTTACTTCGTCGGTATTCGGCGCTTGACCACACTTACCTAATATCGGCAACTCTCACTCGATGTTAAAGTAACGTTCCGGGTATGTAGGTACCATTGTAGCCACTGCCGTTCGTCTTATGCATCCAACAGCTTGGGAGGCTAAGCTTAGCAATATTCCCGGCACCGTGCACGATCCCACGCTTCCATGGACCCATGGAACAGAATATTCTGTATCGATAAGGAATCAAATTTTGATAGCCGGAATGCTGGCTCATCACGTCAGCATTCGGAATAGCCTGTGATTCCGATGCATACCCGTCCTATTACTGCCATCCGGAAACTTATCATATTGTTTTAAAATTTGCCTAATGTCACACGAGAATCCTTTGACAGGAACCTTTATTTGACCATGATTCAACACATATTGTTTCCGAAATCTCCCAGTCTAATGTGGATGTTGGTGAATGATGCTTTTAGCATTCTGATGTCTTCAGATATAATTCTCAGTAGGGTTGTTCAACGGACAGTTCCAGACAGATCGTTTTGTAATATCCTATAAAAATTACTAACATTCATTGATACAGTACAATCACCTCGAGGCACTACAGCCTCGACATGTCAATCCTAGGATATCGATAGTGCTCGTACACCGTATATATATATATGACACGAAATTTCCAGTGCAAAACTAGTGTAGCGTAGCGCTAGCTGATAGGCAAATTCCAGGAGATAAGAAAGTTCATATGGCATAGTTAGCTGTGTGCTGTACTAATAGAGCCCAGAGATCGGGATTGGGGTATCTCTGGCCTTCTGGTGGCTTCCAGGTCCCCATATTCGACTTCTAAGCCAGTATCCACGTCCATCTGCTTCATCTGTTAATTTCCAAATTACACAAGCCCATTATTGCTGGTCCGATTCAAAAATAATTTCAATTATTGTTATCCGAGCATTACCTACCATGTTCCCACCGTGCAATAAAAGCGTTCAGGCGTTTACTGCTTCCTTCGATACCTTCATGATCACACACCCTATTCCGGAGAAAATAGGAATCGTACTTCCAGAAAACGTCGACATGAAAATGATGACTAAAAATATATCACAATTCTCAAACGAAAGTACAATACAGGGGAGTCCCCTACCTACTTTGCAGCCGGATGTAGTACAAACGAATATATTTACTCCTCAAAACGAAAGTCCCGGAGGGAAAACCACATTGACGGAACAGGCAGAAGCCCAAAACTACGCTGGCTCAAAATACAGGCACGGTGTTACAGACCAGTTTCGGTATCTTTATGGACGATTCTACAAGCTTCTGGTGCAAATAATGATGAAAGCTCCAACCCATCATACAGTCACCAGTTCGCTTCAAAAGTCATTCAACTACGAGGTCATTCATACCTGGCTCTCACATCTGCTATCAGTTAGCAGCATGATGTTCATGGCGAATGACACGTCCAATGATCAAATTTCAGACTTTCTTCGACGTAACTGGACTGAGTCGCGATGGTTTCACGATTTTATTAAAACCATTGTTGATAAGAAAGTTGATATGGATTTCGCCATGTATTTCTCCAGTTTGGACCCTCTCTGGGACCTCTGGGAAGAAAACCAACGAACGAAAGAGCTGAACTCTCAATTAACGACGGCACCTTCGCTTCCGGACGGAATCCACACACATTCGTTTCTATTAGGGGTCCTCACCGAAGCGGTTCTTTTCACTGTACTGCATTTGATTTATAGATTTATTTGCAGCTGTTGTTGCAGAGATAAAAAGGCTAAACTGAGAAAGATACGGAAGCGCCGCACCCCAGCTCCACCGGCTGACGTCGGTCCCAGAGTCGATTCTTCATTCGCATATACCTCCGCAGCTATTTGGGACAAATTGGTCTTTGACGCACCGCCTGCGGCATCATCTGGTAGCAGCAACGCGCCTAATAAGACAGTAAAGCCTCCTGGTGAAGGGCTGTTCTTCGCAGCTCAGAGTGGGCCATCCGCCCTAACACCCGAAACTGCGATGTTACCAGCTCCTTATAGCCACGGGGATGTAGCATCACCACCATCATCGACCGGTTCCCCTGCGACCACAACTACTACTGACGAATGGGACGCTACGGAAACCAGCGAGATCTATCATACGATCGCCCAAAGCGGCGATACCCTAGAAAGGGATAGTGCAAAAAAAGGGGACGACAGTGCATTTAACACCGTCAAAGCCATCCGACTCTGCCACTCCGATAACTCTGCGGCTTCTGCCAGTAAGGATTCAGGGAAAAATGAACAAACGCCTAGATGTACAGGAGGCCTTAGCAGCACAGCCTCGGACTCCAGGCACTCCGATGTCTGGATTGTTGAGGCCTTTACGACCGCCCCTGACTTGACCAATAACTTTGGCCACGAGACTACAGGTACGCCGGGGAGGCTACTTCCGGCGGACAGTCAAGATCAGACATCACCCTTGGACTAGGGGAGTAGCGTTATTTGAAGCCTTGCGACCAGCTAGGCCTAAAACTAAGATTTTCTTTGGTGACGGTAAGGTAGCAGTAATAGGGAACCGAGTGAAGAAGTGACGTAGTAAGATTTGGTTGGGTTGAATATGTTCAGTTTGTTTTATCCATTGTTAGTCTTGGCATGATTGCTCGAGGCTTCAAGTAGATAGATCAGATGATTTTACTTACTAGTAATTAAAAGAAATTCTTCGAAGGGAAGAAATACTAAGAAGTATTGCGGGTCTTGAGGTAGCCTCGTGACCATGGACCAACGAGACCAGTTTTGTCCAGTTGAAAGCCCGATGGACGACGCGGATTCCAACACTTGAATGTGTTGCGGAGATCAGCTAAGCCTTGTACAACCTAGTTAAATTTTCACGTTTGTGCAACGTCGAGCGCCAAGACTCAACCTCACGTTGCATTTTGTAGTCGAAACACAAACTCTAGGCTGGAAAACAGACGGATAAAGGGTTGGATACGATTGGGGCCGGTCTCGTTGGCCGGGAGTAGGTGTTCGAAGTAAAGTAATTTTGCAATTTCTAGAGCCAAGAGCATCTGGTTAGCGTCAACAGCGTGCCCCAGAGAAGAAGCCACTATTTTGCTCCGGTGATTGTGGTCGGGGATCTGTATATAGCCTGGCCTGCAAATGTATCTAGAGCTATACCTTAGTATCTCTACATGAATATAGCCTTCTAGGCAATTAGCTAGGAATATAATATTCAGACTAATTCATCTCAAGACCGTTACCAGTAGTGCTTTATGAGACTTGAATTTCGCAAAATTGTAGCTTGAGAAGGATTCATGCCTTCTCTCCCCTTGTAGAGTAGTTCCGAATCGCGAGATTGATACTGGTTTTTACGATGGATCTGTAGCTTCACGTGACTTTGCTGAGCTTCAGTCGATTTGACTAGTCCTAATTAGAAACTGGATATCCTGTTTAGGCAAGAATGGAAGTCAGGCCGAGCCAACTCTCGTGAATTGCGTCTATAGATCTCAGCAGCGTTGCAAAGGCTTGAGCAACTATAAAAGGCCCCCCACTCTCAACCTTCTTTCTTTCTTTCTTTCCTCCTTTCTTTCTTCATCCACCGCCAGAACAAGTATATTCCCAGTACTTCGATTTCAGCAACGGATAACTTTCCCCACGATACACATCTATAGCGCTAGTATCGATCCCAGTATCGATACGCCCCCAACTATGGATTCACGCCGAACACTTATCACCGCAGACGAGCGCTGGTCTAGGCAGGGACCGTTCCCAGGGATATTTTATATCCTGGTCCCTTGCCTTGTAATCATGACCATTTCGGTGGTCCCAGCAGCCCTGCACGACGTCGCCGTCGCCGGCAAGATGTTCGTTGAGTTGGTCAACGACATCATCAACGTGGTACCTGCCCACTGGATTCCCTCTGCCGACTTGCATCCCGATGCAAGTTTGTTTGTCGTCTTCGCGCTGGTTGCAACTTTCGTTGCCGGACAGCGCAGGCTCAGTGAAGAAGCCGAGGACATTGACCTCGAAGCTCCGGTGTTAACACCGGTAGCTGAGGAGGAAAATGTTCCGGCTCCCCTTCCGAGCAGGCCAGCTCCAGCTTCCCCCGATTTAATTCGGGTGTGGAGAAAGGCAATGAAGGAGGCTTCTAAGCGGAAGGCCGAACGGCTTAGGGCCCGGTCGGTCCGTCAGCGTTCCGCTCGTCGACATAGCGAGGAGTCGAACGAGCCGGGAGACGTGCAGGAAACACCGGTTCAGCCGGAAGTTTCCTCCGTCCCTCTGGCTCCGACGTCTCGTTATGTTGATGTTGGAGTGCAAACGGATGTTACGGTGGGTGCTACACCGGAACCCGTTCACGTGGCTGCCGAGCTGGAAACGGTCACAGAACAGCAAACGACGGAGTCCGAAGTCGGGCCCCTCGAGGTTGCTGAACTTCCTCCCACTTCTTTAGCAGTCGTGGGGGTTGAGGATCACGACATCTTGGGTGTCTCGACTGAGGAAACTGTTGTGAGCAGTTCCGAGGATCAACTCCGGGAAGGTTCGCCGAACGGTGTTTCCGGAGATGGGGAGAGTACAGAGAGAGAGAGCGAGGGCCCAGACATGCAGGAAGATGAGAGGGGGCAAAAGGACGAGGAAGAGGAGGAATACCGGGGAGAGGAGGAGCAGGAGCAGGAGCAGGAGCAGGAGGATGAAGAAGAAGAGGAGCAGGAGCAGAGGCAGGAGGATGAGGATGAGGATGAGGAAGTGGAGCAGCCGCAGGAGCAGCCGCAGGGGAGGGAGATCCTCAGGCCGCGTAGCATTGCTGCGCGCCTGGCCAGGATCCTCCGGCAGCAGCAGCAGCAGCAGGGGCAGGAGCAAGAGCAAGAGGAGCAGCAGGAAGAGGAAGAGGAGGAGGGGAGCCACGACGAAGGGACAGGGTTCGAGGACCTAGACCTGGAGTTGCTGGTGTTGATGGGGTACTCGTGAGGTGGGAGTGGGGAGTGGGGAGGAGGGAGAACGGAAGGCCGACACGGGGTGGCAGGGCAAAAAGGTGACGATTCTGCGATTTCCTGGGGGGGAAAGACCAGATTACGCTTGCCTGGGGGGACATGTCACAGTTACCGTGCAGATGTATACATCCGGAAGTTGCATGCTGGGATGTGGTGAGGCGGTCGAGGTCTGGATTTCTTTGATCGGGTTTGAGCCCTGGTCAACTAAATCGGAACCCCTGTCTATCCCATATCTCAGTGGCGAGGACCGTTTGTATGCACGCTGCTTCGGATGTAGTATTCAGTTGGGAGCCTGGATACGCATACTTATATCTTGAACGTCTCCACATCCGCTTCAACAGGCGGGATGTTGCAGACTGTCTCGAAATAAGTTCAACTGGTGACTTAAGTTGACGGTTCCGACGCTCGAATTTAACATTTGAGCTGAAGAATGGAATCAAGGTCTAATGGGAAAGCTGGGTTCGAAAGTGTGTTGAGAGTTGCAAATCTACGCACTCTCATTGGCCGAGGTATCCGACAGCCGAGGCACAAAGCACCGACGAATCCCTGCACTAAAAAACGCCAGGCCGCAGCTACCCCGTAAACACGTTCTTGATGCAACCATGCGCTCGTGATATCACAGCAGCTGCGGAAAAAAAACACTCTCGTCAACTTCGTCAGTTTCGGCCAATCGTTCACTAATTTACTCGGTGTTCGAGTGGATATTTGGTTGTCCAGAGGTAGGACAAAGATCTTACGACCATGCCGGGCTACGACAGGAAGCCGCGCCGAGGGCGTCGAATTGCGTCGAACGACATTCATGCGACCCTGGTAATCGACGAGACCTTGATGGGAGAGGTTGGATTCGTATCTCGAGATATCTGGAACGAGCTCTATGGCGGCATTACCGCGGAAGAGGATGACGGAGGTTCGTAGTTCCAATTTCGATGCCAATCGATCGAGGCAATTCAGCTGACAGTACCTTCTTCGGCAGCCATGCCTATCACGCACGTTGCTCTATCGCCTTCTCCAATACCCGCTCCGACCTCGTGTGCCTCTCCATGGATTGTAATACCTACTACCATCCCGCCGTTAAACTCCTCGCAGTTTCCGACAATCCCTTTGTCCACGATTCTACTACCTGCCAGTGGAGCACCACATCCGCTATGGGAGGCCTTTGCAAACCAGCCATCTCTCCGAGCTGAAAACGGGATCAAATTTCCAATTCAATTGACGGCTACGAGCCCAATTGCCTTGACAAGCGTGGTTGTTGGATTCTTCTCAACGGGCGAAGAAGGCTTGTTTGATGAGGAGACTATCGAGGAAATGATCACGAAAGGTCTTGACGATATGAGAGTCGTGCATACCGGCGATATTGTCCGTGTGCAATGGATGAGCGTCCTGGCGAGAGTTCGGCTATGCGAACCGGTAGACCAGGGTGTTTTAACCGAAGACACTAAAGTTATCGTGGTCAAGGAATCGAGAGGGAAGAAAACTGGGGAACCGGAAGACGGACCTTTGGCCAACGGAATCGATTTAAACGGCGTGGATGACAGCGACAGCGACGAGGATGTCCTCTCACAAGGCGATGATGACGACGAAAATAACGTCGACTTACCGGGGGTTTCTACTTTTATGGATATTGCTACCACATTAGGTACTCCGTCCATCAGTACACCACTTAGAAATGGTCCCGGCGCTTCGATATCTGGACTCTCGGATGCACCAAAGGTAGTCAAGTTTACGGCAAAACCTCTTTCTCAGAAGATTCCAACGGCCCTGCTACTTCCAACGCCACCCGCAGCCGACGATGCCGAGGCGAGGGTATTCGTTAGGGTGAATGAATTGATGGGACTGGGCTGCTTTAGCGGTGATTGGATCGGGGTAGCCAGTGATCAAGGCCTGTTTGGGGACCGACTTCCAAATGGTAACCGCGCCTGGAGACCGGCGAAAGTTTACTCACTACCTGAGCTGTACGCCGGAAAAGAGAAAGTTAAGGTCTTGATGAAGGGCTGCGTCTACATGTCTCCATTACTTCATGCCAATCTAGGTTCTCCAAGCTCTGTCGTCTTAACAAAATCTCCGTTCATTACTCCTTCGAACATTCAGCAAGGCGCCTTATTATCTCCGGTCACGACAGCGCCTCCCAGTTCCGCGACTCCTCAAATCCCTCCTACCGCCAAGGAAGTAACTTTACTCCGGATATCTACACCTATATCAACTGATAGAGCTTTACAGCCGTCTCTTCTAGCTGGACTTAAAACTTATTTCGAGACCTCACGTAAGATGGTCAAAGTTGGAGATCTGATACCTGTCTTGATCGATGAGTCTTTAGGACGCAACCTCTTCTCGCCGGCTGCACTGTTGCCTCCGGACGCCGAAAACGCCGAAGAGGTGCCGGGAGCCGGTGATGAACTACTCTACGGGTCTCATGGTGGAGCTGGAATCGGCGTAAACAATACCGGAAAACTTTCCGCCGCCTGGTTCCGTGTCGGTACAATAATGCCTGCCGATGAGACTACCAACGGCCTTAGCAACGGTATTTCGGCCCATCAATGGGGTGGAGTAGCTATTGTCGACCCGGGAAGCACGAGGATGGTACAAGCCGGAAGTGAAAGGGGCAGGATACCACCAACATTGAATAGCCCTTGGGAATACTACCTCAATATTGTACCACCCCCGATCCCAAACAACCCACCTCCGATCCACCCGGCTCTTGAACTCCCGAACAACTACATATCGCCTGTACATCGACGATTACGAGAGCTAATATCAGCAGCTACATCGTTACGTTCTATTAAGCTTGGCCTTGCACCGCTGGCCGTACTGTTAACATCCACTCAGCGCTCCATTGGAAAGAGACTATTGGCCTACCGTGCCGCCTCCGATGTTGGAGTCCATATTTTCCACATTGATGCATACGATATCATTGGAGAAGGTGGGCAGGCTAGCGACGTTAAGACTGAAGCGTACCTCCGAGCCCGCTCCGAACGAGCTGCATCTTGTGGTATCGAAAATTGCGTCTTACTCATTAGCCATATCGAAGCATTTACTGCAGAAAGAATGGCGGAGGCGCTACGGGATATCGTGGCGGATATGAGAATTGTCATTGCTACAACAACGGATGTGGATAAGGTACCTGAGCCTGTGAGAAATGTTTTCACACACGAACTCGAGGTTGGAGCACCAGATGAAGGGGAGAGAACCGGATTGCTAAGGCAGATTACGCAAGAAAGAGGTGTACGATTGGCAAAGGAAATCGATTTGGGTACTATTGCCCTCAAAACCGCCGCGTTGGTGGCAGGAGATCTCGTCGACGTGGTGGAAAGAGCTATGACGGCGTGCAATGAAAGAATGGAAAAGCTAGCAACGGAGATGGATGGTGTTACCGTGAGGGATATTCAACTTGCAGGTGGCGATGCTAGCTGTCTTAATAAGCAAGATTTTGAGGCTGCCGTTGACGCTGCGAGGAAGAACTTCGCGGATAGCATTGGTGCACCAAAGATTCCGAATGTTTCCTGGGATGATGTTGGTGGGTTGGCGAATGTCAAGAGTGCAGTTATGGAAACTATTCAGTTGCCGTTGGAGAGGCCGGAGTTATTCGCAAAGGGAATGAAGAAGAGAAGCGGTAAGTACAGATAATTATATTCTTTTAAGAAGTTTTATCTAACATTTCCCAGGTATCTTGTTCTACGGCCCTCCAGGTACCGGAAAGACATTACTCGCCAAAGCCATTGCCACAGAGTTTTCTCTCAATTTCTTCTCCGTCAAAGGACCCGAATTGTTGAATATGTACATCGGAGAGTCTGAAGCCAACGTCAGAAGAGTATTCCAACGCGCTCGCGATGCCAGACCCTGTGTCGTTTTCTTCGACGAACTGGATTCCGTGGCTCCGAAGAGAGGAAACCAAGGTGATTCCGGTGGTGTGATGGACAGAATTGTCTCCCAGTTGCTTGCTGAATTGGATGGTATGAGCGAGGGCAAAGAAGGCAGTGGCGGTGTGTTCGTGATCGGTGCAACCAATCGTCCGGACTTGCTAGATCCCGCTTTGCTTAGACCTGGTCGATTCGATAAAATGTTGTTTTTGGGCGTTTCTGATACCCATGACAAGCAATTGACTATCTTGGAAGCTTTGACAAGAAAGTGAGTTTTTACAAATGCCCCCATTTTCGGATTTACGGGAAAGTTCGTTGCTAATGGCCTTTTCACAGATTCACTTTGCATCAATCGTTATCACTTGCAAAGATTTCCGAGACTCTGCCCTTTACATACACCGGTGCAGATCTCTACGCCCTGTGCTCGGACGCAATGCTGAAGGCTATCACCCGCCAGGCATCGAGAGTTGACCAAAAAATCAAGGAAATGGAGAATCCTGTCTCTACCGCATATTTCTTTGATCACTTAGCAACGCCAGAGGATGTGGCGGTGGCTGTTACGGAAGACGACTTTATGGAGGCAAAGAGAGAGCTAATTGGAAGTGTCAGCCAGAAGGAATTAGAGCATTATGACAGAGTTAGACAGATGTTCGAGACGGTTGACGAGAAGAAGAATGAGGATAAGAAGGGTAAAGGAAGAGCGATTGAGATTATGGTTGATGGGGCGGCTAGCGGTAGTGGATCTTTTGGAGATGACGGTGGTGAAGAAGGTTTATACTAAGCAGCATACACCTTGTGAGATCACGATTAGCACTTGGTAAAATAGATACTTATGAATATTAATGCCTAAGGTACATTGCATGTGTGATACTGCCTTGTACTACAAAGTAATCCGTTATCCTCGCTATTTCTCCCGCTAGTCTATCGGAACAGACGTGGCTCGCCGGCGTCTGGGACCGAGACTAGTCTATCGGTCCTTTAGAGAGAGCTTCGCCGTGAATTTTGTGATTCCACCTCCACGTTGGATCGTTCGCCTTCTTAAAAATAAATGGCTTTGCACCAAAGTTAATCTCGAAAGGTTCGTGCTTATATCCGTGGTGAATTGCTGGAAACCATTGCCAAGGTCTGTCAAGTTCGATTGCGGCCACGACTTTTCCGTCGACTGTGAAAAAGAAGGCATTTTCTCTTAGGTTGACACCGCATCCTATCCAATTCGGTTTATCCTGCGCCCAGCTCTCTTCGGGCGCCGAAATTATGCTTTCGTCATAAGAAAGAGGGTCTGGCTTCCACCAAGGAGTTGCCTGGATTTTGGATTCTCGGAAGGAATACAACACGCTTCCACCTTCAGAGTTAATTGCTCTGTAACCCACCTGGCAGTCGAAATAAGATATAGGCACGATCTCCGTGTAATAACGCCCTTCTAGTACGGTGCCAGCCTCTCTCGCATGTTTAGAGGGGACATAAACTAGCTCTGTGTCATGATAAAGCTTAAGTGTTCCCCCGTGTAGGCCCACAGCCTCCGAAATTTGGACTTCAAAGTAAAAGAACTCGGAAGTCGGAGGAACTGGGTGGTCCGATACTAATTCTGTAGAGGACGGCCCGAGGTTGTCAGCCTTGTCGCCATTTTCGAGCTCACCATTTTCGTCTAAGGCATAATATATGATCGTAAGTATCTATATCTGGTATTGCAATAGAAGGATATATATATAGGGTATTGGGGTAGTCGTACCAGGCTCGGGCATGGAGCAGCGAAGACCGTCCTCAGATATTTCCCTTTCCCCAATAATAACCTGGCCAATCCTTGAGGGCACCTGGAAGCGGCCTTCGGGAAATGGTTGCTGTTGCGATAAGCCGAACCCCGGAGCTAGATCTGTCCTTCCCGCGACGCAAAGGGCGTCGTATAAACTCCATCCACTGTGATCCCTAAAGTTTGCATCGTAATAGTTTGCGATTTTCTCCTGAACCCAAGGGTCCATAGCTATAGGGCCCGAATTTCCGGAAACCGATAGTAGGGCGAGGACGAAAGAAACCGGGACATTTGATGAATTGTTGAGAATATAAGAAGCAATTTCTTTCACTGAATTCAGTTCTTCGACGGCCTCAAACGAGGTCTCTCCGTCGAGATGTTGGGGAAGGGTTAATACTTCGTAGAAAGCTAGGTCTAGTGCAGTATACCCTTGCGAGTTTCGAACCGTTTTGGTAGATTCGATACCTAGGCTCAGAATGCATTTGATCACTTCGAGGTCTCTTCGGAAAACTGCTTGATGAAGAGGGGTATTGTGGGAGTAATTAGGTAGAGTAATCGCTGTTTTCAATTCCTCGTTACCGGCAAGAAGTTCCACTATTCGTTTGAAAAAACCGCCACCTGACTCTTTCTTTGAAGATCCAGATACGGCCAAGTAAAGCACTCCAGTCCCAGCGATATCCCGGATCAGTATTGGGTGTTTCCGACCTGGGTTCCTTGCGCCAATCTGTGCATACTTTTCCAGCAGGATATCAACCAGATGCCAGCGCCGCCGTGAAATGGCATCTAGCAAAGGTGTATTGCGACCATTACCAGGCCTTGTAGGATCCAAGCCAGTTTCGAGAAGTACATTCGCTGTTTCGATCTCGATTTGGATTCTGAGCGGGGTCAGCGGGGCTGACTGCGTGTTGCCATATTCGTATCTACTCTTGCTTAGGTCATGAAACAAATTTTGGCCACGGGAATCGTCGTCGTGAATATCTACTCCAAGTTCGAGAAACAGCGGTATTGCTTCCTTAAAGCCTCCGTGAACCGCCCAGGAAAGCGGGTTTCTGCTGTATTTGTCCTGGGCATTGACGAGGTCGTCTCCATCCGGGCGTCTCATCTGTATGAGTATCCTGAGTATTTCAAGCGTATCATCGACCTTCTTTTGGCTCGTTGGACGGTCCCAGCGAAACAAATAATGCAGCGCAGTATACTTGTCAGCACATCTAGCATGTACGTTCCAGCTCCCAGAAACACAAAGCAATTTGAAAAACTTCAGATCCCGAATCGCTGCAGCGAGATGGAGCAGAGTCTCGCCGCTATTTCCCGTGATAGTAAGATCAGCTCCTTCAAATATTAGTATCTTAGCAGATTCCAGCATGTCCCGTGCTAGGTCGTCTGCAATTTTCGATCCATCTTGTGTCGCGCTTGCTTGTGATAAATCTAAAAGAATGGATAATAGAACTGACTCAGACCCTAGAATATTACGGCGTGTTGCGCATATGTTGGAAAGTTTATTAATGTCAGCCCCATGTTCGATCAAGCGTTTAACAATCTTTGGGAACGGGGCTGCGAGATATAAAGGCAATCGACCATCAATATCCGGCCGGTCCCAAACTGGCCCATCCTGCTCCTTCGACTCAGCACTTGCTTCTAGAACTTCATGCAGCCTTTTTCTCACACGAAGTTGGTCATTTCCGTGCTCTTGAAGGAATTTTGCCACATCATTTTCCAGATCGTGACCAGTGCTAGGGATATATATATAAGACATATCCCGACTGTCCTGCTTTGCAATATGCCCATAGAGTTCCTTTAGTTCGGCGAGTTGTGATTCTTCAGAAGTGATTTGCTTGTCAGCAAGCCAAGCGGTTCTCAGGAGAACATTGGTAGCAAGTAGAAAACCAAGGAAGGCGACAGAACCCCCAGGATAATCATTCTTAACCTGATATAAGTTGTCGAGGACTCTAGCCGTGCCTGCATTTCCTAGTTTGTTGAACCAGAATTGGTGATACACATAACGTCGTTTCACATCCACTTGATCTTTGCTAAAGGCACGCAACTTCATTCGGGTTAAAAACCTCGATGTGAGCGATATCTCCCGCTTGGATTGGAGATTTCGTGCTTGGCTATTTTGTGCAGAGTCGATATTTTTCGCCGGGGCTCGAAACAAGAGTTGATCAACCATGATGTTGAGTCCGAGTCTGCAGGCTAGATGGATAGGCTCCTCAAAAGTTTTGCTAACATTTACATGTCCCCAATCTCGGATCATGCGCTCGCGGTCGTCGGAGATTCTGTATCGAGACACTAGGTTATATCCCGGTTCGTCACCATGTTGCTGGAGCCTCCACCGACAACAGTTTTCCGGAAGGCTAAAAATGGAGAGCTGCGTCAACAGCTCGGACCACTGATGGTCGTGTAACTTGTTTTCAGACCACCAGTTCTGTAATATTCGTACGTGATCATGCCAATGAGAGATTTCATATCGCGTTTGTATACCCTGCGGCACCTCTTCACTTTCGAGAAATTCTTTCTCCCATACGCCTGGCAATTGGCTACCCCATGGCAGATATTTGTTTTGAAATTTTGCATTATTTAAAGCGCGTACTAGATCAGATTTTTGCATGAGAGTCAGCGCAAAGCCACAGGGAGTAATCCTCTTCTAGAACACTTGGTCGGGGAGTCTTACACCCCCTGGTTGCGATTAACATATGTGCCTCTTGGGCGTTGAAAAGCGGCGAGAGACTATCGCCATATCTCAGAAAAGAAGCTACCACGGTTTTGTGAGTGAGAATTTCGAAAAAGGCCTGCACGAGCCTGAGTGGTGGTACTCAAATGGTGATCATACGAGTCAACGTAAATTTGAACACTGTATTCCCGTTTTCGTCTCGGTATCTGTTAAAACCCCGAGATTGCGAAATTGCCGCCGCTGAATCCGAATTCGAATCAAAGTCTTGTATCCATTCTCGGACTGAGATATCGACATTCACGTTTCCAGTATTTCGATCGATTCTAAAGAAATCGCGGCCCGCATTTTCCAAGTGATAAAGGACATCTTTAATCTCCGGATCTTCATAAGGATTTTCACGGATAAGGTCCGTAAGCTGCGAAAGAGAAGAATCGGCTGCGGTATCTTGAGTTGTAATATCTTATGTCAGGAATTGACGAAAGCGATATTGTCGTTAGCACCAGGTCCACAAAGATTGATTTTTAGTCTAAGATTAGATGGTACTGATTCCAAGATTAAAATAGGGGTCTTACCCTCGTCATATGCACTATAGAGGTCTCGGTAATGATCAGAGACTTCGATAACGGTGACCGCCGCAACAGACCATACAACCCATTTGAGGGCCGATACAATGAGCTCTTGCTCATCAGGGCTCAGTGCTTCTAGACTAGCCATGTACACATCTCCGATAGCTGCTGGAAGTCGTGATATTTTCTTTTCCAATGGATCTTTTGATGGCTGATTCAGACTTCCAATTATCATTCGGGCGAGGGTGAAATCGCCCTTTGCCTTTTCGTGGAGCACAGAAACGATTTTCAAGAGCTCTAAGGCGAAGAATTCGGGAAGCAGCGATCGATTAACCCTCCTTTTCAATACAATTCCGATTTCATGATTCAGATAATCTTCCATGTCTCTTTTGTTTTTCTCTGGGGTAATTTCAACGACTTTAATCTCGGGAGGGAAGGATTTAGCATCTGGTTTCGTCAACTCGCTCACAATGTCGACGCTGTCTCTTGATGAGATAATTAATCTGAGGCCTTCGCTCTTCGACCCCACGATCGATACGAGATGCCCTGTGAAGCTTTGTTCGTATCTATCTTTGCACTCATCTAACGCATCTACCATAAGATAGACCCGTTCGGGAATGGCTTCAGCAATTCTCCGGATGGCACTACACAATGCTTCATGGTTATCCAGGAAATTCGAATTCTCCCCCGTAGACTCGTTTTCGCCGAATTTCGGATTGAGGATCCCAATGACATCGGCCAGGACAGCTATGTTTTTTCGTAACTCATCTCGACTAAGGAGTTGTTGAAGTATTGATTCGAGCGCCGCCCGAGATTGTTGAATGTCCTGTTCTCCCCTTTTAAAGAAGAACTGGCAGGTTATAGATCGTTTAGAGTCTGTATTTAAGCTTTGAAGCCGTTTTAGTACACTCATCATAGCAACGGATTTCCCGTGACCTCGAGGCCCTTTCAAGCAAAGCAAGGTGCTATTGTTGGATTCGCTGAGCCAATCCAGATAATCCGGCTCCTCAAATAGCCAAGCAGCCACGGTATGGTTGTTTCGAGCCTTTTTGATAATCTCAAATCGATCATTAAGTGCCTTGAAATGAATGGCATGTTGATTGGATAGGGTTATTCTTTTCTGCTGACGGTCTAGTTCATATAGCAGTTCCTGGTGCCGGATGGCATCAATGATCTCAGGACCAATCGAGACGAAATCTGGATAATATATATTTAGCTAGATTCCACGGAGCACATTGGTGAGAAATATAGGTACCTTTCAAATCGCGCTTGATCTGTTCGATGTTCGCTCCAGTTCCTGCGAGGGAAAGCATCATCATAGTAAGCCATACGTCCCCGCCAATATATGTGCTCCCGCGACACTTACTTAATCCTTCATGAAGAACGGAGTCTTCAAAATGAGCCTGCGCAATTTTGACAATCTCTTGGTACTTTTCTAACAAATTGTCTACCTTTTGTTGTAGTTGCTTGGTAAAAAGATCTTTCAAAGAGGTAACCATCTCTGATTTTATGCAAGTAGGTAGTTAGTACTAGAGGCTTTATCATAATAGTAGCATTTATAACCTATTCAATAGCCACCCTTACTTTTAACTCTACTTTGATCGAAATGCGGCCGCGCATTCCACAGGAAGTCAAGGATCCCGAAAATTAGTTCAGGAATATCAGTTTCCCATATATCAAGATTGGGTGCTCCGTCAGTGGCATTTGCCATTCTCGCTTCCCATCTGATACAATCCCCAACAATGGCGGCTATACTGTCGCAAGTGCCGCAGATGAGAAGCTTGGTTTGGAACCTCGCATCTCCTACCTGAGATATTGGGAGATGTCTCCTGTTAACGCCATTGTATCATTGAGTTAAGACGATAGGTAGAAAACTAGACGTACCATTATTAGAGAACTTATGCCAAACCAAACCATGGAAACGCTCTCCGGCGCAAAATCTATGAAGGCGTCACCAACCGCCTTGAATTGGTTCAGGGTGCTCCATAGTCGATATGCATTGCTGGATTTGTCATCTGCTTTGTCGCTCAAAACTTTGCATTCGCCGACAAGCTGATCTAGTTTGATTCCATCAAGAAAGTCCATTAATGTGGCCGAACGTTTACTATCTTTGTTAGCGGCCGGGCTTGCTTCCCTTCGAAGACGTTCGCGGGCTTCTTCGAAACATTCCGCTAAGGACTTCCGTCCAACGGATGCGTCTTCCGGTGGCTCTGCGTCTGTTAGCATCTTATATACCCAAAAATCGACGAGTTTGATGTTTGAATGAGTTCGCTATAGTTATGATATCGCTTCGAAATTTACTGACCAGGAGCCAATGCATACCCAAAAGCGGTCCTTAATCTGTTGCGGGGTTTGGTTTTCTTCGCCGCACAGGTGCATTGCGCATGAACCACAACAGCAACGCATACTTTGTTGCATTTTGCACAGACCTTTTTTCACTTAACGGCAGGCAATTTAGAACCAGCCGTGAGAGGTGGGCTTCGCACACGAAGCAGTACTATGTGTACAAAATCATCTATTTCTACAATATAACAGGCGCGGAGCCCGTACCGTTAACTAGATACATCAGAATCTAACATCGAGTTGAGGCGACACTGTAGTACTTTGTAGATTTATCAACTTCAAAGAGGCTTCTCGAACCACAAATGGAGGAGTGTTTACTATCTAAATGAAAAACACATCCGACGGTCAATACAGCTTAATAGTATCAATCTACGAATAAAAATTCCACAAGAATTTGATTATATCTGCTCATTAAATAATATAGATGACTCCCGGAAAAGGCGGAAATGAAACTGTCGAGAAGTGACGTCAAGGGCACATTACGTAAACAATCTTGGACTTTAGTACATCATTTAGACGAAATGATCTGAAAGCTCTTATTTGGCTTTTTGAGATTATATTCTTCACAAATCCCATAAGACTCCTATCACACACAATGGGCGCCTCCGCGAGAGACGTCGCGATCCGCAATTTCTCATCACAATGGTTCCTCGTTGGACAAGGAACCGGTGTCTTATCACTCATCCTCCAGAGCTTGGATCATCAGTTTCACGGTCTCGGTATCATTTCAGTGATGATATGGCTCTACACATGCCTAATATACTTCGCAGCATTAGTTATCTATGCAGTTAGATGTTACAAATACCCCAAACGAGTACGACTAGCCTTACGAACAGATGTTACTGAAACCGCAGCACTTTCCTCAATATCTATTACCCTTACTACGATCATCAGTATGATGTGCTTGGTCTGCGTATCTGCATGGGGACCACCGTGGGGCCTGATATCGTACGTTCTAACGTGGATAAATCTACTGATGGCGTCAATAGCATGTGTCGGGATCCCGTACGTCTTTCTAAGGATTGAGCATCCGGGCGTCAAGAATATAACACCCATAGTGTTGTTACCCTTTATCGCTGCACTTACCGCAGCCGCTGGCGCCGGGGTCGTCTGCCTGTCTGCGGGGATTTCTCCGAAACTACAGGTTCCGTTGATTATCGTTTCTTTCCTCTTGATAGGCATGGCTGGACCGTTAACTTTAGCGTACGATGCATTGTATCTTGCAAGATTATTTGATGGGTATAGTATGGCGCCGCAAAATATATATCAAACATTTGTACTTTGCGGACCCCCGGGACAGACGTCATTTGCCCTTCAGGTTCTTGGAGCCGCAGCAGCTAATAGTTTTGGTGGGTATGGGAAGGGGGCTTTTCTTCAAAGTTCTGCAGGGTCTGTTGTTAATACTTGCTGTATATTTTGCGCTTTGATAATATGGGGTTATGGTCTCATTTTTTGGTGCCATGCGCTACTAGCTACATTTCAAGAACTTTGGGGACAAGAAGGAGGAATTAGAGCGGCAAAATTCAGCATGAGCTGTTGGAGTGTGGTTTTCCCTTGGGTTAGTAGCTTCTTCGAATCAGTTATCTCAGAGAAGAACATTTGATAATTGTGGCTGTAGGGCGTGTTTACTATGTCCGCTGTTCAATTCGGGAAGCCAACCAGTCTGGATTCGGAAGCTTGGTCAATATGGAGCACGATCCTGGCAACCGGCATGTTTATAATCTGGTTATTTTTTACGGTTTGCACTTGGCGGGGTATTGTGACTGGAGAACTTTTGGGGATTAGAAGCTGGAATGCTAGGGTGGAAGACGACGAATTAAACATGAGCTCATCTCGATAAAGGAGTATTGGCAGAAAATACATAGAGAGATTAATATTGTATATTACCACTGATTGCGAAATCGATATATCGATAGAAGCGTGCAATTTATCGATTCTTCTGAATAGCATATATATGCACTAGCTATAGAATAGCACTGGCCGAAATTCTAGCCTGCCCAGGAGGAATATCCAAAAATAGAGTTTTACAACGATGTACACGATACGAAAGGAATCGAGCTACCTTGATTCAATATCGCTATTTGATACCGATAACATCCAATCTGTAGCACGAAACCATGACCCCACAATGGACCGGCTAATTTGGATTGTTGCATTTTGTGTGTTGTCAGGGTTTTGCGCCGGCAGCCGATTCGCCGCTACATTCGCGACAAGACAGCTCCCCTGTCGCCACCATCTGGCCGCGCCCAACTGGCTAAATTGCCAGAACTTCACAAACTACTCCACGCGATCTTTATCCAGGAGAGAGTGACCGTAAATTGAGTCGCTGGTATGTTCTCAGGCTTTACTTGACAACACCTTCACTCAATCGCTAACACTATCAACGTAGTCCATCTACCAGCTAAACCGACTGCAGACTGTTACATCCCTTGCCATACCTCTTCAGCCTTCATACAGCCCCCAATGGCCTCCTCAACGCCAAACCAAACCCCCATAACCTCCTGCCTCGTAATAGGCGGCTGCGGCTTCTTAGGGAGTGCCATCGTCACTTCTTTACTCTCTAAGCATCCCAAATGCCGTATCACAGCAGCCGACATCCGCCTCACAAACCAACTGTCCAATCCAAACGTCACATACGTAACAGTCGACATCACGGACCTATCCTCGATAACCTCCGTAGTTGAGAATGCTAAACCTGAAGTTGTAATCCATACCGCTAGTCCAGTGCACGGACTTGGGAGGGAGATATATATGAAGGTTAATGTTGATGGGACGAAGAATGTGGTTAAGGCGTGCGAGAGCACCGGGGTGAAGGTTATGGTTTATACCTCGTCGGCTGGTGTAGTTTATGATGGGAGTCCGTTGATCAATGTGGATGAGACGGAACCGTTTCCGATTGTTCCTTATGATTCGTATAATGAATCGAAGGTACGTCGCCTTTTCCATCATAATACCCGCCGATGAAGTTGGCACTAACATATATCATCGTAGGCAATCGCTGAAACTGTCGCCCTCGAAGCCAATGGATCCGGTGGAATGCTCACCACTGCGCTCCGACCTGCCGGTATCTTTGGCCCTGGTGACCGCCAACTTGTCCCCGGCTTCATCACCGTTGCCAAAAACCGCCAGACGCAATGGCAACTCGGCAATAACACCAACCTCTTCGACTTCACCTACATCGATAACCTCGCCATTGCACACATCCTCGCTGCCTCTGTCCTATTACACCAACACGCTACAACAGGAGTCACAGATCCATCCGTTGACCAAAAGAAGCATCTTGACGGTACATCGATATTTGTTACAAACGGACAGCCAGTCTACTTCTGGGATTTCGCAAAGGCCATATGGTGTCACTATGGCATCTATAATTCTGGATCTATTGTGCTTTCTAGGGGTACGGGGTTGGTTATTGCTGGATTGGCGGAGGCTTTCAGCAAGCTTATGGGACGGGAGCCGGGCTTGACGAGGTTTAGAGTCAAGTTCTCCTGCGCACATCGTTATTTCGATATTAGAAAGGCCAGGGAGTTGTTGGGGTACGAGCCGGAGATTTCGTTGACAGAGGGTTTAAAGAGGTGTATTGAGGTATGTATCTTCCGAAGTCGGTGTTCAATGGGTTTTTATACTGACATGGTGCTCAAAAACGATAGTGGTTCAAAGCTGAAGAGGAGAAGGCAGCAACAGAGAAGAAGTAAATGCTTGAGAAGCAGTTGGATCTCTTCGGTGCATTGTTGGATCTTGGGCAATTTTTATACATGCAGCGGACTGTATTACTATAGACTACCCTCTTAATGAAATTTAATGCTTTCTCATGAGCCGACAAGACACTGCAATGTTGAAAAATGAGGAGTATCACTCTAAATCCGGCAGGCTATCCTTAGTCCTTTCAACCTCCGCCAATGCTCCACAGTTCTTACACTTCCTCAGATTATCATCACTCCGGAATTTATTAACCGCCTCTTTGATCTGTGTGCCCAAATCCGTGCAATAAAATGCATCTTCATACACCACTTCCTTGCAATCTTGACAATACCACCTGAGCCTATCCAAATTTCCTTCGGGACGCTTCTGTTCCAGCACGATACCGACGGTATTGGCGAAGCGGACGGGGTTGTGGGGTGTATTTGGCGGGAGGAGGAACATATCGCCTTCGCGGATGATGATGTCACGGAAGGCGCCGTCGTCTACGATTTTGAGGACCATGGGGCCTTTGTATTGATAGAACCATTCGGGGGTGGTGTTGATGTGGTAGTCGGTGCGGGCATTGCCGGAAGCGCCGCCTACGATCTTTTTATTTTATGATATTTTAGTTCAAGATTTTTTTAAAAACTTTTACAGATGCATCTATGCATCGTCGATGTTATAACAAGAACTTGGGAGGTTCGAGGTTGTTCCGTACCATGACTGTGAAATCTTCATTGTAGACGCAGTAGTTATTGATTGGGGGTTGAAGGAGGTGGGAGTTCTCCTCGAGCCTGTACGTATAGACCAATAACAATATTAGCATTCAATATCTCATACTCCAATAGTTTATATCGGTCGCCCTGATGCCAGGATGTACTGGTCTCAGTAAACAGGATGTACCATTTTGGCAAGTTCAGCGGATTAGAAATAGGCATCTTTTAAATCCGGATACTTTGCAAGGTGATAATGTAGAGAAGTGAATTGAAGTTTAGTATGTACTCGTGGACCCCGCAGTTGCACTTTCCAACTTCACAACTTTATAGTTATGACGTTCTCGTCGTCGTTTGTTGTAACTGTTGGGATGTATCTCGAACAAACAATATTTGTAATCGATAGTTCCAGGATCCTATTTTCGGCCGTTCGGTGCATACGAATCCCTAGTCGTAAGTTTCGTCCCGACGGCCAATCGAAGGGATCGAAAAATAGCGGGGCCGAGAACCTTGCAACTTGCACGATTGTGCGACGCTAACTGGAACGGTGCAGAAACTGCCTCACTTGCATTACGAGAAAGGATGCGTGACCCTTGGACGATGCAATGGGAGGTTGTATTTAGTCCGGGGTGAATGTCCTCCAAGGATTTGATTGATTTCGTGTTCCTCTTGAACTTCCGGAGTTCAGTTGATAGCTCTTTTTTGTCAGCGAAGTTGTAGCTTCGAAGTTGCCTTTTTACCTCGCCAGACTCCAAATTTAAGCTTAAAAACTCCCTCAGTCGGCTACCATTCGCGTCCCAAGTTCAAGACACCTTTCAGAATTAGCTTGAACTCGAAGCATAAACCTCCGTCAAAGATGGACCACCACGATCACTCTGCCCATGCCAATATGGATATGGGACACGGCGATATGGGCGACCGCTGCTCCATGAATGTACGTTCACTATCATAGCCCGAGCACCCGTTTGATCGGAGCATTGCTAATGATAACTACGTGGGCTTCTTGTAGATGCTCTTCACCTGGGACCCAACCAACCTCTGCATTATCTTCCGGTCCTGGCACGTCCGCGGCACTGTATCTCTCGTTTTCTCGCTCCTCGCCATTGTTGCTTTGACCGCCGGCTACGAATTCGTCCGTGAAATCAGCAGACGATATGAAGCTAAGCTCGAAGCCAAGCGCGGAATCCTGAGTACGTCGTAACTCCCCATTTCCCTCCCTAGTGTCTAGTTGCATTACCATCACCCTTTGCTATATTATATTCCCTGCTTGAGGTCTCCCCCGTTTATGCTCCACCGAAAGTTCAAAGCAACTCGGAATGAATCAAGTCATTTACACGGATGTCTTTGTTATTACGCTACACAACAGCCGTAGATGAATCAAGCTCATTGCTACCAGGACGAGAGGGAACCGGCGCGACAACGATCCAGAAGGATGGACAGCTTATCAAGGCACTGCTGTATGCGCTGCAGGTGTTCTATTCGTTCTTTATTATGTGAGTACTTCCCTTTTCACTACCGTTTCATCCTATCTATTTATACTAGGCGAGCGTGAATATTGACGGAGTGTGGTTAGGTTGCTATTCATGACTTACAACGGATGGGTTATGCTTGCCGTCGCTGTCGGTGCTTTCGCCGGATACATGATCTGGGGAAATACTTCAGCTGTGAAGTCGGTTGCTTGCCATTAAACGGCTATTCGCGCCTAGGAAAGACGTATTGGTTACTGCGCAGATTGGAATAGATGAAGACCAGAAGAGTAGAATGTAGACACACCATTGCATTAGCATCATGAATCCACCTATGCATGCACCGTATCCATGTCCACGTCCGTCCCATGTCCGTGCATGAAGCCATGATATCGATATCGCCATCGAGCTAACCCGATTTGGCGGGGCAATTGAAGGTCTTGGCAGGGACCAACTTCACGCGAAGATCGAGAACTTGAAATTGGTCGCGTCGGGGGCAAAGTAATCCTACTATTTCTCTAATTCAGGAGACTTTCTCTTCCAGAACTCCTTCTCCTTCGCAATATCCATCGTGTTCGTCTAGAAATCAGCATCAACAATGCCAAAAGGCCATGCAACCGCCTGGGGCCAGTTGCCCGTCTCACTGAACCAGCTCTGTCTTGCGACTGTTCTGCGTTGCGGCCAGTCATTTCGCTGGAAACCATCTGGTCCTGATGAATGGTAATTATCTCTTCAACTTCTATATCATACCAGCTACGTATCTATAGAATAGTATCTTGACTATCTCTTCTACCAGGTCCTGCGGTTTCCGAGACCGTATTATCTCTCTCCGTCAGTCTCCAACCCACCTGCACTACCGCGCCACCTTCCCATCTCAACCACCACCCTCTTCAAAAGACGACACCGTCGAAATCATCAAAGATTACTTCAATCTCTCCGTCGACCTTGCAGCACTCTATGAAAAATGGTCATCTGCGGATCCAAACTTCAAGAAGAAAGCCGGAGAGTTCAGCGGTGTCAGGATGTTGAGACAAGACCCGTGGGAGTGCTTGATTGGGTTTATTTGCAGTAGCAATAATAACATATCGAGGATTGGGCAGATGGTATATTTCCTCAATCCTCATTGTGACTGTGGTCTCTAAAACGGAAGATAACTAATTGGGGATTATTTGGTACAGGTTGACAAGCTGTGTGCAACATACGGCACTCCACTGGGCACCATAACCCATACCTCCACCACCCCTCTTACCACTTCCTCTCCATCATCGGAAAATAAAACGCCACCAACTCAAGTCGCCTACTACTCCTTCCCGTCAATCGAAGCTCTGACCGCACCGGACGTCGAAGAAACTCTCAAAAAGTTAGGATTTGGATACCGTGCAAAGTATATTTACAAAACAGCGTGCATGGTGCATAACGACCGTCCCAAGGGATTTTTGAATACTTTAAGAGACGATAAAAACTATAAAGAGGCCCATGCTGAGTTAATACAGTTTACCGGTGTTGGGCCTAAAGTGGCGGATTGTGTTTGTCTGATGAGTTTGGATAAGATGGGGGCGGTGCCGGTTGATACTCATGGTGTGTATTTTGATCTTTTATATGTGAGAGTGACTTGGGGGGGTTTCAAGACTAATGGGCGGTTTTAGTTTGGCAAATTGCTACAAGAGACTACAAGTTTGGGAAGGGGAAACATAGGTCGTTGACACCGGCTATATATGAAGCTGTCGGTGACCTTTTTAGGGATTTATGGGGTGATGAGGCGGGATGGGCGCATTCAGTGTTGTTTACGGCGGACCTGAGGACCTTTTCGGATAGATTGGAGAATACGAAGACTACTACTACAGTCAAGAGTAAGACGAAGGTGAAAGTCGAGGTTAAGGAGGAAGAGGAGGAAGAGGAGGGGGTCAAGGTTGAAGAAGTTAAAGAAGAAGTTGTCAAGACGATTGAAAAAAGGGTTAGAAAAAGAGGGGCGAACGGTGAGGTGAAAGCTGAGGCTACGGTCAAGATAGAAGAAGTAACGGAAAGAAGAACAAGAAGACGAAGAGGCTAGACATCGCAATTTAGATATACAGGTATGCGTGGCGTTTGGATGTTTTGATTATGCGGTTGTATACTATTATCACCTCGACGTTAGAGCCATAAATGCCGGCATAGAGCTCTGTACTATACTATCATTCCAGTCATTGGCGTTACAATTTCACATTTAATATAGCGACTGCCGTTCGAGGAGTAGTATCTACTTATCATTTCTTTCAAATCCGACAAATACGCCTCCGAAAACCCAAGAATGCAACTATGTACACCGTATCACCGGAAGATCTACCTCGAGCTCACTGCTTCAACTTCCCCGGCCACTGCGTCTGCTCATCGCTCCTCAGCCAAATACTCTTCATCTGTTCCAGCTTCTTCTCTAAATCTGTCAACTCCTTCGGTGGTTGTCTGAAGGCTACCTCGGCTGGTAGCCTAAATGATACGCAGTACATGGATTTCACTGGAGCCACGGCCCTCACATACCCAACTGACATCCCTCCTTCGGAGAACGATTCATCTACTTTTGCCGTCTCAGGAACCGCAGAAGCGCTCTCTTTTCCACTTATAACCGCCTTTTTAGCGTTATTCTCCCTAGTTTTTGCCTGCATACTCTGAACGTATATGTCCCGTAGGTTCTCTGTTCTATCAACTCTCATAGGATAATCCAAGTACCCGGACACAATTGTACAGATCTCCTTGGCTGCTTCTTCAATATCCTTGATAGTATGCCGGTTAAAAGTATAAACGTGAATGATCGGCAAAGTATATTTCTCCGCTTCCCCGGGTGTTTCCAAAGATTTGGATGGGTCCTGGAATAGTGATTCTTGACCGGCGTATAATCCTGCAAATGCATCCAAAAATTCAACAGCAGATGCGGGAAGGTTCATGATGAAGCGTTTAAAGACTTTGGGGATCAAGTAGGTTTCCAAGGGCTTTAGTTTTGAGTTTATGGCAGGGTCGCGAGGGGCATTGGGCGGATTCGGGTCGAACGTTATGGTTTTGCCGGCGTCACGAAGGAGAGCCTTGCTGCTGAGACGGATGAATTCGCGGCCGTCGGTGTTGAAAGGGTAGACGAGGTTTGTAACCTGTTGGGTATCAATATTTATAGATCGTATGGTGGGTAGGATATAAATGTACCTTATTTGCCGCAACATTCCGTACCATAGACTCATAAGAATCGCCGTTCAGGTCATTTGCCCATACCAGCGCTCTATTATGTTTGGCAGCCGGGATGGCGAATGGTCCTACTCCAGCCATAACATCACATACTGCATCACCCTTCGAGCATAGATTTGCAACCCGATCGTGTTCATTCTCCAACCTCGAATTCCAGTATACTTTTGCAAAGTCGAAATCGTAGCTGCAGCCGCTGGAACGAAGGGTTACTTGGGTATCCGCCTTACCGGCAAGGATTTCCATGGGAAATGTGCGGAACTCGCTGTGAGAGCCGACATCCTCGATTTTTGAGACGACCGTTTCGACGCCAGGGTTTTTGTCTATGATTACCTGGGCGATTGCATCTTTGTAGTTTGCGAATTCGCCGTGGAGGTTTAGGTGGGCTGTATTCTAAATGTTAGTCTTTAGATCAATACGATCTTATAAACGTGGAAAGCATACCAATATGCCCTGTGAGAGTAAAACCGTGGTGTATTCCGTCATACCTATCACGAGGTAGGATAGACTTCAAGATCTCCTCTATAAAAGGCTGATGCTCAGTAAGCCATTGCTGTAAACGGCGAACTGGGATCAGCAATTGAATATACCTGATCCGAAGTCTGCATATTTTAATATGCCTTCCTTAGATACTAGTTCCACTTTATTCTCCTTGATGAGTTGAGCTAGATCGGCTGGCATAGTACTCTCATCTATTCCCATCCTTTAGCCTGACAGCCTCGACAAATCTGACAATCGGGCATGCGTTCACACACCATCGACCTTCACAGACGGTACCAAGGGTAAAATATACGTCTGCTTCCCCTCATCACCATAGAGCCGCTTGGGATCTACTGTCGTACGGTCTAGGGGATCGAGCAAGAACACCGACCCCGCCGCCTTTCGGACCCGTTGGATGTCTCGTCTGTCCTTAATATACGCTGCAACAGTCGGTATTGTTTTTGTAAAAGCCTCCCGGTCAAGAACTTTCATCCCCAGGTGCTGGGGCGCTCGGAGCAGAGCAGACGGAAGGAGGACTCGTTGTAGCATTTCTTCGTCTTGTTCGACGGGATTTTGAACTGGGGTATTCGAGGACTGGTCAACCATTTCGTTAGCTTGGATCACACGACAGACATTTCTATAGCACTCAAGCCACATACCATTGTTGCGACGAACTAGCGATTCGAGTTACGAACTGGCGGCGGTCGAGGCTTCCTTTGCCCGTCCAAGCATCGTCGTCAATCTAAGTTGAAGAATCCAGCAAATGTAACAGAAGATCGAATTTAATTCATGACTCTAAAAAAAAATCATTGCGAGTTTCCGGAAGGAACAAACATTTAAGCTGTGCTGCACTGGCCAGGCTTCCCCCCTGCAAACGCTCCCCCAAACAAAACTACCGACCAGCTCCAGCTAAGCTTCAACCACCACGCTCCCGCCCCGCCTCCTGACGGTTGACCGCTTCGATTACCCGCTTTCAGGCCAGATTGGATATCGCCAGGGGAAAAACCAATTATTATGTCCTCTTGTTTCTCTTACCGTACGAATTCTACAACAGCATAGAGCGCTCACAGGAATCCCGACAATATGGCGAACAGTAACGAAGGAGTTCGCGGGCTGTACCCCAGTTTACCGACATTCGATCTAAGTCACTTTTCGGTATGCTATACCTCCTGCTTGGCCTTTGGGGATGGATGCTGATATTTGTCGACGGTATTAGTCTAAGGAGTACCTCGTGAAAGACTTCATCGAGAACCTCAGTCAAAGTGTCCAGATCTCGCGTCGACAGGGTCCGAATGCTAATGGTATCGCCGCTATGACACCGAATTCCGGAATGTATAGAAGGAATGTTACTAATAACTATATTCTCAACAGCCTTCGATCCAAAGCCCTACATCCGAACCTTCGAAGCCGCCGTCACACGTATTCGCCAACTTGACGATGACCTCGCCGAACAAGAAAGCGAGCTAAAGGAAGCCGTCAGGCGCGCCGAAATCGACCATGGCCGTCGCGTTCAAGAACTTGGCCGCCGTCTCGAAAACACACTGGATGAGTTCCAGCGACTCGATGTCAACATTGGTGGGAAAGCTGTCTCCATCGGCGGTGAACTCGAACAACTCGACAAACAGCGAATGAGAGCTATGGACGCCAAGTTCCTGATCGAATGCTATGTTGAATTCAGGAAAGGAGATAGCAGCCGACTAGAAAAGATGAGGAAGAGCGGGTCGATCAACGACAGCATCAAGTGTGCGAAGATCTCGCGTCAGTTGATGAGTATTGCGCACAAGCTGGAACTCCCGAGCAATGACAATACAAGGATGTTGATTGAGAAGTTTTCGGAGAGCTTGGAGAAGGACCTTTTGGCACAGTTTGATTCGGCATACAGACAGATGGATATTACAGCCATGAAGGGGTGCGCGAAAATGTTGCACGACTTCAATGGTGGCAATTCAGTCAAGGCGCTGTTTGTGAACCAGCACGAGTTCTTCATTACGAAGCAGCATCTAGTTACCAATGAAGTTGTGCTAGGAGGAGATATGTGAGTATTGTCTAATTTGGTGGACGTAGGCTGAGTGCTGACGGTATTTAGCTGGGAAAAACTCCCGGACCCAGATGCAGACCCGCCACCTTTGGAGAGAAGCCTTGCAGAGATCATTGAAGCGGCTAGGACAGTTATTATCCAAGAGTCTTCATTGATTAAGGACATTTTTCCAGTTCCTGGAGATGTGACCAAGAGCTTTCTGCAACGTATATTCCAACAAACAGTAAGACCCTTTCCTCGCCACTGCCGTGGGTATAGTCCTAACACACTTATAGATCCAGCAAAGACTCGAATTGGTTCTTGAGAAGGCCGAGACAATCTCCCCTCTTGCATTCTTAAGATCTTTGCAGTCCGCAAAGAGTAGCCTCGACACACTGGTCGACAAACTTAAAGAGCATAGCGAAGAGCTGAACGATAAAGACACTAATAATGAGATCGCTTCATGTCTCGATCAGAATCTCGATGATTTGTTCACCCCCTATCTTGAAGGAACCATCAGGTATATTGAAAGGGAGAAGAAGTCTTTACAAGATCTCTACGAATCTATCCTCTTCAAGTTCAATACCTTCCATGTAAGGCAGCACCTTTGTTTATTAGGTGATATGAAACTAACATTAGATCACAGACGAGGCGTAAGAAGCTCCAGGACACGACCCTACTAGGCAAGTGGAGAACTCAGCTCCAAAATACGACATCAAGCGCCCGAGACAGGGTCATCACTCAGCTGCAAGACACGGATCCAGCCACTTCCCGACGAACGGAACAGCTGCTCCGACTCGCAGGCCTTGGTTCTTTCCGTGAAAAACACCAACATAAGGACGACAAGATCACAGAAATCGATCTTGAGGAAGCAGACGGCCAACTGTCCACCGACGTTTCGAAGAGGATGTTGAAATGGCTCGCAGAGAGTATCGGAAGGTCCTTAGAAATCGGATCTTCGTCTGATATGCCGAAAGATGCCTCGGCTTTCCTGGCCGTCCTCCTCGAGAACGTCGGGTTTTACGTCGAAACTGCTCTCGAGAGTTGTGAGGTGTTTGCAGCCACCGCTGAACTCGCAAAGAATGAGCCAGACATCAGCTACTTTTCTGAACTCAAGTCTGCTAGCGTCATCCTCAGTCTTATGCACAAAACGATACACACTGCTCTCCTCCCACTAGCTCAAACGTCTCTCACTATCCGCCGCGAAATGTCTTTAGCCTCTCACCGTTTTTTCAGCAAAGTCGAAGACCGCATCAATCAAATTATCCAAAGGACCGTCGATGCTGTACTAAACCATACCACCAATCTGCTCAACAGACAACCAAAACGCGACTATCGGCCTCGAGACGACGAAGTCTCCTTGATGATGTTGCAAACCCCAACCTGCCTTGCCATCTCCACATTCCTCGAAAAGGTCCATGCAACCGCCAAGATCGCGCTTACCGGCCCAAATTTAGTCTCATTCCTCTACGAAATCGCAACAGGATTCCGTACCCGCTTCCTGGAAAATCTTACAAAGAACAGCATCAACGTCGTCGGTGGTATCTCGCTGACCAAGGATATTGTGTTTTATCAGTCAATGTTTGCTAAGTGGGATGCGGATGAGGACCCGAGCAACCCTGTCGGCACGGGATCCGTGAAGGAGAGTTACGAGTTACTACACGAAGTTGGCAACTTGTATGTCGTCCCCGCGGCCGCATTGAAAGACCGGTTGAGAGACGGATTACTGGCCAAGGCGAAGAAAGAGTTGCTGGTACCGTATCTAGCTAGGCGAGAAGATTATTACACTGCGGGTATCAGTAAGGCGATTGCGGAGATGGCATAAGGTTGAGAGATAGTCGATCCGGGAGCTTGCGTGTCTACCCCTCATCTTTAAAATTTTGGACATTTTTATGTGGGTCTTGTGGACAGGTTTTCTTTGGTTTTAGCTGGATTCCTTTTTTGTGTACTACCTGGAAGTATAGGCGTTTTATTTTCCTTTATGCGATATAAAGTGTATATTCGATCTGGCTGGGGGTTTTTTTTATTGAGCGATTTCGCATACACTTGTATCATATTCGGATCTTGAAAATTGAAACCGGAATGATTATCCGAATTTCCTGGTTTCCCCCTCCTCGAGGCCTAAGCTCCCCGGGGAGAGAGAGGTGGCTGTTACTAGGCGCTCGTGGTTTGACTTTCTTCCCCGGGGAGAAACGTTAGCTATCCCAGATCCAGATCTGTACGTAGACGCCCCGCAAACCACCGGAGTCTTTGCATATGCATGACGCAGCAGCAAGCTGCACGATCAAAAAAAAAAACCTTTTAAAAATTCAGGAGTAAGTTGTGTGGCGGTGTGGCAGGCACTCAGGGGGTTATCTCCGCCTTCCGCGACAATGATGATATCACAGTAGAAACAAAAAAGAGAAGGATGTTTTATCGATCACGGGTTACGAGATTATGTTTCTTCTTTTGTTTCTTCTTCAAATGTATAGATTTGACATTAACCTCCCCTCTTTCAGCTTCCGCTACCCCGCTATCTACTTATCTAATATGGGCTTTTTTTGTGAACTTTGTATATGTGTGTGTGTGGGAGAGAGAACGTGTGAGAGTATGAGTTTGCGAGCGTGTGTGTGTAAAAGTAATTAAGTAGTTTTTGAGAAGCACAGAAAAGATGGAAAAAAAAGACGAAAAAACGAAAAAGTCCCACTCCCACTTTGATTACCCGTTAAACTAACCCATGTCCCATCCATCAAAGAGAGCGTATGGAAAGAAAAAAGAGGAGGGGTCCAGGGGGGTGAAAGGACTGTGGAGAATAGGCTCTTCAATGAAAGCCATAAGAGAATATACAGGGCTTGAAGGAGGGACGATGAATCGGTACAGAGAAACAAAAGCATCTAGAAGAGGGGAAGAAAATCAAAGTGGGAGTATGCAGGGCCTTTTTTGTTCCTTTCTTCCTTTCTTCTCCTTCTCCCTTCTCGTGATGAGGATATGTAATTGAGGAAAAGACCGGCCCCTGCGAATATACAGAGCAATGAAAACGCCATGAACCCCGCTTCACAAAAACACAAAGTATAAGGAAACTGATGGGGGAATATATGGTGGTGGTAATCAGAAAGCATGAGCAGGAACGCAAAAACAACGTGGGTGAATAAAAAACATAGCATTGTAAATAGAAATACACAATAAAGACAAGAAGGTAGCAGAACACCTGTGGCTTAAATATGCGGTGTCCCCCTGGCTGACGCGAACCCTACGCCTTGGAATAATTGATCCGGTGGCACGCGTTCTGTCATATCCTGCGGAATAGGAACTGGCGTGACTCTCGTCGGTGCTGGGACGTAACCCTCTCTTCTTCTCCTGATGTAAGAAGCGATGACGCCGACAACAACAATGAGGAATATCAATGCCAGCGCAAGAGCGAGCGAGATTAGAACCACGAGGCCCACGGCGAGTTTTCCAGCATTTTCATTAAATGTATGCTTGCTTTGCGATACGAATGCGCCAAGTGAACCGGATGATCCGTCCTCGTTGGTTGTGAGAACGAAGGGTGTCCAATTGATACCATCGAATAGGGCAGCCGAAGAGTTGATGGGTGTCCTGTCAAGGAGAATGTTACCAGATGCCATGAGGATCTGGCTTTGCGAGAGAAGATCGTTTGGCGCGTGAACACCATCAAGTTCGAAGACTTCGATACCGCGAAGGACGGAACCAGGTTGGATGCCGGCGCCGAGATTGATCCACTTCGTGCCATCCCATCTCAGGATAAACGGTCGACCATTGGCATTCCCTCCGATGTAGATGTTGTTTTCCTCTCCAGTAGGGGTGAAGATGGTTGTTACCGGGCCTGGGATCTCGTCGGCATTTTCGAAAACAGTCCATTCCGTAGTGCTCAATTTGTATGTTGCGAGATGAACCACACTATTATTCAGCTCGAGTGCACCTCCGACCACCAAAGTATTTGTATCCGTCCAAGCGCTAGCGTAGACCACACCACCAAACCCGAAGCCTGGCTCGAAATACTGGAAGCTCACTGGGTCGTAAATGCACATACCCTTACATCCGAAGGTAGGAGCAACTCCGGTGAACGAACCGCCGACGTAGATCTGTCTACCATTGGGTTGTTGAGTAATAGTATAAACAACTGATTCGTTCCCAGGAGCTTGAAGAGGCAGTGGCTGAGGATTGGCAAAGTCGTTGGTTTCCATATCGAAAATAACCATACCGCCAACTGGTGCGCCGGAAATCGTCGTGTTAATTGAGCCTCCAATATACAGTCTACCTCCCGAGCCGGTTCCCGATGTCAAAAGAAGGGACGTAACTACATTGTTGCCAGACAAAACGTTTCCCGGGACTCCTTCAACCTTGTTGTTGTCTTGGCCCAGAACGAAGGCCAAATTTTCAACATCACCAGAGCTAAACCGACCCCCAAGAACGGTAACATTCTTCTTATCGTAGAAAGCGCCAGCCTGTACACCGCTTATCTCTATTCCCGAAGATGAATCCAAGGCCCGCTTCCTATTCGAATTGCGGGAGGGTGCAGGAACTGAAATGTCAATGCCAAGCGGAACAAGCTGGATTGGTCCGTTATTAGGCTTGACGAGAGATACAGCTCCCGCAAGGCCGTTCCGATTGTAGACGAGTGATCCCGCAAAGAACGGTGGGTTCGGAGAAAATTCGGTTACCTGCGATAGAAAACCGTCGAGACTAAACTCGGCTTCCGGGAGCCTCTCGAGCCATTCTTTTTTACTCGAGACCCAGATGGCAATACCACCAACGCTAACTTCAGGCTGCGTATCTGAAGCAAGTATCTTAGTGAAAGGCCCAGAGAAGACAAAGTAGGTTTCAACAGTCCCTGTAGTATTAACTGAAAACGGCACAATTTTTGAGGGAACCCCATCAAGACCCGTCCCAAGTGGCTGCCATGTCTTAGTATCGAAGTTATAGGCTGCGACGTGAGAAAGTCCAGCAGTGGATGCATCGACAGTGTCATTAAACCTGCCAGCAAGGTAGATTAATTTGTCAGACAAGTACCCGTCAGTAACGACGTTGTTTAATCCACCAAGCGCAACTGGTTGTAACCCTTCGTCATCAATGAAAAGAAAATTACCAAATTGCTGAGTCCGAATATCTCCAGCGATAAACACCGTGTTACCATTGGCCACCACGGTGTTGATCGTCATGTTGATTGGGAGTTGGGTACCAGAAATACTGATGGCGGTAGCCTGCTCGGTACTCTCGACGGCTGCTCCTGGTACGTACGAGAAGACACCATTCAGTGTCACTCGTCCATTACTACGGGCAGAGGCGGAGACGGCTCGGGTCTGAAGCTGAGATTTATCTGCTGGGGCCTCCAGAATGAACCTAACCTTTGAGGCAACTACGTTGATGATATCCGGGAGTGAGCCGCGAGTTGGACGTAGTGTGATTTCGACGGTATGATCTTCGCTGTTGGCCTCGACATACCCGGTGAAGAAAACATCATATTTGTCGAAGTCGTTGGTTTGGTAGAAGGAAATTTCAGGCTTGGAAGTTTCGTTAGATGCGAATGTCCCTGTGACGGTAACCTCGCCTCGCTGGAAACAGGAGTTGTCTTGTCGGCACCCAGGTGTGTAGACCAAAACTTGATACCGGCCGGAAATTCTGATGTCGGGTCTGAATGTTATGCTAGCCGCCTCCATATCCGCTGACATAAAGGTTCCTGTCAGAAATTTTGAGTCGGTCAATGGCGGTCCACCGCTAGAGCCCCAAGAACCCTCAATCGTCGATGATGAAGGTCCTTGGATGTCTTTGCATGATGGCTCGTTAAGAGTGTTATCGGCGAACGCGTAGATATCTGAATACCGTTGTTAGCCCCAGGTTCAACCAGCGTACCGAATATTGGGTAATATTCTCTTACCATCTTGGAATAATTCAATGGCATTCAAACCAGCCCCTGCTCCAAACCACTCAATGACTTCAATCCTGAAGGCGTATGTAGGAATGACGTTCACGAAGTTGAAGTCCTGATATGGAACCGTAGAATTGGTGTCGTGCGAAAGTGGACACCACGCATCACAGTAAAACCGTTCGTTTGAAACAGGGTCGACAGATGTAAGGTTCATAATACCATTGTTGGGGCGAGAAACAAATCGGAAAGTCTTCAAACCCCGATTTTCGAAGTGAGTGTTGTAGAGCCTCAACTTCGTCGGATAAACGGTATAGGCAAGGTCAGCTGACCACGAACCTTGAGCGCCATCTTCAAAGAGAAACACGCTTCCAGTCTGTTCCTCGGTTCCATTGGAACATATGACGTTTGAGGGATCACTAAATCCTTCCCTCCCAGAGCCGAGGGTAGCGGTAATAACCGTAGACGACGAATCGAGGTTGACGACTTGTTGGGTGATCTTCTCAGTCCCATTTGGATTCGAGTTGAGTGTCTCGTTACCGACAGCAGTGAATCTTCCACCGAAAACGATGGTTCCATTGTCCATTCGCGAAATAGATTCCACAGGTCCGTTAAAGCCCTGAAACGGCAGTTCTCGCCATCCATCCATCCCCTCCCACCGAAGCGCATTCGTTGACTTCCGGTAGCTAAAATCGCCTCCAACGAAAACACTGTTGGATTTCGAGTCGCATAATAGCGTATTAACAGTTCCAGAAATTTCTTCCTTCAGTGGGATTGGTGCGCCTGTTTCTGGATTTATGAGTGCAATACCCTCGGCCCCAAGGTCTCCAATCCGGGTGAAATTTCCTCCTACTATCAATCCAGCCAACGTTCCGTCCTTCGTCGTGAACAAACACATGTCGTTGATATGCCCGTTCGTAACAGCGACAGTCGTGAGGTCGCCATTTGGGAGTTGTGTCATGATGGCATGACTACCATTGGTGAAAAAAGTCTGTGTACCTTGCTCCGCGTATTGGTATAGCGATATGCTGTCAAAGTCGCCCACCAAGCCCATTCGACCATAACCGTCCGTCAAGATATTGGGTAGCGATATTTCGGTGAAGTTAATGGCCGACACCACCGATGTCAAAGCTGCCCATGTTGATAATAGCGAGGGCAATTGCCCTCTTCTCCTCCTCGAACACATCCTATGACGCTGTATGATTGCAATTGGTTCACCCCAATCGCTACTCCAAAGATATCTCCGAGCCGTCGGCTTCTTTTTCTTGTCGTTCGATAAGTTGATGACGCTTAGAGAAGCTTTGTCGAAGGCATTTGTTCGGATACGGGTCTCAAGTTCGTGAAAGGGTCATTAAAGCAATCGGGGGAAATAATACGAAAGATGATGACACTATTGAAATCCAAAGACAAAACAGTCGTTAGTCATGAAATTAGCCGTTATTGGATTAGGAGTCGTCAACCAAGCAAGCGGGAACAGCGCAACAAATGAGATTTTGACGAAGTCGCACAGTCAACACCTTGCCAGCAGTGCAATGTGGAACTGGAGTAAGGAGAGAAGGAAGATGACGGACCAAGAGGTTGTAGGATATTGCTATATCAGGGGACAGGTGATGCAAGGGGGGTATTTGATGTCGAGCTTGGAGAATTCGAGGGCGATTGCGATGAATGTGTGGTTGAGAGGAATGGCGGTGTTGAAATTGAAATTATTAATTATTGCTGGCTGTCGTCGCTGAGCGTTTGGAGGAGCGTGCAGAGCGTAGTACGGAGTACTGGTACGTATCTCTGCTATAAGTTTTCGGGCGGAAGGGACTGAACTGAACGTGTCGACGACCTAAAACCTCGCAATGCAATCCAATCTTCAGGAACGACGACGAAAGAAATGAAATGCACAATCAATGAGAACGACTAACGGGAAAAGAACAAGAAGAAAAAAACGAGTGGAAGATGCCCGAGGGCGAGAGGGTGTGTATGGCTACGGCTTGGCCCGTACAACTGGCTTTCTAATGGTGCGTTATCGTCAGCGGAATGCACCTCGACGGGGATTCAAAAAACGAAGAGAAGGAACAAACAGGCGAGAGAAAAGAGTGTGTGTGAGTGAGTCTTTCATCCAGGAAATCCAAAGTTTTCTGCCCACTAATACCCTCGCCTGGAGATGGTGTTAATGGCTTGTCGAGTTCTTAGAGGCTAAAACTGCGTGTGAAAAAGGGGATAGTGTGTGCGTGTGCTGGAATATGCAGCCAGCATGCACAACCACGAAAGGGGGAATCGGCGCATGGAAGTTCGCTTTTCCTTCCATCCAACAGCCCTTTTCTGCCCAGGAAGCCATGCATGGGGCCAGGTTCACGGTGCATGCAACCACTGGCCGCAGTTGGTCGCACATGGGCGGGGTGCCCGGCCACCGTCACTAATCAGGAACAGATGGAACTGATGCAAGAGGGCTTGGTCTCGTTCTCCTCGAATGATCACGGCAGGAACCACTGTTCTACATATTCCTGCCAGCACTGAAAAGAGAAGGGAAAAAACCCCCCCATAGAAAACACAAACTGTTTTCCTCCCGAGTTCTCCTGTGCTTCCACCCCTCTCACGGCACGATTTCTCCATGCAAAATTCCTCATGTCAGGTTACATGCAAATTGAGGAACTCTTTTTCGGGTTTTAAGTGTGGTTACAGAAGCGAAATTGGGTCGTGGGCCAAGAGCTAGCGAGCAGCGAATGCCCAAAGAGGGATGCATTATCCTTGCATGCTTCGTCAGAGCAGAAAATGATCTCACCGGAACGCTGTCAGCCCTAATGTTGGAGCTTTTTACACCTGTACAGCTGCGGGGCTGACCTGTTAAACATTTCGAATCATCGATCTCTTATAAAGGCTTTAAAAGGCAAGCTCAAGAAACAAATCGATATCCGAGTGTATGCAAGAATCTTCGGTTTCACAGTTGCGATGAGCTGGCGATGAAGTGGCGGACGTTTGCTTCCTTCCAGAAAATACGAAATTAGATGACGAAAGGACACCAAATTACTCCCACAGGAGATCGCCCATAGGCTTGTTCACTCTCAATTTAACTGAACCAGCATATTAAACCCTGGCTCCAACCAGGTCCTACCTCAAATAATTCTCGACTTCTGCTCGACCTTCCCATTGGCTACTGATATGATAACGCCCGATTCTCAGCTTCGGGGTCTTCCTTGGAGCGCAAATCGGTTATCACTAGCTCTGCCATTCGCGACAAGTTGAAGCGTTCAGTTCGAGATCCTGTTCACAGTAGCCTGGGCCATCATCGTAGCCTGGATCTCGGATCATCTGAGATTTGAAAACCGAGCCAGAGTGATCCATGTACCACACCTCTATTTTTGTCACAAAATCAGTTCTCGATGCCACCTGCCTGTTCCTCCCGAATATATGGAAGCGCATCCGAATGCGATGTCTCCGAGTTTGATAAATCGAAAATTGCAAATCTGCAGTGGGCGAGCAAATCCGAGGCACCCGTCAGGCGAATGACATCACGGGGATATGTTTTGACCATCCTGACTTGTGAATGCACCAGTCCCATCCCCCGGGACCGGCGATTTCTCGACACCTATAATGTGGCCGTACTCATACATGGAAAGTGCTCTATGTTATGCGGAAGTCTCACCGTTCGAACGCCCTGAAACGGCGGAATCGATGGATAAAACCAAGCCTGCTTCAGGCCCAACACATTTTGAGGGGATGGACTGCCATGACATAGGATTCTTATTCTTATACCAATTCGCCATTGCCATCTTTCATGATATCTATTTTGTCCCGTTCGTGTGGTTGCAGTTGAAAAGAACGGTCGACTACACAAGTTTGCCCAATTGCTTGAGGTGACGTTGGAACTGGAAGGTCAACTGGATCATCCCCAACTCCCTGTTTGGTCTCAACACAAAAATACAGCCGCCGATCCAACAATTCCAACGCCGACAACCCAACTATCTCCAACTACATACCACCTGGCCTTCCTTGGTTCTCTCAGAATATATTTTGTCCCGATACAACATGTTGTGGGCCTATCGATAGCGTCTGTTGGTAAACTTTTTTAGAACATAAAACAGTCCCCCCAGGATAACGGCTACGCGGACGCAACTCAACATGATTTCTAGAGGTGGTTTTGCCGAAATCCCTGACGTTGCTACCTATAGTCGCTTTATATTATTGTAGCTTCCAGGCCGGCCTGTCGACATGGATATATGTTTCATTGATGTTCCTAAATCTCGATCGCCCAAGTTCGGCCCAAATGTTGCAGGTTGCAAGGAGCTATCAAAACCTTCTCATTTGAACGATGACGATTCATGAATTCAAGAGTGGTGACAGAGAAAAGTCAACCACAAATATCGTCAATCAAATATTCCTTACAGCTGTACAGCCCAACCCCCAGAACCCTTTCAAAACTTGGCCCCTCGATAAAATATCTTACAGGCGACGTGCCCCTTGCTCAAGACTCGCATTGCGGCTTTTAAAAATAGTTTTGATTCATATTATTAAGCACTTACTCAAAAACCAAATCCAACAAGTGGGTATCGTGTAAAATATGTTTCCTATCTGCAGGTGAAAACAACAGTTCTACTAATATATAATACCCCCCGTGCCATCAATATACAACATCAAACATTCTATATTCCTTTGACTAGTTGGAGTTTTCCGCTACGCCCCAGTTGATTCGCTAGCGTGCGACTCAAAGCCGCCCGTTCTTTCGCACTCTGTTGGTACTTTCAGGTTGACTCTTTCTTTGAAATCTTCGTCAATGGTCCGCCATATACAGCTCTTGACCTCGCTTCCCACCTGTTGAATACTATCAATAGCCCATATACAATCGAGATGTTCATATGCAGGTATAACCTTAGAGTGAACGAGTCTCACGTCCGGCTCTGCTCCTCTCTTGAACCGGTGTAGAAGCTTCATGCCATCCACCAATTTATCAGAGCCACAGACCCAAAGTGCCAACGGGGGAAAGCTATCGTCGAACCATGCCCTCTCTCGGCGCTCTGCCGACGGTGTACGCGAAGCATTGTTTAGTTCCGAAGGTTTGGCTCTAGAACTTCCCGGCGCTGCATCAGAGAAGTAACTCCCATCAGGTGTTTCTCTTCCTTCCTCCCGGTCCTGTCCTCTTGGGCTCATAGTTCCACCATCAACTGGCGATTTCTTCTTTTCAATACACGGCGATATATCGATTCGCGCCACCCGTTCCTTCCACTCCTCCTCATATTCAGTACTTGTTGAGGCGCCCGATGCACGTGGTTCTATGGCTTCAGTTTTCGTTGAAAGCTTTGTTGTAGCTTCAATTTTTTCATATCCTTCGTCTATGACAGGTCGAGTAGTTGCGACAGCTTTTGATTCAAGACGGTGCTCTTGGCCATCAAGACCTCTGGCTGTTGCTGTCAATGATCCCTCAATTCGTTCTTCCTCTTCAACCTCGTTCTTTGTAGCTAAGATGCACTTATGGGTCGCAAACCCATCTCGACCTAGCCACCATCTCATGCTCTCAGAACTGACGTATACTATAATTTGATTACTATGGTTTACTTGTAGAATGCTACTGAATATTTCGCAAGGAGGTGTCTTACCTGGTGAAAACATAAATCCTCTACTCCTCTGCCGCCGTGACCATAAAGCATCTGACCAATCGAACAAATATGTGAAAACTCTATACCCTAGCCATCCGTAGAGCCTTCCGGGTACAATAGTGTGCATCGTTATCATAAACGGTATAAAAGAGTGGATTCCGAACACTGTTCTAAACATTCCAGCAGGTATCAGTTTCATAAATTTAAAATGTGCCAGCTTAATCAATGGCCCGGAGTACACTGCCGGCGCAAGCGCACAAAATATCGATATCTTTGACCCAAGCGTCGGATGTTGATCTTTTGCCATCGCAACAAACGACTGCGTGGTTCCTTGGGAGTGAGCTACCAAAGCTAGCTTCGGAAAGCCGGTTCTGGAAAGAATGTAGTCGACGAATGCGGGAAGGTCAAAGATTCCCATTTGACGGATGTTCCAGCACCACATTCTTGGATCCGAAGACTTTAGAACCATGTGTTCAGGCTTGTAGTAGCAACGGTTGTTACCGAGCCAGACGTCGTAACCGCTGTCACAATAAGCGGCCGTTAGCATCGATTGATTCATTAAGACGGCGACCAGTAGTCGAAGCTTTACCTTTTGCAGAGATAAAATGCTAACGAACTATCGTCGTTAGAACAAAACGCCCCACTACTCTGAAGCAACCCGTGCATCAACAGTACTGGGTACTTTCGTTCCGTTCCGTTCCTTCCATCCCCTCTACAATCCGGGTCGAATATATGCTGGAGAACCAGTATAAATCCATCTTCGGTCGTAACCCTGAACTCTTCCATATCAAGCCCCACCCTTCTTGCGTAGTACCTAACCGAGCATTTTAATTTCGGTTTCCCATATTTCCGTTCCTGTTCGTCAAGCTCCCTATCTAGCTGGTGCTCCAAATTCCTGAGCGGCCTTTCGGGGCGCTTCGATAACGAGTGCGTCAGAGTGTGTATGCTCAGCTGAATGGTTTTGAACACAGCCCCGCAAACGATAGTCAATAGAAAACCCGTCGACAGAATAAATGAAACACTCCTAAAGAACTGAATCTCTATCCATCGAAACCACTTGGAAGACCCATACACTGGTAAGGGTGGAAACTGTGCATCTGTACGCGCAGGAATGCTATCCCCGGGTTGCCGAAGTGAAGTGGTGATATGTGCATCGGCTTTTATATCTTTAACGGCGGCTGGGTCACATGGTAGTCGTAAACCGGAAGACGTTTCAAGGACCTTCTCGTTCCCAGCGACGATTTTGGCCTTCAAACCCAGGTTTGCGAGATCTATAACCGGTTTGCCTCCGGTTGGGATACCAGTGGCTTCCACGGAAGGATGGAGGTGCCGTTGTGTTGCAGGGCTTGTGCTACCATGCGGGCCAGGTAGCTCCGGCGTCATCCTATGTGCCCCCCTCGTCTAGAGTCTAAACAATCACTAGATGTGATTGTGATATGGTAGTTATAAGATTTCGACAGTAAATATTCTGAAGGCTTGGTAGAATATGGTTTGCGAAATTAGAATTGATTATCGATAAATATCTCTTTTCAACCATATGTTTCGAATTGTTCTGGACCATAGGGTAAGTTGTATAAACAAAGTCTTAGAATGAAAATGTGGCTAGCAAGCTCGACAGCCCGAGAGACGAATCTGCGACATTAAAAGACCGGCAATGTCTTATATTAAGGAGGTGGTTTTGTCAATTGACCTTAGCCTGCTTGACCGTGCATGACCCCCCCGCTGCATCGCGTCCATAATAGAGTGACGCAGCAGCGAGAAATATTTTCTCGTCCTGAAGATCAGGAAATATTTCGCCGCCGGAGTGCATTGTAAAAATCCCACGATCTCGCGCGCAGATTGATCGGTTTACAACCTGTCGCAAATTGGTTTGCACAGCCCTGGGAATATCAGACTAGATCTACAAAAACCAGGGATTTTTGCCCGTTTGCTATATTTACGAATCAGAGTGGAGGTTTTCCCGTCGTGATCCAGGCAAGTCTGGGACGCAGGTACATGATGTCATCATGCTCATTCTGTGGAGAGCTCAATATCCAGCAGACCCGCCAAACATCTGCGGGTTTGGTTTTGTCATTGAAAAAAAAAATTTTTGACGCAGACTTCTTGCTGGATTTTGATACCAAGGCATGAAAAATCCTGGTTACGAGATTGTGAAAAATCCGCGAATTGATCTAATAGTCTAGCTTACCTATCGCTTGAGCCCGGGGCTGTGTGATGCATGCTAACCTAAAGGCAAATTGATTCTTAGGGGTGTTGAAAAGTCTTCAAACTTCCTAATGGAAGTAAAGAGCTGTAGAGTGTGTAATCCGAATACTATGCCGGTACTTGGCTGCTCATCCCCGTGCATGAAATCTCGGTCATTTTCACTTAAGGACTTCGCGGCCCTATCTCGCGAGCGTGTCAGGGGTATATGAAAGTGGACGAAGCGAATATCTAAATCTTGGACGTCGGATCTCACAACTAGCGAAAAGCAAACGGGATGCGGTAGTCCTGACTAGGTGACCGTGTGTCTATTAGCTATTAGGCTGAGCTAGTAAAGATGGAAAAAAACCGCGTCCCAGCATACAGGGCGGCTGTGGGACTGGCCTTATGTATTCCAGCTGTGTTGTACGAAAAAATGCAACAGATCTGCAGACAGAGGCCCCAACCTACTTCGGCTGTATAAGATCTGTCTTGCCCCTATATCGGATATTTGGCTTCTTAATTATCATTTATTCCGGCGGGATGTCTGCATTTCAAGATCTGCAAAGTTGTTTCTCAAATAGGGTATCCCCAAAGGACCTAGAAGATAATACAAGTACTCGAGCATTAGCACAAACGTAGTGGCGGGCAAGGAATTTTAGAGGAAACACATGTATAGTTCTCCGTTTTGGTATTTAAAGTCCGGAATTATATTCCGGTATATTTGTATATTTGTAGGTCGTAAAATGGAGTATGTACATTGCAAGGTCCATTCATCGATATACACGAACACAAGTGTATACAACATTTAAAAAAGATCCGTCCTATATCCCTCCAACCATCACAGCCGCAATCCCTCCATCTCTCTCTCACTTCGTGAAATATATCGTCCTAGTCTCGTGGTCATATCGTCCGCAGGCTGATCGTAGGTTGTCTCAGTCGTGTAGGCTTCCTAAACGATTACCTAGCCGCTGCTTACAAAGGATTGTTAATATATATACTACTGCAGATCGATCATGTTATCGGCCAGCTTCGGAAATACATACCTGAGAAATCTCTGCCACTCGTTTAACAACGGATGCAGCAGCTGGTGGTGGTTCCGCACAAACCGAAACCGCAGCGCCAGCAGTCACGAGCCTCGAGCTTATCAGAGCTCATATCACGGCTCTTCAAAACAGTGGACTTGATCAATTCAGTCAACTCGGCTTCTGGGAGACGCTTGTGGAGTTCTGGAGACAGCTTGATGACGATGTCGGTTTCAGCTGTTGGGGCAGCGCTGGCGCTGGCGATAATGCCACAGACGGCGAGGACGACGGTGGAGAACTTCATTGTGATTTGAGAATTGGTTTATAGAAACTTTAAAGGAGCTGGTATGTTTAAACGTTTGCGATGTAGTGAAACTAGATGCTGTGATGATGAGCAAAGGATTGCGTGCTTGAAGGCGGTCATCTATGGCCTTTTATAGACGGTTTGGGGGCTATAGCTGGCTACGAATAGTACTCAAGCCGAGCTCGTATCATGGAGATATCCATTATTTGATGCTTCGTACACGGTAAAAACGGGCCGGGCGTATAACACCGAACGTAACCATATTTTGGTTTAGTGGCGGTGGAAGCTACCCCGTAGGTTATCGATAGGAGCAAAGAACTGGACATAATGCTCTGCCGACGCCATGGTCGGCCCCTGTAGGTGTCAATCGATTGATCAAAATGGAAACCGATTTAGCAGAGAGCGAAGGTGGACAGTATCAATCATGCAGAATTCCAGGGAGATGAGACTCTGTGGCCGCTTCGGATACTGCAATATCACAGACCGGTGCCTGACGTAGTCAAAGCAGGGCCATAAAGCTAGGGCTTATCTGAGTATCTGCTAGTATACGCGGCTTGGCTAGTAGGGCCGACATGGCCCTCTAGATGAGCGAATTAGGGCGTCGATCAACAACTAATAGCCAAGAGGGTATGCTAAAAGGATATTGGCCAGCTATTCTGCTTTCCAAGGATACTCTGGAACTGTGAACTTCACATAAAATACGAGACATGCAGTATCCAGAATTCTTCAAGAGCCGCTTTCTAGGGTGTCAGACATCTCGTACGACCAATCGGAGGCTCAAAGCAAAACTGGCTCATTCATGAATCTGCCTGGGGTAATGTGGGGGATGCTTATTTTGTGCTTATTAGACTGTCGATGGTAAGCTCGCCTCCGGTTGGTCATAGCTTTCAGCCCTTCCGGGAATAGGCGACTAGGAAACCAAGAGACTCGGAACTTAAACAAGCAATCTGAAAATCCAAAGAGGCAGTTCACACCCTAGGATCCTTGCACCTGCCCGTGTGGGCCGATACGGGAGTACGTATGCCCACATCTAGTGCATCTCTTTTCACCTCGTGTACACATATAGAATTGACGCATGTATAATTACATTTGTCTAGGGTGTGGTATTCGAACCCCAGGCCCCTGTATTTACCTGATGTTTTAGATGTAAGCAATGCATATAGTTTTATCAAGGATCTAATCCGGGATCTATAGCGAGACAATGTATATCGATCTCAATTCTCTGATCAACCGAAACACAAACTAGTACTATAGGGCTTTGGCTTGACAGCGTAAATTCGGACACTCTGGTAACCATACTGTGTTGCTTGTTGCAAATTTAGCATCAGAGATTATACTCAAACTTATCGAACGTCGAGACGGGAGTGTGCCTTGAGCCGCTAGTCTCAATATTTACTACTTATAGTGATGTGGGGTATTGGCTGTTGATTCGTGGTAAGTTACTGAGTTTTCGCACTTTTGGACCTACTTGTTGAATTTTCTGGCGGGATTAATCATTCCGCAGCCTGAATAATTGTATTCGTATTCGACTGCCGAACTCTATAATACCTGCTGAGCTAGGATCTTTACCCGGAAGCATCGAGGGTCGGCCGATATGTCAACGATAAAGTGGCATAACTCAAGGGTGATTGGCTGGAGATCGATGCCTTCTTACAGTGTATCTTCCATACACGGATTTGTAAGTGATGATTTCCCGGCCTGCTGCCTATAGTGCCAGTCATTATGCCTCCAAGCGCCAACACTGGCAGTGAGAAGGATGTTTGTGTTGATGTGGTATTTCCGAATACGAGTTAGTGACATTCGGGCTAGCCCAAAAGAAGTAAATAACGGGCTCCTTTTGGCGTAGACCAGGAAACCCTGGCTAAAGTGAGCCGACTATTTAGGCGGAAAGCAATTATTGCATTGACAGCTGCTTAATCGTCCAGAGCCGTTGGTATTCATTGGAGGGAGATGAGCCACAGGTAATATATGCAGGTACAATTAGTCAAGGCAATGGAGACGAACGTTTCAAGTACTGAAGTTGCCATGGCTGAATCTTCCAACTATAAAAGCGACCCCTCTGGACTTATGACTTTCGCTCCAGGTTCTACCGATGGTATTAATTAGAGTAAGATCCTCACAAGCCAGACTATTCCTCAAGCCATTCCAAGATTTCAGACCAAACTAGTTAGAGCCGCCAATCTAAAATTTACAAAATGAAGGTTTCAAGCTTTTACTACCGGCTCTTGTAACCATCTTTTTATAAATGAAAACTTTGCGTTTGCTGTTGAAATGAAACTAGCTGGGCTTTCTATTCCAAACGCTTGGCTACGGGGCTACTGAATATCTATTAGCTAAATTTATGGAGTTTTTACACGATATTTCTATATCCAGCATGTTCGCAAAATTTCGAGAAATATTGCAACGTTGAGACTCGCTGCGCTGAATCCCACCCATTAATTCCAGCGTATGAATGTACTTGTCAAAAACATTGATAACCACCCGTCAACCTTAGACTATGCATCTAAAGGCCGAGAAAGAGCGTAAATCACAGTTTGTCTATCTGTACCCGGTATGCAATCATTGATCACGAGACTGGATCTATAACTACAAGATTAGTGTAATATCTCAGCTTGTCGTGTTCGAACCCCTCAAAGTAGTCGCATGCATGGCATAGAGTTTCCTTGTCAATAAACTTTCTTGACGGCCAGGCTCTCCGCAGCCAGAGGATGTCCATCTACCACAGCTATCACTCCTCCCGTATGAACGGCCGGTCCATGCTCTCCTCGGGGATGGCCTCGGATTCGGGGAGGTACTCCTGTTTTTCTTTCTAATCTTTTATCTGATGGCTCGGACGTCCCAAAAGCTCTTAGCGTAAGATTGGAAAGACGGGAAACTCGTCGCAATGGGCTTGCGTACTTTCAAAGAGCCGGCTCAGCTGATGGCAGGCGGATATCAAACACATTGAGATTTCGGTCTGCATATGCACGTTATTCACGAATTCAAGGACTTTTCTTCAAGAGCTCCTTGCTTTCTTCCGAATTGTAAAATGAAAATCCCTGTGTGTAAAAGTTGGGGGGCGGGAGAAAGACCAGAGAAGCCCATTAATATTATAAGATCCTTGAAGTAAGTGCATAGACTTGGCTTATACATATGCACTGTCCCGTGCACGTCCCTAATTTTTTTTTTAAAATGCATGACCTGTTGCCAGGACGAAGTAGATGTTGCTCAGCAAGCAAAAGATCGGCTCAAAGTTCGAATATCGAAACAATGGTGGGGACGCTAAATAGACACATCTGAGCGGTGGGCCGAGACTCGTTGGGAGAGTGTTGGCAAACGAGAATGGCTTCTTGTGGCTGTCGACAAAAAAAACATACGGCGGGATACACCAGCTCCTCAGAATTGGCCAGCAGGATGCATAATAGAGTTTCAGGAGCGTAAGAGTGGGTCGGTCAGGTATGATGGTGTGAATGTGCTCGCTGTTATGGTGTGCCCCGCTTTGCGCGGGTGGTGGAGAGCGGAATGGGGAAGCACCCGTCTACTCCTCTCGTCGAGCCCAGGTCAACTTTTAAAAAAAATTATATATGAATGTAAAACAGAAACTTCGAATGCTTTCTAGCCTTTGCGACAATGGAGTTTTAAAAAGGACCGATCTATCGATTATATAAATCTATGGAGATTTTGTACTTATAAAAGAGAGATCTCTGGCAGGTATTTTAAAAATGGGTGTGTGAAATTGTGACAGGCCTCGCCAACCCTATAATACCAACTTTTAAGGTTCAATAACGACATGCAGCTTGCAGATAATGACCTCCTGAGATGGCTGGATAGTCGCATCACAAATTGCGATCCGTACTGTGCCTGGTGCTTGCTTTGCAAGAAAATGGTTTTAAATCGAAATACCCTTTGTGAGTGATCAGGTGTTTGGTTTGCATTAGGAGGTAGAGATCCTATTGGTTGGCCCCGCGGTAGCATGTATCGCAATATTCCACTGTCATAAGCAGGCTTGCGTCTTCATATCTGGGGAACGGAACGAATTTTAGGCTAAATAGCGGATACGACAGAACCCATGGCTCCACCTTCTACAATCTGGAATTCAACCACGGGATTCATTAGCTTCGAGTATATTGGTCGTCGATGAAGCCTTAGAAGTTTGAACTTACATCTCTTGTGGCCTATATCCTGCAGCATCTGAAGCATGTTTATTGTGCACGATCGTAACTGTACGTTTGGGAGATGGTCCACAAGGCGGCCCGTTTTCTTTGTGGAACAATCCCCAGCTTTTACACACAGCTTGCCACGGCCACTTTTGAGCTAAAGTGGAGCTGTTCAAAAGAAGACTGATGTCCGTGTTTCACAGATATTGGTGTTTAGCTTTGAGGTGCCCTGAGGATCAGGCTGACAACACGTCCTCGTGGCCAACGTTTTCTAAATTGATATCCTGCAAAGGTCTGAAGAATACCATGGAATGCACCCTAGAAGACTGGTTTGTAAAGTCGGTTGGTGAAAGTAACCACCAAGCTCCGCAGAAGAGCTGTCGATCCCGAGGGCCCGAGCAACGGGGCCACTGCAGAGGAGAGGGTCCACAGAGAAAGGATTTGTCTTCCTTAGTGCCTTCCCCAGTCCAGTAGCGTGTCCGGATAAACAAGCAATTGGGAATCTGGGGATTCACGGCCCCTGCTTCATAGGGTGTTCGCGGATATCCGACCCAAAATGCCCTCTCAATCTTTGTTGGAATCGAAGGAGTAAAAGTTAGAGCAACAATCCGTCGATATCGACGGGTTTGAGATGTTTAAATGTATGGACGTAAGTAGACATGCACAACCGTAAAGGATAAATGGATGCATTATCAGATATCGATTTGCCCGCCTCGCAGGAAGGCGAATTCGAACCTGCTCGGGGAGAATTAGCCTGCGCACGGCCGGCAAAATTGCAGCAAAACCCGTGAAGACCTGAAAGCCCCACCTGCAGGCCCACCAGATGGCGTTCCAATCAGATAATTTGGTCATGGAAACGCAAGACATTTTTGCAATGAGAGTTTTCCTTCTGCAGCCTACCATCCCGAGGATGCTTTTTCAGCGTATTAAGAGGAAGCATTTCCCCTGCGATCTTTCAAGACTCAGGAAAATCATTTAGACTAGGCAATGCTACTTCGGTAAAGTGGGTATCAACGGACGTCGCTTTCGAGTACCCTCGCGGCTCAGTATTTCGATTCTCCAACATCATCGACAACACATCTGGAGAATCTGGGCGTAATCATCTGATTGCGGAAAACTATCCGGCAAGATGGTGGGACAATATCCCATGCAAAATCTTTGCTTGGCAGTCATTGTGATGATGCCGATGCTGTCGACAATTTTTTGCGGTCTGCGTTTTTATGCGAAACGACGCAGCGCTGGTGGAATTGGAATAGACGATTGGTTGATCGTAGTCGCGGTAGTATGTGGTTCCTCTATGCCTTCTCATTGCTTCCAATCTGGTATTAATATTTTTATAGGTATTCTCCATCGTGATTATCTACCCATCATGGAGATTGACTGTAATGTGGCACTATGGTGTCCATATCTGGGACGTCAATTGGCACTACACTGAACCCTCAATGGGGGAATACTATAGGGTATGCATACTGACCCTTAAGTCCCAAGATCAATCACGTATAGAAATTTACTAACTTTGTAATTCAAGATGTCTATGGTGTTCTACATGTTCAGTGTTTGGATACTGCCTTTGGTCAAAGCCTCCATCATTATACTGCTACTTAAAGTCGGTGGGATTATTGCACCCGTTCGAAAGGCAGTTTACGTCCTTTTCGCCATCAACACCCTTGGGGCAATAATCCCAGCGTTCTTCTACCTTTTTGAATGCCCACCGTTGACCGGTAATAATTGGCAACCAAGAACATTCGGGAATTTACACTGCGCCGGCCGACTTGTCGTCGGTCGGATCAATATCTTTCAAGTCTGCATCAACATGTTCACGGATCTTTTGACCTTCCCAATTCCAGTCTATCTTACTTGGAAGTTGCAAAAGGCTAGCCTGAGGGACCGGCTCATCATTGTTTTCCTGTTTTCTTTGAGTTTAGGGTAAGTTTCCTGTGCATCCTAGAAGATCTCGCATTAGCTGTTGAAGTACTAACCTATTTTCAATAGTGTCACTGCCATCGGTGCTGTCAGAATCTATTTAACATATAGAGAGAGACTGTACCGGGACGTCGAGGTAGACTGGACTTGGACTATTGCTTTCTGCGTCAACCATCTTGAGCATGGCATGGCTATAATCTTCGCATGCGTCCCAAGTCTGCGAGTCCTCATTCTCGGATGGCTAGGATACCACGATGGCGAAACCGTCAGGTCGTACGCAAGAACGCGGTCTTATGCTCAACCTTACGGTGAAGGTACCCGTCGCGGTTCTCTTGGGGCACCAGCTAGCCCAAAAAGAGCACGCACCAGGGCGATTGAAGTCACTTGCCTAACGACTTTCGATGTTGAAAGCACCGTTATCAAGGATTACCCTTACGACCTAGAGAATAGCACTACCTTTAATGCCGGACCTGAGCACGAAACGAGTTCATATTCTGGGTCGAAGACGGAGATCGAAATCGAGTCACCAAAGTATTAAACCTTGGCTAACTCTTTCGAAGTTTGATTTTCCTCCAACGTTTGTATGATTATGATATGCATATTAGCCTGCTACCCTCATATTTTTCTTGGGTATTTTCCTTAAACCTTCTTGGATTGGGCGGATACCGGCATTGGAAGTTTGGCGTTCTCTTTTGAGCTTGAGATCACTGTCATTTTATCCTGATACACCACCCTTACTAGCATTAGTATATCCTTGAAACTAATGCCATTTTTTTATAATACAAGACGATCATGGGATCTCAGAATAGCAAACCAATGAAAATCAAAGGCAGTGACGGATTCGAATTTACAGGGAAATATTGGTTCTCCCGCCTAGAAATTGTCAGCCTTGCAGCACAAAGACCCCTCCATTAATATTTAGGCGTGAAGTCCTGCAGCTCGATCCAAATAACCGGGAGTTTAGCCATTAAAGACAAATAGGTTGCATCGATCGGTAGTTGATACAGTATTGCGAACCGAGGATTATGACACTGCGTGCACTGGTAGCCGAACTTACGTTCTTTGGCTACCAACATGATCGACTCAAGGATCAGAAACGTGTATCGAGTGATGTTCCTTGTCATAAATTCAGGTACCCGTGCGGAACCACAGTGCACAGTTGTCTTAGATTTGTTAGAGATTATTTCCACAAAGGTCTTTCTCGTGGCACCATATGGCCATGTGGAGTTACGCAAACTGAAACCATCAACTTTGACCGTCTAGAACAAAGGACAGATGACCAATAATTCTAGAACATCACTGGAACTCAATTCGAATACCACAAACGAATGGTAATTATTGCATTGTAACTACCACGATCACGAGATTTACTGCGAGGGATCAGGGTGCCTGAGCAGCTGAGCACAAGTCCTCCAATTTTACATGTTTATATGGGATGCAATTGGGACTTGTCAGTGATCAACAACCTTAGCTTCGAATCCAGGCGCTCGAGGCAAAGCCGTACAACGTGCATGCACATCCAAACGCTGGTTCTTGATTCTTGAGGGTCAAAGTTCGAAATGCTTATGTGGGGACAGAGATCCGATCAATCCGATTGCCTATGAAAGCTTAGTTTGCTAGGCCTGCGGCTGATAATCTGAAGAAGTTTGGTGGTGAAGATGGTGAATAATCTAGACTGGCGCGGTGTATGGGGAGTCCGTTATTGGGCAAGCTTCAAGCAGTGCACCTACGCGGCTGGCTCGTATTCTCCTAACAAATATGGATAACTCAAAAAAAAACTCGCCGACTTTTATTCAAGCAAGATTAAATCCACAAAATTCTAAGTGTGCCGCGCTTGCATTATGATAAAACCTTTAAAAGGTTCTAAAGAGCACTAGCCTCGAGTCCAGTGAAGAGCACTGACTGCTGCAAGGAGACAAATAGGTGCACGCATCCCATGACCAGATCCAGCAAAGTTTGGCGAACATCCCCGTGCGTCCAGCTTTGAGTTCGCAAATGAAAACTCGGCTTTGCGCCATGGAACTTTTGCAATATGGACCGTGCTGGTTCCTTGGTTATTTCGACGCCAGAAACAAGCTGTTGGAAATGCTTATCATTCGGCTTCAGGTTAAACCTAGGCCCCTTCCAGCAGCAATTCGCGAAGTGCAGCGTATGCCGTCATTGTCAATCTTCTGTTCCGAGTATCTAATCGGTTCCCGTCGAATTGATGAATGGGAATTTAATGAGAATCTTTCCCCAGATTCACACAGAGCGTCTCGCTTCATTGAGGCCAGTTTACGGGACCACCCCATATTAATAGTGTGCTAGTTGACTCTGAAACCTGGAAACAAGCTTAATGCAAAGTACTCCTAAATATTACAATTCTACTTCTCAACGTAGTAAAGAAGAGTATCAAAGTTACGCATTGTATTCAGGCCCTGTTCCTCATGTAGCAGCGTATAGATGAAGATGTTATTCAAGAAGCGGATTGAGCTTGGGCTGGAAAGTTCGACTGAATATCGCAATTTAGATAGATTATATAGCCAAAATAAGAGCGACATGCGTCTACATAACAGAAGAAAACAAACACCCTTGAACTCCACATTTTGTTTTTCATCTCTGGTTTGCCGGCCGTATCATAGCTTCAAGCTTGATTTTTTTTTGGATATAGACATTAATAGAATTTCTTGTACTGTGTCCCATGGCCCAGTCGCTATGAATGAAAAAGACAGCATAGAAGAGAAAAGAACTCCGTCATTAAAAAGCGATCCTCCTAGACATTGAAAGATAAAGCCCAGGCCGCCAAAATCAAAACTGTCGTTAGGGTGCCGAACGATTCCCCCCGCGAGGATGGTGCGACGCTGGGTACACCACCAGTACTCGCATTAAATGTTGCATCGTCTTTTCTGATACACCCAGTAACATCAGTAAGAGCCTTTGGACATTTGACTCTTTGGAAAGTCATACTATTAGAAGATTTACATGTTAGCTGAGTTCAACTGATAAACTGGTGGATATATAAATTCCCCACAGGTGCAATAGAAAGGAGTACAAACTTTGGTTTGAAGGCATCCAAAAACCAATCAAAACGCCAGAAGCAACCTTGTTGCAGAGGCCTCGGAAGAGATTCACAATCCGACCTCTTGGTCAGAGGCCGTCCCTCCTTCCCAAGGAAACCACCGCCATCACTATCATAGCGATTCATACAGCCATCTGCATAATCCTTTTCACCAGGAGCCTACGTTATCACGGGATATTAGAATAAGTCTCTGAGTGTGAATTTTTAGATTGAAAAGGAAAGTGCATTTAACTTACACCGACACCAAAGATGGTCCTCTTGGGGTCATCGTACCCAGTGTTGCTCGCTTGGACTATCATTCGTTTGCCTTGAAGGCCACCGTTGATGAAGCTGAGTTCGTAGCACGAACAACACCAATCAAGCTCGCTAGCACCGACAATAAAGGCGCTGATAAATCCATACGAAAAGGTGTCGTTCACAGCCCATGGCTGCTGGTTATTGCAAACGTATGCGCTCCCACCTTGCCCGCAGGCTGATCCGGCTGTGAAGTCTCCCAGTGGCGAATCATCCTTTTGGCACGTTTGAACTGGATGTGTTAACCAGTCGGTTTTTTCTTTCCAGGAGCAAGATGGTTTGCAGCAATCCCAATAGAGGCCGGTGGACCCAGTTCCCTCATACTTGTCCACCGCAAAAACGCGAACAACTGTCGCTAGTAGGAGCACAGCTTGAAGAATCGCCATGGGGGAAGGATAAAGATTAAAAAAACTGGGGGGGCTTCGTTGTAAAAATAAAACAAGAAACCGTGATACGAAGTCTCAGTTTTAAAATCTTCTGGACTTGGTTATGGGGATTTGATCGTCGATTACCTTGAATATTTGGGTCTTCGGTACAGCCGCCTGTCCGCTAACGTACCCCGGAATTGAGGAACGAGTCTTGCAAACACGAAATCCCGACATTGCTTATATATATTCCTTACTCTGGGAAAGTAATTTGCGGATGTCGCCCAAAAAACCCTGGGCTTGCAATAATTTCCCTCTTGGCTTGGGTTTTGGTGGTGGAGGTCCGAGCTAAATCGACCCATCCAATCCAGTTATTTTCGGTGGGCCTAGAAATTTGATACACCTGAGGCCCTTTGTAACCGTGAATGTGAAGACCCACCTTGTCGGTTCGGCCACCGAGACCTGGAATCCTCAATCGCCTCCTTCCCCACATATCACGAATTGCAGTTTCTGGGGGTGATCTAATTTGTGGAGCAACCATCTGCATGTTCAGGCAACGTTCTCAAGTGATGAGGCCACAGACTTTCAGTCTCAGCGGCCGGTTCGAGCCCATGGCATTCGATTTGATATGGTCGGCATGGTCATGGCTAGGATTTCCCGGAAATACGGATAAAACCTTGGGTAAATGTTGGTCCAACTCTATTGTCCAGGAGGCAGGCGAGATCAATGAGCAGGACCGTCAACACCGGAGAAAGACATTTCCACGTGCATTGCATTAAGCTAGTCTCAATCCAAGTTCAGTCGAGCACTGAAAGCTTGTGTCATGAGGCACTAATGCTAGGACCCTTCAAGGTTTTAAATTTTAGTCTGGCAGTTATATTCTGGCCGTGGCATGGGACTGTGGGGATATTGTGACAGTTGAGCCACGGATACTGGCCTTCCCGGGACCCATTAGCGCCAGTTGGCTTACGGAGGAATTATAATAGCAAAAAACCGGGGCACTTAATACAGGATCTGGCAATGAGCTGGCTTGGATATTCAGACTTCAACATGATCAGTGCAGCTTGCTTGATCAAGTTTCAAAGCCTTCGACCAATTCCGGGCCAGAGTTACACTATAAAAACCAATTCGGTAAAGATATAAGTTACGATAAAGCTCTAATATAATGGATGGCCCCGTCGATTTGCTACCCATGCGTACCCATCCACACAACTGACCGTTTGGTCGGTTCTACATAGGTGTGTTTGACCCTATAGGTCTAGGTATCCCCCAGGCGCAGATATTGGTAATTAAGTAACCAATTCAATTCACCATTCACTACTCGAGTCTTTTAAATTTTGTCGCAGTCACTTTGTCCTACCAAAGACCAAGTATTCCCTGCATGCAACATTAAGGAGACTTTCCCGCTGGATTTTAAAATACATCTTGCGGGCACGGCCAAGTTCAAACCTAAGAAGGCCGATACAACTGCACGGACCGCCACCCATCAGGCCAATCTATGGTCATTGCTCGCCATGCACTTGCTCGCCATGCACTTTGCCATGCACTTTTCGTGCATGAAAATCCTTTTTTTCTCCTCCCGGATGGAATGGTGGTTTGACTACTTGGGCTCAATGTGAACTTGAACCTTACAGGCTGCCCCTCAGGCCCCGGATTATTATGTAATTCCAAACGCCAGCTCCTTAAATGTTGAAATATATTGTCCGGTATACGCAACCAGTTACCCAAGGTTTGTAGCATGTTATCTTTAAGCCGTGGAAGATACCGAAATCAGATGCACTTTCCTCTTTGCATACGACACGAGGGAAGCTTTGACCGGCATACCCTGACATTCGCAAGATGATACGAGTGGTTGTAGGACCGAGCGTTTTTCCTGCGAGTTTGTGCAGTATGCATAAAAGTATATTAATATAGACGCGGTAACGGTGCATGATATTATATTACATCTCGAGCTTTTATATGTTTTGAGCGCCGGGGCCTAACATCTGCCCGGCGCTCCCTACCAAGGTAGATATGCGGTTTGTTGGCACAGATATTCTGTGAAGACGGGGCTGCTCGCTTCGAATCACATTTGTCTTTCCTAACCGATGAGCTGCAGGCATGGCGTGCAAGGAACGGAGCTTTTCTGGAGGTTTCTTTCGCCCTCGACGTTCCCTCCATTCTAACGTTACGAAGATAAAAACCGCTTGCTCTATTGCCAATGTTATCCCGTCTAGGATGTTTCAGTTCCGAGGTACGAGTTGCCAGCCTTTGACTTTTAAAATCCTGCAGGTGTCGATCTAAGCCTTTTTGATCGGAATCGTATGATAGCAGTTTCTTCTATGCTGCACCCCTCTGGCCCCGTGATCACAACGAAGCGAAGAATTAAAATATATGGGCTGATAAGACGATAATGACTGAGCCGCTCTCTCTCGTTTCAAGTCGTAAGAGTGTATGCGGTGTGATTCAATCGCCGACAGGCCGTACGTGCGCTGCGCGCGCCTGGATCCTACTGGTATCATTCCATAGCGAACCAAGACGGCCCGAGCTACTGCAGAATATAGGAGTGGAGGAGGCTTTTGTCGCAGACACTTTCGGACTGAGAGCTCTATCTATTACTTTGGTCACCGATGCGCACAGGACAGGTATCTCAGCGCCGTCAACGTTCAGGTGGATCTGTCTTTGGAGTTCTCCAAATGGCATGCATATGGTGCAAAATATCTATCCGAATTTCTCTGCCGTTTACCTGAAGTAGGCGGCTAATTACAATTGCAGTGCCTGATTTGATTATCCCGCTACATTCAAAGGAGGGGATTGAAGAACTGAGGTCAACAGAGGCCATAGCATCGCGCATGCTTGGCTCGGTGGGCATGAAGTGTGACGAAAACTGTCGATTACAGTGGTTCGATGGGATGTCGACGGCCACTCAAAGTTCCCATATGCAATTGAAGGATTTACTCTCTTTGTAGGAATATTTGAGGGCTCCATGGGCACGTGCACACCTATGCGCAGCTACTACGGACTCAAACAGCAAGTCATTCATTTGCGCAACTGCAATATCCATTACCATGAAGGAGCCAATGATTTCCTGTAAACGTTAAACACTCAGTGCGACCATGTGCCCCTGTTTCGCTTGCTAGCGACCTCTAGGGCCCCACTACGATTTTTTATTATTGTCATAATATTTTCGATCTAGTCTGGAGGACCACGCCAACTGGCATGGCGATGTACCAATTCTTCGCAACGTGTTAATGAGAGGTGCAAAAGGCATGTTTGTTTACTCGGATCTTCTCGAGAGACTTAGAAGCGGTTTGATACAGAGATTCTTACACTGGCTGATATAATGTACAATAACGGGAACGCAGGAGACCTTCTATATGGCTTCCATCTGGCCCATCCATAGTCGTAAGTTAATAATTATATAACGCTATGTATATATTATATGTATGCAGACTTGTGGCAACCTTTTTTGTTGAGTGAGGGCCTTCAAGGCTATGAATTGGAGCCTCGGATTCAGTATAGTACCTTTAGTTCCCAGGCCTTCCTAAAAGCTACAGTATCGCACTGGCCACTTTCGCCATATCTTGGTTATTCTACCCTCGTAGCTTTGCGTCCTGAGTTGTGAAATGTTGGATTTTCTGTCAATATATCACGTGGTCGTCGCCCTATAACCGCTTTGTGTTGGTCCAACATGGCCTCCTCGCAACCGCTACGCTGGCATCTTCAACGGCATAGTAAGCAGCAGGCTGAATCCAGCGATATAATAGAAGGAAGTACAGGTTGCCAGTTGATTATATCCTTCTACCCTTTCCAAACCTTTTTCATTCGCGTAGATAAACCAATTCATCGGCCCACTTATTTTCTATAAACCTCGATATTGCATTCCATTGGTCCTGTCGACCGTCAACCGACACCATACAACAAACGTCATGGTGCACAATCCGGTCGTTGTAGCGGCCCTATCCGCTGCGCTCCTCGCCCCATTGGCGGCTGGAATGTACTCTAGCAATTCGCCTGTCCTGCAACTCACATCTAAGAACTTTGCTGAGAAGATTCTCAAGTCCAATCATGCTTCTGTAAGTAATTGTTGTATCTGTTCGAATATCCTAACAGGGTTTACTTAAGCTATAGCACCAAGGAATCGTTGCTAATATATAAATTCAATGTCTAGGTTGTCGAGTAAGAGATCCAATCCCACTCGTTAAGAACCTTCGTCGGCCTAGGGAGGCTAACATTCCCGTGTTCACTCGTTAGATTTTATGCACCATGGTGTAAGTTCCTCACTCAAGCTCCATATCAGAACCCAAGTCGCTAAAATACTATGTTGCACAGGTGGTCACTGCAAAAACCTCAAGCCTGCTTATGAAAAAGCGGCTGAGAACATGAAAGGGCTTGCTCAAGTCGCTGCGATCGATTGCGATGAAGATGCCAACAAGCGCACTTGTTCCGAGTATGGAGTTCAGGGATTCCCTACCATAAAGGTTTTCAAACCTGGGAAGAGTGGAAAGCCCGCTATCCAAGGTACGGGTAGAGATATAGTATCGAGAGAAGCAGTGCTGATCTATCTGGTTTAAATAGATTACCAAGGCCCTCGTACGGCAAAGGGGATCGTGGACTTCTTGATTGAGCAGATTCCCAACCACGTCACTAGGATCAACTCCAAGACCGTTGAAGGGTTTCTTAAAGAGAACAATGAGACAGCTAAGGCCATTCTTTTCACTAAGAAAGGAGTCGCTACACCTCTCTATAAAGCTTTGGCTGTCGATCTCCTCGGCTCAGTTAAATTTGCACAGGTCCGGGACAAGGAAACCGAAGTTCTTGAGCTTTTTGGTATTAGCAAACTACCAACCTTCCTTGTGCTGCCTGGTGGTACCGCCGAGGGAATCATCTATGATGGTGAAATGAAAAAGGAGGGCATGTTGAAGTTTGTTAGCAAGTTCGCGAAGACATCCGCCGGCAAACCAGCCGCACAGGCCGAAGAGGCAGAGTCGTCTTCAACTTCCACAAGCTCGTCGGCGCCGCCACCCAGACCAACCTGTAAGTCACAGCTGACCCAAGCCATTTTCTGCATTGCATTACTGATTTCTTTTCGTTTCTTTTTCTTTTTACAGTCGACTCTACTATTCCAGAGGCTCCATCTCTGGAAGATTTCGCCGCAACATGCGGAAGCAAGATCTGCATTCTGGTCGTCGTCCCAGATGGTGCCCCAGAGTTGACTGCCCCCGAAAAGACTAATTACTACGTTAACCACATTAAGCAAACTTTCCCATTTTTCCAAGTCCAATTATCCAAGCTCTCCGTCGAGTTTGTGAAAGGATTCGGTCTCGAAAAATCGGATAAAGTTCAAATGAGAGCTCTAAGCGCGAAGAGGGGCTGGTACGTTGGATATGATGGTGACTCAGCCTCTGATGAAGCGATGAAGGACTGGATCGATAAGGTTAAGATGGGAGAAATCAAAAAGACAAAGATCCCAGTATTTGAGCGTGAAGAGGTTGTGACACCACCAGAACCAGTAAAGGATGCGCCCGCACCGGAGGAGCCGGCTAAGGAAGCACCTAAGGAGGAAGAGCCACCTAAAGAAGCTCCTAAGCACGAAGAGCTCTAAATGTCCCAGCGACGGTGCACTTGTCGGTATTTGTTTCGTGGTTTTGTGCGGTCGACAGGCCGGTCCACAATATTTAAAAGCTTCTGTTGAGAATGTGATTTTGATCGATGGCTTGTATATTTAGTCCAAGGATGCAACATGCGATCACAGTCGCGCCTTTCCTGCTTGTTAATTTTGTAATCCTTCCATCTCGGCGCCTGGGGATCTGTTGGATAATCCTCGTTCCCCTTGTCATAATCATTGCTTAGCATGCTTTATTTCTGGTCCCGAGATCATAAACCGGAGTCCCCTAGTACCGGATCTTAGATTCTCGAGGAATGCCGTAGACTCTTGGGTTTTGTTCGAACCATCGTTTATGGTTAGTACTGTCATGTTTAAGGATGCTTGTAGGCTAAGGTAGTAGGGACTGCAAGAGAATAGATGGAAAAGGGGGCATGACGGTGATTTAACCTGATGTCTTCCGATCCCCTCCTTTTGGCCCTAAAGCTTCAAAACTACATGTATACAGGCATGCTAAAGTTCAAATATACTATACAAAGGTATGAAAAACAGCGACAACTACAATCCATACGGAGAGTATGGAATCTTGTCTCGTAATCCGGTGTTTGTGAAAACCTCAATCCTATAAATAGTCCTTTGGAAAACTCCCGGATACTCGCACTATCTGCTCCACAATCGACTAACCATGCCACTTGCAATACTTCCGGCAATACCACTTCCTGAGAACGCTCTATTCGCAATGCTGCTCGCGTTGGAGAATTTGTCACAACGGGAAAATGCAAGAGTATTTGTAATACAAAGTGTGACAGCAATGGCAACAAGAGGCAGCCTGTTGGATACGTTAGCTGATACTTTGTTCTAGGTGGGTTGCGATTAAGAACATACCAGGTAAATTTGAACCGTATCAATGCGAGGATAGCCAAGAGGCCCCACAGAACAGGCATGCTATACAGTGACAGCCAGAAAAAGCGAGAATCGGTGGCGTTGATAACCCGGGATGGCTAGATGAACGCGTTAGATATTGCACACTGGGTGGTCGAAGAGGGCCACATACATCTGCACTCTCAAAGACCCAGGTCTGTTCACCAGTTTGACCATTCGTTTCATTCCACCATCTGCAATTTGATACGCATATTAGCCGCCGGGCTATTTCTAAAGATGAATCTCGTAGTTGCGTTACCTTAGCCCTACAAGGCGACGCCCAGCGATATTTTTACAGTAATAAAAGTCGGCAGAGAGCAGTAGGATTACGATGATGAAGATAAGAACACTATATGGCCGAATTAGCGATCGTGGTCTAAACGCCAGTCGTAATCATAATTTCCGTACTCATTGTCAGTAAACAATAGCCCGAAGAGGTATGTTAACAAGGCAGCTAGCAAGATCGCCTGTTAGTTGCGTAAATTCGAGGGCATCGAGCTATGGAACAATGGTATACATAGACGGAACGCTAGGAAGCACAATAAAGTAATCGGATGGGAAGAAAGACGCCAAGTAAGGCTCCCTTGGGTAGGACCGGCCTGTCATCAAGTTAGCCCAGCATTCATGGAGAACATTATTGGGTGGTGATCGTTCTAAATATGGAGGTTACGTACCACCGAAGCAGCGCTTTCCATTTTGATCGCAGGTTGACGAATTCTATGTCTGGTTTCTCTATCTCTAGTTCATATTAATGGACTTCCGGGAGATTCGGAGGAGCTGTTGATGAGGATAGCTATTGTCGCGATCTGGTCAAATTGAGGTTGGATGGTTGATAGAAGTGGGTTACGTGGAAAGCCGCGACAGAAAGGACAAGCATGTTCAAGCCGCGGTTGTGTTGATGTGTTGTTTGTTCGTCGCACAAATTCGGAAAACTCAAAAAAGAGAAAAATCAAAAAAAGATTGCCAGCTTCCAACAGTGCAACATCCATTCAACAGCTTCAATCGACAGCTCTACCATCCTTACGACTCCGATTATTAGAAGGAAGCTGCACCTGGATATTGGCTACTCTACTGGGGTAGATTCTAGGTTCACAATGGCACCGGTTTTCAACGGCATCATTTCGGGGTTGGCGACAGATGGCGCGTGGGGTCCTCAAGACCCAACTGAGGCGGAGGGGACTATCAACGGCATGCCATACAACCCGTTTTCAAAGGGCGATAAACTAGGAAGACTCGCCGATTGGTCTGGAGACTCTAAAGGCGACAGAGACCAGAGGGGCCGTGGATACGGTAGAAATTATAGAGGTATGTGATAGATATCAAACAGCACTTTTAAGCTAGGTGACAGGTGCTGACTATCTTAGACCAACAAATCTATGGAGCTGGTGCTTCGACACTCTTCCCACAGCTGCAGGGTGAAGATGAAGCTAGCTTCTCCTTGGTTGATAACAGGTCAAACGTCAAACCAAGAACTCCCTTCTCTCGCGGTGGCGGAACCGTCTTCCGAGGGCGTGGCCGAGGCGCAGCTGGTGCTGCTCGTGGGGGCCAGAGGGGTCAGCAGTTTGGCAGACAGCAAGCTGGAAGGGCACAGGGCGAGGTTTCTAGGGGGCCTAGGAGCAATAGAGGACGTCGATTCGGATGGAAGGACTACGACAAGCCACAGAGGAACAGGGATTCATCTGTTGTTATTAAACCTGACTGGAAGATGCTGGAAGAAATTGACTTCAACCGCCTGGGCAAGCTTAACCTCGAGATTGACGACGGAGAAGATGTCGAGTCCTATGGTTCTTTGTTCTACTACAACCGTTCTTTCGATCGTTCCGCGACAAAAGCAACATCGACGCCTTTGGTCATATTTGACAGGGCGTGGTACAATCCAACCACCTCGGGCGACCCGATCATCCAAAAACTTGCAGATGGCGAGGAGGCCACCATTTTTGCGACGGATACTGTCCTCTCTACTTTGATGTGCGCCACAAGATCTGTTTACAGCTGGGATATCGTTATCAACAGGGTTGGGAATAAGCTCTTCTTTGACAAGCGTGATGGGTCTCAGATTGACTTTGCTACCGTCAATGAGAATGCTGCGGACCCTCCCATGGATGTCAACGACAGCAGCAAGGAGAACATCAATTCCCCTGGCCGGTTGGCTCTTGAGGCTACTGTCCTCAATGCCAACTTCGCTGTCCAGGCTGTTATTGAAGACTCTGAGCATGAGCTCAAGTTTGAACACGAGGACCCCTTCTACAACCCCGCACCGGGTGAGCCTGAGCTGGCGAGGAAGGGATACAAGTATAGACGTTTCGACTTGTCCCTGTCGGATGATCAGCCACTTCACTTAATTGTGAGGACAGAGATCGATGCCGTCATGAAGAACCCAGGCTCTAACCAGAACAGTCTCGTCACGATCAAGGCATTGAATGAATTCGACGAGAGGGCACAAGGTAGCGGTGGGGCAATGAGCTGGCGCAATAAGCTCCATACCTCCCGCGGTGCTATTGTTGCTACTGAAATGAAGAATAACAGCTGCAAACTTGCTAAGTGGACTACACAGGCCATTCTAGCTAAGACCGACTTCATGAGAATCGGGTAGGTTCTGTAACACTGTCTCTATATGTCTATTGTCATGCTAATGTGTTGAAAAGCTTCATTTCCCGAGTGAACCCTAAGGAACGAGAGAAGCACGTCGTCCTGGGTGTTGTTGGGTATAAACCCCGTGAATTCGCGAACCAGATGAACCTTAGCTTGAGCAACGGATGGGGTATCGTCAGAACTATCATTGATATGTGTATGGCGATGCCTGAAGGGAAATACATCCTTGTCAAGGTCCGTATGATAACCTTTCGTTGTTCGGGGAGATATGCTAACCGAAATTTCAGGATCCTAACAAGCAAGTTGTTCGCCTCTACGAGGTTCCACCAACTTCATTTGAAGAGGAGGCGGAAGGCGAGGCCGTCATCGATGAGGAGGCAGAAGAATGAAGAAACATCTTGATTACCAAATAAGAAGGCCAACCATATTGAAGTTTCTAATCCCTCTTTCTAAGTCCAGCAACCTACTCTTGCAGAATCTGTACCGGCGGTAGCTCATCGTCCCTCAACTGTATCATCGATCCTCGGAAGCCCGCGCTTTTTGCTTCTCCGGGTCGACAAACCTCGATTCTCTATTCACTACTTCGTGCCGATGCTCAAGCCCAGAATAACGAGCATACATTACTCCATAAGCCAATAGATGTAATCCGATTAGGTACTTCTAATATGACATTCTTGATTCAAAAGATATCACCACTTTCTCCCGCCGTTTCAGTGCTAGTCCTGCAACCAGCCGCTTTCCAGTTTTTGATAAAACCTGAAAGGATCAGGCAAGCCAAGGCATAAACTTTTTATTTCCCAACCTCATACATAACCCCCTCGTTCCGCTAGAAATCTGTTCCGAGTTTTACCCAAATTCCATCACCTCCTAGGGAAAGCAAAAACAGATTCCCCTCCCCCCACCATCCTCTTTCCCCCGTATCTCTTGTCCGTGGATTCCTCTTTTCCATTTCCACCTGCCCGTAGAAACCTCCTCGACCTTCGGAGATGGGTGATCCCTTAAACGACGGCGAAGACTTCTGGATATTCGGTTATGGGTAACGGCCTCTCCCCTCCCACTGAATATCCACCTCCCTTATCCGTTCCTTCGGGCCTTCTTTCAGCAAAAACCGTATCTTGCACGGCCTTTATTCGCTTAGGCGTCATCATGCATGGCCGAGGCGTCCTGTCTGAGTACAACGGTCACTAACGACCTCCGTCGAAATAGAAGTTTGATATGGAAACCTCCACCAACGTTTGGTCAGTGGCCATCGACATGATCTTTCATCCTCCTATCTGGTAGCTGCGGTTTTGGGTTCTACAGGCTCTAGTGCTATTCTGGTCTCCACCGAAAATTTCGCGTGCGAGGGGAAAAACAAAAAAAACAAAAACCTCTTCAACCCTCGCGACCTACCAACTACCCATATCTCTGGCACTCCATCTAGCGAAAGCGAAAAGGATAATGGCTTACCAACTGTTTGTGTCTCGAAGGACACCTCTTCGACTGATACAGCCCGTCGCGTACCTTGCTACATAGAACGAGGTTACATTCGAAGATTTTGGCAGGTACCGAGATGCTCCAGATACCTTCTATCGACGTCCCTGCATTTGGATGTCTCGGGATGTTTCCCCAATCCCGTGGCTCGTTTCGATACGACAAAAGATGATATGGAAAGCATTGGTATTCTGACAGCGGGACATTATCTTTGAGGTCATTGGTTTCCATAGGCAAGGTGGGGATCCCCAAAAGCAACCTTCGGACACAGCTTACCTCGGGTTCCATATCTTGCATATGCACAAACGGGCCTTTCCGTCATGGACAAACTAACATGGCTTGATACCCAATAGCGAGGACCATCGTGGGACACCCGAAGCTCCTGGTCGCGTTGTCACTTTGATAGCACACGAGACGGACGAGCCCGTATGGGGTGCCGCATATCTCATCGCGCCCGCGGAGGTCAGTAAAAAATTCATTGGCCCAGAATTATGCGTCCACCTTCGGGTGTTTGCACGCATGCATCCGCTGCAAAGCCTCGTATATTGAGCCCTCCACGCCTGGCTTTAGGTGGAAAGAATCAAGGCCTACCTTGACCTCCGTGAGATCAACGGCTACACGATCCATCGACATCCAGTATATCATAATCTCCCGCGCGAGGAGTCGGAAGGTGTACCAAACCCCATACCGGCAATCCTATATATTGGTACACCCGACAATCCACAATTCGTCGGACCTCCTGAGTCCACACACGCACTCGCGCAACACATCCTGAATTCTCGAGGCCCGTCCGGGGAGAATAAGGAGTACCTATACAACTTGCATACCGCGTTAGAACGACTGGCCCCCGAGGCCCACGATTCCCATATCACTGAACTAGCGAAAACGGCAGCTGAGATCGAAGGGGAGCCTCTGAATAAACCCACCTGAGGCTCCCGTCAGCTTGTCCTCAGACCCAGAGGGAAAGGCCCCCTCACTCGAACTCTCATCTGATGAGGAACATGACTCGGTGGTAATTATAGACAATCCCGGCATACCTGGCGTTCGTTGAGATAATCACCTGATAGAAGGCTAGGAAACATCAGCAACAGTTATTTCTTCTTTGCGTATCAACTTCAGTAACAATTGCAAAACAAAAACAAAAGAACTCCAAAAAAAGTGATCATGTTTGACGAGGCCCGCTCCGCTCGAGGCACTGTATCAGAGAAAATCGTCTTTCGCGTCTGCACAAAGCAAGATACCGGGAAGGGCTCGCCATAGCTTCCCTTGTTTATAGATCAGAATGCGCATGTTGATGAGGCCCGCTCCGCTCGAGGCACTGTGCATACTTTCTAATGAAAAGCCCCCCCAAAGACAAGGACAGTTAACCTTTTCATTCAAGAAAGAAAATTCAGAAAGAAAGAAAGAAAAAATCCACTCACTCAGTTCACAAAGAAAGAAAAAAAAAAAGCAGACAAGGAAATATCTACAAGCTTGCGAGTCCTTCCCTAACCAACTGTAAGTCTGGAACCGACGGAGATGGCTAAGAGAGGCCGAAGGTAAAGGTAATTTGATTTATGTCCTTTTTGAAAGTTCTATCCAAAATGTCTGGAGTCAATATTTGGCAAATATCCAGCGTTCGAGGAAATGGCGGCCTTACCTTTATATTCCCCTGCATTTCATATCACATTGCCGTCTCACTTCCTGAATCCCGCTTACCATTTGGTCACATTCCTTGTTCGATCCGGTTCTACTGCACACTGGCGTTGATATCGCGGCACCAGCAGCCTGGAATCAGGAGAAGAGAATAAGAAGAAACGAAAGAATGCATTTGGAAGCTTCAAAGGTGCATTAAATGGACATTTAAAGGAAAAGGGTAAAAACGCGTATTGCCTTGTCACAAAACCCGCCGTTTATATCTCTTTTACAAATTATGCACCACGGCCGCCCCGAACGAAAGGAAAATAATCAAGCAGGACTCGAAATTTGCAGATAGCCACCCAATGTTTTTTTGTTGCCCTTGGTATAAAACGGAGACTGCATGCAAGGAGGATATAAAAGAAGAAGAGGAAGATGTTCGAAGGAAATGGAAGAGTACATGAGAGGAGGATTTACAGAGAGAAAGCAGGTATCCAACCCAAAAATAAAAGGAGAGAAAGGGATGATAAGACGTATAGGAGACAAAATTTGATACAGTTCGAACGAATCCCGGTGTATCCTTTTTCGGTCCAACACTGAGAACGTATACGCCCGTCGAGAGATGGTTCAAAGGAAAGGTACGCCAGCAGTTAACGGACAACGGCATGATGCAAGGAAGAAAGCGTCTATACAGGTTGTGAAGCTGAAATTCGTAAATCGTATCATGAAACGAGTTTCGAATTCGCATTTAGTATCCAGTGCCTTGGCCTGTCACGAGGTGAGTTAGCATTGGAGCTTCTGGATGTCGAACTGACCCTCGATTCTTCAAGATTGCCACCACTTACCGCCGTACCCAGCGTTTGAATACCCGCCGTAACCTTGTCCTTGTGGTGGATAGCCACCTGGAGCCCACATATACGTAAGTCTGTGATCTGTCGTGGGACTATAACCCCAGGAAAGTGTTGACTGACCCCATTGCCCAGAGGCGCCGCCGCCGCCGTATGAACCAGAGGAGGATCCTCCACCCTGGCCCACCTTACTGGAAGCCTTATCCACGCGGATATATCGTCCGTCGAACCTATATCAACATTGTTCCGTCTCAGCCATCCTACTTCCGAGCAAAGTGGGGAGCTGCTGCAGCTCCGGAAGCTAGCTCCACCGCCGCAACAGGCATCCCCAGAAACCGCGAGGGAGAGGCGTCAACTTACTCGGTGTTGTTCATGGCGTTCATCGCAGTGGTGGCATCGGCCTCGTTTGTGAATCGAACGAAGCCAAAGCCCCGCGAACGACCCGTATCTCGGTCCTTGACAACGACCTATAGTGAAGCCGGGAAAAACGAAGCAGCTGATTAGTATCAACAAGGGTTTAGGCCGGAGCCGAGAGGGAGAAGAGCTTTTTTTGCGTTTCGTTGGAAATGGCAAACCTACCGCCTCCTCGACTTGACCGAACTCCTCGAACTTTGTACGAAGAGTCTGGTCATCTGTGTGCCAGGCAAGACCGCTGTTGTCGCGAGAGAAGACACGGGATGAGTTAGAGAAGTGGTCCAGGATCGATATCGAGATCTGAAGCTGCTGATGGCCGCCACAGATCAGGGTAAAATCGGCTGGGAAGTAAAGTGCCAAACTTACCCGACAAAGAGCTTAGACATGATTGCTAGCTGCGAATGATAAGAGAGATAAAAAACGTGACTGTGGAGGAGCAACGACAACGCCTTAGAATATCGTTCTTGATAACGGGTCAAGGAAGAAGGATGGGGAGGATGGGGATGGGGAAAAGACCGACTGTTCCACGTTGTCTGCTTGGGAGGGATATAGCAGAGATGAGGACGGGCAGCGAGCTGGCCTTATGACAGGGTCTTTTCTGCGGGTAGGGACAGAAGAGGACTTACGGATGCTTTTTTTTGGTGTGGTTTGCGTTATTCTACGACTTGTGCTCTTTGGCAGGACCAGAGAGAGATCAAGTGCGAGGGGGCAGAACGGGGCTAGTGGCAGAGCAAGAGGTGGCAGAGGCAGAATACTTGTACGGTATCGCCCGGTGGTACCTTTGTTTGATGAGAGCTGTGTACTACTTGCTTAGTATGGGTAGTCCCATGTCCCTCCTCACGGGTGGCCTCTTATGGGGACAGTCCTTTGCTTACTTTTTCAGCAGCACCGTTCTGTGCTTCCCTGCTGGCGACGGAACTATTGGAGAGGTAAAGAACTATCTTTTGTCTCAAGATTTGGCCCGGTTCTCAAGGAACTCTTTGAGAACAGGTGTGGGACTAAAGAGGCAGACCGATGTCGAAGGAGTGGGATACCTGGGTGCTGAAGGCGGGGTGTCGAAAAAAGATGGTGGTTTTAGGAAGCGTATGTACCTGTTTTCTGATTCGAATACCTCCCCCAATGACAGGACGAAAAAAGAAAGGATGAAAGAAAGGAGCTGTTGTCTAACTGCCTCCTGATTATTTTTTTCCCTATAACAATTGCCCGGAGCAGTTGTTATAATTTTTTATTTTATTTTTCTCCCCTTATAAAAATTTCTGTTATCAACCGATAGAACAAGTTCGTCGTCGTCTGTTGTGGGCTTCTCGATGAGCCTGCCAAATCGACCTGCTTTTCAGAATCCTTAAGGTTTTTGCGACCTTCCTTTTCTTCAACTTTACCGAAAGGAGTTCCTGACGAGCGAGAAGTCCCTCGAGGCGTGGTTGAGCGAGAGCGACAAGATGGCTTGATTTTTTTTTTTATTATTTTATCTTATTTTCTTATGCAAATTGTCCTTCTTGTCGAGGAATATGGTGATGGCGAAAATTGGTGCAGAGGCGAACTCGTGCCTTTTCTACTAGGGCTTTTACAGCAGCGAACTTTTCTGACCGAACGGGACGGACGAACTTCGAACGGGCCTGGCCTTGATAAGGCAGATGAGACTATGTCAGTCAGCAGCTGTGGCACACGATCTTTGGAATCTCATTGGTGTCGGGAAATGAATCAAAGGGACATGAATTTGGTAAGTTAGAACTAAAGCTTCAAAACGGGATGGATCAAGCAAATGCCCCGATTATATCAATCAAAGGGATAACCGAAAAGGCAGAGACGGCGTGCGCGAGCGAGCCATGCTGTTAGCTAGCTAGCTCCATTTCCTCTCGCAGCAGCTAGAGCAGCCGCGGCGGATGTTGGCTGCAGCTAAAAAATTCGCATATAACAAGGTCAATACTTCTGTTCTGGCTTTGATATTGATTCTACGGATCGCAACCCTACGTATAGCGCACTCTATACTGGAATCGCACCGGATGACAGGCCTTTTTTCTTTGATTGCTTTTTCCGCTCGCTTGGTCTTCCGCTCACTCGCCCTTTCCTCTGGCTGTTGATCAGGCCCAGTTCCTTCAAACCCCATTCGTGGGCTTGATCCTCCTCTTATTTGCACTCGCAATTTCTCAAATCCATCGCTGAGCAGAAACCGATCCCTCTGAGAGGGCCTTGAGGGGTTGGTTCTGCTTCAGTTCCTGCAAGTCCAAGGGCATAGAAGCCAATGATTTCTAAAGGCAGAGCACAGGCTAATCGTGAACAACACTCTAGCGCAGTGCAAAGGCGAGGTTCGTTCCTTGCAAACCCCAACTAAGGAGCTAGGCGGGTCGCCCTGCTGGCTGGCTTCTATTGGGCGTTTCTTTCTCCGATGCTTTTTTCGTCCCTGTGCTCCCAATGGTATTGCTTTGCTGGAAGTACTCTTTTACCTTGGCCAGTGGGTGACCCTTGCACAAGCAAAAAAATAAAAAATATGGAAAATTTTAGGACTTGGAGGGGTAATAACGGAGGCGAGAGCAACTGCAAGCCAAAAGGTACACCTTACGATGCATCCAACGTGGGGAAAGAAGGCCAAAGGAACAATATACGCACACTTAATTCTTTTTTTTTCTTTTCCTCTACCCAAGGGGTCGAAATCTAGCTGGGTACAGGCTGGAGAACAAATCGGCACGTGCGCGCAACGTACAAGCTTAACGAGTATGACGGCGGAGAAGAGCCTCGACTTTGCACAAAGCGGAAGAGGCGAGGTGATCGAAGGGTGACGGCGGCGGGGTAAAAAAAATAAAAGCCAGAACTGGGTGGCCCAGGATTATTTGTGCTGCTTGCAAGAGAACAATCCGAGTATTCGGTCCACTACTGCTGGAAGGTTGTGGCCTTTTCAAATTGAGGGGTCGTTACGGCGCTTTTATGGGTGCAGGTGGTATGCATGTGTTCACGTTTTCTCCAAACTTACATGCCCGACCTTTGCTATCCAAAAGCAAATGACTGGCTCCCTCAAGACCCAAACCTGAAGAGCCCTTCTTTAGAGAATGGTCACCTTGCTTTTTTCTCTTTTTTTCTTTCTTTCTTCAACCCTACATCATTTTTTTTGGCGGTCCTCCGCACATAAACTTTGCACGGGCGTTCACCCACAATCTAGGTTTTGCGTTTTCCATTCATAATTGTTTTTTTCTTCTTTCTCTATACGTTTACTAATTACGCTGCTGAGGTAGTTCGGATCCGATAAGGTCTATAGAGTTCAATTACTAACGCAACAGGGAACAAGTTCTTTTGTTGTAGTCATGAGGGCCAGCGCCGAAGGAACTGTCTCATGTTCAAACTCGATCATCTCGAAGACTTCCAACGCCAATCGGTCCTTCATTATCTCTAGCTCATGTTACTGTCTCTCAGGAGAATGCTCCATTCATTCTTTTATTCACCGGGCATTCTCGGGGTTCAACCTTCAGCTGACGAGCCGTGGAAGGATTTTATGATTGATATCGTAGTTGTTTCACTCGGCCCTGGTAAGAAGATCTGAATGTATGCGACTAAGTATGAAGCTTAGCCATGTCCGGCGATTTCATATTCATCGATGTTGAGGTTCCCTGCTCGTAAATAGAGCTAGACAAGGGCACAGCATCCAATAAAGTTGCTGATCTTTCTTTCTTAGATGACGTACTTACTAGCGTAAGAGATGGTGGGTATCTCGAAGAAAAACTTGATGTTGTATCTTTCCAAACAGAGCTGAGGCTTCCTCCCAACTTGATAACTTGTTTGGGCTCTTCAATTGTACTTCGTCTTGTCTCGGATATACAACCCTTCTTTTGAACGATTCTGTCAAAAGAAAATAAAAGTTAAATCACTCTTTTGTTAGTGTTAGTCCCGTCAAAAATGCCGGCCATCTGATGCCTTGCATGAGTGATGGGCGACTAGTTTTACACGGTTTTTTGTTCAGAGCTCGAGGCACAGAACCAACCAACCCTAGCTGCATGTAACTTGCCTAACCTCGGACTTATGCACGCTAGAAGAACTTGCATTGGGAGCGGATAAGTCACCTGACACACCAAAATTAATGTACTCCAGCCAATAACCACTATTACGGGTTGTGGTTGAAGGTGCCAAATGTGGATCGAGGCCTTGCATTTATTCTTTTCTTTTCTTTCAAGAGTCGCTTATTCCCGGTTTCTAATTCAAGGCAAGGCCGATTTTGCAACAAGATAGCCTTTACCTTCGTACGGTGCAAGGTCCGTCGACTCTAAACCTCGAGTAGTGTAGCTCCCAAACTTGTCTGCCGGGGTCTAGAGTACATCCCTCGGTGGAGCTGCTTGTTGAACGCAAAAGCCCTCCTCCTCCTTTTTACTTAGCCCAAGGGGGTAGACCTACCTTTAAAGCCACATCTGTCATTGTCCAGCTGAGCCCAAGTGCTCCTAAAGTTTGTGATATCGCCCGAAACATGTCGACGTCTAGACCGGAGATCTCGAGTCAAGGACGGGCGCTTCCCTGGCCCATCTTTTGCTGTCTCCCCTCAAATCGCGATAGGAACTGGGTGTCTCATGCTTCACAGCCCTACTCTCCACAACTTCGGATCCTCTTTGTTTTTTTCGAACATTCCATCCAGCATCTTCGATCGAATCCGGCGATAATATCGATCCGGTCTGTTGGAATCAGCGTCTCGAATGAAAATGCGGAAGTATAACCGCCCGGTTCTCCCGTCTTTGTCCAAGGCATTGGGTCCGGGGTCAAAAGTGATTTAAATATCTCATCCAGTCTCCTGATCTTTGCGCTGATTCATATATTTCCTGATCACATCCGATCTGAGACCTTGGAGGCCACGCACCCAACATCCATCATGACCCTTATCCACTCCCCCTCGGCGATTTTGGTTCCGAGCCACCAACTAGCAACTAATTGCGATTCAGATCGTACGGATTTCTCCATCGAATTCGTTTCTGGGAAATAGTCTGTCTTCATTGGATAGGGGTCCACCGCACCGTCAGTAACGGGAAATGAAACATCGGATAGCGGGGTCAAGCTCCATCAACGTGATCAGGAAGGCACAAATATATGATATGATAGAGTTTCTATTTCAGAAGAAAGTGGGTTCTCATGCGTTGTTTGCAGATGCTATTATGCAAGCAGGTTCCATAAGCTCGCAAGGTCTAAAGCCGTCCCTCTACAACTTTGACCAATTCCCATTCAAACGCACAACAAGGTCTTTCGACGGAGAGGCGATTTTTTGCGAGGACCAAGAGATTGATTGACTTACTGGTCAGCTGAAGTTTGAATGCATGCATACATCCATCCAACCTTTTTACTCCTGGGCATCAAGTTTTCTTCCCTTCTCGAGTTCGTCTGAAAAGAAAAGAAAAAAAGCTAGCAGCCTTACGGGAATTTGGACTGTAGCGCCAACTAACGAGTGCATTGATCTTGCCGTAAACCAGCGTTTCTTGACCCTCTTAGGCTGCTATCCGACGACCTAATTTATCCCTCCCCAACTAGTCGTTTCTATCTCTGCAGGTCTAACCAGGTCGTAGTTAGCTCTCATAACCCCCCCTTTAGAAGCTTGGATACCTACGAGATACAAGGCCCTCGCTCCGACTTCTCCTCCTCCGCTTCGAATGATCGCAAAACCCACATCATGCAATGCAATCTCTCTATGCACTCAAAAAATATGATGCAGGCATTCGTGTCAAGTTTACCCGAGAATATGCATGGTTCGTTCGACATACCGGATACCACACGATACCTTCCTTGGTTATCGCATCTCTGATCGGAAAAGCAGTGTGTTCCCACCCTGTGTTCCCATCTTCTCGTGATTATGATACATCAATTGATCTTGTCATTATGATATCGATATCGACTGACACCGACCCCGACCCTTCCCAGCGCAGCCGATAGCTCCGCCGTGCGTTGTGTGCGTTGGCCATGTCGTTGGCCGCACGGCCTCTTGTGGAACCAGGCGCAGATCTCGCAACTCCAAATTAAAACGTGGTTGTGGTTGCGCTTCGTGACGAGGGGACCGAGTGCGGGCCAAAACAGAGGTCGAATGCGACCCCATAAAATATTATTCCCCAGCCCTCTTAGCTCTCATCTCAAGGGCTTGTCCTCCTCCTCCAGGATTACCACACCTTCTCAATCAATCAATCAGCCGACCAGCTCACCATCGGACTAGTGTAACTCCAGCTTTTGCAATTGCAGCAATATCAATTCAAGTTTAACTTTGCCCTGCTTTGCTTTGCTGCACTCGCGGACGGGCCCCAGGAACTCGCCCGCCGTGGTCACATTGTGATCAATCGAAGGAGTCGGTGCTCCTCCGTCAGCCAGGAACTGCTTCTTCAAAACATCCTTCAACTTACCAAATTTGTGAAGTTGAAGACCGACGATTCTCCACTTTTACGCTTCAGAAAATTTACCCCTAGAAACGGGTCGGCTGCGCCGGCTTTCCGCTTGACGTGTGGGTACATACGTTTGGAGATCGCGGGTTTCACAGGAAATCCCGCAGCTAACCAGGTCCTCTTAAGCTCCCGTTCAGTCACAATTCTTGCGTGCTCTTGCTTATCGGCTTGAGAACAAGTTGGAGGCTGATCCCTGGATTGGGGTTTGGTCCCAGCTCGGCTCATGCACCCACCATTGGCAATCAATTTCCCGTTTCTCGTCCCGCACCTTTCTCGCCAGGCCCGTGCCATTTCCAAGGTGTCACACGTCCAGAACCAGGAATTCGAACTCAGGCTGGATCTCGCGCAGGAGGAGCGCCCGAGATACGAGCGCGCACCCCGCTCCTTCAATATCCGAGGAGTTTTACGATTTGAAACCCTGCAGATATAATCTGTAAATTGCAAGGAAAAAGAGGATTTTGGGTTCAAGATTTCCATCAATTGCGAGGAGCCTGCCAGCAGCTCGGCCCGATCTTGTGCATAGATACGCTCTGTAACCTGGATTTTAGGAATGCAGGAGGCTCACGCGATGCCTCTGACAAGTGCATCGTTATCTCTTTTGCAAAAAAGGCATAGGAAGAGGGGGTTTGATCATGTCGCTTCATACGTGGCCGAACAAGCTGCCTATCCTCCTGAACAAAGTGGAGACGAGAACGTCGAAGCGGACAATCCCGCTTCCCCAAGAAAATCATCGACCTTCTTACTGGGTGAGGAGGCAGCTGGACTTTCTCGAAGTGCAGCTCGGAGTCGTATCCAACCAAAAGGTGAGAACCCCAAATCACGCAGCCATCTCCATTTCCACCACTCAACGCCGAGGATTTTCGAGTTTGGAGGAGAGGTCGCCGATACGTGAAGACGTTGAACGCTATTGCATGATATTATTTCCTCGGATTTATGATGCATGTGTTGACAATGGAAACTGATATTTGATTTGCTGAACCTGCATAGGAACCTGGTCTAAGTGTGATGGAGAGAGTGACGAGTCGCCTGAGCCTGCATTGACGCTCGATGCCAAAAGGGTATCGAGAAAACGCCAGCGCTATGATAGTTCTTTGATATCACCAATCAAGGAGAATAATGCGGAAGATGGCATCAGATATGGATCCGAGACAACATTTGCATCGTGGTCCACATCACCCGCTAGAAAGCCTGCAGAGACCTCGCAAAGGACTGCCGCAAGGGAGGAGGTTTTTGAAAAGAGAAAGAGGCACAAGATGCATGAATCTCGGCAGAAACCTGCGATTGAGAAACCCAAACGAAAAAAAGAAAAGGAAAAGATGAACAAGGCAAAAGAGCCTAGACTGCCACAGCCAGCTTTCGGTGTTTTGGCGTCGTCTGCGGTTGAATCGGAGCACCTATCAGGTGCAAGATTGACAGTACGTTGAATTTCCCCGCATTTTCCTTTCCCGAGTTAAGCATGATCTAATATTCATATCCATAGGTCAGACCGCAAATCGCCACCGGCTTATTCCATAAGGGAAAAGTGTCTGGACTCAGGTCCCGAGCGGCACGTAAGAGCACTATCCCCGACCAGTGTCTATCCGGCTCTAGATCTTCATAAAAATCAACGCAACTAATAGTGCCTAGTCCCTGACCTCACATTCTGCGAGATGGATTTTTTACGACATGGGACATCAGAATGTCGACCAATACAAGACGATGGAGAGGCGAGGAAAGACAAAGGTAAAAAGCGGGGAGACCGTGGTACTAATGAAGAAATATCGTCGTTTTTCAAGAGAGCCACGTCGCCACCCGGGAAAGAGAACAAAAACGCTCTCCCGAACCAGGCGAAGCGCCATGTAGCACTACCGAAAGTGCCAGGCAAAGCAGATCAGGCCGATACTCAGATAGGACGCTACGAAACGGTTAGTCGACGCATTCCCTTGTCACTGGGTAGCCAGAGCAACGATACGCAGCATCCGTTAGAAAGAACGTTACTTCACGTATCCCCTCGCCCGCTGAACTCTCCGCAACAAAGCAAAACGTCAGCCTCTACCCCGAACTACCTAGTACCCCATCGCGAGCGATCCATATTCAGATCATTGTCTGTCAATTCTTCCGGTGGCCCTCATAGTTGTCACCCACAGACTATACCTTCAGAAATGAGTAATCCCGTTGTGACGTGGCTTAGAAGAACGACCCGAGAATATCCAAAGAATATGGAAGATGGCTTCCGCGATAAGTGCTCATATCCGGGTTCCTCGATACGCGAGTTCAATGAATTGAGTGGCGTCCCAAGCCCTCCCTCGCCAAGAAGGTTTCTTGGGCCGCCAAAGGCGCAAGGAAACATGGAGAACGATGAATATGTTGAGGATAGATGGGGTATTAACTCGGAAAGCGTGATGACAGGAGGCGCAAACATGCAATCCACAAATTCTCAAACAGAGACTGCGATCCTTCGTTGGAAATCCGACGTAGTTCAGGAACCTCGCCGACATTTTGGCCCCTATGATGAGATATTTGGTAGGCCCGTCCACAGTTTACAAGAAACGGGAGCGCGATTCGGGATGCCCACAGGCGGTAGCCTAGACCCACAGCCCCCGGCTGGTGGATTTGAACCTAACTTCTTTCTTGACGCTGTTCCGCAAGCTATGCAAAATAGTGGTGAGGTACCAAGCAATGATCTCGGACACTATCAAACTGATATCTACGATTTCCCGATTTCGAGAAACGGGTACGCTAACAACCCCGACTATCTCGAGAGATCTTCATTGAGTAACGATCGGGGTAGAGAAGCGGGAGCAACCAGTCCCTATTTCAACAATCGAGACTTGGTTGTTGAAGAAAGCGAGTATCCGGTTACCCATGACCCGAGACTTGAGGGCCGGATTGTAGATGGTTACGAGGCGTATACAGATCTCGATGCTAACTTGGATAATGAAATACCCGGCTACGAGGCCGACGAAACATTCAACGGTGGAAACAAATACATGGGTTTTGGGGCTGAGCGATATCGAATTCATCAACCGCCGCAAAACACGACTGGACAGTTACCACGCCTTGGACCGAGAAACTTTTGGAGACCTCATCGACTTTACTAATCCTGAGTTAATTGGTATTAATTAAATTTGAGATTTCCTCGACAACAGTTAATCGCTGGTGTTGTTCGTCTTGGGGGCATCGATTCGTTTAGCTTGTCCAATAGTTTTGAATAGTAATTAGACGCGACAGTTTCCTGCATCTATTACCTGTTGATTTAATTAAGTACTCGCATGCACTATATATAGCCGATATAGAACTTTAAACGTTAAGTATGTCCTGTATTCTATAGTTCAAGAGACGGATGACCAAGCGTGAATTTCATCTTGTGGCCCTCTTAGGTCAAAATAGTGTCCGCAAATTAGGTACCCCCAGCTTGTACCTACCCTTTCCTCGGATCTTACAATATTATATCTGCCGGAATGTGTTGGAGTGACGTTGAAATGCCTTGTCGCCTACCGGCATCGCCTGGCGCAGGAAGCCTAAGGCTAAAGCGCATCCAGTCGCTAGGCAATATCTCGATGCGATGGGCATTAACACGTGCGCGCGAAAGAGTCCTGGCAAGAACGCTACCCCAAATCTTTGGCGAGGCCTATAGAACGAATCTTGTGACTCTGTCATATGCATGGTCAGGACGAGACGAGATGAGGGTTTTGAACGTATGGATGTTCGACATCTTCGAGTATGTCCTTGGCTCAAAGTGTAAAAATACGCTTGTATAAGCTTACTAGAAGCTGTTTTCCCGGAGGCTCAGCTTTGAGGCTTGCCGAATTCCGAGAAACAAGACTCCCTTGCTTCCCTGCCCCCTGCTTGCAAGCCGAAAGTCTTCCAGCATCTGTTGCCAAATGTTTTGGACCCTTTCTCCTCAAAAGCAAACCGCCATGCGTGAGAAAATTTTGGAGAAAGTGTGTGGTGTTTTGAGGCTGACGTATATTCCTTCTTGGGGTCGAGTTTAAAAAAAAAAAGCCTCCACGAATCCACCCACTGGGACACGAAGTGTCCGAGAGCCAGGCAGATATCGAAGTGGATACTCGACTCGTACTGCCGTGAGTAAGTATCCAAAGGAATGATATTGCATTCCTATTTTGAGGAGCCTTTTCCCAGAGTGAGGCTTGAAGTTATAGCAGAAGCGACGCTTCTTCCCAGCTGGATGACTGTAGGATTCGTATCTAAAAAAAATGTCAGCCTCATCTCTTGAATTAGGTAACCAGGTACCGATGTCGAATACGCAGGCGGGTTTTCGGGGCATCTTTTCAAAGACGGTAACGACGGCCAGGCCCGTGGACTTTTTTCTCTTTTGAATTTATGCATCCGCTGAGTCAAATAATGCATCGGTATGGTTGTTCTTGGAGGGAGGTCTTCGGGCTGACTCCTCCTGATAGACGCATATGCGGCCTGTACCTGTATGGATGACCCGACTGGTTGGGAACACCCGCCGTGGAGGGTTTTGTCCGCCTGGCCTGCAGTGCAGCGGGCGGAATATCGTCACACCGTCGTATCATGATATCAAGATATATGCCTCTCCTCCCTCCTTCTCTTGGCTACTGTTTCTTTCTTTCTTTGCCCCTCATCCTCCCTCTTCTTCCATCTGAGATACCATCTTTTTTTTCAAACAGAGGCCGCGCACCAGCTCGGGCTGTTGGTAGCTACTGCGAGAACTAGAGTCGATAAGGCGAAAGGGTTGCTTGGCTGCTTCCAAGGATCAGTTGCTTCAGAACGGATAATAACCCCAGCCCACCCAACCTCAAAATCGTCACCTTCATCATCCATTCTTCTACTCCGATATTTCCCTCTCCAGATACACCGGAACCCCGTTCCATCGAGAAGCGCTTCAAGATGGCCTACTACCACTCTAATCCAGGTTCGTAACCATTTCTATCGATGGATAATCCGGATGGCTTCCGAATCCACTACCCCGCCAAGCCATCGCCATCGATCCCCCCCACTATGGCCAAGCGGATATAGCTGACATCAGCTCGACAATGTTATCTAGACGACCTCCCAATCCATGCCGAGCCAGAGCAAGGTACACTTCCACAAACCTCGTATTAGCAAAATCACTAGTAACATTCTACTAAACTCGTTATCCTATAAAAAAAAACAGCCGCTCAAATCCTCGCCGGCCAGGGAAACCGAAAGCCCACATTCCCTCCTCAGAACCAACACCAAGGCGGATATAATAACAACCAATACAACAACCAATACGCCCACAATCAGTACGGCGGAGGTGGCTACGGAGGAAAACCACAACCACCGATCCCACAGAACAATGCCGGTCCGAATAGGACGTACAGTCATTCGTCGCAAGGTGCACCGGGCCCCATTCCCGGTGGATTCCCTCAGTCACCTCCACCAGGACATAATACCGGGTTCGCTGCAGGTCTCCCTGCTAGGCCTAGTAGCTCGAGACCACCGCCGACACCTGCGCCACCACAGGGTGCTGATCCAACGTTGTACCCATTATTCAAGGCAGTTGATAAAGATGGTACGTTTTAGGATATGAAGGTCTCATGAGATACCGTGGGATATTATCTTCAAGGATCTGAGAGGCTAAATTATATTTTCACGTCTATAAAACAGGTAGCGGACAGTTAAGTGAGAAGGAACTACGAGCAGCTCTAGTTAACGGAGATTGGACATCGTTCGACCCGCACACCGTACGGATGATGATTAGGTAGGATCCAGAACCGAGGTTACACGAACATTTTGGACAACGTGGCTAAGACATGTGGTCTGGTTTGCAGGATGTTTGACACAGATCGTGATGGCACGATTGGTTTCAATGAGTTCTGGTACGATACAAACGCTATTCCGTAGATATGGTTCGATTTCAACTTACTAACATGATGTTTGACAGCGGTCTTTGGGGTTTCCTCGCCGCCTGGCGTGCTCTTTTCGATCGATTCGACACCGACGGCAGCGGAAACATTAGCTATCAGGAGTACTCGAACGCCCTCTCAGCATTCGGCTACCGTCTCTCACCGCAATTTGTCACAATCCTGTTCAAATCATACGATAAGCGTGGCGAAAATGCGATATCATTTGATCTGTTTGTTCAGTCGTGCATTTCGCTAAAGAGGATGACGGAGGTGTTTAAGAAGTATGACGAGGATAGGGATGGATATATCACGCTGAGTTTTGAGCAGTTCTTGACGGGTGAGTTACTGCTCAATTCTCACTACTCTCGATGAAGGTTTCATTTTTGGGGGGGATGCTAATTTTCTGTTTTATTTAGAAATCTTACGACAACGTTGAGGTCCGACTGTTTGGATGATGAAACGAGCAATGATCTTTTTGTGTCTATCAAGTTAATGCGGTATTCCTGGGCTTTGTTTTTCTTCGAATTCATCTTCTTGGGTGGAATTTCCTGGGCCTTTTTTTGTTACGTTCTTCCTCCTCCTCCTCTTCCGTAGCATTTCTATTACTTATCAGCCCTTCCAAACTGCTATTTGGATTCTTCGAGGCAATGATGTCACTTCCTTCCGTTTTGCAAATCGGTAGCGGTGATTTGTTAGGGACCCTATTCCTGCTTGTCGAGATTCCCATCTGCTGTTGTTTGTGCATATCAATTCTTTCCCCGAGCCCTTTCATTATACTCCGGACCTCGTTCCCCCCATTTTTTGTAGATATCTCTTCTGCGAATCTCACGATTATACCCTTTGACCATGATCTTGATGTCGTTTTTGTTTCTTTTGTTTATGAACAATTGGATACAATCGATCGTAGATACAATAGGAATTAGTAAACTTTTACAGAACACTCGGTATATACCTCAAAACCTGACACTTCAAACCCGCACAAGTCCACTCAAACGCCTCCATCCATACCATGAACCCACCCATGTCACTCTTTCCTTTAAACCGTCAACTGCACCTCCACAACTCCCTTCATCACCTCCCTCAAAGGCTTCAATGCCTCCGCCACCTCCTTCTCCACAAACTTCCTTGTCTGCTCCGGTGCCCTACCGACGAAAGTCTCGGGTTTCAACAAATCCTCCAATTCAGCCCACACCGGCTCAAAGAATTTATCCTGCTTAACCCTCTCTACTAAATCATTCTCTCCACCTTCGATCTTTACAACCCTGCTCGCTGCGTGGGAGTGTACTCTGATAGCTTCGTGGGTGTCCTGTCGACTTGCGCCCTTAGCGACCATGGCCATGATGATGTTTTCGGTGGCCATAAAGGGGAGTTCTTCTTTGATGTGTTTGTTTAGGATGGCTGGGTAGATTACGAGGCCTGAGGCGACGTTGTTGAGGATGGAGAGGAGGATGTCGGCGGTAAGGAAGGCTTCTGGGATCATTATTCTGCGGATGGCGGAGTCGTCGAGGGAGCGTTCGAGCCATTGGGTTCGGAAGGTTGCAAGCTGCGTAAATTTCAGTTAGCATTCATTCTTCAACGGTATGGCGAGGATGGAAAGATATGGAGAAGGTTAACTTACTGCATCATTCGCCTTATTTCCCAACATCCTTCCTAGCGAACATATTCTTTCCGACCTCATTGGATTTCTCTTGTAAGCCATAGCCGAGCTACCAATCTGATCCTTCTCAAAAGGCTCCTCCATCTCCTTCTTCGACGCCAACAATCGGATCTGTGTTCCGATATTCTCAGCCGTGGCTCCGAAACCTGCTAGGGCTTGCACGACGTCGATGTCGATTTTTCTAGAGTAAGTCTGCGAAGTCACGGGGTATGCGTATTTGAACCCAGCCATTTCGGTGACTAGTTGGTCTAATTGCTCGACTTTATCATGGTCGCCTTGGAAGATGGCAAGGAACGAGGCTTGAGTGCCTGTTGTGCCCTTCACGCCACGGAAACCAAGGTCATCGCGTGCGCGGATGAAGTTTCGAAGATCCCAGAGGAGGTCTTGGAGCCAGAGGGTGGTACGTTTACCGACGGTTGTGAGCTGGGCTGCTTGACCGTGGGTGTAGCCCAAAGTCGGGATGGCGGCTTGTTCGACGGCGAATTTGGAGAGACGGTCGATTAGGGTTGCTAGTTTTGGGATTAAAATATCGAACCCCTTGCGGAGGAAGATGAGATCGGCGTTATCGGTGCAGTAGCAGGATGTGGCTGTTATAATTAAGATTGTTATTAGTCGGTGGGTTTCATTTATCAAGGTATCGATATGGAAAGATTGAGCATACCGCCGTAATGAATGATACCAGCCGCAGCAGGGGCTCTAAGTCCATAAGCATGAACATGTGCCATAACATCATGTCGTCTCCTCTTCTCCTCTTCAGCTGCAATCTTGAGATCTTCTTCGTCGACTTCGACAGCAGCTTCCATCTGGGAAATAGCTTCGTCTGAGATGTCGACTCCGAGCTGTTTCTCAGCTTTGGCGAGCCACAGCCAGAGGTATCTCCAGGTTGTAGAACGGGTTTTGGGAGAGAATAGAACGGCCATGTCATTGCTGGAGTTCCAGCGACCCGCAAGAGGGGTTGAGTAGCGGTCAATGGACGACATGGTGGGATGGTGGGGTTATGACGTTGGATATCGTGGATTTGAGGACACTCGAATATTTACTATTGCAGTCGACGAAGAAATTAGTATACCTCCAGAAAACCAAAAAATTTATTAAAGTGAACAGAACGACTCCAGCAGGATTTTATACTCGGGTACGTACCTTCTACGGCAAGTTATGGCGCTCAATTGACGTCCCGAACGTTGTGATATTGCTTCAATCGGGTGTTGTGAAAATTTTAGGAAGGTGGGATGTCGGATGGATTGCGGGGCACACTAAATCTCCAGCATCTCCGATCCCGCATCCCGCGAAAGGTACGGCATCAACAGCCCACTATCAGGTCATATATAAAAAATCCACAACCCGGGTACACGGAAACGGTCATTATCGTGCCTACGAGGCAAATTAAATTGAAGATGAAGAGTATGTATAAGTAGTATATATAAATTCCGTTATGCGGTTCTTTTCCATTCTCTAAGTAAACCCAGGTTTTTGTTTGTGGCCTCCGAGACCTCAAGCTTTTGTTTTGAGGACTTCAGCGGCCCCCAAAAGTTCTAAATACATACATTCTTTTAGGTCTCTGCCTTCCAGTGCTTTTTAAGAAGCTTTTTGTTCATAGAAACAAGAAAAGAAAGAAATGATGTCGTCCTCCGTCAGCAATTCTATCGGTAAAACAAAGAGAGAAGAATAACCCCAGCAGATTAAAAGAATACTAGCAAGTTCTTTTTTTGGTGAAGTTTGTGTGTGTGGATTCGGTTCCTGGTGACAGGAAAGAAACAAGACGCGTGCACAAAGAGATGAGATGGTTTTTGGGAAAGCACACTGATGGATATAACAATAAGTCCATGGTCTGCTGAAAGGTAATTTGGAGCGGTGGCATCCTGCAATATTCGTCAGGTTCCCCGATCTCCGTGATAAGAAATATGAACAGTCGATAAAAAACGCAATCAATCCACCGTCGTAAAAGAATACAGAGCTGAATTTTTTTTAAAAAAAAGAGGAAGCAAGAAACTATTTTTTCGATTTCGTATTTGTGGACGACCGAGCGGTTTTGTCATTTTTGGAGGAAAAGCGATCACGAACAAGTCGATACTAAGAAAGCCCGGATAGAACGAAAAAAAAGTAACGCCCGCCAAATGCTCGAGAAAAGATACGGATTAATAAAGGATATAGGTTGACGAAAGACTTATGCGCGAATGAATAGAGTGGTGTCATGGCTTGGGAGCCCATTTCGTGAAAAGGTTCGAGGCGGATATTTCGTGGGTGGTATTGCGATAGGGAGCGATAGAATTGGCTGGTTACCTTAGAGATCTTCAAGCAATGTGTCGCCACGCTCCCTAGCCTGTCCTTGGACCGGCCTTCTGGTTAGGAAGGCGGAGCTAGGAGCCAGGCGAGGGCCAGAAGGCGGCGTCGAAGTGACCGTGATAGAACCTGAGGAACGATCTGTGAGCGGGGAAGTATCCTCCCCCATGACAAAACCCGAACCCCTCAGACGCGAGGCGTTTCCGACAAGGTGAGTTGGGAGTGAAGTATGTCTTCTACCCAAAGATCGTGTCCCAAATGATGTAGGAGTGTCGAGATCCATGCTATCATCTGAGAATTGGTTCATAATTTCACGGTCACTCCGACTGTAGTTGAGAACCTTCTGAGGAGTGGCAACTTTTAGTGGCACGGCCTTTTCAGCGCTCCGAACCGTTTCATCGTCGAGGAAAGTCTCCAAAAAGGCAATTGTCTCCTCCCTATCTCGAGGCGGGGAAATATTAGGTTGTCCCAGGTTCGGGAGTGGGATCCGCTCCGGTTCCTGATTTCCGCTGGGGGTAGGAGTCTCCTAGGACGCATACCCGACGGACAAGAGGCGGCCAGGACGTGCCGGGGTATTGAAATCACTCATGAATGGGTTCGAATAGGCCATCATGGAGTTCTTCTTCGGCCTTGCCACCATGTCAAGACCAGTTCGGATATTGAATCCTTGTGGTGTAGCTGGTTTCGCAGCTGCAGCAGACCGTGCTGCTGAGTTGGTTGCTCTGGTCGTCATTCTGTTAGAATTAGGATTAATAATCTCTTGAACAGCTGATGACGGCTGTGCTGGCTGCAGCATTTGCATCGCCTGGGCTTGGGCGGCGACAAGTTCTGGATTCCTGTACATTGGCGGCACTCCGTACTTGGACCATTCGAATTCAGGGGTCTTTGGGATTTCAATGGGCCCTGGAACTTCCCAGCCGTTTTCTTCCAACCTCCAATGATGTTTGTTCTGATGGACGCTGGTTTTCTGGGCGCCACGAGACGCAGCGATGACTCTAGCAGCGAAGCGCTCGGGTCTGTTGATGGCAGTGTCTTTCATACGGGAGAGGGTGGAGATGTCTGTCAAGCACTGTTGACGCTTTTTACGTAACATCTCGATAGTGGACTTTAAAACGATGACGTCAGGGTTCAGATCAGTCCTACTCAAGTATCTGGCCATAACATTGGCAGGGCTGTCAAAGTCTGCGTCTGCCATCTCATCGTCAGAATCGTCACCCATCTCGAAATCGGCGACATTTTGGAGCTTCTGGGCGAACTCAGCCAGTCGACCATCAAGGTTCCCTGGTTGAGGTAGTACAGGAGACTGGAACATAGCAGGGGGCGAAGCTGTTGACCTCTTCGTTTCCTGTGGAGTCAACAATGCAGTCTCATAGAGGTCATCCGGTGACGCTGGACCATGCTCTGGCTTATCTAACATCATGACATCGTCTCGAGAGGGTGATATCGGCGACGGTGCCTGTGTGATTGGGCTGTACATTGGAGTCTGTGGGGCCTGCACAGGGACGTATCTCGACGGAGCAGAAACATGGCGCTTCTGTGGCAACGAGTGTGAAGCATCGGTGTCGCTTAGATAATGCTTGGTCGGCATCTTGTGGCGACAAGAGCTGAAGGGACAGGAAAGAGTGTTGACGTGTTCGGGAGGAGCAGTAAATAGTGATCGGATGAGCGAATAGTGGAGGTTGATAGCCGGGATCGAACAGGTCGTTGCCGATATGGAGTAGGATCGGTGAGTCGTGGTTGGCAAGGATCCAGCGATATCGAGATATTAATAGCGAGTAGCAGGGCAGGGTATTACAAGGGTTGATATCGAACGAACAGGAAGCGTAAGCAGAACTTTTGACGATTTTGACGAGGAAAGACGACGATGAAGTCAGAAGGGAAACGTTTCGGTCATTAAAGGGCGATTGGTGATGGCGGTGAGGAGGTGGAGAGGCAGAGAAGGGGGGATATTAGGTGAGTCGTTGTGGAATCAGATGGAAGAAAGCGCCGAGAAGGTCGGCGAGGGAGCAATGTGTTGTGTCGACGTCGACAGCTGGCGGTTAGTTTTGATTAGGGAGATTTATAAGCGACGTTGACGCAAACAACAACAGAAATTATTATATCGACGACAGCGACGACAGATAAGGAGAGTGTAATGCAGTGTAATGTATGTAATGTAAGAGGGGGCGACACAGGATTCACACCATGTACATCGTTGTGCTAGTCAAAGAAACGATGGTACAGGAAGTGTATGGAAACTATGCGACGGCCGGTGGTAGGCAGAGATGGTTGACGGAGAGGAAGGAATGGGAGGCAGGAGACAGCAGGCAGGAAGAGGTTGTGACCGTCAACGCCAGCAAATTTTGGATGAAGAGCGAGAGAGAAAAGCCCTGGTAAGGTATCGCCCAGAGCAGGATTGCAGGCAAGTGTAAGAGCCCCTGTCCAAAAGCCCCGATCAAAGACAACGGACACAACGGAAGACTGGGATCCGGAGATTGTTTGCCTTCTTAGCCTTCCGGAATGGAACAACTTTTTTCTTCCTTTGGTTTCGCTCAGTTCTTTCTCTTGCAGCCGAAGCACTAAGTATGGGTTCCCAAGGGCAGGCCCGGTCTAAGACCTATTCTTACCCCCTTTGCACCGTCGTAAGCGTAAATGTTGGACTGGGTCCGGTATGATGTGGCCGCCTCAAAACGGAGACTGCGACGAATGTGATCTGATTGTGCACACGGCAGCAGCAGCAGGAAAAAATGTTCACTGGTCACCAACAGCAGCAGAAATCTTTTCACTTCTGAATAGACACAGGAAATCTATATCTAAGGGGGGTATCGACGACAGAAAGGTAAGGAGCAAGAGGAATAGTGCACGATGAGGAAGAAGGCTGTGAGCCCGATTATATAAGGGAAGACGACGATGAAGAAGAGATGACGATATAGAAAAGTGTCGTGAAGGAATGAGAGAGAGAGGCTTTAGGAGACGATGAAGGAAGAGAGAAAAGGAGAAAGGGTATCAACAGATTGCAATGAGGTATAATTCCGGTGGGAGGAGGGCTGGAAGAAGAGAGAGGGAAGGAAGGGGGGTTCGACGAGGGAAAGAAAGTCAGAAAATTATATTGGGGATGAATGATCCTGTTGGTGTGGGTGTGGAGAGAGGTGCGTCGAGCCTCCTCCTCCCACTGCACTGCAGTGCGATCGAACGGTACTTCTTCCACACCCCCCAGCGTTACAGGCCAAAGCAAAAAGCCCAGAAACCACCCAGCCATGAATGGATGGGGGGTGGATCCTGGCTGGGCCTTAGCGAAAGAAAACCTCCATGCAGTTGCATGAGGTTAATAGGCCCGCAGATACCTGCTCACTGGTTGGTAGCGAGCGAATGGCAAAAAAAAGCAGCTATCGCTCAGAACGGTCAGTCCTCACTCACCACCCTAGAAGGCTGTTGGATTTTGGTCAATCTTTGCCGTAGACGCTACGACGTCGACTGTTGCTACTGCCATGTTGGTGTTAGTCGACGAGATAGATATGGTATGATTAGGCTGGGAACAGCCAACATTCCCTCGTCGACTCCACCCCGAATGTACCTTCCATGTACTTTTGGCACGCTGGATACCCGCTGTCAAATCCTCAGCTTCTCGACCGCAGGAAAAACGCAAGATGATATCAAAACATCTGCGTTGGCCGGTATCCAACTGACAATTTACCCGCCAGACCAAAATAGCTCTAGGACAGAATTGCCTGAGCTTATCGTTGGTATGGATAGCAGCCCTCTTCGGACGACGCTGAATTCCGGACCATGAATAGGTATGACTGTGTATGTATGTACTTGCAGGATTCCTGGGGATTTCGAAGTGACAACGTCGATATCGACGCTGTTCCTTAGATCACATTTGCAATCTTAAAACGACGCCCTTGGCCCTGCAAACTGTCCTTATTCCCAGGTCAAGGTTGTTTTTCCCTCCCCATGCGTGCGTTTTGGCCAGCAAATGAAAGGATCTAAACCCAGACATGCCAAGCGGGCCTGCTGTACGGACCCATGAACCCGGCCGTTTGGTTCCGGGCCAGCAAATTGGCTTTCCTTTCTTATTTTAAGTGGGGCTTCTGATTCCTGAATCTGGCTGTGATATCGATCGTGAAAATTCTGACCGACATGTTGTGATATACACCATAATGGTACGAAGTCCGTGATCAGATGGAAGCATCGGCTGTTTCGACATCAGCATATCATCAGGACATTATGCATGTGTGTGTCTCGTCGGCTGTGGTACATGTACCTACCGGCTTCCGTGTAACTTGTGTATGTATCGCCAACAGGCTAAGACGATGGTGTTTACCTCTCAAACATAAGACCTAAGACCTGCAGACGATATCTCTCGAGATGCATTTTGTGTGTGTGTGTATGAGTATGGGTGTGTGTGTTGTGTGGGATCAGGTGCTCGGCCCCTTGCCTGAACACCATCGATGATATCACGATAACTCCAAAACATTCCCATCGAAGTGATTGAATCGCCACCGCCAATGCTCCCGTTTCATGATTCCGATTCAATGAGACTGCCCTTCCGCTGCCGTCCCCGACGGTCTCTTCCCCGTGCGAGATTGGTATTATTTTGCCATGTTGTTTGTGCGTATTTGCTGTGAGATCAACATCGGCACTTTCCCGTACGCCTGCATTCGAACTGGTTTGCTTGAGCTTCTAATTCTAATCGATGGTGATGCAACTACGGATTCATATCCGCCAGGGCCCGTGACGGTCCAAAGAATCCTACCCGGTGGATATCCCCCCTTTTGCGGGTTCTTCCAACCGTCTACGAGGGAGAAAACGAGCACATGGTCGACATGTTTCTCTTCTGCCCAATACTACCCAGGTAGTCGCTTCCCCGAGTCGCTGCATGCAGTGCCATCAGATAAAAATCTCAAACAGCGGGAATCAGCTCCCCAAAATCTAGGCTTTTCTCCCGCACCCGCGCAGATGGAGAGTGGTTGCATATCCGGATCAATTTGGGGAGGTCCCCACACCACCATCTCGACAAAACTCGCATCGGTCGAGATAGCTTTGGGGGTTTTGTTGACAATGCAAATTCAATGCCTGAAGCCCAATTTCAGGCATGAAATCGGGTGATTGAAGCTGGGAACTCGTGGAGGCCATGCAATCGAGCGAGCCTCAGGGAATACAAACATCCTTTCTAGCTGTGTCTTGGCGCGGAATTTCCCATCATCTGTCCATCAAACATGTTCTCTGGGACCTCATCCCCGAGTCCCGGCAAGGGACTGTAGTGAAGCGTTCTAGCATCTTGAAAAATCTGCCCAATCATGACCCCCATTTCTCGCAGGGGATGTAGGGGTTCTAACAGATATCTTCCACTAGCTTCGAACCTCTGGGGCACTAATCCAAACTGGTCCGAGTTTCAACTTCTCTTTTGCAAAATCTCCCAGCTTGTCTTAGCTAATGAGGTCGGATGTTTCTCTTGGTGCCATCCAACATCAAAAATAATCCATCGTTGTTATGCAGAAGCTAAACATTGACTGTTTACTCTCGAGTCTTCGTCTCTGCATAATCCCCGCATTCATTCCTCTCTCTCCAACTTCGTCAGACAAGAAGCCGGCCGCGCTATCAGTATCGTCATGAGGTTCAGCGTATGACTCGATTTTCGTCGACAACATTCATAAGCCCGGGAATTAAGCGGTTTCTAATATCCGAATTCTGAGTTTTTCGCCTGCCAAAAGATTGCGAATTCCTGACCAACGTCAAAAAAAGGAAGAAGTTGCCTCGAATAGCGGGCTAGTTAGCCCCAAACGTCCAACCAGCCCACCATCTTCTGCACAGAGGAGGGAGGGGGCTTGACCACGTGAACTCGTGGGCCTCTAGGCTCTTTACGCGTCCCGCGCGACATTCCATCTTTTTCCCCTCAACCTCTGGTCAATTTGGCCCCTCGAACGAGCCGGAATACAGGCACATCTCATAGCCCTTTCCCCTTGTCGACGGGAATTTCTTGACCGACGCTAAGGGCAGGAAAGATAGCACCTTTCGACCCATTGGAAGCAGGATCCGTCGATCTTACTGGCACATGCTCGTCAGCCTGGACATGTAGGTTTCGAAATTTCATGGTTCGTATTTCCTTCAAACCTCCTGGTTGGAATTCCTCGACTTTCTATCCCGCTTTTCTACCTCTGACTCTTGTACAATCGTCTATATGTCTTGTCCTACTTGTACTCTGCCACCTTCCACAGCCTTGTCGAAAGGATCGCAGAAGGTTCAACGCCTCTGCCCGCCTTAAATATCTTTCCTAAATTCGCCCGCTAGCCCCGGTCCTAATTGACTTTCGCTGTACACATGTAATCGCAGGAATTGTACCATCTTAATACGCAACATATAGACGAGATGGCTTACCCTTGGGCAGTGCGTAGATAGATCCTACTTCACCCGCAGATTTCAATCGTTTTCGTCGCCGTCCTTTTCGTACATCTCGAGCGCTATATCCGTCCTGACACAAATAAGCCGTCTATTCCATCATTAGTTACGCAATACATGAGTAATAATACCATATAATTGGGCATCCAATCAGCAGACTTCGGCGCCAAGATCGCATTGCATTGTCGAAGTCCGTCGCATCGGATAACATTGGTACCCCACTCCTAGGATATTTTCACCGCGCGAAGTTCCTCGATAGGGGCATCCACAGACGTCCGGAGCAGACCAGCTCAGTAGACGGATCCATATAACTACCCAGCCAATCTCTGGATCCAGACCATCTCTCCATCTTCCTTACATATTCCTTGGTCGACCAATCCCTACCATTCTTGAAGCCATCTCTCCTTAGTACTTTCCCTAATCTCTTGAATCGAACCGATAGGCCAGCCCGGCTGGTCACCCCTCAACTACCATGGACGACGAAGTTGAAGCTACACAGCCCTCTACCCAACCCGCTACCCAGCAACCTCAGCCGGAACGCCAGAAGGCTGCGCCAGACCCGTCAATCCTGCTAATCCTCCACCCTGCATCGCCAGCCGCCAACGTCGCCGTCGGGTACCTGGCCCGTAGATACCCCGCATATGTCCGGAACCACGTAGAATCCAGTCTACCCGGCTACATCTGCCTGAGCAGCTCAGTACCCCCAAAGAACGCTGAAGCCGGGTACACATTTGGCCGTAATCCCGTCAAATGTGATGTCGCGCTTGGACAGCAATCGAGTTCGCGACGGGTCAGCAATGTCCATTTCCGCATCTTCACAACTGATGAAGGCGTCATCATGCTCGAAGATTGTTCGACGAACGGAACCTGGGTTGATAACGTGTGCCTGCAATCTCCGAGAGCACTCGCTAACCGCCATCAGACAAACGCATCTGGTAGTCGCCGACGGATTCTGACGAATAGTTCGCAGATTCTTCTGGCCCTTGGGCCCGTTGAAGATGAGTTGAAGTTTATCGTCGACTTGAAAAGTACTAGCCCGAAGGCCTGGGAGCAAATCCGAGGTATCAATCGACCAGCAGGCGGTGGTATGTTGCCGCCTGGTCGTCGACCTCAGGCTGGTCAAGGCCATGGCACGGACGCGACATCGGAGCAGTATCCCTTCCCGGATGGCTGGACTGGCGAGAATGGCATTTATGAAGTTGGTGATATCATTGGCAAAGGCGCGTTCGCTATCGTTAGAAAGCTTACCCAGAAGTCGACGGGTAGCTTGTACGCTGTCAAGATCATTCACAAGCGTGTGTTTGGTCCACAGGAAGAATCTGGGCATAAGAATGGAAAGGCAAGATATCTTGGTGTCTTGAAGGAGGTTGAAATTATGGAGCAACTAAAGCATGTAAGTTGCTTCAAGATCCCAAACTCATCTCACCAAAAATCTTGAAAACTAACCAGGCGCAGCCAAATATCATCCACTATGAAGAATACCGAGAAATGCCTCGCCAACTCTACATTCGAATGGAGTATGTCGGCTTTGGCGACCTTAGTGATTACGTCAAAGGCCGTGGCGCTATGTCCGAAACCATGACTCGAACAGTAACACAGCAAGTCAATAATGCCCTAGTCTTTATTCATGGTTTAAACATCTCACACCGAGATATAAAACCCGACAATATCCTCATCAAAAGCGAGGAACCGCTTATTGTAAAGCTTAGCGACTTTGGCCTCGCTAAAATGATCAAGGAGGATAATGAGTTCAACAAAACCTTCTGTGGGACGATGCTCTATCTCGCGCCAGAGGTCTTCCCCACCGTCGTTGGCGTTCAGAACCCAGTTACCAGGAACATTAAGTAGTAAGTTCTCGTGATGATGTGGATTCTACGTTGGAAGTTGTTCTAACAATGCACATAAAATAGCCACAAAGAAAACAGGCGCTACAGTCATGTTTGCGACATGTGGTCTTTGGGCTGCGTAGTTTACACCCTTCTCACTGGCGACCCGCCCTTCTCTGGAGCTACTCAGGAAGAGATCCAGCAGAAGATCTGTGCAGGTCGTTGGGACGTTGCTAAACTCACAAAGCATGGAATTTCCGACAACGCCATCGACCTCGTCAAGAAATTCTTGATTACCGACCCTACGAAGCGAATGAACGAGAAGGAGGCCCTACGACACCCTTGGCTTGAAGATGGCACATCTGAGGATGACTGCAGTCAAGGTGCCATGCCACCGTACATTGATGAAGACGAGGAGGAGGCTCTATCGCAGCAGATCGAAGTCTGGGAAGAGGTGAAAGGTCGTCTAGAGCAACAAGACCCAGCACGATCAGATGTCGACGTTCGTGACCTAGTGAAGTCACGGTTACAACAGGTTCAAGACGATGAAGGCGATGTGGAAATAGAAGGATCACAAGAGCAAGCCCGCAGACTTGAACGAGAACGAGAACGAGAACGTGTGACTGTCCCCTCCTCGCAACTTCGGCAAGTTCAAAATGCGGACTCGCTCGATAGGACTGTTGTTCCCCCAATGCGCCACCGTGCTCTTGATAATAGCCTTCTAGGCCCACCGGAGGAAGACGAGTCATTTGAAGGATCGGATGTCAATTCTGAGATTGCCGGGTTAAGAGAATATCCAGACAATCGCATGCAAGAGGAGGAGGCCGAGGTCAGCAGCCCTGATAACGGCTACGAGGAGAGCGGGGTTTTCGGCCAATCCCGTGTTTCCGAGATCGAGGCTAGCGACGAAGAATCCCAATTCTACGGGCTACAAGTCGGGCGTGTCGCGGATTCAATGATCTCCTCTGAGGGTGACTACGACTCATTCGTTGGGATTGCCAAAACGCCCATTTCAGATCGGTCAATGACAATCCCACGGCGAAGAACTCCTGGACCGGATGGTAGAAGCCTAGCAGGTATGCGCACTATGGTTGGCAACCTGAATGTTGCTTCTATGGCCTCGGAGTCTATTTTGCATAGAAAGGGATCTGGTAGATTGACGACCGACGACCGAGTCACAAAGAGGGGCTCCTCTCCGAGTCTTAGAAGGAAATCTTCCCCCCACGACATCCCTAGTTATCTCTCTCGACTCCCTCTCGAAAACAAGATGTCTATCATTGACTCGGAAGGCAGCAATGCCAATCATGACGTCCCTCTAAACGAGGTCGCAATGGCTAAAACTGATTCCCTAGTCACTGGGAACGATTATGTCCACGACGACGACATCATCGGGAATGACGGGATTCAACCAGAACCAGAAGCTGAGGCCTATCTCTCTCCCTCTCAAGAACCAGGTTTCTCACGCCCCAAGGCCATATGGGGCCGTCTTAACCCTCTCCCTTGCTCTATCACCCACGAGCCCATCAACCTCGTCGAGCAACATGTCCGCTACGGCCGCTCATCAGCCTGCGTCTGTTTCGTCTCTGACACTCGCGTTTCCAAACACCACTTCATTCTCCTCCTGGCTAACGAAGAAGATATCGAGACACTTGCCAACTCCACGGAGAACGAGGAGAGCTTCAACCCACAACCTCAAATGAAAGCTTGGATTAAAGTACTCGGTACTAACGGCATCATTCTTCACGGGCGTAAGCTCTCTAAGAACGACTTTTTCCGAGTCTACGATCAGGACGACATCATTGTTTTTAGAGATAAAAATGAGTTCCTTGGTTTTAGAATCGATCTGATGGTTGGCGATCATGAGAGGACTGCGCAGGATTTGAAGACTGAAAGGGATTGGGATACAATCCGGGCCCACCAGATCCTCCTTGCGAAACAGGCAAGGATGGGACAAGCCGGTACTACGCAGCCTATTAACGGCTTGGAATCCCAGTTCAGGACCCAGCAGCAACTGAGGAAGGAGAATGTGCCATTCCATGACGAGCATATGCCTGATGTCTAATCAAGCCTTCTTTCGAATTTCTAACTCCCCGGCTTCCTTTCACCTACCCTAACACGTTCTCCTACATAACATCTCTTCATCCCTCTACATACCATCCTCTCTGTACATTTGTCGATACTTGTTAAATCGTTTTGCCCACAATCACCATGATGGCGTTCTCTTCTCTTTCAAGTCACAATAGCACGATACATCGCGTTGAGTTTCCCGGAGCGAAAAAAAAAAAATCTTGTGCCTTTTCACATCTTATCAAGCTCTGTCAGTTTCTCATGTACAAGATTGTGCTTTCTACTCGTCTTCGCATATGCCTTGCCAACGCTAACGTTTTTTCCCTTTTTGTTCCCCTTTTCTTATCATGCTGGTGCTCTCTTTTCTAACGGCCTTTTCCATTCCTACAAAAGGATTCTCATAATAGTTCTCTCTTCCGATCTCGACGTATTTCCTTTTATGTATATTCTTCAGGCTAACATATTTACGATTCTCCTTTCCTCTCTATATACTGACGTATGTCCTGTACTACCCTATTCTTCTGGTCATGAACGGGTTCTCTTTAATTCTCCCTCTCTATCTTTTTCGAACTCTTTCCTTCATTTCTGGCGATAGTTGGTGTTCTCGAGGATGTCCTGGGCGTTTTGCGTGGACGAGAGGATACTTTTAGAATAAATAAAATTATCTTTTGATAGAATGTTTGGGTTTTGACTTCTTGTTCTTTCTTTCTTCTTTTGAATCCCGTCGAATCCAGGCACGGTTGTGGACTAGGGTTTTTTTGTTTTTTTTATTTTGGAGTAATCAAAAATATGATTTTTATCATTTCCAAGAACCTTTTTCAATATAGGCTTTGGTAAATATTTACAGGATACATGCTGATTGCAAGTATCCACCCGTGTAGTGCATGAGCCCGCGGTATCAATAACCTGCCAACGACGAAAATCTAACCCCCCCCTCCGGTCTAAACCTTACTCCTGGCCTTCCACAACTCCACGTTCTTCTGTACTGTTTCCTTTAACAGTGCGATGACATGCTTTGGATCCGGTGCTCCGAAAACCGCAGTTCCCGCCACAATGACATTCGCACCGGCCTCTGCAGCAACATCAATCGTACTTGGTCCCAAACCACCATCGACTTCGATATCTAGCTCTGGGTATTTATCGCGAAGGGCGGCGACTTTGGGCATACACCTCTCCTGGAACTTTTGGCCGCCAAAACCGGGTTCTACCGTCATCACTAGGACCATCTAATATACCCAAACACATCCATCCATTAGCTAGGATCCTTAGAAGTGGAGTTATATATATCTAATTATGGGACATACGTCGGGGTAATGACTCGGATCGCTTGTATCATCCAGAATGGAATATAGGACATCTACGGGGGTATCTGGCTTAATTGCGATCCCGGCTTTCATTCCGCTATCGTGGACGAGTTTGATACACTCGCGAGGGGTTTCGGTGGCCTCGTAGTGGAAGCAGTAGAGGTCGCCACCGGCTTTTGCGAAGTCTGAGATCCATTGTTCTGGCTACTAAGTAGGAAATTGTAGTCGTCAGTATCCTCAATCGGCCTACTATCAACTGATCTGAAAAAGAAGAAGAAGATGCTCCGGACATGTCCGTGTTATATTACTGTCACTAACAAGAGGAAAGGGTAATGACAACCTTCGCAACCATCATGTGACAATCGAATATACCCTTCCCATCCGCCGTCTTCTCAATAGCCGGACGAATACATGTGACCACGGGAGCTCCAATGGTGATGTTGGGCACAAAGTGACCATCCATGATATCAATATGAAGCCAATCGGCTCCGTGACCGATGATGCGTTGGCATTCTGAGGCTAGCTTGCCAAAGTCAGAGGCCAGGATTGAAGGAGCAATTATTGGCTTTGGAGACATTATTAAATATTATATCTGTATGACGTGCGTATTAATACGACGAGGACGAGGTCGATGAAGAAGGCCGAGGCGGTGGTGATGATAGCAAGTCCAGCTAGATGATACTTGTTGGATTTTATGTGGTTGACGAACAAGATAGGTTGATGTCATGCAATTGGTGGGGTTTCTACCGGCCTCTCAACATTTAAGCTTGTAGCTTTTCCTGGGTAGCAGCTCTCAGCTCAGGAGCTCCCCTTGAACCTGTCCAGGTACCTCCCTAGTCCATACTTACCTCTAACTTCCCTCCTCTACCTTACCCATCGATCGCAAACGCCTCGAGACGGGTGCGTGGAGATTGTTAGCCCGTCAATTGGAAATTGGAATTGAAGTGGATTACAATTGCATGGGACTGCCCTTGCCTGGCCTGGTCTTTGTAGACGGATCGATTAAGCCCGCGCGAGCAAATCCCAGCAGGCCAGAACACCTCGAACGCGACCGAGCTGATTTGAGTCTCCCAACCTGGTTTCGGGTCAACGCGACGAACCTGGGTGCCCCGCTATCCAACGTCGACAACACAGAATATCTATTTGCGATCGATATCTTGGCCACCCTTTGATATTTTCATTTACTATAGTTTTTTTGATAAACCATATCATATTGTTATAATCTCATTTACTTATACTACTGTTCGTTCTATTGAATAAATACTACTGTTGCTACTACTACTTGTACCAAACACGATCAATCATTCAACATGGTCTGCACCAACGCCTTCGAACGCCAACAGCGGTCCACAATGTTCTGGGAAGGTCTCCGCCCACGCCTCCCCATGATGTCGCTTGCCGACTTTACAAAATTCCTAAACGACCAAGATCGCATATGGCCGCTCGAAATTAACCTACCACTCGACGAAGAAGGGTTTGATACCGAATTTGGCATGTCTATTTATGAGAGAAGAAGACATGAGGATGAGAGGTACGATAAGTTTGAGTTTACGCTGCAGAGGTTGGCGGGGTGGTTGTTGCGGTAAGTTTATTTTATTTTATTTTTTTATTCTTATTATTATTATAGATAATCTTTTTTTAAAAAATGGTATGTAACTGTGGGTTTCTCACGGCTTGTGTATAATTTTTTAGGGCAAATGCATACCCCGAAAAGGACGAAAGTGGCAGCGTCACAGGTGTAGTGGAAGTGTGGACTATGCCCAAGGCTGAGCATATTCCCAAGATCCTTCTCCACTCGAGGATCAAGTACAAACTTTTGAGCAAGGATATGGAAGTGGAGGTCATAAAGCAGGAAACCGCAAAGCAAGAGACAATGGCCGCCGAGGTTGTGAGTGCTGAGCAGAAGCCTGAGGTTTAGTAAACTGATTTCACAGGATCAGAGAGAAGTTTGTGGCACAGATAGCGGTGGTATGCCCACAGACCCTGCATCGGATATAAGAATCAATATCCCTTGCATGTCTACGGCAAAGCAAGTAAAGAGGGGTAACTGGGTGATACTGGTGGGCAAGCTGTGCCGGAACAACGTCATCCCGATATCTTCTTACGAAAACTCCATTCTATGACCATCTACGCGATGTGATTTTTCTTCTTATTCTTTTCATTGCAACTGATTTACATTTACAGATCTAATAGTTTCTCTTCGATTTCGAGCGTGTGTGTCATATACCATTGGGCGTCATGATCGGCTCTTTTTCTTTTCTTTCTGCTTTGCCGTTATCTTGCATGTAGTTTACTGTTTTTCTCCCCCCTCCATATGCCAACATACTTAATTACTATACGCTTGCTTTTATGTGAATCCACAAAGTCGAGCCGACCGGCCGATGAGAATGACTAGTCCCGGTTGGGCCACCTGCCAACATTGTGATCCTGGTAATGTGCCGTCCGACGTCCCGGCCCGTTATAGAGTCGCAAGCGATCGACGTGTACTCCTTTGCCCCCGGCACACTAATATCGATCAGAAGACTATAATCGCAGCTCGGGAATTAGGTATATATACGTAATCCAGACTGTATGCCTATTATAACTACTAAAGTAAGTACTTATTACCTTTTAAATCTTAATCACGCCGCCTCGCGAGACCTCATGCTTTATATGCCGTGTCAGCTGGTGTATTCTGGAATGTAAGAAAAGAATTTAGATAACCGATCCTTCGCAGTCGAAAAATCGCGAAGGCACAGCAGCATTCCTGGGGTGTTTCTGGTACCTAGATAAGTGTTACATTTTTTCCATGGAGTTTGACCCCGAATGGTAAGAAATCTTTAGATCGAGAAAGTATTTGGAACCACCATTTTTGAGGTGTAGGTCGTGGATATATTTTTTTTCTTTCTTTCGTCTATCACATACCGGGGGCCGCCGGAAATGGTATCGTCGGAGTGGACTAGTATGCGATATCGAATACTGGGCAGATTGCGCATGAATGATGCGTCGATGTCCATGTTGGCCGGAAACAGCGTATGGGCAGCCACTAGGTTGCGTTCAATTTTGGCCAGTTAGAGATTGTTAGTGAGTTTTCAGGGCTGGAATATTCGAATTCCTATACCTGTTGATATCACAAAAAAAAAAAAAGTATGTTTAGGACTCGTAGACCGAGGCCTAGCTAAGGCTCTTGATATCTTGGAATGCGGCTAAACTAAGCTTTGTCAAGCTTGGTACTTGAAATACCTGTTAGCTTGGCTATCGCGAATGCAAACTCCACGATATGCTCATTGACGGTTATAATCTGAGGTTTGTAGTTTGTGGTTCCACCCCGCCTGGTTTCTAGACCTGCCCCTCAAATGTTGAAGGTGATGGGACATCATAGTACCTTCTACTCTCATAAAAATGCCTCAGGTATCTCCGTTCTATCTGGTGATTCTCACCCAACAAACATGCAACCTGAGACAGAACTGGTTCCTCGAACAAGATTGCTTAAGCTCCAACAATTGCTGTAACTATATCTAGAGGGCAATCCACCCTGATCCTGTGTTCATGAAACAGTATTGTTGAGGCACAGTTCCCAGCCTCACCACAAACTCTTGAAATAGAGCTATCTGTTCTATAAATCGAGAGAACTTGAGGTTCGTATATGTATATATGGAAGTAAAGCAAGCAGTTGGCGTCACTGGTACGATGATGATACTGTATCTCAGTTGCTCAATTGACCGAACTTAATTCTTATACGTGAACAATCGAAAAGCGCAAGATAATCTAGCTGACGTCGCAGATGGTGGTTGGCTATACTACGTTGGCAAATCTGTAACTTTGCACAAGCAAATGGTCGGGTATACTTGCAAGCGTCCATGTATGAATACTTTGAATGAATGAACTGGCAAGCCTCGCGCTCATTCAGCGGCTAGTTCCGAAATTTCCTAGGGGAAAAAATTTAGGACCTATATCAGATCTTGAAAAGTCATGCTATAGCCTACTGGGTGTAAAGGCTGATCGATTGACGTTTGTCAGCAGATTCCGCGACGACGAAGACGACGGGATCACAAAAGTAAAGTCGCTCGCATGGATGCATCCATGTTATATGTCTGTGCAACAGACCTGTCAATCTTTGAATGGGTCGTTGTTCCCCAGAAATAACCTCTCCGAAGGCGCTAAATTTGGGATGCTGAGGAGCCAAGAATAGACAATGGCCATTGTTCGTGTGGTTGCAGGCGAGATGTTGAACAGTGGGGAAATCGCGAGAGAGAAAGGCGGTTTTGGTGGGAGTTGCCTGGTTTGGGGTTTAATTCGGCGCCGGCAGCCAATCAGGACGACCTTTGGCGCGCGGTATCCGAATAGGGAAAAGTCCCCACCAGTCGCTTGTGGCCAATCACCACGCTTCCAGGCCTTCATGGGCCCAAACCCGTCCTGCTAACGTCGAAGGCCAGAGACACCAGACAACCGGACAGACGTCTCTTCATCCGAATCGAGAGCCTGGGTTAGTCATTCGCTCGCGATCCAATCTACCGAAATTACCCACCCACGCACATACGCCTAGCCAGGATTCCCGCGACCTGGGGGTGCTTGTTGATTTGTTTTTAGCTGAGCAAAAACGTGTCTGCACGACAAACGAACGGTTTTTCGTTGACGATGCAAGAAAAGGCTACGGGGTTTTAGCTTCACGGCCGCTGCCCGATTGCTCTCTGACCATGAAGAAAGGGAGATGTCGATGCTGTCAGTTCTTTCCTTTTTTTAGGAAAGGGAAATTCTGCCAACTAACGATCCCCGACCACTTGCATACCTCGAGCGGCGCAGAACAGGTCAGGCAGTGGAGTTTGCATGCATGCAAAAACCATGTACCAAAAGGAAAGAAAGGCTACGAATGGTGAAGGAAAAACACCATGAATGAGAGGCAGAGGCGCTGCTGCTGTTAACTAATGGGCGAACAGGTTGTGGGCATCTTTTTGTTGACTGGCATGGGTCAGTTTACGTTTCTCCATTCCTTCGGCTTGTTCGCCTGATAACAGCCTACGGAAGAACCTCCATGTCGCCGAAAAGGAACTCCCAAAAAAAAGTGACAAACCGCAATTAAGAAAAAATGACGGTGGCTATCGATTCGATCGTGGGATAATTTGTGGGAACCTTTGTAATAAAGGGAGATCGATCACGCCTCCACTGGGCTTACACCAGTAATTTACGTGCCTGCCCATCATTTGACTATCTGACTGCATTGACGGCTGTCTCGACGTTTTCGACTGGTCTTGCATGCACTGATAATCTGGTCTGAATTGGTCTATTTGGATGGTAGCCGGGGTATGGTACCGACCTTTTTGACAGCTAAGTCTCTGCCTAAGAGCTTACATTAGTGGATTTCCGTTTCCCTGCCAGCGAGTGTATGTCGAATTCGACAGGTCGAGGTTTACTTTTTTAGGATCGAAGAGCGCTTGGGAATTTTGGTATATACCGCGATCGAGTCGGTTCTTGCACGAGCGATTTTTCTTTTCTATCGTCGTCTTTGTTTTTCAGCTTATGCTCCTGCTGTTTACGACCCCATCGAGCTCGAGCGCTCACGACGAACCTCCAGAAGGCTTCCAAAGATTCATCTCGGGACAACTTGACTTTCTCTTCTCCAGAAAAAAGAGATCTAACCACGGGCGGCTCTGATATCATCCCATCTCTCAAATTAATTACTTTTTTATCCTCGAGAGCTCTTTGAGGTTTAAAGCTTCCCAAGGTGAGTTGAGAAAGAACAGCCAAAATAGACCGGTCCAATGGTCCCTCATCGTCTTGCCGCCCAGGTTTATTAACCACCCTGTTTTTTCCCACTCCGCCCAGCCCAACTTGCGGGTTAGCCAGCAGCGGACCACCACACGCAGCCCGTGTGTTCTATTCCAATCCCACCTACTTGCGCCTCGTCGCTTAACCCGTTGGCAGCGAAAGAACACCCAGATATAACCTCACGCCCCAACCCACAACCCCACAAGGAAGAACAGTTTTCTTTCGGCGACAAAAATAAAATAGGACAAGGGGGGGTAGAACCAAGCAGCTGGAAGAATAAGAAAAAAGAAGGTCGCCCTGGGTAGAATATACATACATTACTCTCCGACTTTTCCGCTTCGACGTTTTTTTGTTTCTTCATTTGTTTTCCGGACGCTAAGCTTCTTTCTTTCCTGTTCTTCTTATACATACCGTCGGGCTGTCGCTTCGATATTTGGGTCCCGGCTTACTGAAACATTACTTTCCTGTTGACCCCAAAAGATCACAGGATTATATTTCGACAAATCGATTTGGACTAAAGAGTATAATAGGCGCTGGGCGGCCCGGGATCAATTTCCCCAGAAAAGTTCCTTGCGAATAGAAACCGCCAGAGCTAGCTACTCTACGACTGGGTCCCCTTACAGATTTACCCACTCCATTCTCAGCAGAGATTGAGAGGAGAAGGAAAAAAAGAATCAACTTATATACATACCCTACCCGCTCAAATACCTTTCCTTCCCCAAAATGCTGCCACTCAGCGTCATAACCGGTGAGGCAGACGCAAGACGAATCGCAAGCGCCGCATCTCGACCTCCCTCGGTAGGCGTCTTTGACGGCCTCACAAATTCGCCATACACAGATATCGAAGACGTCGAGAGCGTTTCGAGTATACGGCATTCTAATACACCGAGATATCAACCACGATCAATGCCTTCACCACCTTTAGGATACGATGCGGGTGCTGCAGCGGAGTCACAGGGAGGGAGGAGGACGTCGACGTCGACGAGGTTACATGGATTGGGGTTAAACATGTTCAAGCACGGTTTGAAAACCAATATTCCACCCGCAGGACATCAATCGAACCCTTCATCACCCCAAAAGTCGCCGGTAAAATCCCGAAGACGATCAGCTAGTCTATTAAACAATGGTAGCCAAAGCGGGTCGCCGGCGTCGAAACATTCCAGACATTTCTCGAGTCAGGCATCGTTTTTGGAGTATGGTCCTCAACCGCCAATTTCGCCTACGTTGTCAGATGCGAGGTCTACACCGGCGCATAGTCCGGTTAAGGCGAAGTTTCCGGCGGCGACAGCAGGGTTCCATAGCCACCAGAGCTCGATATCGATGGCTTCGGGATACTCTAGCGTTTCGAGCGTCGTACAAGCTTATTCTGATGGAGTGAGCCCGAGGTCTGGACATGTTAGTAATATGGATAATTGGACGGAGTCGTATCTGAACAATAGGAAGGCAAAGGGCCACAAGAGGAATGCTTCGAGCAGGAATTTGGTTGTAGAGACACTCTCTGAATCATCGCAATCCGAAGCTGGATCACCGTCTTATACGCATATGGAGCCGTTGAACGGCGGTGGTAGAGCTGTTTACCACTACGATCTTACACCGGAAAGCCAACAGGATTCGTTTCCAAACTCGCCACGAACCGATGACGGATCCCAGATGCGGGAGGTGGGACATCAAGGAAAGTCCGTTGCACCAATTTTGCAGGCGAGGCTGTCGTCGATGTATACACTCTCTTCGTATGCGGGGAGAGATACGGGGATGTGGTCGATGAGGAGCGCGGCTCATACTTCTATGACGAGCGTGGATACGTCAAGGCAGAGGTATATTTCAACAGAACCGGATCAGACTGAGTTGGATGAGTTGGAGGAGATGATGAGTGGAATGGGTATGATGAGCAGGCCGATGAAACCAGTTCCGGAGCCATCTGTGGAGAAGGAGGTTCAGATGTTGATGGAGGAGATGTTGCAAGGGCAGGATGTGGTGAGAAAGGGAATGGATGGACGAGTGGAGATTCCACCAAGCCCGCAGCTACCGCAAGTTATCGAAGAGGAGGAGAAGCCGAGAAGTCCGACGAGAGTGCCGTTTGATATGACGAAAACGGAGGACTGGAGGGACATCGAAAGATGGGCTGGTATTGGTTCGCAGAGAGAGTACCCTCGAGAGAGCTCGGTTGCGACCTACGAAAGATCAGAAATCGACGATGAGAGCATGCATGAGGAGGACTTTGAGCACATGGAAATGGAGGCAGCAATGATGAGGATGTCGATGAGAAGCAGTAGGCACCCGGCAGAATATGAAGGGTTGAATGAAATGCGAGCAAGTATGGCAATTCCAGAAGTTCCAGAGATTCCGGATATCGAAATCTTGACGCCAAAGCAACATTACACGGTACCACTACGAGAGGAGCCGGAACCAGAGCCGGAACCCGAAGAAGAAGTAAGCTTCGTATCTGCTGTGTCGGCATTGACAGAGGAAGAAGAGGAAGAGGATCCCTATGCAGACTGCCCGCTTGGTTACGAGATCTTCTTCGGCGACCTCTCGGTTGTCGATGATGAAATGAAGTTCCAGCAAGAAGTCGAAGATGCCCGAATCAGACAAGAGGAATTGGAAAAGGCAGCCGCTCTTTTGCTTCCGGACAGCAGGCCAGTTACAAAGGACGGTAGCCGTCCGGGTAGCCGGCCAGGCCTTCCACAGCTCTCGCTTCTCGAGGTACCTCCAAACGACCACCGATCAGGACGGGCCTCACTCGACTCGCCTACATCCGGGGAGGAGAGCCCAATCGATGGAAAGGGCAAAGTTGTAGATTTCTCGCGCGCTGGAAGACGTCATAACTTGAAGGAGAACGAGATCCGCGTCGAGGACCCTTCGTATTTGGTCGCCTTCAAGAAATTCCTCAAACCGTCGGTCCACTCGGATGCATTTGTCTGCCGCCAAACTCGCTTCGACAGCTTCCAGACTCGCAGAATTTGCAATGAGCTCCCTCACGAATACCGACCCCTGCCACCACCCCCACCAAAGGCCGCGGAGCCAGAGCCAGTACCGGCGCAATCGCCCCGTGCAACTTGGCAATTCGACGAAGGCCCAAGGGTTTCGAGCATGACTCCGGAGAAGCGCAGAGCTAAGGAGGTTAACGACGAGATCACTTCTAGACTCTGGGTGTTTATGGCAGCCAAGTGGCTTCACTACGGCAGAATCCTGATTAGCCCTGCTCACGAAATCCTCAACCAGGCTGCTATGGAAAGGCGACGAAACAAGGCCAACGGTCCGATCCCAATCCGTCGACGAGTTTTGGATCTTGGTGGTGCTCCAGTTGCTGACTGGGGCTGGCACTGTGCATACGAATATCCTTACTCCAAGGTCTACACCGTAACCAGCCGACCAAAGAATATCAACATTGACAACGTTCCAATCCCCAACTTGGGCGTCGTTGAGAAGCGAAGATTCACAGGTCCATCAAATCACCGACACATCAAAGTCTCACATCTCTGGAAACTCCCATTCCCAGATAACCACTTCGATGTCATCTCTGCTCGAACATTGCAAACAATGTTGAAGCAAACTCCTCCCCCAAGACGCAGGAGTGAACGACATCATCGTCTCAGCAAAACTCCAAGACTTGATGAGTACGCATTGACACTCAAGGAATGCTACCGAGTCCTCAAACCAGGCGGTCATTTCGAGTGGTCTCTCACCGATAGCGATGTTCTCCGTGCCGGTCCAAATACTCAGAGACTTGCCGAGGAATTCGCTGCTGACCTCAAAGGCCGCGGGTATGATCCTCACCCAACCGAGAAGTGGATCAGTAGACTTGGAAACGCCGGTTTTGTGAATACTAAGCGCGCGTGGACCATTCTTCCCATGGCACCGCCCGCAGAGAAACCAAAGGCTAAGAGAAGACTGGGTGTTACATTCGACGACGACTTTAAGGCTGCACAGGAGGAGATGGCGGCTGAACTTAAGGCATGGGAGGAACTTGGTGTTGTTAAGGGAAATACAGCAGATGTTGCAGCCCTCAGCGGTATTGTGGGAACTTGGAGATGGGAAGAGTGGATGGTGAAGGTTGACGGGGAGAGGGAGAACCCGGCGTGGAAGAAGGGACTTGTGAATGGGATTACGACTACTTTGGAAGAGGGTAGGGAGAACGGAAGTGGGTTTAGATGTTTGGTTGGGTGGACAAGGAAGCCGACGGCGGCGGAGAAGGCGAAGAGGGACAAGAAGATGGCGAAGATGATGTCTGCTTGAAGTAATGTATACGCACGGGATGCTGGATGAATGAAGGGAGGTTGTTTATATTATTATCATGATGAGACACGACGGAGTTTCCTTTTGACCAGGCGTTTTTATTTCTTATTGGGGGTATATATATCTTTCAAGAGTTCTTTCCTTTCCGACATATATATAGACGACACTGCACTGCACTGCACTATTTCTTTGCTTCGTATTTCCTTTACTCAAGTGCTTGTTCTTGTCTTGTTTACTGTTGTTTGAGTTTCTATTATTTGAACTGCTTTGAAGGTGTTTTTCCGGCAAAATATACTAGACGGGCGGTGTTTTCTTTCTTTCATTTGTATCATATATACTAGTTAGCATAGTCTTTTCCGGGCATAGCGATTGAAGCGTCTACTGCTGTCCTAGCCATCATCTCCATTATATACTTACTTACTTACTTACTTACCTCTTACTTATACAAACTACCTTACACTACACTACTTCATATTCCCATATCCTGCCTGGTATACTTCCAACGTACTTAGTCAGCAATGCGCGTGCACGCTTTCGGTACATCATACCTTCCGGAAATTATAGTAGGATCCTAAAAGCATCGATCCGGGCCTGCCCAATGGTGTCTTAAACCCAGCGTGTGCTGGCGCTGCATAACAAAACAGCCAGCCAATTCCATTGCCTCGGGCGGGTCGTTTTCAGCTGAAAGCAAAATTGGCCCGCGAATTCCTTGCATCGAGTTATTCCCGAGCCATGGCAGCTGGCAATAATTAGTACGCCTGCTGGCTGGCTGGCAAGCTTAATTGGTAAGTGAGCTAGCCAATTTCTAAGCAGCGCAAACACCACCAAAACACCCCGCCAATAGAAGAACGAAGCCCCGAAAGACACACCAGCCTCCCGCACTTCAATATAATTTTTCTCGCTCTTCTCTCTCTCTCCCGTCTCTCTCTCCTTCTTCTCCTCCTCCTTCTTCTCCCAGAATCGTGGTAGTAGCAGTAGCAGTCTGGTGTCTGTGTCTGTCCAGTGTAAGTAATCGTCCCTTCTGGGTAATCCCGTGCAACGTGAGCTCCAACTAACAACGTCCTCAACACCTGCCAGCCATTCGCCTTAACCTCGGAACTCCATTCTCCACCCTCACTTTGCCGACGGCACCGCAATCCTTCCTCTGGTACCCTCAAAATACCATCTACCATCGAGTTCTAACTCGCCGATATCACCATGTCTTTCCTAGGAGGCGCCGAGTGCTCCACCGGCCGCAATCCACTCGCTCAGTTCACAAAACATGTCTCGGACGACAAATCGCTACAGCGGGACCGCATGGTCGGTGGGATACCCGGCGGTCCTGGTATTCAGCAAGGCATGAGAAGCCAGGGTATGGTACAAGGTCCAACGGGTGACCAGCAGGTACGTGATAGAAAATACCACCCAAGCAGGGCCTGTAGCCTGCGTACGGCGACGGCGACGGGCATATGAAACCCCTCTGCTAGGCGTCGACTATAGTCACGAGCATACTAACAAAATCCGTCTACGATGATATCTACAGATGGAACAATTCCTTATGCAAGATCCGGCAGCCCAGCAATCCGCCGGCCCGTTCCAATTCGACGGCATGCGTGCCGAACTAAACCACCTTCCCGCGGGCCAGGTCAACTGGGCCGCTGAATTTGCCACCATGCCACCTGGCGAAGACCGCGCACAGCTAGAAGCTGCCTTCCATGCCGCTCAAGCAAAGGGCGAACCCTTCAATCCGGCCGAATTCGCCGCCTTCCAGCACCAGCCCCACCAGCATGTTCACACCCCTCAACCGGACCTCGCCGCCCCCATGAACGCCGGGAACGCCTACTACCCACAGCGTTTCCAAGGTTACAGTATGGGCGGCATGTACAGCGGCGGTTTTGTCCGACAAGCCTCTCAGGTCCCCACGCACACCGTCCCGGAAACCGCCACCACGGCTAAGGGCAAAGAACGAGTCGTCGAACTCACCGACGAGGACTGGCAAACCCAATTCAAGCAAATCGAGGAACAACAGCACGAGCCAATCGTAGATGAAGACGCGCAAGCTAACCGTGCTATCGAGGAAGAGCTCGAAAAGAACGGCGAAGCCATGTTTTCGGATTTCGAACCCCTTTGGGATGGAATCCAGAAGGATATGGCAGCCAATGGTGTCAAGGTCGATGATTGGAACTGGGAACCCGGTACTCTTCCCGGCCAACCCCCAAATCTGGGCGAGTACCTTTTCGAACAGGAAAACCCCTACATGCAAGTCGGTAATCCCTTCGAAGAAGGTGTGCGGCTCATGGAATCACATGGAAATCTATCTCTCGCCGCACTAGCATTTGAAGCAGCGTGCCAGAAGACCCCTAATCACGTTGAAGCTTGGGAACGTCTTGGTGCTGCACAGGCACAAAACGAAAAGGAGACTCCAGCAATCAGAGCGCTCGAGCAGGCGTTGAAGCTTGAACCCGGCAATATGAATGCCTTGATGGGACTTGCTATTAGTTATACGAATGAAGGATACGATACTACCGCATATAACACACTGGAGAGGTGGTTAAACGCTCGGTATCCGGATATTACTTCACCGGCGGTGGATAATCCGCTCGATAGGCTAGCAATCCACTCGAGGGTTACGGACTTGTTCCTTCGAGCGGCGGTGTCGGCTCCCGAGGGTGCGGCGTTCGATTCAGAAGTTCAGGTTGGATTAGGTGTTCTGTTTTATGGGGCAGAGGAGTATGATAAGGCGGTCGATTGCTTTAGTTCAGCGTTGGAAAGCGACTTTGATGCGAGAGACAAGAACCATCTGTTGTGGAACCGACTCGGTGCCACGCTTGCTAATTCGGGGAGATCCGAAGAAGCTATCGAGGCCTACGAGAGGGCGTTGACGATTAACCCCAACTTTGTGCGAGCGAGGTATAACTTGGGAGTTTCGTGCATTAATATTGGATGTTACGAAGAGGCGGCGCAGCATTTGCTGGGAGCGTTGGCGATGCATAAGGTTATCACTGATCGAGATGCGGCGGAGGCGCAGAAGATCGGAGTCGATGTTACGAGAATTGAGCATAATCAGAGCACGAATTTGTATGATACGTTACGACGGGTGTTTGGGCAGATGAATCGGAGGGATCTTGCGGATTTGGTAGCGAATGGTATGGATGTGGATGTTTTTCGGAAGGTTCGTATTCCCCCTCCTCAACTACTACACACATGCAAAGGAGGAAGACGATCGCTAACTTTACGGACTGATACAGGAGTTCGAATTCTGAAATGGCAGATTGGAGCGGCGAGTGCGAGAACGGGTGCTGCGGGCCGTTGGAGAAGATGCTGGACTTGTGGTACCCGAGGGACGGGCCTCGATTGTTTGTACACGGCAAGAATGGGCGGGGTGTTTCTTCTATCGTTACATGAACAACGTTCTCTTGGAAGCATCATTAATTTAGATCTCATGATTTTTAATTTCACGATTTCCTTTGTGATTACCCGTCTATTTTCCTTCTTCTTCTTCTCCTTCCTCCTGCATCTTGGTTCGGCTTTCGGTTTGATTTGCGTATACATAATTTTTTTTCTTTCTTTTTCCCTTCCTCTTCTCCTTCTCGCGTGCCATGCGTGTATTGCAACGTGTATATTATTGTGACCCAAAAAAAACAATGGAGGAAATTGTGAAGTCGCGTGCTCCATTTGCTGAGTGACGAACCGGGTGGCTTTTTTGCATGGAAGTCGAAGCGAAAGTGGAACCGCCGGTTCGGAGGGGGGCTACTTCCTTGGTTATCCTATATCCAATGGTCTGATATACCGGCCATCTAGATGTTATCGGATCGATCTATGTGCATATGTGGATTTTTTTGTTCTCAACGGGTGCACCCCCAAAGACGACTTCCATGTCCTCAACTAGGTAGACGTTGTTGGGGGGTTTCCTCATCGGAAGGGAGCGAAGCTTGGTTTACCTAAGCTAAATTTAATGCTAGGTGGTAACAAGATCATAAGATTATTACGTATTCTTAAGATGTTAACATGTTATGTTATATTCAATTACTTTTTTTTTGGTAGATCTTTTGAAAGGATATCGATCGGAATAACAGTTTTTCCCAATCACGATATGCAGAATGTTGGCATCACCATCACCTTCATCATGATCCATCCCAACGGCCGTGTTGGTGCGGCGTTTAAGAGGGTTGTTATGGTATGACGAAAAGGTCCTTGTCAATGCATTATAATGGCTCTCCGTTAGCCGTACGTACGGTGGAAGCCGGACGACCGAATTATTTCATATGCCCCTCTTTCTTTCCTTTCTTTCTTGTAATAATTTATGGTCCACCGCGATCCTCCGGTGGGATAGCTAGCTAGCTGGTAGTAGCTATTAGCTACAAAGTTTCCTATACACATACTTCTGCAGCGTGTTTTTTTGTTTTAGTGTAACTAAGCTACAGCAGCTAAGCAACCCAGCCGGCCAGCTCATGAAGCTTAAGAGAGCTGAGAAAAGGTGTCTGTGAAATGGAAAATGGAAATAATATATGCATGATATCACTACATACTTGTCTCCGATAGGATCGTAAGCTGGAGGTTAATCAATATTTATGTTAGCTTAGCTAAACTTGCTCACCCAATGGCCCAAAAGGTCGTAAATGCACACCATCGAATTCGCGAATGAAAAGCTTCGTATACAGGCTCTAGCTAGCGAATTATATTAATTCTGGGATATCGGCAGCGGCATCCGTCGACCGCCCCAAGACACTCACATGCGTTATGCATGTATGCATGGGAAAGGGAACATTCGAAAGAACAGCTTCGAGTCGAAGGGGGGCGCTTGCAGATTGCCTGTGCTTCTTCTTCTTCTTCTTTTTGTCTGGGTAAATAGAGATGCGGAGAAGCCTGTAGACCCCTCTTCTCTCTCTTACTCGCTCCCTTTCTTAGGTTGGTGTGTGTGTATGTACCCAGGTATCTAGCTCAGCTCTTACCTAGCTAGTAGGTTTAGTGGTCTGGTTAGGATCGAAAAAACCAGCTCATAGTCCAGTCATCCATCATGTAGAAAAAGAAGAAAAAGAAGCTTCGAAGGCCGGAGAATTCGAAAAGGTTCAAAATCCGGGGTCATGTGCAAAGGGAACATCTCAAACAAACAAACCAAAAAAAATAACATCTTGTCGTCATATCATTTTTTGGGTCAAATTGGGGGGCTGCATGCTCTGCTCATCGATGGAGCGACAAGAAATAGACCTGTAAGGAGGTTAAGGTCACAAGATGCAAGGAGTGATCATTTACCTTTTCCCCCGAACTTCGACGATAGGTGTGTAGACACTTTTGCACATCGATCGTGTGAAATTAGAACTGAGGAGAGAGGTCAGCTACCCACCAACCTTGCGCTTGGATGGTCCCTGCAGCTGTGATTTGCGAGGGAAGGGAAAAACCTCATGCATGGGTCTTTTTTGTTGAATAACATCATTTTAAGTCGCTTCGGCGCAGCCCTTTTTTGGGGTAGGCAGATCGAAAATCAAGGCATGGGTGGGGAGGTGGATGAGAAAATGCCAGATTCCCTTGCGTGGTCCTGGTGTGTGGGTGGGTGGGGGGGTTTTGATATTAAGTCGTATAGACGAGGTTAAGTACCTCTGGGCTGCATGTCGTTTGGAAGGGATGGCAGGTAGATGCATCTAGACGGTACCTGTTTTTGAGCCGTGGAATGAGCCCGCTCGATGGTGCGCGCATGGACCGACATTGACGTTTTTTTAATATTTGAATCCAAAATTATTATAGTTCATGATGGAATTGAAATATGTTATTCGAGTATCGATTTAATCTTCATATCAATTAACCATAAACCCCGAGGATACTCCGAACTCCGGCTATCGATAACGAAAGTAACTTACCAGGCTGTAAGTATCGCTCCGGATCCCACCACGGCTGCTAGCTCCAAACCTGGCTGGTGAAACGGCGCGCAGTGATAACGCAGCCGGTAGCACAGTTTTAAGCTGTTCTGTTGAAAGTGAGTGAGTGAGTGAGTGAGTGAGCACAATATCTATAGCGGGATTGTATCACACATTAGCTTAGCTGCAGCTGTAGCAGAAGCTCATACATACTCGAGTAATATACCCTTTCGAGATCGTATTTATCCTTTCCGCTGGGGGAAGCAAAAAGAGAAGTTTTGCATTGTGGAGTACCGCATATGCCGTGCTGCGGTGTTCTCCTGAACGATCAAATGCAATAATTGGATATAAGATTGAATTGGAAAACGAGGTATCGTATAAATAGCCTGTTTCTTCCGGTCCTCTCGAGTACCTTCCTACCCGGATGTCCTTTACTTTATACTGATGCCTACCAGTAGTACACTTACTCAAGTACTTATATACTAGTTAAGGTATTGCGAGGGGCTGTTTTGGCCTAGAAGATAGAACAGAACCAATTTCAAAGTGGGTGGTTGTGGTTGTGGATAAGCGCAGTCCAACCTCACCACGTTCGTATCATACCGTATCATATCATATCAAAACAACCTCCCCGTCGACTTCTCCCTTACTACTTATTTATATTATACGGTACGGACGACAGACGCATTTTAAATTAAATTAAATTGTCCGAACAGTGCAGAGACCCAATTCCCCGACATCATCATCACCATCACTGTCATCATCACGACTCTCCGACCAAATTAATATTAGTTCTCACCTTTGTTCGTCCGTTCGGCACCCCGTGTCCTTTGTTTCGGACGTCAGCAGCTGCCCGCCGTGACCACTTGCTCTGCCTCAGCTTCATCCACAATAGCATGACCAGATGATGCAGCCGTCTGTCCTTGGTCCTCCGCCCTCTGGCAGCTCTCCGCCATCAGCTACGGCTACAGCTACAGCTGCTACCGCTGCTGCTGCCACGGCCGTTTCCTTTATTCCAGAGCGAACGCCAACCTTCGCCCGCCAGAGAGCCTCCCGCCAGGCCAATAACCTCCCTGCGCCCCCATCGCACCACCATCTTCGTTCCCAACACACTCACACTCGCTCCGCCGGCTCTGACTTCATCCATGTAGACAGGTCCAATAATCGAAGGATGGCAGGTAAGACTTCTTCTGCTACTTCCTTGCTCATTTCTCTCCTATCCCATCCGGACCTCCTAATCCTTCTTCAACTCTATCTTTTCAAAACGTTTTATCTTGCTTTTCGTATCGTTACCTACTCTGCCGCGCCGCCGCTTCCCTTAAACGGAAATCTAGGGGCGCAAAATATCCCAACTATCGTTATCACAGAAGAATAACAGAAAAGAAACACCTTCTTTAACACTCTTTACGAGAAAAAAACATCGAAATCATAAAGAAAAAAAAAGAATATAAAAAGAATATAAAACTTACATATCATGATTACAATCTCCATAGCTCCCTCCGACCGCGTCGACTCGTGGATCGAAGTCGCTTCTCAGCCTTCCGATAGCTACACATCCTCGAGTTCCCCTGAAGATCCCGTAATAACAAGCGGTCTCCAAGTACAAAGGCGGAAAAACCGCGCCCGACGGCGACGAAACTCGACATCTACGGCTATTCCGGCTGCTTCCAGAGCTGTAGAAAGCAGCGATGAATACGATGAGGACGATGATGACGACGAGGATCTAGATGGAATCGACCTGAACGCTATAGAGAGTATGGGAAGTTCGATCACTGATCCTTCACTAAGCGAGGGTGAGGAAGGTTCATCGAGCGAAGAAGACGACGAGGAGGATGAAGGCGAGATCCAACCAGTAGCTGGACTTTCGTCATATACATCGGCGCCTCAGCGGCCTCAGAATAACTTTAGAACATTCTCTCGAGACCCGCCGCAGCCCGATCATGATGCTGCGCTGAGAGCTAGCCTGTCGACTCTCCTTTCATGTGCTGCAGGCGTGGGTAGTGCCTCAAAGCCGAGACCGAATGAGCGGATGGGATCCATACAGGAGCACGCTCGACCAGCTCCGATCCAAACACTTTCCTTGGTTACCGATTCCGAACGGGAAGCAATGATGTCGGCTCCTCGTCCTCCGCCGCCGCAATATCGTCGAACTGTGCACAACCCGCCACCACCGCAGACTCCGCTAGAGCAGAAACGACCCGCTTCTCCCAGGAGATCGAGAGATGACACACAAAGCACGAAGCATAAGTCAAAGACAAGGACTCGACGCTCATCCAAGGCTACAACTGCTCCCAACGCTACTATGGCCGGTGCTATGACGTCGATTTCCGCCTCCAACATGACCTATCTCACGCTTGCCGTCTCCGCTGGTGCGGTTATTATCGTTAGCGCCATCAGCTTTTCTGCCGGCTATGCGCTAGGGAAGGAAGTTGGCAGAAGTGAGATGCTAGAGCTGGGGAGTTCTGGTGGGGATATTGTCAAGCGCGCCGCCAGTGGAACGGTTGGGAAGGTTGGCGGTAGGATCGTGATGAGTTCGGGGATGGGTAGTGGGTTGAGGAGCATCACTGTTTCTTGAAGAGACTAATCTTCTTCTTCTTCTCTTTTTTCCGTGACGGTTTCGAGGTGTCCAACATGCTTTTCTGGCAGCACTTGGTGGGTGGGTTCTTTCTATTTCGGTCTGCTATTTACTTTTCTAGCTACCATGGCATTTACCTTTTTTTTCCCTGTTGCCTGTTTTCTTCTCTCTCTTTTTTCGGATATTTCTTCTATTTACGTTCGCTTTGTGCTCAGTTCATGACATGGAGTTGGCAATTTCCAAATTTGTTTCTTTTTCGGCGTGAAGGTTAGCATGTTGATGGATACAACCTTTTGTTTGGTGGCTGTGTGAGCTCGGTGATGGAGCTCCAGAATGATATCACGATGGTCCTGTCTTTTTTCTCATGGCGATTGTATGGCTTCGTTTGTTTAGGAGTTTTCTTTCTCTCTTCCTTTCTTTATTGGCTTTTTTCTCACTACGGTTTATAATCAAATATCCTGTCATCTTCTTTCTCAACGTTTAATACCAACTTGAAATTCGTCTTTTTTCTTCGTTCGCCTTTTTGTGGGAAAGCCCCGCTCTCGTCTCAACTTGTGATAAACTATGATATCCATTCTCCACTATGCTTTGCACAGAAAGACTTTTTTGATACCCTTTTTCGAACCGTCGTCATGCATCGTCCCAGCCAGAAAGATGATGGCAAACGAAGACGGATTTCGTTGGGTACCTTTTCACCTCGCGGTTTTGGAACTCTACCTTTTATCATGTCCCTTCTACGTGACATCTCCACCTTCTGAATCTCCTACTTGTTTCATATTATTTCTTTTGTGATTTCTCTCTTTCTTTCTCTCTTTCTCTTTCCTTTCCTTCCTCTCGTCCCTTACATCTTGATCTGGTATTACGGGATAACTCATACCTTCGGCCGTTCCGGTAGCATGCAATGTGTTTTTCTTCTGGGAAACGGATAGATACGGGGGGGGACGAGGTGTAGTCATGTTACTTTTCATCAAATGTGTATTTAGTATTTCTTTTTCAATCAATTGAACCAAGTCTCTCTTTTGACTTTCTTTCTCTTTCGCTCCAATTATGCGTAGTAAATTCTGCTAGCTAGCTAGTGGTCCATGCATAATTGAAATCGATGGTGGGTAATAAAAGTCTGTCAGTACCAGAGATAGTTATATACAGCAGATCAAAAAAGAATGTACGCCCAAAGTAGTGTGAAATATATGTATATCCAAAAGTACGGCATAAACGGCGTCTGGCCACGAGACTAAAAGTGTATAAATGAAATAAAGGACGTTTAAAAAAAAAGGAAATAAAAAAAAAAATCTCGATTAACTCCGAGTAAGTAGGTACCTCTAAATCCTCCACCCCGACCTTGATAATCCTCATCCACTCCCTACCAATACGCAAGTAATACGAAATCTAGCACCCATACAGGAAGTTCAAAGTTGCAAGCGAATGTTCCTTCTTTTACGTCTCCGGAATCTCAACTTTCATCCTCATCACCTCCAAAATATCAGAAATACTCAAACTCTTCACACAATCCGCAAAATCCTTCTTCACCAACGGTGCAAGTGGTTTATTGCCCTTCAAGTACATCCACCCTACTCCTCCCTTTTCACCAGCCATGACCATCATTCCGGACATAGCGTAGTTGGAGTATGAAGGAGAATGAGTGGAGGAGCAGATCGTGTCGATTTCGATGGAGAGGTTGGTGCAGATTCGGTCTAGTGGGAGGGAGGTTGGGGATAGAGTTGGAGAGAACGGGGCTGAGAGGGTTGTGGCGGCGGAGGAGAGGCCCAGAAGAGAGAAGGAGATTATTACACTGTGGATTTGTGGGGTTTTTGTGTTAGTATATTTGGGAGAGAGGGGAGGTTAAGAGGGGATGGAATTACTTACACTGCTGGGATTGTGATCCAGCTCATTGCTTGGAGGAGCTGGAATGGTAGGAGAATCATGAATAGCCATTTTATCTGGGAGATAATGACGGTGTATGGAAGCTGTAACATTTATCACAAAGTGAGTTAGCCATGCTCATAAATTCGAAGATGCTGAAGTTTCAGGATGTTACTCGTATAGACTCAAGATTGAATACTTACTGGCATACTCTCACCCATCAATCCTTCGCACTTCCCTAAGATTTCATTCAACGTCGCCAACTCCCCATGTAATGCAAATGCTAGTCCTCCCTCAATCTTCCTCTCAGAATTCAATAGGTCTACATAACTACCTAGGAAAGATAGAATCTCCAGCGGCAGATTTTGATGTGCTACGAGGATATTGTGGTGCTCTTGTTCCTTCTGACGTTTTGCAACTTCTTCTTTGGTGAAGAGACTGGATAGCCAAAGGGCTGGCGCCGCTGAGAATCGTTTGTTGGGGACCGCGGGAAGGCCCTTTTCGGGGTCCATAGATGTGTAAAGCGATTGAGAGACTGAGACCTGGGATGGAGGTCCGCGACGGGCGAACTACTCTCGCAATAAAACAATATGCTATTAACTCCTGTATCTTTAAATTCCGTGCACAGTTTTCTTTTAAATTCCTTACCGTAGGTAAAAACCCAACTCTCGCCCTAACATCCGGCCATTCGGTCCCATACTCCCTCCTCACATGATGCTTTAACGCAAACGCAAATCCTACCAGCAATCTAATAGCTGAAGCCTTGGAAAGCAAATCCTCGCGCAACTTTTGCTCCACTTGTATTTGGGTCGGTGGAGGAACCTTTGGGCGCTGACGAGGTCCGTCGGGGACATTACACCATATCAGACGGGCTAAATTGCGGACACAGATTGTGAGGCGGGACCATTGGTTGCTGTTGTATACATGTAGATGGTAGTTAGCGAAAATTGGCGTTGTTGGGGGGGGGGGGCAGATATAATAGAGTGGGATATAGGGGTCTTTAAAGTTTTTACCGTGCATCTTGATAACGTTGGTAGCTTACATATAGCTTGAAAGCTATGGCGATGCTAGTGACGATACCTAAGTTTGTGTATACCCTATTAGCCATCTTCCTCGGAATATCTTGATCTCCGTCGAATATTTTCCTTGTCGAAATCTTCTTGGAAATCTACTTTGAAAGTCTCCCGAGCTTCGAACGGTAGTAAAACAGATAATCCGTCTACCAGCCGTTCTCCTTGCAGGAGCTCGAACACTGCCAAAGCGGACGGTGTTCCCAAAGGTTTCCGTGAAGCAGGAGACCGTTCCGAGGGTTTTATATCCACTTTCTCCCTGGGCCTAGAGCTCTACACAGTTAACTTACCGAGTACTGGAACCAATCCTTCATCTACTTGCAGGTTGTAATGAAAGAGGTGAACATAGGTAACTCCTCCGGCCCATATTCCGATGAGCAGGAGACTGGGTATAGTCGCAAATATGACACCGCTACGAAGTTTGAGAGGGTCCGGTAACCTTGAAGGTTTGGGAGTCTGGTCTTCAGACTTCTAGAGTTCAGCGTAAAAAAAAGGCAGTGTGTTAGAAACCGTGACCCTGATGTCTTTTATATATATTCTGGCGGGGAAGATGAATCAGATAGATAGAGAAAAACCGGTATCTAAGCGTGGGAGAACATTGAATCTATGAAGAGAATCAGGATACCTCCTTGTCCATATTGAAACATCCCTAGACGACGACGATTTCAAGGAGAAAGAATGTTCTTTTCTTCGAATATTGATATTTACCTTCGCCATACTGTTTATATCTCCTTTCTCTCCCCCTCAGCTACGTTCCTCTTATACTATATCTAGCTGTGCTTAGACTGTTGCCTCGAGTTATAAGGTGTTAACTTCCTACAAGAGAACGAAGGAAGTTTCAAACTCTTGATATTCTGATACCTTGGGGTCTGTTATAAAGCAACTGTTGACTGAAGGAAAGAGGAAAAGAAATAAATCACCGTTGAGTCCAGCTCTAAAACAGGTTGGAGTCGAAGTTGAAACGCTTGGTTAAAGCGAGCAAAAAGTCTTCTGGTCAGAATCGAAGGGAGTGAATAAAATATGAATATAAAAAAAGAATAGGCCCCCCGAAAAACCGCATAATCACCGCAGCTCAGCTGAACGGTACACTATTTTCCTTCATCTTCTCCATTAACGAAATGCGGGAAGAAGGAGGACTTCTGAAAAAAAGACTTCTAGACAAGAATAGGGACAGTCTTGATGGCACGGTCAAAGTATATGTATGTCCTGTATCCAACATTTGCAGATGCTAAACTAGGAGAGACAAGCCAACGGCCCAGGCTACCGGAATCCAATTCATTGGTACGCCGCCGCCTTCGCCAGAATCCTGCCAACAAACAACCACCTCAAATCGTTGCCGAACGATTCGCCAATTTTCATTCCAAGCTTTCCAGGGTATTCCCATCTCTACACTGCTTCTCTGGCTCCATTGACTAGTTGAGCGTTTGTGAAAAAGGCTGCAGGTTGCTACATACTCTGCAGCAGATATAACAGAAAGTGGTGTTGCATTCTTGTCAGAATAAGCGCCCATGGGGCTGTATAGTTCTGCACAGCCGTTTACTCGCACACAGCTTTTCGAGGCGTGTCTAAGAGGTATAGCTAAGAAATTAGGCAAGTGTACCTGCAGAAGAGGGTATATCCTTGAAAAAAACTTAATATAAGGTTTATGTTATACACTAGGATTTCGGAGCTGGGCGCGAAAGATTCCATGAGGGATACTTGGATTTTAGAAGTTCCGGTCCAGCCCTTCGATACTTGTTGGATTTTGCAGGTGACTTGGTTGGACTGTTACACGACAACACGACCGGTACCTATGCATAAGCGCCTGCATTGTTTCGCCATATTGCGCAGGTGGCCTTATTGTTCAGAAGCTCACGAGCAAGTCGGGTTATTTCCACCAGCGCCTTTCGAGCAATTGCACAGAAATCTCACAGATGGGGAAAGCACGGTGTGGCTTACGGTTCGGTAACCTACAGGGTTGGCAGCTGCTTGCTTTCTAGCTAGCCGGATAAGTGATACAGTCTTCGCGATATTAAAGCGCTCTAGAAGCGCTTTCGAAGCTGCATGTATTGAAGTGCTGCTCATGAAGTCATGTGCCATGGTTTTATTTGCTAGAAGCAATGTTGGAAACCTGGCTCATAATACAGTAATAATGCTCGTGATATTGTCGAGCTGTCGGAACCTCGTATTTTGTGATTCATGCTCGATCTAATTGAAGGACCAAAACTTTCAAATCAAACTATTTTTAAGGTCTACAAATATTTATATCGTAGCCTCGCGGCCCCCGTTTAACTTAAGAACTCCCTTCTAGTTTATTCCTATACAACTCTGTGCTGAGAGCCTGTAGACGTCTTGCGGCTTGCTCGGGAGTAATGTCCCTTTGAGGTTCGGCCAGTAACTCGTAACTGGATATGACATCATATTAGCCCCCGCACTCACATGTATCGCGTGGAGAGAGAGAGAGGCAATAATAAGCGATTTCGTTATCACTGATTATCTCACTTACCCGACCTGAAACTTCTTGACCGTAGCGCTTCGCAGCAACGGCGGTAAGAAATGAAAATGTACGTGATTCGCCGCATGTTCTTCATCTGTACCCTTCAGCGGCGCCTGGTGAATTCCCATACCTGGCCGGGTATGTTAGCATACGTCTGATATAGTTCAAGATCTACTACTATACTAGACTTTCTCATAGAACCGACGAATAAGAATGTTTGCATCTGCTCCACTTACTATATGGAAACTTCGTCTCAAACAGATTATCATACTTTGTCGTAATGACGCTGATAATCTCCGCGAAAAGCTCAACATCCCGCTCGCCTTCCAGCTCCAAAATATTCTTGATACACCTCTTACTGATCACCAGCGTCTCGAATGGCCAAAACGCCCACCATGGGCAAACAGCCAACCAGCCGTCATTTTCGGCGACTATTCGCTCTTTTTTCTCTAATTCGACGGCGAGGTAGTCACAGAGCATGCATGAATTGTGAGTTCGTCTGTACTCGATCAAGTTGTGGAGTTCCGCAGCTGGTTCCTCGGGGAGATGGCTTGTGGTCCATGCTTGGCAGTGAGCATGTGGATTACTGCAGCCCATGGATTCTCCCTTGTTCTCAAAGATTTGGATGTAGCGGAATGGAGTGTTTTGCTGGACATCGCGGTAAAGGTTTTGCCAGGTGTTGATGACTAGGGATATTTCCTTGATTGACATGTCCGCCAAAGTCCTAGGAACAAGTCGTTAGGCACCACACAACGACTAGCCGCATCATATATCTTCATACTTGTTATGCGCCGGGGAGAAGCAGATGACATAGCATTTGCCTTTTACGCCCTCTGCCTGGAGCAACAGGGAGGATTTGTCTACCACCTTATGTTAATGTTGACGTTCTCTCGTCATGGGATAGCTAGAGTGTTATGCACGGCTCACCTTCGGATTTTGGAACTTCGTAATCATCTTGGTCTTCTTTAACAGCGGAGAAGTCATTCACGAAAATAAAGGTACCCTGGTAATCCGGGTTCTGAGCTCCGCCTGATCTCTTGTTCCTGGGACATAAATAGCACTAAAGCACAGGGTATGAGCCCAAAGTCGATCCCAACATATGCAAATTCCTAAATACGGTACGGGAAAGGTTTCGGAATCCTTACTCCAGGATCATATTCTGGGAGCGTATTCCCGCTCGGTGATTCCTCCTGGCCGCTGGAACCGTGCACCCCATAAAAAGTTAACACTGAGAAGCAGGAACGGGTTTGCGTTGCCACGCCAAAAAATACCACAAAACGGGGTTCTCCTGGGGCCTAAACCATGGGACTTACCGCCAAGGCCGCTTTGTCCGATGCGGGGAGACGAGTATCCAGTTACCCCTCAGTGGGTTATATCTTCTGTGCGATATGTCGTCCAAGACTGAGTCCATTGTAAGGAGAGGCTACGATGTACGGCCGTGCCCCGTCAGTGCAAAGTTGTTGGGTTAATTTAAAAAAAGAACTAAATCTGAAATCCTGCGCTCGATAGTTTAATCTCTAACTCAACAGATCTAGATCTAGGTATGAAACTTGAAATCGATAACGGTAGCACTGCTGCCGAAAAGAACCACACATAGTCTAGAAAGAGATTTTCCGAGCTCCCCTGGCCTGCCTAGCATCGAAAATGGTAATTCCGAAAGCACCAAACCGTACCTGCGAGTGTCCGAGCTGCAACTACTTCATGACCCTGCTGGTTCCCGTGCCGGATTCGCCAGGGCCTTCAACCACAACGTCATTTAATTAATGTTTTTCTTTAAACTTCCCCTGCCTAGACTGATCGAACGGATCTGATATCGATCAGGCATCCACGCTACGAAGACTACAGCAATCCCTTTTTTTTTTCTCCCTACAGTTGGATATGTTGCTTCTCATTGCGTATTGGGCTAGCCGGTGCCTAGGCCTGATACCCGTGATAATAAGGCGAAGGATATCAAGAATGGTATGTAATGTGGTCAGTTGACGTCAATTAAATAGCCGCCATTTGCTTGAATGTTGTAGAGCGACAAGGGATCGAATAGAGTCAATATTTATCATATTTTGGGCCAAATATCACCCCAAAAGAATCCCAACAACCAGGTTAACATCAGCCGTCGACCCCTGATAAACGATAGAGGCACCGTAAACAGGGCAGAACCAACGCAAGCCGATGGATATTTGATACATGCATATATGTCCCCCGGTTCTACAACAGTTTCAGGCAGTTCCGTGATTGTTGTATGTTCCAAGGGGGGGAAGTATGCACAGGTTTGGACCGTCTGCGAGCTAGGTTTCGGGGTAGGGCCGTGGTCGGGGGAGACGCCAATATGGATGTCGTCAAGTGGGTTCCTAGAGGAACATCTGTGCATGCTTATGATGCCGCAAACGGCCCCGTCGTTGCCAATGATTTTGTCCATGGTTGATATCTCGTAGAACCTTTATTCGTAGTGACCCTTCTGTCTTGAAGGACTAGTTGCTAGGTCTGGGTGCACGTTCGATCACATACTAGTTATAAAAGGCAATGCGATATAGGTGACCCCAGACAGCAACAAAATCCGTATGCCCGTTCCTAGACCAATATTCGTTGGGTAACATGGAATGGACTGGCCGGCGGAAAGGAATAGTCGTCAGCTGAATATGTAAGCACAGACAAAGAGTTAGAACGTTGGGATTGCAGACTGGCAAGGGATGGACCAATCTCAAGATCTTCCCCACACAATAAATAGACTCAAGAAATTTAAAGGTATTAATACCGTTGTTTTAAGCGGGGTACCGGTATCCGGTTCTCGTCTAAACTCACCACACAAGTTGATTTTAAGTACCTTTGAAACAAAATCGATGTTGGGAATAACCTCGACACGACGCCCTAGACATCCGGTAGTCAGTGCCGTAGGCTGTCGGATGAATGGAACCGGCCGGAACGTTTGGAACATTGACGAAAGTCTGCGAATACACAACGACTTTCCTAGGGTCTTGCGGCTTAGACCTTCTTTGAGGTGTTATAATTCGGATACTAGCAGCGGTATATCTACCTATGAAAAGTAATATAGAACAAATGCTAAGACGGAAGTGCGAACCGACCAATGAATACGCAGTACCAGTAAACTGCTTATATACGAACCTCCGTATAGCCTTGGCTTTCCATTCATTGTAAACACCGATATATCACGGGATTCATCAGGTTTCCTTTTTGCGACCATGAAACTCCATCAACGTTTTGTTCGAAGGTGGCAGTAATAATAAGTTGGAATATAAGCTTGCCGTGCCAGTTCCGCGTTGCATGTTGCATGTTGTCAGATAAAGATAGCACGCACTATCTCTTGGAAGCTTCGAGACCTAACATCTCCTCGGGGGGCTAGGCTAGCCTCTCGAGATCCAGGGCGTATTCCTGAGACGTCCTGCCGACCATGGTATCAAGCAAACGCACAGGCCTTTCCGACACAACCTACCCCTCTGCTACCTCAAGTATATGTCATGTATGTACGCTTTCTGCATGCTGCACCATGCATTCGTTCTCATGCAGTCGACACAGGTCTTACATTTCCATTCCTCCCAGATTTCTTACGTAAACAAACCTTCCCACAAGAGATATCAGATATTCCCGACGAAGGAAGGGCCTTGTTCCATGAACCTATCGGGCCGGGGGGTGGGACATGCAACTTCTCATTGGAATCCACCCCATTCCTTTCCCGCCACACCTACATGTATATCCCGAATTTCTCCACGTTTTTCGCACGTGCGAAGAAAAAACAAGAAAAATGTGGGAGTTGATAAAAATATAATCATTAGCAGCCGTGCTAACCCTTCTGCGGGTGCAAAAGGCACTTGGTTCCCCACGACGAGCTTTCTAGTTTGCCTCTACTTCTTGCTCTGACCAAAGAAAAACCAAGATGATTCGCCTTGTTTTCCATTCCCTGCTTCTTGCTTTGCCTGCCAGTGGTTCGAATGGAGAAGTTGCATGCATGGTGTTTAAAGCCATGCTCTGTGCGTGCAGTTTGCAGCTGTACTCTGGACAGGTTCTGCAGGATGATGCAGATTTTAGGCTCTTGGAACTAAACAGGCAACCGACGGTAGCATCACTCACTCTGCTATTTTATTTCCCGGGATCGGCGGGCGCGCAAAGAACTTATTACCGTTCGGCAATTTTGATACTGAGTTACCAAAGTATTACATGACATCTGATCTGGAGGATGTGGGAAACGGATGGGTTACAGATAATGCTCCACCCTCGGTTACCACTTCGCTTCATGGAGATTGGTTTTTTTGTCAATTTCGCTTTTGCAAATTCTCGTTAATGAGCCGACGGGTGGTGGCTTGCATACTCGAGACGTTGGATCCACGGAAACACAAGGAAACCCTCGAAATAGAGGCGAGCGGGCGTAAAGGACACAAGTCAATTAGGGGTGAAAGGAAAGCGAGCTGCTGCTGCGGGATATGGGAACTCTCTTTTGTGTGTTTTAACGATATCCTTTTCCTTTTCCTTTTTTTTTTTTTTTTTTTTTTTTTTTATGGCGTTGTACCAGCCCCAAAACCGAGGCTGCCGTCCGGGTACGTATAGATTAAACCGAAGGTACTTGATGGGAACTACGATTTCAGATATTTCGATAGTTCGTTTTGCTAGGTAGCCAGGTAACCGTCCAGGGTTCTCTAAGTCGAGCGGTACCTCCGGTCTTATTGCAGACGCAATGTCCGGAAGTACGTATAAGGTGCGTGCACTATTATTCGATTATGATCAATGGCTAAAGCAAAGCCACACCGTTCACGCCTAGTTAGCGCTTTGTCTTCACCAGGAAAAAAAAAAAAAAAAAAAAAAAAAAAAGTCAACAATTGTAAAGCGAACGAAAGCTCTCGGAGCTAAATTCAACTATGTCGGCGGGGAGCGAGGGTATTCTCGTTCCGGCGGGGCTAGCTAGACCTTATCCTTCCAAGCACTTCAGGCATCAACGAACGACAAAAAAAGTTGGGAGTACAAGGGACAGGAAAGGAAGAGAAGAAGAAGAAAAATACCCATCGTCGCGAATTGGACGGGTTGGGTCTAGAATCTTTTTTTTTTTTTGAAAAGGAAAAAATGTATGGTTGTGGTTACGTTACTCAGAAAGCAAGAGAGTGAAGGAAGGGGTGGATGGGAAGCTTAATGGTTTGCGGTCATGGTAGAGGCAAATAATGTTCTCTCACTTGATCCCTTGCATTCCAAAGGGAATCGATCCCATGTTCGGACCTTTAACGCTAGAGTACGCCTTGTCTCTACCTCGCTCACTCGCTCCATCGGTTCGTGGACAGGCGGTTTGAAGGACGGACATCTCACAAGCCCCCTATGAAAAAGCCAAATTTTGAGTAACGTTGGGCATTGTACCCTTTCATGCAAAGCGAGGGGTCAACTGTAACTGTTGTGTGAAGTATCGAAAAGTCTCAAGCGAACCAAGTCGAGCCGTCAAACATGGGTAGCAGTCATGCTCGCCGAAATAAGTGTCAAGTTACAGGATCCGGAGTGTGATTGGCGACTTAGGGTCCTTGGACGGGTCGCGATGGCTTTTTTCGGCTCCAAATTTAGACAGCGGGTTTGCTTTGGGGGTCTCCAGGTCTCAAAAGTGAGTACCAAATATTTATATGCATTAATATCACTGGATGTAGATATAGAAGAATTGTTAAAGAACAGCAATGAGATTTTGAATAGATGGTTTTACAGGATATATCGATATCTTGGTTCTCTTCCATCCATTGAGTGTCTAAGGAGCTCAATAGAATTGGTGAAAACCATGCTGTGATTAAGAATAAAAGCAATAAGGAAAAGCTGTACACAAAATGAAAAACCAGGTATCATTGAATTTTTAGTGTTCTCCCTGACTCCAATATTAAGAAACCAAGAAAAGAAAAACCCCAGCAAGGAATCAACAAATGAAAATGTGAGGCGTCGGTCCTCGAAACTATGAATGAAAAACCCAACCGGTGTGAACCTCCCGAATCCTGCCCACAAAAAGGAAATGATGATATTGAAAAGTGCTTTCAGTAATAGCAAACAAAGGGAAAAAGAGGTAGATTAAAGGAAAGCTGCAGCTAATAGTTGGATCTTTCGATACCTTGCATCTGATTCCCTTCGGTGGCATTTACAGGTCGAGGTTGCTGGTAGTTTTGATGCTGTTGATGTCCATTTCCGTTGTAGTGTCCGTTCTGTTGCCCGTTCTGAGTGGGATAACTGTCACTGGTGCCATTATTGGACTGAGCATGTGGAGGATGTTGAGAATGGGAAGGATGATTGTGCGGAGAATAATGACCGTCCGCCGAGGATGATCTTCGCCCCAGCTCATTCCTCAACCTCTCAAGCTCTCGGTTGAGAACCTCGTTTTGAGACGCAAGATTCTGATTTTGACTGACAAGGTCGTGGTTAGACTGAGTGAGACTTGTCTGGCTCACGCGCATCTGCCCAAGATATTCGATTGCTGTAACAATAAATGGTTAGCGAGTGATGATACAGACGGGAAAAAAAAGGGTATGGTCTTACATTTGGTGAGGACTTCCCATTTGCTGCTCTTTCCCCCACGCTCTTGGGGCAGGGCATCCCTAAGCTCATCAAACAGCTCCTTCATCTCTTTTCTCCTCTTACGCTCGGCAAGTTTGTGGCTTATGCGCAACTCTGGTGTACGAGAGTATGGCGTGGCGGGAGATGGGGCGCCTATGCTAGACGGACCACGTTGCAAAGAGTGGTGGTGAAGCTCTTGGTATGATGGTTGGCCGTAACTGGGGTGGCCATGATGCGAGCTAGCCGTGGTAGAGGTGGATGCTTGAGAGTAAAGAGAAGTCTGTGAGTGTTGTGGCGCAGACGTATGATCTTGATGATACGCATAAGGCCTACCAGCTTGTCCCGGACCACCAATTTGACCATTTGTCGCCGTCTGTCCATTAAGACCTTCGCGGCTGTTAGGCGCAGTAGGCCCAGCGGCGTCAGGATCCGGGAAAGCGTATGGGAAACCCTTAGTTGGAGAAGGAGCGTTCGGGTGCGGGTACGGGTATCTTGAAGACCCAATGATCGGTGGTGCTACTCGGGCACCAGGTCGTTCGGCATTGGAAGCATGAGAGGTCGGTGCGAGTCCGTTATTCCAAGAACCAAAGCTACTACGGGGACCACTGCCAGCACTGCTGACACTGGGTGTCGGATAATGACCATTCGGGCTGATTGGAGTATAAGGATGAGTTCCACTCTCCAATATGGAAGGAGCAGGAGAGCCTTGATTAAAACCACCACTTCTTTCCCTTTGAAGTTGACTCACAAGAGACACTTGACTGGCTGCTGGAGTCCCATGATTACTATTCAGAGCTAGAGAGCCCAGTCGCGTATCAAAACTTGATCGTCGAGAATTCGTCGGCGAGTTGTCAATTCCATAGGGACTGGTGAGAACATTTGGAGCAGGCCGTGTGGCCGAGTGGAGACTGGTAGATAGTATATTAGAAATATGTAATCATCAAGTATTTGCAGCGGAGAGAAAACCATACGGTGGGTTAAGAGAGTCCCGCTGCGAATCAGGATTGAGGATGGATCCCCGACTGGCAGTGTGGTTCTGGTCCTGTGTCATTGCTGCAAGATTCATTGGAGAAGAGAATGAAGAGTCTACGGGTTAGTGAAATGGCTCGCATTAACAAACACCCTGATGAGGCTTTTGCAGGTTCGAAAGCAAAGACGCACAACAAATTAAAGACAAATCGGACATACGATTGCTAGCTGTGGTCATGGACCAGTTTCCGGAGTCTCGGGTGTCGGTCTTGATGGAGGACTGAGACGGTGAGTGACCTGAAGAAGACGGCGAAGGGACTGGCGGGACTGAGCTGGTCAGGTTTGATATGGATGGCAGCGTCTGCCTCTCGACTGCCATCGGCGAACCGCTGCCATCGCCATTGCTGCTCCCGGTGCCCTCACGTTCCCATTGACCGCCGCCACTCATGTTTTATACGGAAGATTGCGAAGTTTGGATGACAATGTCGAAGCGCAACACACAAAGCCGGGAAAAAGAAAGAATTGGAGAAAAAAGGTGTCGGAATTCGAAGGTAATAATATTATTATTATTGTCGTCGACAGCGTCGGTGCCAGGTCCAGCGAAGAAGACGGAGACGGAGACGAATGTGAAGATGAAGCGGCGATGGGTAGTTCTCGACAGAAGACGATGATACGACGATACCTATCTACCCAAGTAGTATGTAGTATGTAGTTCTGGTAGGAGAGAAAAGGACGAGGGCGAGTTTCGACTCTCAGACGCTGCTGCAGAATGGCTTTGTTTTGGGCGCTTTGCGGGCAAAGGATAGGCAGGACGGACGACCTGCTCGAGCCTTTTTAGGAGGGCCGCTTGAGGAATGTGGGTGCAAAGCTTGGTTGGCTGGCCGGCGAGGGAAAACTCGTGGGAAAAAACGTGTCCGATCAACCTTCTTTTCTCTTCTTCTTCTTCCCTTGCAAATACCCTTTCGCTAAGGCTGCCAGACGTGGGCGTGGCGGGTGCGGGTGCGTCGAAAGTCAAAGTCAAAGGGAAGGGGAAAACCTAGTACTTGTCCGGAGGGAGGATGATAGGATAGGAAATTAAGTATACTAAGAAACTATGGGACGAACTTGAACGTGCTCGTCGTCGTCCTGTCGAAATCAAAAATCAAAAATCAAAAAAGGTTTTCCTCGACTTGGAAGGAACGGACTGCCAGGCGATGTTCGTCAAGAGAGGGGGAACTTCAAGGTAGAAGTACTCTGGACGCCGGGAATGGAAGTTGAACGATCGGGATCAGGAGAATATGTAATGTAGGTGCTGGGTCCCACTTTGCACGATTTTCCCACGAGGGCTGCCACACTCCGTCTGTTATGTATGCACTGTTGGTTGGGATGTATGGATGATGCTAGCTAGGCCTAGGGGAAGGGCGGTCCTGGAGCCTCGAGCCTCGGTGGAGTCCCCGCAACCTGTTCCGTGTGTTCAGGTCGGAAAACTCTTTTGGAAGAAAGTTGTGGCCCCTTCTTTTCAGGAAGTGGACCGAGCTGGAGTTTGCCGGGGAGGGAAGTTTAAGTTAAACCGTAAAAACTGTCAACCTGTCGCCGGTTGCCGTTCTGATTGGTTCCGAATCCTTTGCTTTCCTTCTTTTTCGTTCTCTGATCTGACCTCACTCCGTGTGAGCTTGTGAAGAAGGCTTCTCGGATGCCCCGACCTCTTTATCACGAACACCCAACTTTCCTGTAATAATCTGTACCTGAGTCGAGAGCCTAGCCTGCGCAAGGTGGAGCCCACCCTAAACGTCAATCACAATGCCAGAATCGTTTTTGGGACTGGTCTGAATTCGCCTAAAAAAGGGATGCTGGTTCGAACAGTGCATGAAAAAGCAAAAGGGACACAGGAACGACCAGGTGCAGCGAGTTGTTTTTGCCGGGGTTATCTCATGGGACGGACGGATGCTGAAGCAAAAGTGCCAAAAGGCTAAGCTTGGGTTTCAATGGGGAAAGTAATCTTCAGGGAGGAGTACCCGGGCTTGAAAGGAGAGATAAGATGGCTTTTTGTTTTTTAACAAGACCGAGGAAGTTTCAACAGACAGAGAATAGGAAAAGTCCTGAGAAAGGGAAGAGGGAGTCGCTACATATAAAAAGCAAGGCCTTGGGCAGTTCCTCGCCCAACGAACGTCCTGTTATATGATCACTTTCGTGCGACGTGGATGCCAAATGGGTAATTAGGCACTGAAGATGACTTTTCGTCAAATGAAAATGGAAAGGTACGGCGGAAATGTTTTCGAAACGGGCAATGGCGCTTCAAATTTGGGGCGCTCGCTCGTTCTTCAAAATAGATTTCGAAACGGTGAACACGAGTCGTATAGCGTCTGTGCGGGTACGGCAAAGGCAGTATTTGGATAAAAGACGTTGGGCATATGGCCCTGAGGGATAGATATGTCGACGGACCTCTGGCCTGGAGAAAAGTGGCTGATGCAGCGTTTCAACAGGCCGCCCGGGCGACTTCCATGTTCAATTTGGAGGACTGAGCAACCGTTAAGCCGTCAACTGCGAAACGGACGTCAGTAAAATGTCGGCGAATTATCACCCAATACTGAGCGATCCGCACCAAATTGACATTAAACTGAGTTTTTGAGGGGAAACGTTAACCCAGAAGGCAACTCGGTCTTCTCGAACAAAAAGACATCTGCCTCTGCGCACCAATGAAGATACGTCCTCCGAATTCCGTGGTTCTACACAGAGGTCCTTGGCTTGCAGACAGGGTTAATCCCATCCGAAGTGTAGCTCCTCTGCAGATGGCCTTGATTCTTCCGCAAAAGAAAAAGGTCGGTGCATTGACTTTCCGACCCCTAGCTCCCAAGGTCAGAGGCGAACGGATGATATGCCCTGAACAAACTGTCGTGAAACTTATCTCCTCTCTGCACGACCAACTCTACGAGTGGTCAACTGGGATATTGGAGCTTGAAAATCGAACAAAAAAAAAGAAATGTGCAAAAGGAAAGCATGAACGAAATTTAGAAAAAATAAACCAGAGTAGTGATCTTCTAAAGACGTGAAGTCAAGCTAGGGTAGGAGGTATATTCAGACGGTGCTAAGAGGCAAATTGCAATTCTATAGACCGCCGAAATTTTAATAGCGGGGAGGGGTGTATAGAAGACGACACATCCCGGCGAACAGACCAGTACCGATGCTCCAACAGGAGAGATGTCGACTTACAGTGGGTCGATGGGACGGCCAGCCAAGGGTCTATTACTTTGCAGTATGCAAAATAAAATGTTTATCGGATTTCGTCGCAATCGGGATCCCCTTAAAATGCAATGCTAAGGGGATATGTGGTGGTATAAGAGGATGTGCCAATGTCCTGTGCCGGCAAGTCAGCGGAAGGTCTAGAATTCTCTAACCACCCGGACAATTACTACGAATAGACCAAAGGCCAAGTACCAGTGCAGTCGTTCGAGCGACAAGGGAGGGATGTGCCTATTGAGGAACGATTTCCTCCTGTCCAATCATTAAGTCAGCCCATGAAGGATTTACCATGGTTTCCATCGTTATGTCCTGGCTCTCAACATGTGAAACGTTGAGCAAAATCCTTTTAGGAAGGGGCAAATCCGAAGTCGGGTATCATAATAGTGGTAGAGGGTAGGCTTATATCCGGATTTACCCTCCTTTCTATCAGAAAAAAAAAGTGAAAGTTTGAAGGACCACTTACTGCGTCAGATGATTTCGGATTAGGATATGTTTTCGAATTTGTCCCTTGCAGGTTCTATAAGCTTGCCGAGTTATAGTGACCTGGTCTTGGTAGGATCTGCTGGTATCCGTGATGCCTGTGGTAACATGGGATATTGTCAATTTTATGGGCTTGAACAGGGCACACGCCGAGTATATCCGTGAAGAATCGAAAAGGGGATATCATGACAATGTAACAGATTGGTGGAAAGGCACATTGTTAACATGTTCTATGTTTTTGTGCAAATACTTACGGTGGTGTTTTGAGTGATATTACCTTGTAAACCGATTTCCGGGCTCTTCCAACGTGGTGCACGGTGAGCAGGTGATATTTTCACGAAAAGAGATTCAAGTGCTCGAAATGTGGGATACCAGCACCTCTTAATATACGACGAGCAGGTACTTATGTGCGTTTATGTCATGCGGGGCCGAATGGCAGCGGTAGGTTATCACTGATTATGAGCTCGGACTGTCGCGGGATAGGCGTGAGTAGTTGATGTTTGTTAATCAAGGCATATATAGCGAAATTTCGAAAATCATTCCAGAAGCTCCTGCCCTAACCGAGTACAACTTCGGTCCATTAATTAACAATATACTAGTAATATGGAGTCAGGCACTCTTGTATACCCACTATAGAATCAATAGGATCACTTTGACATCAATATTATAGTTCTAGCCGCCTTCTAGTTATTCATTTCTTTAAACTAGTGTATACACGTCTATCGTCATGCATAGGGATAGACGTAATATCTCGTGCAGCGTAGCGTGCGATCGATATCGACATATGCTAGCCATCATACGTAAAAATCGTGCGCATTGGCCATTTACACATCCAGCATGTAACTAAAACTACCCCGCACTATTCGCTCCGAATAGCTCTTGTTAAACGGTGGGGCTGCTCGGTGTCAATCACCGTTATATGGCTTTAAATGGCGACACGCACAACGCAAAAGTTCTCCCGAAATGCAACATTCATACCGGCCGATCAGTGCGGATCCTCAACTCTGATCGATGATCAATCGCGATTACCACGCCAGAATAAACATCGATCTGGCGGTCGTGGGCCTTACCCCTCAGTTGCACCGCCAGCGTTGCAGCGCTGCGTTGGCTTTCCGATTCCTATCTATTGCTATACGGTGCTTATATGGCCCAGGTAAGCTTAAGGCCGAGTTAGCGAATATAGAGCTATCGAGGTCAGAATTTCTAATTACCAGGCCAATACTTCACGGCAACTTCGGCTTTGGGTGTGTACAGATGTATTGAATTTGCGGTAAGTAAGACATGCTTCCGAAACGTTTAACTGTCTGACTCGCGAGCGCCTAGACAGCCCCTGCCATTCATTGTCCATTCGATATCATATGGCCTTGCGATGTCGGCGTGCTCTCGAAAACCCTCGTTATGCGTGTACGACTGGCACTGTAGTATCTAGTCACCTAATGGACCAGTCGGATATACGGTAAGTCTGGAATTAACCGCGGCTAATGCCTTTTATTTTCATCCGTACCACGGATACCGGATATAGATATTTTTCCCTTACGGACTGGGTCGATCAATTGGTGAGGATACTCTGTTTTCTACAATGAGGTATCTTGCAGGTACACTCATGAACAGCTCTGGAGCCCAGTTCGTTGATCTTCTCACAAGCTTGGCATTGAGGGGAAATCTAATATTAGAAAGGAATTAATTCCCGTTAAAAGATTTCAGAATTTAGGCGGTTTTACTTTAGATAAGTATCTAGATACTGCAGGAATTCTGAACTCGAAAGGTTTGATATCTGGCGTGGCCCAAGCTCTGGCTCTGGGTCGATAGACTAGCGCCCCGAGCCCATGCATCCCCGGGTGTGCCTCCATACGTGCAGTGGAGTATATATCTGGTACATACATTTCGCCCCACATCACCAGCTGATTCACCACAAGAAACATCGAACCTGACTACCGAGTGGCGAATAAAGGTCATGAGGCAAAAATACTCTCGGCCAGATGTTCCTGCCTTGACAAACGAGCATCTCAGCATAAAAGCCACGTGCGAAACGTTTTTCAGAATGCACTCGGCGGGCTGAACCGAAAGGCACGAGTATCGGGGCAACCGGCAGCTGAGTTGATGGCAAGCCGCAAGCCACCAGTTTGAGTGCATACACCAAATATTGGAAACTTATGAAGCTTATGCGAGGGCGTTTGGCTAGCCAGCTCATGGCGCTGAGCTAAAAAACCGCCCTTACGCCAAACTGCTCACAGGACAAATTACATGGACGTTGTAACCTCGACCACCAGGTTTCGATGGAAGTGAAAAGCGAATTTCGACATTTAACCTCCCTTGCGCCTGAGGGTGTCTTCATTCAGAAGAAATATTTCGAAATCCTAAACGAACAGTTAGAGATCCCTTGCTAAAACCTTATGCAGGATGTCCCTTCCAGAAGTTTCAAGTCCTTCTATTCAACCCAGGGTCCTTCTCATTTGAGTAAGATTTTGGAGGTCGCAGATTTCGGTTGAAGATCCTGTTTCTTCAAGAGATTTCGTTGCGGCTTTGAGGGACTGTTAACTTGAAACCGGCTTGCCGGGAAAATGTAGGGCTTGACCAAATAGGGCAAAGTCCCATCCATTTTACTGATCCTGGGCTAACTCCTTTCCGCAATGGCGACGCCATGCAACAACTCACCCATGACAGTTTCCATGCCGGCAAAATATCCAGAACCCAGGTCTTGTCCTGCTTCAATTGAGGCCCAGGTTATCGTCATTATTATTCTCGCAGGTTGCACACACCAAAGCATGGCGATAGCATGTATCGTGGCACCTTCTGCTTGGCCTTCTAGAATGTTTCGAGTTAAACCTAGAATTGTCAAAGCGACAAGAAGTTTATCCCTCATGCAAGGGGAAATTTGTCGACGTAGGTCGAGGTCGACATCATACGCACGTTTGGGGTCCTAAGCACTGGGCGAGCAACCGTTTTGAGTTTTTAATTTTCTCACCGTTACCCCTCATCACGCCGGACAATTTGCAACCTCATGCGCATGTGCATGTGGAGCAATCCAATTGATCAAAAAATTTTCGTTTCCATCAAGCATCAAATTTTGGTTCCTGCCAAGAGCAGCAAGTTAGTCAAGGATCCCTTCAACAAGTCCGATATTATATGGATTATAACCTAATCTCTTTCGAGTGCCTTGGTGCTATCACAAGCTCCCTGACAGATAGATTAGTCAAAGTTTTGATACGGAATATAATTCTCCACACACAACAAACCGTTAACTTTCAGATGCAAAAAAAAGAGACGGCTCGAACTCAGGAAATCGGCATTCAATTGTGGATATGAATCGAGCCACAAAGCACACTACTCTGCCGTCCAGATAAAACATGCACATACGGCCCATAAACCCGTCCGGCAGACATCCATCCATCCTATTTAGCCCCACAGTTGCCGAACCAAAGTTTTCTTCGAAAAAGGCGAGCAAAAGACATGGGCGGCAAAGGGGTCTTTGGCTAATTCATGAGCGCTTTTCTACCGCGGTATATATTTAAGGAAGAGATGCAAGGCCTGCAAGGGGAAAGCTCTAGAAGCGGGGAAGGGCTGAAGTTACACTGAAGCTAATGCGAGAGGCAAGTATCCTGGACATGGTTGAGTAACAAAGGCCCTCACGGATATACCACCCCTCCACGTAATTGCCTAGAATATGGGAGATTAGAGATTAATGGATTCTTAACACATCTTCGCTTGATAGAGCGCACGTGCCCTGTCTAAAGGCGTGATTACGCACATTGCATTGGTTGTGCATTGTACATATAGAGGATTGAGGTGGGCTAATTTCATGGCAATATCCCATCCACCTTCATTGTCAGAGCTATCCTCGTGAAGACGTTTTGCTCCGAGGGTTTGTATGAATCAAAGCTTCTTCATCTAATTTAGTTTTAAAACGCTTTAATTAAATCTTGAGCCTCGTTCCAGGCTGGTTGTAACGTTGTTTCCGTTTTAAGCTTTCTAGGAAGTATGGCAGTTTGAGCCTGATCCGGGCAGGGACTGTCGATCCCTTCAATTCAACAACCCCCAACACAGTTCCACAAGAAAATCCAACAAATAGAAATAAAGCTAGTGCTGAGGGTCATCGTCGATGATCAGGCTTGAGCCCAAATTCTTTAAATATGGATGCAACGATGTTTGGCAGAGCTGGTGAATACCTGAATAGCGAATATACGTTAAAAGGACTAGCCCGTGCAATGCGACCGTAGACTTTGTATGATGAGCCAATAAACCAGTCAAACGAAGTTGCAATATCGAATGATCTTGATCCTAAGATGGCCATATGTACAAGTGTGATTTGTATAGGCGATAATTATAAGCTAGTTCGATTACGTAGCGAAGTGTTCAATAGTTTCGTGTTAGGCTCCTGTCAACATGACTGTTTTTGTTGCAAGCCGTCACAATTCAAGGGGATAGATACTCGCGTGGCATCGGGCACTTCTCGAGGTAAAAATGGTATCGGCCGCTCCTCTATCGACTACTATCGCATGGGGGTAAACCCATAAACCAAATTTCCCCTTCGTGTACTGCGGGACGGGCTATGCGATTATTTACGTTGATGAGGGCCTCGGCTCTATACATTCCGTTATAACAGCGCATATGGCAACCACATGCACAATAAGTTGTGGGTCTCAAGATGTATTTGACATAGTAAGGAGAGTTTTTTTTTTTCTTCCAGTCGCCCACCACTATAGTAGACGCTTCGGCTCGTTTGTGTTAAAAATATAAATACGTCTTGAGTATGCAATGATACTGAGTTGTAGACTCTACTCCCTTGTAATCCGAGGATTTATTTCGTTGTTTTAACACTTCGTTTATAATAAAAATTCCGCATTTGGTTTCCACCATATGAGTTTCACATCATCAAACCGAAAGTACAGTCAGAAAATCGGGATACCGAGACATCTTCGGTCAGCCCTAGCAATTGAGTAGCTAAGCACGACTGGGTTACGCATTGGTGACGTCGGCATGACGGCTTCGGCGAGGGCGACTAGGCGGCTGTGCTTGGTCTAAACCTATACTCTATTAGGGTGGGATGAAGTAAACTACTAGGAAGAGCGATATGAGAGCGAGAACATTGGTGGAGATGAGGAAAAATATCATATCGATGGGTCGGTATACGAGACCGGGTATGTAGTAAAATGCAGGTTGATTTCGGAGTTGAGCGAGCTTGTAAATTATAAAGGGTTTCCAAGATAATTAATGGACACTTCAGTGCCCTGAAGATGCATATACTAAGGATTACCGCGCAGTACTTGATTCTTAGAAAACATGAATATTAATCAGGCCCACATAGCTTGCCAGGGCTTAAGCGCTGTGTTTTGTCAACATGCATGCGTCTATACGAGCGTACGAGAACTATATAAGTGGGGCCTCAACCCGCCAGTGAAGTCCTGATCAATACTTCCTCGACCACGAGTTCATGAGCCCATCCTAAGCCTGCCCTCAACTTTAATTTGGAACCTTGGTGTATATCAGTCTTACACAATGGAGTGGCTTCAACCTGGCCAGCAAGATGGTATTTACCAGCATAACAACACCCAACCGCCTCCGCAGGAGAGGGGCCTGTTTTCGCTCTTATCACTGAAGGGCCGCACTGCGATTGTCACAGGAGCAGCTAAGGGTAACAGATGAGTCCAAGTATTCTTAAGTTTGTGGTTTCTAACCGATAAAGCCTCCATATTCTGACCAAAACTTTCAACGGATGTAGGTATTGGATACGCTATTGTGGAAGCCTTCGCAGAAGCCGGCGCCAATGTGGCACTATGGTATAATTCGAACGAAGGAGCTATGGAAAAAGCGGCGAAGATCTCAGAGACTTATGGGATCACCTGTAAGTACGAGAAGAACGACTTTTACAATTTATATCTTGCTAACACAAGATGAAGGCAAGGCATATAAAGTCGATGTCACAGATGAAGCCGCTCTCAAGGCTACACTGGATCAAAGTGTTAAAGATCTCAATGGCCGTCTTGACATATTCGTCGCCAATGTGGGAATCCCTTGGCTATACGGCCGCACTATCGACAGTCCCTCTGAACAGTTCCACCATATTTTGAATGTCAACTTCGCTAGCGCTTACTACTCTGCTAAAGCTGCTGGGAAGTATTTTGAGCGCCAGAAGAACGAAGGAACTGATATAAATGGTGTGAAACTGGACAATTATACCACAGGCTCATTCATCGTGACGTCGAGCACTGCCGGCCAACGACAACTTGTGCCACAGGCGTACACGCCATATAATGCTACGAAGGCCGCATTGACAAGTTTCGCTAAAGGCCTTGCCATTGAGTATATTCAATTTGCACGTGTTAACATTGTTAGCCCGGGATACGTTGCTACGGAAGCGTTGGGTGCTGCGCCAGACCCTATGAGGCTTGCGTGGAAGGGGCGAACACCGATGGGGTAAGTATCATATACATATAGTAGACCGAGTAGACTTGTGGCTTTTGATGCTGATGGGTGTTATAAAGACGAGAGGGCAGTGTGAACGAAATCAAAGGGGCATATGTCTATCTCGCTAGTGATGCATCGAGCTTCGCAACCGGGACCGAAATAGTTATAGATGGAGGGGTGAGTACCTCTGTCATCCGGAATTATCCAAAACGGCACTAACGAAGGTTGCGTGATAGTATACGAGTATCTAGTTTGGGAGAATTAGAGGTGCTATATGGGGCCGGCACAAGGCGATATTGCGTTTGGAGTCGTAAAAAGTGGTATGAGGTCCCTCTCTATACATGGAACACCTAATCAATGGAATATGGAATCGAATCCCTGTCATGTACGTCCTTGTCGATACTTTGTCGGGCATTATATTGAGATTGAATCGGATCTGCAATATGTAGAATGTAGAAATGGAAGAAGAAGTTCCAGTATTGAACGAAGCCTATAACTTGGCTCAGGTACAAGGCATTATGTTAACATGTTAATGTTGCTTCTGACAACATGCCTACATTGAGGCCTAAATTATAAATGGTTGTAACACCAAAGCACACATCCTACCAATCTTGTCTTATACGTAACACCATCCCTTAGATGCACTTAGATTATTGATTAAGATCACCTTTTACAAGCAGTAATTTGAATTTCATTACGGCTTTGTGCATTCTGCTGTAAAAATACCAAAGTTCATTACTTTACTAACATTATCATTAAAACTAAAATATCAGGTACTATACGCTGAAATTGTTCTTTATATTCCTTTTATTTAGGCCATGCTGCCTTTCTCCGCGGAACCAATGCTGGCACCGCTAGAAGGAGGAGACGTCTTCTTGTTCCTTCTGAGCAGGAAGAAGACAAGACCGGCGAGCGCCACAACTCCCAGGGTGACCATGGCACCAATAACTCCGGCAACGGCGTTCGACATACCGCTTCCGCTGGAGCTGCTGCTGCTGGCTCCGGTGGAGTCGGATGAATCGTAGACAGCGCAGAAGTCTTCTGTGCTCTTACACGTGTTGCACCATTTCTCAACGGTAGAAATGGCACGCTCTCCGAGTTGGGTTGCGAAGTCGGTCCAGGAAAGAGTAAGTTCCTGCTGTCCGAAAAGTGGGAAGGGAGTCAATGGAGAACCGGCATCGGAACCATTGCGGAAGAGGAAGCGGACTTTGAGGTCGTCGGTGCTGGATGGGAATTCGGTGACGTCCTTGTCGGTAAGAATTTCGAACGCCATAGTCGAAGCATAATTAGGCAATCCGAAGAAGTTTGGAGAGGCAGCTGTAAGCTCCGTGAGACCAAAGAAGGCAAGGAAGGTATCGTAACTTCCTGCAAGAAGGGAGAACTTGAGTTTTCCCTTTCCGGTAATGGTCTGGTTCAACTGGTTCAGGATGGCGCCTGCCAGTGTCTGAGCATGGATAGAACGAGCTGGCTGGGAGGCGTTGAAGTTCAAGCCGAACTCAGCGCTGTCGGCCAATGTCCTGAGCTGGAAGAGATCCTCGGCGCTAACACGTTCTTCGGCGGACGAGTTATGGATCTGAGCGACATTGATGAGATCAAAGATATCGTAGGCCTTGGCATAGCTGAGCTCTGACTGTTCGTAGTCATAGACGTCCTGAAGTTGCTCCCAAAATCCTTGGTAAAAGGACTTTGTGGAAGCTTCCATTTCCATAAATACTGGACTCTCCTCGAAGTCGGCGGATGCCTCGGTCACGGCAGGACATCCGTCATCTCCCTTGATCCAAATAGTGTTTGGAGATTCACCATCGGGTGTGTGAAGAACAACATACTGATATCCTTCCAACGGGTTGGTGTACTCGGTCCCATTGTTCAAGGTATTTGTGGCGATTTCGGGATCGAGTTGCTCGAGTGGTGGGTAGAGACCTTGGAGGAAGGCAGTAGCAGTGTTCGCCAGGATCTTTTGGTCGGGCGCGGAGGCCCAGATCTGTGCGGGAACATATTTATCTTCAGAGACTCCGAGAATCTGCTTCGAAGAGTTCGCGGAGAGGTAGATTTCTCGATAGAGACCTCCAGTTCGGAAGTTCTGTTGGAAACCTAGGTTGGTCAATCCGTAGCCAGGATAATGCTTCGAGTTACCTGAATATTATAGCTCTCATATTAGTCTACTGTCCCGGCTAGTTTCTTATATATATATATATATAAATATCCACATATATACGCACGGTTGATATATATTATTATATCGACAGAAGTGAAAAGCTACTTACGATCTCCGTGACGAGTGAAAACTGTCAGCCCTAGAATGGTCTCCCCTAGGACGGGAAGGACCGAGGCGGTCAAAAAGACGAGGGATGTTTTGATGGCCATTGTCAATTTACTGCTAGATGGATTGGTTGCAGGACATCAAACCCGGGCGTCGGGTTGGAAACAGCGACCATATATTATATATGGTCTAGGTATTCGCCCCACGGTTCGACAGTAAACTTTTGCTCTCGGACCTTCTCGATTCTAGAATCGCACCCATTACATTTCGCATTACAAAAAATCTCAAATGGCAGGCAAGTTTAGTCTTGTGGTTGCAGGGGCGGACCAACCCGCTATCGACCGCCTCCGCTGCCTGTTTTGCCGTTGCCCATCTGGGTCCATGCCAAGATGGTGATACCCTGCGATCTTCTTTAGGAAGGACCCCGTCGGTGAAAATTACCGGCTCTACCCCACACAAGCGTGTGATTCTTGTTAGACAGCTGTCAGACTTTTTACATTTTTATGACCAAGCGATTTGAATATCGATTCTGGTCGAGCTCGACAAGCCGGTTGGAATCTGATCGTTTGCATGACAGCCGTGCAGCTCTGCGCAGCTCGCAGCGGCTGCCTGCCTGCGAGAAGTGTTGCTTGTTGGAAAAATGACTGGTCCCCTGGCAGGCCGGGGTAAGAGACACCCCACTGACATCAGATATCGGCCCACCCGTCTTCGAAGCTTGATTCTCGCAAGACTTCTCCGAGGAGACGTGAGGGGTGGACTCGGTGGTACCGCCGTATATCTCTCCTTCACCGGCCAGTCGATAAGACGGATCTCAAGATAAGACATTGTTTAAACCTGCCGTTCGGGATATCGAGATACGTTCTACGTTATCATGTGCTCGGGTGCAGATAAAAGCCTGAAGCAAATGTGAATCTGAGACTCCGAAGCCGGCGCTGGTATCTTGAAACTGAGATAGAGTTTTAGTTTTAGCTTTCCTGTATTCTAGATCGGAATTGTAATCATTATAGCCTCAAGTTTCGTAGATTCTCTTGAATCTATGGCTGCGGTTGTGCGCGTCCGAACATTAATTTGCATTGAAATCTTCCAAAGTCTCTGTCTACAGAATCGACGACATAGTAGCAAAGGATCTGGAATGCACGGGTCGTACATTACATGCATGCAGCCAATCGTTACGTATCCATTAGGCAGCGGCCCTGGCAATGGTGCTGTATTCCAAATCGCCATCATAACCTTCGGTTAAATTTCTCGTGTTCAATGGACTTGAATTCGAATGCAAGCTGGAGCTGTGCAACATGAGCGTCTATTCGAGAAAGTACTACCAGCCACCGCCACAACACACCAGCCTCAAACAACGCAAACTCCTCTCCCAATCAAATCCAGCCGAATTGAAAGCCTCCAACTTAACCTCCGACGTCAACATTCAAACCGCAGCCACCATTCCCTCCATACCCCCTCCCAACCCACCATAATGTCGACCCCAGAATCCGCTGCCTTTCTGGCCAAGAAGCCAACCGTTAAGCCCACCTTCGAAGGGGTCGACTATGACGATAACAAGGCCCTCAGAGACGCGCAGGACGCCATTATCCGTGAGCAATGGGTCAAGCTCATGATGTCCAGACTGGTCCAGGAGGAGCTGTCGAAGTGCTATCGGAGGAACGGAAATAATCACCTTGAGAAGTGCGGTCTTCTACGAGGTATGGAGCCGAATTTTGGAGCCTTTGGGACTCAATTGTCTTGATCGTCGCCGGAATGTGCGACTTGAAGCATTAGGTAACAATTGCTAACGTTTCATGGTTGGGATATAGAGCGATACCTCGAGTTAATGCCTTACACCAAGATTCGAGGCTTCAAGTTCGAACAAACAGTACTACCGCCGAACAAGCCGGAATAGAAGATGGATGGGCTTAGAAGCCTATAGCGGGGAGGTTCTACGGTGGATAGAACTATCTCTGCGCTATGGTGGAGTATTTCCGCTAATGCTGTACTATGTATTGTCGCAACCTTATTGGCGGTATAAATAGTACAAATATTTTATGGAATTTCCGCTTGTCTAATTGAGGTCCGGGGATCTGTGTATATGGAGGGCCTCTTTCTTGCCTCCTGATTAGGCGAGTGCATTGTATATTACCTTCGGCGTTATATTTTAGACTAGCGACTATTAAAACGACTTTGCGCAAAAGCCTTACTTTAGGTTAAGACTTAAGCAAGATCTTGATCAACTCTTCTCGAGTACCGGGCCACCTTAGGCATATCTTGTGACTGCACTCCACCCCTTGCTTTTGCGCTTTCAACCAACTTCTCGAAAACACCCTCTAGCTTTTCGATAGCGTTGTCGCAGATTTCTATACGTATATTTGTTAGCGAATGTGTAATGGGATTATTGGCGGGAGGCACCGCTTACGATGGTGAACCACAATCCTCTCATAGTCCCATTTCAAACCAGCGTTCCTCGCCTCAACGGGAATATCGCCTTCGTCAACTCCGACGGATTTGAGATCCAGCCAAACCATATTCGTATCACAGGGGAACTTCAACTTCCCACCTAGCTTCTCCCACGAGCTTTCCAGCCTCTTGGCCAATTCATGTGTTCTTGCCAATCTTCCCCCTAGAAACACCTCTTCCACAGCCGTCCTCGCCGGAGCAGTGGCAATCCCAATCTGCCTCGTTGCGCCACCTACCATCTTCCTAAAATGTCGTACCTTTAGGATAAAATCTTTCTCCCCAACCACAATACTTCCCATTGGCGCCCCAAGCCCCTTTGAGAAACACAAACTAACCGAGTCAAAATAGCTTATGATTTCCTTGAGATCTCCTCCACCGGCTGCTACTACGTTCCAAAGTCTAGCACCATCGAGATGTAGTTTTATCCCCTTCTCCCTTGCGAATTCTGAGATCTTTTTTATCTCCTCTACCGGCATCACCACCCCGTTAATCGTGTTTTCAAGACAGATGAGTCTTGTGGGCGCGTAGTGTATATCATCGCTATCGACAATGTTATCTTTAACTTCTTCAAGCGTCAAATATCTCCCATTCGCTGGCTTTACAGTGATCATTTGAGCTTGTGACAACACGGCTGCGCCACTGGCTTCGTAATTGAAGACATGGCATCTGGAATCCATCACAATTGAATGCGGCGGCTGGGTTAGGTGGGACCTGATGGAAACCTGATTGCCCATGGTCCCGGACATGACGAAACAAGCGGCCGGTTTCCCGGTTAGGGAAACGATGAAGGATTCCAAGTTGTTGGTCGTGGTATCTTCGGAGAAGACATCATCGCCATGAACAGCGATATTCAGAATTGATTGAAGCATTGATGGTGTTGGGGTGGTTACGGTATCGCCTGTGTGGGTATGATATTAGCCAAATGATAAGATCTATCTAGCTTTTCGTAAAGAAATAAGATAAAGAAACGCCTACTTCGAAAATCGTACGCTGCCGGCGATTGGATCTTCCCCTGCGCGATATCTTCGAACTTGACATCCTTTGGCGGTTCACTCGAATTGCTCGCCATTCTGATACTCTGGTTTAATCCGAGGTAGAGTCCCCGCGTTGTTCGTGTTGGGTTTTGAAGCTTGTAGAAAGAGCTTGCAGCTTTCGATTCGAAGGTTCGAAGGAGGCGGGTTCGTGGTAATATTGTCTGTTAACAAAATGTGTAAGTTCGATGTGGCAAAGGTTCTGGAAATTTTTGTTTAAAAAGATACCCTGAGCATTATGATTCACAGCGCCGCCGATATCGAAGGGGATGTTGCGCGACCTCGGTCTATTGCGGACGGATATCCAATGCATGCTCTGCAGCATAACGTTTTTCTGCTTCGCTTCCCGACGGCTTCTATTAACTAGCGGATCTGTTCGAGCTCTAGGCAGCCCTGTACGCTAAAAGGTGCTTCAGTGGATTTGTAAGGCTACCTTCAAACCGTTATCAGTCAGTTTCAAGTCAACCTATACTGAGTGTAACTATGGAAGGTCACCATTGGATAGAGCTGGCGGTTGAATATATCGGCACAACTGCACAATATTTACGATTTATACATGTATACTTGGTGTTCGGTAAATTCTACCATTAGGATATATCTAGATAGAGGTTTCTAGCTGAAAGCTCCATAGCCTTGGACTCAGTTCTATCGATAACTATCTAGATTTGAGTGAGATTGATACTGATGATCTTTCGACGGCGCAGTTCGTGTAGGATTATGTCAGCGTTTGGTATGTACTAATTGAAGGTGTATAGGTCCCAGAAGCGCCATATCCATATCACCACTCTCTGGTGTATACAATGGCGCAGGAACTGAATGTGAACATTGAATCCAAGCCCGAAACTGAGGCGCCGGCGGTTGTGGCTGGTGTTACACAGAATTTCGCGTTGTCGGCAATGACCTCAGGTCAGAGTGGCGCCATGTGGCTTATCGATAAAGACAATTTTCCCGGCCATTCCCCAGAAAACCTGCGACTGGCCATCCTGAAAATTTTCTTCTCTTGCAGAAATCACATTCACCACACCAAAACTGCACCCAAAAATGCCGTCTACACGCAGTCGGTCGTCTGCCAAACGGGTGGCCGACGAGGCTCCAGAAACCAATGGACGTTCTTCGGCGAAACGGTCGAAATCCACACAAAACGGGACCTCCAATGGGTCTGCGAAGGCCAATGGCGCCGGTTCAAAGGCGCCGAAGAAGGTTGACAAGAAGGGAAAGAAGACGGCTATGATACAAGGGCAGGACGATGCTATGATCAAAAAGTCCTTCCGTAAGGATCTTTTCTCAGACGCCAATGTTGTTTCCTTGCGAGACTTCCACGAGAAGTCTGGACCGTAAGTCAATCGCGCTTGCAACTGGACCAGAAGTAAAGGTCGCACTGTGGATGCTGATATATATCATACAGATACCAGCACTGTGTAATCAATAATTTGATTTCCAAACCTCTCCTACGCTCAGTCCGAGCCGAAATCATGGAAAATATCCACTTCACACCAAAGCACACCGATATTTACACGATCTACCAGTCGGGCGACTTGGTCAACATTTCAGGCCTCACCGAAGCCGAGCGCAAGCTCTTACCATCGCTTTCGCAACTCCGTGATGCACTCTACTCCCCAGTTTTCAGAGACTACATCGAAAAAATCACCAATTGTGGCAAGTTAAGCGGTTCTAAGGTGGACATGGCGATCAATGTGTATACTAAAGGATGTCATCTGCTCTGCCACGATGATGTTATTGGTACTCGGTGTGTTAGTTATATCCTATATCTTACAGACCCGGACGATGCGTGGCAACCAGAGTGGGGTGGTGGATTGAGGCTGTACCCGACAAACCCGATGAAAGACGACGAAGGCAAAGAGAGCTTGATTCCAACCCCAGATTGGAGCCTTGAAATTTCGCCAGCATCAAACCAACTTGCTTTCTTTGTTGTACAGCCCGGGAAGAGTTTCCATGATGTAGAAGAGGTGTTCGTGGATGGAAAAGCGAGAATGGCTGTGAGTGGGTGGTTTCACATTCCGGTTAAGGGTGAAGATGGTTACGTTGAAGGCAGGGAGCAAGAGTTGGCAGAGAAGAGCAGTATGAAGCTGTTGGAGAAGAACTTAGAAGTGCACGATTCACCGAAAGCCTCGAGGTCGGACTATCCGAAAGAAGATAAGGACAAGACTTTGACTAAGGAAGATATGGAATTCCTTGGAAAGTACATCAACCCGACGTATCTTGAGGATAAGTCGTTGAACAGCGTTGCCGAAAGGTTCTCGGAGACGAACAACGTCCAGCTGCTTAAGATCTTAGACGCTGGTTTCTCCGACAAGCTGAAGGGCTATGTTGAAGGGTTAGATGCGACAGAATTAAAGTACGATGGCGCAGCCATCCCGGAAGACACACCATCATGGAAAGTTTCCGGTCCACCGTACAAGCAAAGGTTTTTATATACACAGCCCGACCATGAGAAATTCAGTGCAACGGCGGATAAAGATTTCTCGCCTCTCGAGGAGCTATCGCACGTCCTCCTCCCGTCGTCGGCCTTTAGGAAACTTTTGGCAAAGATTACCGGGAAAGTAGCGATTAACCGGGATATTATTACCAGAAGATTCAGACCTGGGTTGGACTATACCCTTGGGTTAGGCCAGGAAGACGAAACACCCAGACTTGAGATTGTGTTGGGCCTTACGCCGACAACTGGTGGTTGGGATGTTCCTCTTGAGTCTGAGGATGCAATGGAAGAGGAAGGGGAGGAAGAAGATGACGAAGACGGAGACGATGGAGAGGATGGTGACGAGGAGGAAATTATGATTGTCGCCGACGAAGATGATGAAGAAGGTGACGAGGAGAACAGTGGCGGTGAGGATGACGAGGAGGATGAAGAGATGGAGGATGGGGAGGAACAAATTCTCGACAACTGGGGCGGTTACGAGGTTTACATGTCTACCGGCGACGGGAAGACCAAGCACCCACGCATCGACGACCCTAAGAATAAGGGTAACTCTACATCTCACGAACTAGATGATTCATACGATCCAGCCATTGTTAGCACAGCCGCTAGTAGTGGTGATGATGGGTTAATGTTACACCTTCCAGCTGGTTGGAACTCTATGAATATCATCTATCGGGATACCGGAATTATGAGGTTTACCAAATATGTCAGTCGAGCAGCGACGGGAAGCAGGTGGGATGTTGGTGGAGTTTATCAAGTCGAATAGACTGTTTACTCCATATGTCCTTACCGGAATAATCAAGCGGTAAAAATACGAATCTAGATATGGGCTTAACTAAGCGTTTCCTATTATTTTCTTATATTCCCCAAAAGCAGTCCTCCAGTCAATTGTATAGTAAACTACTTTTCAAAATGCAACAAAGCGTGTGTTGGTAACCGACCTCCTCTCCATGGCCAGAACGCTGAATTTTTAAACTATATTTGGGATAGAATGGTTTCTACTACTGAAAAATGCGAGCATAGTATGATCTATACTATATACTTGCACGACTCCTTACGCCTTAAGTTATTAGTAGCCATTTCGTAGCAGCCATCCCTCGATCCTGTCAATCTTATTTGACGAGGATCGTGATCAACGTAAAATACAGCCATAGAATAATATTAAATTTAGAAATAGCCAATTATCTCAATATATCTAATATTTATCTATTATATCACAATGTCCATTCCCATCTATCAACACGCTTAGTCTAGCATTTCGAAATGCCAAAGGATCCCGAAGATTTTGAACGGCCAACTACTTCATACGCACCTCCACTAGTCAACTATGGTACCAAGATCCACAATGTCATATACATACGAAGCCGACGACCCAGATCTATTGGCACTAGGTCTACACCCGGCTGAAGTCGAAATGTCATCAAGCGGATCAGAAGGCGAACCGCCAGCCGACTATGTCAACCTCTCCGTCTGTCACATGAATCCGATACTCGAATGGCTTGTCAAAACATTCAACTCTCTCCCGCGACCCGAAACCCTGTGGGACGACGCATCGCAAAGCGCGGAACCTAATGTCTGGCATTTTAGCGTCCGACATATACAACGTGCTCAACCGTTTCCACCGGAACGAATGCTTTGTCTCTGGCTTGCCGGTTCGAATTATGTTTATATGGCCGGAAAACTCAGTTACAAGGGTTATCCTCCCATTGTCCCAGAGAACCAGGTAGACAACAATATCAGAGCTGCGGCTATCGCTCCTCAACTCCTTCGCGCGTTCAACAACCACTTCGGAGCCAACGCTGAGGAGGCGCACCAACCGTGGGTGTTGATGACAAGCGACAGTGAATTTGATCTTGCGCAAGCCATAAGAAGATTGCTTGAGGAGGCTGGTGTTAGGGACAAGGTGCTATGCTATATTAGGAGTGCGGCGCCAGAGTATGCCCAGAAAGCGGAGAGGTGTTATGCTTTGTATGAGAAAACGGTTTTGAGGATGCTCGAGCCTGACCCGTGCCCACTGGAGGCTGACGAAGAGGGAGAATCACTAGAATCGCCAACAGCCTCTGGTTCTAAAGATGAAGACAAGGCTTCCGGTTCATCCATAGCGCAGAGGGTAAAGCATACACGACGAACGAGGCGGAGATCGAGGAGATGTTAATAATACTAGATGCTTCTGACAAGTTTAAGTCTATCGATGTTGACTGAGGCTTTGAGGAAGTGTTTTATTGGGTCTTTATGCATATATGCATATATATGAGTTTTGGGCATTTTTATTCCCTGGTTTTGAGATGGAAACGGCGTTTGGCTTAACCACTTCCGCGGCGCAAGGCGTTATTCGTCATGTTGCTAGAGTTAACATTGGGAGTTAGCTAGGCCTATAGGACCTTTTGGGGACCAGATTACCAAGTGCATCTGCAAATAAAGTGATGTAGTCACATACATTACTTGCTGCTTAGTTCCAAGAAATTCAAGATCCAAGGGTTGATTTTGGTCCGTCGGCCACGCTGCCTTAGATTAATTAATTCTTGATCTTTAAATAAGCTATATAAGCTGGGCCCATAATCGATTCCAGAAAAATTTCGTTAGGTGTATTCAAGGCTGAACTCGAGACTAATTCAAGACTGCTTTTATTCGAACCCCCAAACCGCTAATAGTATATACAAATCATCCATCATTAATCTACGTCTGCGGGTATCAATCTCTAGCCATATTTACATTATACTCAACAGGATGTTCTCCCCTAGTTCAAACCTCAACTCTACTCTTCTTCTCCACTGGCAAGGTATTCTTGACTGGAAGTCCCTTCTTACTCCACTGGTGTTTCATCTCCTGTTGCCCAACAACTCTCTTCTTCTCCTCAAACAACTTCCCGGTCAAATATTTATACAACCAAGCATAGGCTCCGTTATACGAAATACCGTGATCACTATCAGTGAACGCAAACATGTCCATTCGATCAGGACCAACACCTTGGCCAACCAGTAAATCAACCAAAGCGGCCGCATTCTGGTAGTGAACATTGTCGTCGCCGGTTCCGTGCAAGATCGAGAATTTACCCTTAATATTCTTAAAGCCACCGGCCTTGCGAACGGCGGTTTCATTGTATCCAGCTGGGTTCTGTTGGTATGCTACGAGTTATGTTAGTACAGTAAGACAAAAGGGAAACAATAGAAAGAAATAAACCCACTCTTCATATACCTCTCGGTATACATCGTATCATAGAACCTGAAGTCGGACACTGGTGCAATGATCAAAGCATAGTTGAACAGCCCGCTGTCAGCCTCCAAAACCTTGGCGGAAAGGTATCCTCCGTAACTCCATCCCCAGATTCCAATCTTATTTTTATCAACGAATGAGTGCATTTTGATCAACTCCTGGGCAGCGAAGATCTGATCTTGGGTTTCATAGCGCCCCAAGTGAGATGCAACTGTGGCGCGAAACTTGCGGCCCTTATACCCGGTTCCTCGGCCGTCAACGGTCCAAGTTATGAATTCAAGTTCTGGGTCGGACGCGATGTAGGCGTTCCAATTAAGAGACGAGAAGACCTGGGAGACTTGCTGGGAACCTGGACCACCGTATGGGATGAAGAGTACTGGATATTTCTTGGAAGGGTCAAAGTTTGCGGGAAGACGCTGCATAACGTTGAGAGTGAACCCTTCTGGGTGCTTAAGCTCGAGGTATGTGATCTTGGGGAGCTTGTATTCCTTGAGTTTATTGTAGAGGGCCAAGTTATCGGTGACGGTGCGGAGTGGCTTGCTGGAGTTTGTGGCGTAGAGTTCCTGGTATGGAACATCAGGGCCGTGGTAGGTGAGGAGGTAGAAGCCAGCGCCAGATGAGAAGGAGGCAGAGTAGAAAGCTGGGGCAGAGTCGTTTACAAGAGCCTTCACCTCGTCGGTCTTGTATGAGACACTGTAGATGTGGCGGGAGGTGCTGTGCTGCTTGGTGGACTGGAAGTAGATGACCTGCCTCACGGTATCAACCTTAAGGATAGCGGTAACTTCCCATTTGCCTCGAGTGAGAGTGATGGCATTTCCACCATCAACAGGGTATAGATAGAGATGGTTCCAACCGGAGTGGTCAGACAAATCAACGTAGTATTCTTTTTTGGTGTTCCGTGGGCTACGTCGTCGGTCAACAGCTCCGATATAAGTGATAGCCATGTTATTATCAAGCCACCCGTCGGACCCGTCTCGCTGGCGAACGACCTTCGTGTTCCCGCTGTCAACGTTGACCAGGACCAATTTCTCCTTGTCCTGGACTCGGTTGAAGGCTCGAACAATAACTTTAGAATGAGCATCAGTCGCCCAGGCGACCTCACCAATGACAGTATCATCTTTTGCAAATGCATCAATTGGGATATCGGTCTGCTGGAGTGAACTAACTTCCAATAGATGGAAAGTGACAGTTGGATTTGTAGTTCCAACTTTTGGATATCGAAGCTCGAGTTCTCGTGGGTATGAAGGCGCAATTTTTTGGTTGTTCATATAGTATGGAACCCTGAAGGTCTCGACACCGGTCTCGTCGAAACGGAGATAGGCAACGTATTCACCGTCAGGAGACCACCAGAGAGTCTTTCGGTCACCAAAAATTTCCTCCTCGTAGACCCAATCGGGGACACCGTTGAAGGTATCTGGGCCACCGTCATTTGTGATCTGTGTAACCTGGCCATTGATGTTCAAGAAAAGGTTATTTCCCCGAACAAAAGCAATGGCATCACCGGTGGGGGCAAATTCAGCGTATTGAATATCTCCGGCTTGGTCTGAAACAACCGGTGTCGTCTGTCCGGTGGCGACGTCGAGAATAAGATAATCGGCAAAATAAGAGTGTCTGTACTGCTTCGAGTAATTGACCGCAAACAGGACCTTCTTCAGGTCCGGACGGATCCAATACCCTGCGTACCCTCTAGGGATGCGGTTTGAAGGGACAAAAACTTCGCTCTTGCCAGTGATAAAGTTCTCGAGAACAATGTCTCCGCTGTCAGAAATACGAAGCCCGGTTCCGTCCTCGCCGCCAGCGAACCAATTGACGGATGCATACCTGGCACCAAAGGATGATCGCGGAACAGTCTCGTTGTAAGTCAGGATCTTGGTACCACCGCCCTGGGGTTGGGAAGGCTTTCGAGGTGGATCAATTGCTTGGGCGAAAGCCCCGAGTAACGACAGAGCAAGGGCGACGGAAGAGACCTTCATCTTGAGGGATTGAAGAGGGAACTACCAGAAATCGAACCCAGGCGAATTAACGGCTGGGAGGAAGCTGGAATATCAGAAGAATTCCAACCCAAAATGCGACGACGATCCAGCCATCTTATAAGTCCACATGCACGCATTCGCATTCCTGATGATATAACCACAGATAGGCCGGACACGACACCGAAACAGCAAGCAAGGAGTACTATCAATCGATGCACCCTGCGCGAACGGAAGGCAACATTAAACATTCGCACTTCCAAGAGGACCCGAGCGAAGCACGACATACGACCAGATTCCCTGTTTGGGGCCGCTGCAAGGAACATCGATGCTAGTTGGTCTGGTAGATGCTAGTAGAAGCTACGCGGACGGGCATTTCACGTCGACCTAGTAAATGTGTTGTTTTTCCGCAGTGCGACCTACTCGATTAAGCAGGAGACGGCCTGTAGATCTCCCAGCGTGGGTAGAAGGTAGCAGCCTTGGCGGTCTGGGCGTTTATATGGTATCGAAGAGTGTGCAATTATCGCTGATAAGACAGCACTGGGGCTCAGATGGTCTCGTAAGCAAGAAGTCAGATGGGGCCGTCACCAATGGATTAGGAAGTGGCTAAGACCGCTTGTCCATGGCATCAATAGGCATAGAAACGAGATTCCGATTCACAGATCCCGGCCTGGTCGGTTCAATGTGGGGATTGCTGATTTTCATGACAAAGAACGAGGTTTCGGTTTGGACAATGGGTGTGACCGTGACAACGTTGGTTGGTTGGGTAATATCATTATTGATGTCTTCAGTAATATCCGGTACTCTGTGATCTCGGAAACCCTCCCGGTGGCATGCTGCCCTCACCACGGGCATCAATATCGTCATCGTCACTGTCATCTACCCCAGTCCAATCTATTTCCCCGCCATTTGGAGCTTGCGTCTGCAATTGTAACAACTCAGATGACGATAATTTCGGCGGTGTCCATGTCTGGTTTTCTGGGAAGACCGGTCGCCCTGTTGGTAACATCGCCAGCAGCGAGGATGTGGGTTCCACCTTGTGAAAGTTCACCTATTCAGGTTGTCAGGATACACTCCACTGATGTTGCATTGTCACACCAAGGGAGAAGTGCATACCGAATCATTGATCCTTCTCCATCGCCTCTCCAGCTCATTCAGCACCATTGCTTCTTCCATCTTCCCGGCATCCGGCCCAAGGAGAGCTTCCATCGGTGCCTTCTCCATCTTCCTTTCTTCCCTGGCCTTCTTCAGCATATCCAAGCCCCTCCCCAACTTGCCTTTATCCCCCTCCCCGCCTACAACCATACCTAGCACTTCCTTCCCTGCCAAAACCCAACCAATTGCTTCCCCCAGCTTCCCTTGCCCTTCAGCATCAACCCCTAGAAATCTACAAGCCTTAGCTTTCGCCGTTTTAGCTAGATCCTCACAATATCCTTTCAACTCCGCGCCAGAGCTCGGGGTAGCCGCCACCCCAGCCGCTGCTTTCCCCGCCATATCCGCTGAATACATGCACAACCTCGCTAACAACAACGATCTGCCCCTCGTAGGCATCGTAGGAGCTTTATACATCCATTCTTTCGAGTTCTTATCATGCTGTAATGCCACAATTGATGGATATGGGTCATCCTTCAGCACCGCCAGTAAGGTCGCAGAAGCAAGACAAAGTGACCACAAAGCATTATATATCGATGTTGTAACATCAGCTGGCATCGGTTGCATGCCAGCGACACCTCGTTCGCTTGTTGCGGATCTGTTTTGTAAATAGAGGAATATAGACGCTGCTGTAAGCATTTGGTCCTTCGCCTGGTTTATCAGATGGACGGATGTATTTGTGGCATTATTGTCCGTTGGTGGGGGCGCTTGGATCGCTGTTGCGAGAAAAGTGCGTGCCCGTAGAGTGTGGACATAGGCTAGAGTCGCCGTTGCAAAGCATATCTCGTAGTCTAGACCTTTACGGCGGATACGAGGTAACTCCGTCGGGACCGTGCGACGAGATAGTACGGCCCGCCATTCTGTTTCAAATTCGGTGAGGGGCGTAATGTCCTGTGAGGTAATGTAAGCATCGACGGTGTAGAGGTAGGGTAAGTATTCGGAGACTGATGACAGGAGCGATGGAAGGTTGTTATATTGTTCGGCAGGTGTGAGGCGTTTAAAGCGTTTTAGCGTGTCACGGAGGAGAGCACGGCGGGTTGTAGTTGCGGATGGAAGAGACGGAGCGGATGAACTGGCGAAAGACGTGGTGAAGTTGACCGGTGACGTCGTGGGGAGTATGAACGCGAAGGTCATTTTGAACGCGCAGGAGAGCACACGATACCACAGATGTCGAGATCCAGCGGTTCAGAACGCTAGAAAATACCGTCTATTAGATGTTGAAGCCCAGGAAGTGAGATTTAAGATTCGGAAGGTAAAGTTGTGCCCGCAATGTGGTTTCGTCGGTAAGGAAAGCATGCTTCGAAGCCAAGCTGTTGGCAGCATTCCAAGCTTCAAACAACGCAGCCGATATCACCATCGATATCGATCTCAAGACATAATTATATCTAATACCTAGTAATCACTTAGTAGTTGATAACGGACTCAAAAGTCTAGGGCGCTTGTTTTTACTCTAAGGTCCCGCCTTGAAATGGTTCAATTCTAAGGCACGGGACTGCAGTGCGGACATTATTATAGGTAGCCGGTCATAAGCTACTGATCATGTCATAAGTACCCGAAGTTTCGAAGTAGTAGGGGTTCAATACGATGTTGAAATAATAAAATTATCTCCAACAAATGGTCATTTATCATGAGATCCTTCTAGACTAATGAGAGCCACCTATCCGTCAGCACAATTCCATCAGAATAGCCTGCAGTCTAGCCCTAGCTCTCTGCCTCCAGCTTCCGCTTCATCTCCACCTTCTCTACAACTTTCTCCAACCACCACTTGTGAATCCTAATATCACTGCCCAATTCCGGGTGGAAGCTCGTCCCAAAGCAATTGCCTTGCTCAACAGCCACTATTCTCCCTTCTGATGGGCTCGTGATCCCGAGTTTTGCGTCTTCCTCCGTCGTGGTCAGCTTCGACGGTGTCAAACGACCAAGAATCTTAACCTCGTCCGGTGAAGTGAAGGATGCCGCAACATCATTGATCGGTTTCTTAGAAGGAGCGGTTATCGTGTCAGCCGTGTTGTTTTCGAGAGAGCTGGCAGGAGTAGTCGGTGGGAGAATGTGCTCAACAATGGGAGCACGGATGAAGTAGCCGTAGAAAGGCGCAGAGTCGTTGAGGAATGGGAGGGATAGTGGAGTACTGAACGACTCGGTCTGTGATTTCGAACATCTGTTAGTATCTGATGTATTGGAGGCTATCCATGATGTTAAGAAGCGTACTTGACTTCCGAAGTGGTTCCTCTTAACTCGCACATCAAGGCCACCGATCAGCTCTTGTCCACCCTTCTTAGTCCTGTTCGCCTCTTCGGCCAGAAGAATCATTCCGGCACAAGTGCCCCAGACAGGTTTCCTATACACCCTATATCCCAATACTCATGTTAGAAGCCAATCGGAACTTAGAGGACGGTAGGTAGCGTACTTGACAAATTCTCTCAAAGGCTCTAAAAGACCTGACCTCTCAGCTACAAGGCTCATGGTAGTACTCTCCCCTCCTATAGTATACTAAAATTAGCCTACTTCAAGTTATTGATTATAGACGTACTTACCCGGGATGATTAGAGCGTCGCATGTGGAGAGGGCTTCCTTGGTCCTGATTTCCAAAAACCGGAAGATGATATTAGGTGGTAATGCTTGAGATGCCTTCTTTAGCAGTTGGAGATGCTCGCTGAAAGCACCCTGGAGAGCTACAATCGAATATATTAGTATATCATCAACGACCCGTCCCTGAAAGTCCCCGTACCAAGTACTCCAACGGTGATATGGATGTCGGCGTTAACCATTTCGAAAAGATGAGTATGCACAAGTAGATGAATGAACTGAAATGTTATGATTCGTCAAGTAAAAAAAGTATCTATCTGCGGCCGGAACGGACTTGTCGCCTAATTAGAATTCCGCCACCTAAACCTCAGTATGTCTACGGCGCCGAGACCGAGGATGCCCAGGTTTCTGGAAGCCGTGTTGTATTTGGTGTATTTTCTGCGTTGTGATAAACCAATTATCGTGCGACCTCTGTGCCCGCAAGACCAATGATAGACGTTCTGCTCAGAAAGAAAGGATATAAAGCGCTGGTAGTCCGTCTCTTCTATTCCCGGGTATCTAAACAAAAAAGGGGGGTATCCTCGATATCAAAAAAGTGGCCTCCGAAAGTGCAAGAGCGAAAAAGATAAACTGCTAATGGAGCGAGGATGAAATAGAATTGCGCCAACGGGACGGGTTATAAAATTTTTGAGGGCGGCCTTATGTTTGACTCAGGTGCCGACGAAACGTTTGCCTGGTCTGGCCGCCGTTATCTGTTTTATCGCATGGGACCACCCTCTTTTGCGACAGTTTGCCTTCGAGGGCTCCGCCGATGCCATCCGATGTCTGTTTTAGGCTGCCCGACGGCCGATGTCCGCTCCCATGCATCGACGATTAATAATTAGTTCTCAATAGGACCGCTAAACTCAGCCCTTCTCATGTAGAATATAATTCGATATCCGCCGATAATGCGTGGGGCTATTTTGATCTAGCTAAGTACTTATTTGACGAAGAGCCCAAGTTTGCCGTGATGTAGATTATCGGCCTGAGGTACAGCCGAGTCGCTCTCAATTTAAAGGGCAAAGCTTTGGAGAGAAAGAACAATATGACAGTATTCAAGAATCATCTACAGGTTGCAGTGTCGTCGGCAGACTTACTCCAAGTTTGTGCACTGTCGAACTAAAGAATCCAGGAGTCAAAGCCCGAGTTCGGTCGAAACATCAAATAAGGGACGAGTACTCAAGTGGGTACATATAGTACTTAGACTGAGCAAAGAAAGGGCCAACTACCCGCTGAACAATGACATAAAGAAACAAGCAATATTCACATTTTTTAAAAGAAATACAAGTAACAGGGGTAAACCAGCCGCTAGATACAAGGACAAGTCAAGGAGATAATTTTGGAAAACTGAAAGGCTTATAAACCAATAAATCAATCAGAAAGAACCCAAGCCATGAAAATTGATGGTGTCAAAATGTGTCGTGATAATCGGCCCGGGGAATTTGAGGGGGTAATTAGATTCATAACTCATCCTTCTGGACCTTCTCTTCCGGTTCCTCGATATTTACCGAGGATTCTTTAATTGTGCGTTCTGTGGCGGTATTGGTCTCGGTTTCGGCCTTTTCGGGGGTTGGCTCTTGTTGGGTATCGGCCGTTGGCTCCTGTTTGAATTCGGATTTTTGCTCTTGTTCGGATTTTGAACCGGCATCCTTTTCGGTTTCAGATTTGGATTTGGATTCTTCTTCTTTACTGGCTGATTCGGGTTCTTCTTTTTGGGCTTTTGGCTCTGGACTGGCTTCTGGTTGGGATTCGGCTTGGGTTTCTGGTTGGGATTCGAGTTTGGCGGAGGTCTGGGCTTCTGATTCGGATTGGGTTTGGGTTTGGGCTTCTGATTCGGGTTCGGACTCGGTTTCTTTTGTGGTGACCCGGGCTTCGGCTTGGTTCCCGGCCGCTTCTGAGGAGGCTGGTTCTTCGGATTTGGTCTCTGGTTCGGGTTGGGCCTGTTCTTGGGCGGCAGGTTGCTCCTGGAGGGTGGCGGCCTCGACGCCTTCGGATTCGGCTTTCTGTTGGCGTTCTGACTCTGCCTGGCCTTGGCCTGGCGTATGATTAGATTCGGCCTCTGAGGGGTCTGCGGGCTTCTCCGTCTTCTCCTTAGGTTCTGGTACCTCTTTGGTGGCGTCGGACGATGGAACCTCTTTGACGACCTCCCCTTTATCATCGCGTTCCACGTCGCCCACAACTTGTTTATCGGACTTTCCAGTAGCTTCCTTCTCTGCCTCCGCTGCGTCTCTCTCCGCGCAAGCCTTGATAAGCCTCTGCCTTCCAGCCTTCTCCAATTTGGTGACTTCGGCACGGGCAACCTTTAAAACATCGGCTGCGGCATCGTCGATTGATTTCGCATAGTCCGTCACCTCTCGGAGCCCCTTGTGTCCTTGACCAGATCTAATAACTTTGGTCTTCAAGGACCCAAAGGCTTTCTTAAGCTCGTGATACTTCGCCCAGTCTTTGTATGTGACACCATCCATCCAAGCCCACTTCATTCCGAGTTCTTGCATACCGATGTCATGTGCGGAATCCATATCCGCCAAGGCTGCATCTACAATCTTGGCTGTGGTTTGATATGTATCCATCAAGAATTCCTGGGTGCGGCTCTTAATCTGGGTCTGCTTCTCCTTCAGGTTATTCCGGGTTCTACCCACTAGACCATCGTACCCCATCAAAACGTACTTCGTCTCAGCGGGGCTATCGAGGAGAGTTCCGAGACCTTGTTCAAAATCCCGGTATTCCTTCTCGATACGAGCCTCGAGGTCGGTCAAGATTTCGGTAGATAGAGGGGTCTGCTCCTTCATAACTTTGCTACATAGCTCATCGAGCTGAGCAACAACTTCGGCCGAAGCTTTGAGACCGGCTTCTTCGAACTTAGTGCCCCAAGACACTAGGTCGGCTTCAACTTGTGGCCTAGCTTCTTCGATTTGTTCTGCAGATGACTTCTTTTTCTCTTGTTGCTCCCCGCTTGTCTCCTTAAGATCCTCTTCCGGAGTGTCCTCGGCGTCTTCATCCTCGTACGACTCCTCGAGGATGTTATCAGGAGCAGTGTCGGAAGCGTTTGGATTACCGCGATGAGGGGGTGTTGGGCCATCTTGAACTCGAGTGCCTCTATCGACAATATTAGTAAATTCCAGCTACAGGGGAGCTTTCTCCGACGTTGTAATACCTCAATCCCTTCAATCCGAGTCTTTCTTGAATTCTCCAGAGCTGGGGTTCTACATGAATACCCCACCTCCGAGCAATCCATCCTTTACCCTCAACACCGGCCCACCCAGCGGTCTGGATCCCCTGCTCCCATGCTTTCTCAAGATAAGGCAGCGAGATTAGATAGTAGGGATAGGCCTTCTCAATTGCATAGTCGTACCCTTGCTTCCCGTACTTCTCTACGGTAGGTCCGTACGCGTCGTACAACTCCCGACCCGTGAGTACAAACTCTGCCAGATAGTTATCATACACTCTCTGAGCATATGGGCGAACTATCTCAATAGCAGCGTCTTTCCCCCTCACAAGCAGTGGCAGTCCATTCTTTTCGAATTGTTCAGCAGCATAAAGTCGGGCCGGCCGGATGTACTGTTCATTCGCGGATATGACGTAGGGAGCAGCTTGGTCGACATAGGGGGACAAGTACTCGTAATAGTACGGCTCAATGTAGAAGTCGTAGGCATCATACACGTAAGGTTCTACGATATCTAACGTTCTATCACCTAGATCACATATCGTTCGGGCATCGGAACCGTCTTTCGGACAAGTCCAGATGTAGACGTATAAGGAGTAAAGGAGAGAATATCTACCAAGTCATAACGGTTAGAGATTGACCGGGAGTGTGTATCCGGAGCAGAGAGGGGAGAGCAGTGTACCTAAATAACGAGCTAAAGAACCACCCTTTCCATGACCGGGCCTTCTTCGCCGGCCGCGGGCAGGGAGGAGAAGAAATCCGAGAATTCTTTATCGACGATTTTGTTTTCTGCGATGGCGTTGCTGGCCTTACTACCTTGGCGTATTCTGGTGCTATTCCCACCGCGCCTTTCGGCCTAAACAAACAAGACTGTTAGGACCGGTAGACGTCTGTTGAGGCCATCTTCGTTTTCCAAAGTGAAGGTAACATACTTGCGGATTTTCTTCTTAGCACTTTCGGGCTTGAGAGCCATGCTGGATTTGGGGGCGAACCCTGGCTTGTTGTGCAGAGTTCAAGTTGGGATGTTTTTGTGATCTCGCCAGGCAAGCCTATTCGGTGGGCGTAACTTTATCGCTCGTGACTGGCCACCACTTTCAAAACACACAAACAAACAACAACGGCAATGCAACGGATGGGACGAGTGAGAAAGATGAATGCCAGTCGGGGGTTGGCTATTCCAGAACTACGCCATCCGGAGCGTATATAAATAATGAAGGGGACAGAGTAAGTATCTTCCTCCTTGCATGGATAAGAATTTCGAAAAGAGCCACCATTCGATACTCGAGAACTTATATTGTTATTATACCCGGGGCTTGTGTGAAAGGATCCTGGACGACTCGACCGACTATCCTGTTCTAACAACATACAGCTCGAAAGTCTAAACTAGAAGGTTTCTTACAAGGCCGGCTGGTCTTTGAGATCGAATCAATTAGTCAATCGATAAGGGCTACCAACCAGCGGCATTATGTGCATGTGCGGAGTCCTGCTAGTGTCATGTCAGTATGTATCGATACCTTCAACACCCCAGTTCGTCCCGTCGACCGTGAACGAATAAAAGCATGTGTTTTATACGATTTCTTCACTGTTGGTTTCTGCAGCACGATGGTTTAAGAAGCTGGGCGTTCGGTCTGAGAAACTAGCGTTCGGGCTAAATGATGTAACTTCCTTCCGACTGGCTTTGTCTCAGACCCTTCCCCGTCCTTTGCTGGGTTCAATTTTGGATGATAACACGATTGTCTTTGGATATAACACAATAACCTATGTTGACGACAGGCAGAAAAGCGAGAAATTTCTTCGGATTCTCATTACTTTATTAATATTCCGACCCATGTTCACCAAGAACATGCCCGCTGTGGGCCGGAAAGATCGCACATAGACATTAACAATTTATCGGGTAGTGGACTCGCAGCTGGCCGGCTTAACCGTCTACGGTTTAGGTACCTGTACCTGCTAATGCAGCCAGGGCCGATGTCCCGTCACATACCTCAGAAAACGACCTACCGAGATATGTAGACACAGAAGAGAAAAATTCTTTGCATGTGGATCGTTGAAGGATTTCCTGCTGAAATGGCTTTAGAGAATTGCCACAACTTGGCAGACGAAATTGACAGCTATGTGGCGCGTCATCGCCTTGCCCCGATATGTTCTGACAGGGGCGGGATGGGATGGCACGAGACCCTTCTTTGGAGCTGTGAACCACCCAGCTATTGATTTCGAATCCTGGAAAAACCCGCACTTCGTGCCAGATTGCCATGCATGTAAGGTACGCTAGTATGACCGACAGAAACCTGTTTGTTCAGGAATACCTTTGAATTCGGCAGCGACCACGATTGTAAACGGTTTGATATACGCTAACTTAACTTAGTACCTAAGTGTGGTCGATACTAGTATTTAAATATTGGTATATACCTGCTTACTTATAGGCCTAGTATTGTCGGCTAGCTTACGGGGCAAGCGTAATGAGGACTGGTAAACAGAAGTGATAGACGTCTTCACAATATAGAGACCGTTGATGTATCTACAGCAGAAGTTTTAACTCGCAAATATCTTCGATAGGGTAGGTTGTATACGGATGAAGGTCACCGTGATATATACAAACCAGTCCAACCAGATCAAAACTGATACATAAATTATAAAGAACGTAAATTATTTCATGAGCTTGAGCCTGTGCATATGGCATGGCCTTATGGATATATAGTGGATGGCCAATATTGAGAGCCGCATACTTATAATTGGTTTGGAACCTGACGCTAGCATGCTACCCGTCTGCGCTCGTATCTTTACATCGTTATATATTCAAAGTACAAAATTCAGAGTCGTAGACTACAGGTCCTTCACTCAGGCCCGAAGTTGAGAGGTGATTGATTAAGAAAGGAAGAGAAACATGATGCTTAACTGAATAAAAGATTTAGGGGAAGATTAGTCCCTCGAGTACATCTTGTACTCAGCTTTCCAGTGGTCCGAGCAATATTTCAACGTGCCCATCTCCTCAATGCCCACCGCGAACTCCTCCCATGACTGCTTTTCCACCCAGTACGTTCCTATCAGGGGATCGGGAACCAGCCAACATCTGCCAGCCGTGCACTTTGACCCTATCCTATATTTACAAATGTTGTCGTTTCTCCAATTCCCTTTGATGTCGACAGAAAGATAGCAGCTCATCTCCGGCTCCCTGTTTGTTAAGCAGTCGATTTTACAAACTTCCAAGTCCAAAATATTCCTCATATCCCTTAGAAATTTAATCATTGTATCCTTAGTCGTGCATTCCTCAAACGTAAGACTGCAGACCAACTCCCTAAGTGAATCCTTGTTCGTTTGTACAAAGTTGACCAGAGGCTCAATCGCTATGTACGCTTTGATAACCTCCAACCTCCGTAGGTTGGGCAAGACAAGAGAAGTTGGGATCATGAATCGAAGGCCACTTCTCGGTGGTTTCCTGATGACGAGTTCCCGAGCGTTTTTCACAATAGCTAGGAAAAATGGCGAGAACTTCTTTTCTTGCACAGCAGTGTTGGGGTTGTCTCCATAGAGTACCGTTTCTAGGCGGGTTAGATTTCCAAAGGTATGTTTGTACCCGTCAAGGTAGGTTGCTTCGTACTGGCTCATAGTTCGTACAGAATCCGGGATGTGCACCGTTTTATTGCCAAAGGTATCAAAATCGTATGGTGAAGTCGAGACGTAATCCATTGATCCGTACATAATCCGGTTTGCTCTGATTTCAGATATACGACACTGGGCCAGTGCGGCACAGAATAAGACGGCTGGGTAGGCTTCTACACAGTTAATTGTATAGCCAACAACTTCGAAGCAATCCCACCATGGTAACTCCCTTACATCTGGGGTTTTAGCAAGAAAGGCTTCAATGGCTGGGTTATATTTTCTCCAGTATCGCGAAAATTCTTCTCGCACCTCTACACTTTTGTGTTCCGTAGACATGTGGGTGAATTCGAGGATCTGAAGATTGGGCAAAAGCTTAAAGGCATCTGTTAAAGCTTTGAAGAATGCCTGTCTATCGAATCCAAACCTGGTGGACCTAGGCACGTTCTGGACGTTGGCTTCTATGATATTGAAGAATGGGCGAAAGGCGTCCCATCGAAGGCCCTCTTCCACGAGGGTCGGTTCCGCGCCGGGTTCAGAGTATATTAATGGGTACGTATCTACGGGCTCGTACAGGGCTCCGTTGTCGTCGCTGGTCGGGAAGAGTCTCTTAGCTGAATTTTTGAGGAATCGTTTTGTTCTACTTCTAGCCTTCCGAGCTTCATAATTGTGGCAGAATTGTAGAACTTTGATTTTTGTGGATGTTTCATGGTCGATAATATTACAGCTGAATTCAGCGTACTGATCAAGTAGCCGGTGGGGATTTGAGAGCTCAAAGACCAAGTGCTTAACGCGGGCTAGGTGTTTTGCATTCGTAGATGCAAGACGCTTTAGCTTGCGCGTGTCGGTATCAGTGAAAGAAAAAAAAATCTTAGAAAATATTCGTTCAAGGCGAGAACCGGGTATCTTTGAGGAGAGGGCTTTAGAGACTAGTTGGAGATTCAGAAGGTCTTGATTTGGGAGGTAGTCGCATATCTCGTAGACTATGTCGGAGGGAAGTGTTGAGAGTGTGGTTGCTGGTTGCATTTTGGATCCGAACAGCTAGCTATAGCTTCGGACCCGCGAATGTCAACTCTATATAATTACCGTTGCTTGGTGCGAGGTATATGGTAGATGCCTTTAGCTTGAGGGCCCGGTTAATCCGTTCATCGCTCAGGCTTTGTGGGCCACTTTGTAGGTTCTTAAGTATCTACATGTACAGCTGCAGGTTGAGCCACGTCGCGTCTCCCCCAATCTGTATCTGCGTGTGATATATGCAGTAGCTAGTAGCCTAGCCTAAAAGTGTAATATGAGTTAAGACCCGCTGAGCAGCGGAGGGTGGATTTATAGTGGAGTACTTAACTAAGTCGGTATGTCCTAGCCGCTCGGAACCTATGCTCATAGGATAGGTATAAACTCCATGTTCAACCAGCCAAGTGTCTGTGTCTACTGTCAGAATGTACTAGTTAGTCTACTAGTAGGTTACCGGTTAATTGGCTGGCGAATGCACACATGATAGCTATAACAGGATAAGTAAGGTGGACAGTACAGGGGGCGTAGCGCCTAGGCTATCGATATTCATAGTCTTTTAGGTTTAAAATTTGAATAATTTACTGTAGTTTGGAAGTAAAGTTATGTACCTAGAGTACTCGAGTACTAGCTAGTAAGAATCCGCATGGCGTCCATGTGGTTTTTCTAGTTTCGCCTGTCATGTGTAACTGTACAAGTTCTTATGTATACCCGGGTTTGTCACAAATACCTCTTATCATCACATGAGCACGTCTCAGAATCGAGACTTGCTTTCGATGCATTACTGCAACAGTGGTCATGTATAGTCGTGGTACCATGGTTGCCGCGGGAGGTTCCGCGAAATTCCGCTGCCTCGTTGGAGGACTGAGCTGCTGAGGTGGTAATTTTGCAACCAACCAGTATACGTAGCCCCGCCAGCTCCCTACATGCTAGCTAGCTAGTATAGCTTTCAATTTTGAGCCGGTTTGCAAGTTGAGCATTCTAAGTATCGATTTCGAGAACGTTAACGCTGGACGCCTCTGCACTATAGTACATCCAAGTCGGTGGCACATACGTGTAACCGAAATAATCGATCATTTAAATTCCATGTAGTTCGATGGCATCGGGTATATCTATACATCGTTCCTTAGTTCTCTATGAGAACATCCTGGGTATGAAAGTACTGCGACTAATTCAATGTCCATACTGTTATGGATAAGGTAACAGCACAGCCTAATGATAAACCTTGTAGTAAAGATAATATCGCGTATACGGGCAATTCTCTTAATCTCCGAATAGTTTACTTACGTATGATACCATCTTAACATATATACAGAGAAGCGCCTAAAGCCTTGGAACTCCGGTATACCTGTAGCTCTCCACATCAAGCTTCACCCGGAATTCCAACCTAGCTACAGATATATTAATTTCATAGTAATACATTGCGAGTTTTATAAGTACTGCGGACCCCTAGGCCCCAAAATAGTGTCCACGAGGAGGTTCAATTAATTAATATTTAGTATCTTAAGTTAACAGATACCACGGACCTATTGTTTGTACTGTCTATGAAAGTAGCATATCATGGAATCAGCCACCACTTCCGCATTAGATTTCCGCCGCCTAAACAACAGATCCTAAAACACCCAGGAACGAATGGAATTTACCAACATCGGTCGCTATAAGCCCTGGCTCGACGAATCGGTCCAGATCACGTGAGTACGGCGTCCATATCAATTCAGAATACGGGTAGCTATAGTACTCCAAATTTACAGCCGTATAGCTGCAATTGCAAACCACAAAAACCAAACGCTGACGTATAAATAGCAATATAAAGGCACAAGGGCCCATGGTCCCGGATTGCACAGATTCTGATTGCTCGAAAGCAAATTCCAAACATACCAATGTTACAGCCGTCTTAGCTTTCGTATCATCATGCATCATTCAGGCAGCCGGCAGCGCCAGTTGGCTCGGTGTTTGCTATGTGTGTTTGTTTTTGCGTTGTCGGCCTCATGACGTTTGATTGGGTAATTCGAGACCTAACCGAAGCACCACATCAAGAATGAACGAAACATCTGATTGAGCGGTGCTTGATCCGGTCTTGACATCTATCTCTCAACAACCTCCTTCGCAACCTCAACCCCCTTCACTTTCCCCAGGACATCAAGGAGACCATTGTACATTAGACCTGTTTCGAAACCGGGATCTAGAACTCTTAGATGAGCTTCCTCTCCTCCCATACCAACAACTGCATCGAGCTCCGTCCCCCTTCAACTACGTTCGCAACCGATGAGACCATCCATCGCCACCGGATCCCGATACACCAGCCTTTTCAAACCTCAGTGATTTCGCATATTGGTAGCTCCCATAGTTTTGCCTGTTATCGGGCATTTCCCACGTCGACGCCATGGCATCCCTTTCAGATGAGACGTGCCGAATATGCCGTTCCGAGGGCACCCCAGAGGAACCCCTCTACCACCCTTGCAAATGCAGTGGTAGCATCAAATACGTACACCAGGACTGGTACGATCCTCTTATAAACCTTTACGCTAGTCTTGTAGACATTTCTAATCTGGAGGTTTCCTAGTTTAATGGAGTGGCTGCAGCACTCGCAGAAAAAACATTGCGAGCTCTGTAAAACACCATTCCGGTTTACTAAAGGTGGGAGAATACTAAAGCGAAGCGAGCCCTTGCCTTCTATAAGACGAGCTAACGATTGGAAATTACAACAGTCTACGACCCACACATGCCCAAGACGTTACCGTTCCTCGTGTTTTTGAAACTCGCATTCAAGCATCTCACGCGACTTGTAATCCAGATCCTCCGTCTTATCTCCGTCCTTTTCGTCTGGCTCTTCTGGCTCCCATGGACTGTTCGAACAATTTGGAGGTTCTACTTTTATGTTGCAGACGGCGGACCGTTGTTTGATGGTGGAGCTAGTAGAGGGTCGCCGTTTAATACATCGATCTCTAATATCTCGATATCTGGAACACCTGGCCTCCTGGGACTTATTGGACCCGACATAGCATCTTCTATCACTATCCAGGATGGATCTGCACCGAACATAAGCCAACCAGACCGCATTACCGATTACCTTCCCCCCACTACGTTCAGGTTCGGGGCAGGTATTGCGAATTTAACTTCTTCTTCTCAAATCAACCAGATTCTCGTCGATACATTCGAGGGGCAAATTATTACTATACTTGTCGTCCTCGCTTTCATCCTAATCTTTCTAATCCGAGAGTGGGTAGTTCAACAACAGCCGCCCCAACCTCTCGATGGGAATGGCCAACCAGTTCAACAACAGGACCCTCGTTTTGACGAACTCTTAGCAGAAATAGAGCGTCACAGAGCACGTCGCGAGGCTAACGTCCAGGCTGACGCCGCGGAAGTTGACGTACCGGCTCGCCAACCCATGTTTGGTAGTGGAGATGAAGCCGAAGGAGAGGATAATTCGAGTGAGGAAAGCGTATTTGGAGGAAACAACTCCGAGTTTTCTTTCCGAGCGGGAAGGGACGAAGATGAGGATGGCGAAATGTCTTTCCGTTTCGAAGAGCCAGTAAGAGTGGACGAAGCAGAGCTCTCGAGCAGTGCCCCTATGTTGGTACACGAACCAGGACATGACGAACAATCACCCCAACCAGCGACCGATATGGGTTTCGATCTACGTGGTCTTACTGAGGTATCATATTCAGATACCGATGCTTCAACGTCGGCAGCCCCTGTATATGGAAAGAGGCATATTTACCCGATGCGGAAACGGAAGAGCGCTCAAATAGACACTAATACTCCCCAGGCTCTCCCAGAAGAGTCGACTTTCTCCTTCCAGCCGTCATCCTCGTCCTCATCCTCTGCCCCCTTCCGGTTTGGGTCTCCCGCGGTGAATACGTTCGCCGCCCCTAATACAAGCGATGCAATTAGACGACCTCATATCAGCCGTGAACTTAGCGCGATGGCGGCAGAAGTTAGGAGGAATGTCGAGGAGCGGAGAAAGTGGGAGGAGTTTCATTCTCGTCAGGCGCGCCAAGAAGAAGAGCAAGACATAGATACGGAAGATACGGAACCCAGGCATTCAGGCCTGTTCCCAGATCCTATCTTCCAAACGGAGAATTCCAACCTAGTAGAAATTGCAGAGGACACCTCAATACCAGTAGCTCAACCCACTTCTGAACCTGCCTCCAAATCCTACAGTTTCGACCTTTCAAGCTCGGGGTCTGACTACAATTGGAAGAAATATACGGAGTACGTGCAGAAAGAAGAGGCAAGCGGGTCTGGAAAGGGAAAATCGGCTGTTTCTGGTGGAAGGGAGAGCTCTAGTGGAAGCGATGGAAGCCGAAAAAGAGCAAGCGATATGAGCTGGGAAGAATTGGAGGAAATGAATGAGCAAGAAACTGCAAAGGAAATCGCGGGTGAGGAGCCTCGAGAACAGAATACTTTCGACGACTGTAGCAGCGAAGAGTACATTGACTTCCACGACCAAGTTCAACGAGAGATCCTCGCCAGAGCCGCTGAACGATATGGAGATCCCGAGGGACGATTAGGAGACAGGATAAGAGATACAGAACCAATCTCAGTGATCGAAGTTGCAGAGTTAGTCAGAGACAGCCATGCAGCTCAAGCTCAAAACCTGGATCCTCGACGGGAGCCCCCTATCGAAGCCGTCCTTCCTCCCCCTCCCCCTCCCCATCTTGCCCCCGTCCCCGCTCAATTAGCTGCCAACCCTGGTCCGCCACGCTTGGTTGTAGCTCCTCCCCCAGCTCCTCCCCCAGCCCCCGCCAACCAACCCATCCCGAACGGGGTTGCCGACGATGACGTTGAGGTTGACGTGGACGACTTCGATGGAGTCATGGAGTTGATTGGGATGCGGGGCCCCCTGATGGCATTGGTGCAAAACGGCATATTCAGTGCTGTACTCATTTCCGCTACCATTGGTATCGGTGTATGGTTCCCTTACATGTGGGGTCGGGTTGTTTTAACGATACTCAGTAACCCGCTGGGCTTCTTTATTACTCTCCCATACCAGGCCATTATCTTCACGATTGAGCTCTTCATCGACCTCGCTATTATGTTTGGATCTTTCCTAGTGTACCTCTCCGACCTCGGGGGTCGATGGCTTCTTAGACCAGCCGGATGGGTTTTCCCTTACATAAAACAGGCCTCTTACAGTCAAGGGACTGCAGAATTAACCCAAAACCTGGCTACCGGTGCTCATGGCCGTATAAGCAAGAGCATCGGTTCCCTGATCAACCACGTGGTATCTATGCGCACTTCCCAGAGCCCACAAAATCCGCTTCAATTGTTTAAATGGCCCACAGTCCAATCTCTCGATAAAACATTTGCAGGTATATCCAAAACTGCAAGTCTGTTTGGGTTTAATGGGACACACGTATTCCAGAGGCTTCATCAGTTGGTAGATTACCACGTGCCGACGGTACAAAACGTGACTGTTGTCTTTGAGAATGCTACCTCTTTCAACGCCTCCGACTTCAAAGACGCTGCTTCTGGGAATGGTACCTTTATTCAAGAATTAGCTAGCACGGGACGTGAGGCTGTGACGTGGACACCCCTCGACCGAATAATCATTGTCATTGCAGGATACTTCTTCATCAGTGTTATGGGAGCATTCTATCTACAGCACAAAAAGAACCTGGCGAAGAAAGGCATTCACCCTCAGGGGTTCGACCGTAAGTTGGTGGAGGGACTTGGTCAGGCAGGAAGCGTTATGAAAGTCGTACTAATAATAGGGATCGAAATGTTCGTATTCCCGCTTTACTGCGGATTCCTTCTAGGTAAGTATATCCCACTACCCATTAAATTCCATTAGTATCGAAACTAAATGACGAATAGACCTGGCCCTTCTTCCCCTGTTTGAGCATGCCACCATCTGGAATCGTTGGCTGTTTTTGAAGGAGTTTATGTTCACCTCTCTTTTCGTGCACTGGTTCATCGGCACTTGTTATATGTTCCACTTCGCCCTCTTTGTGTCGATGTGCCGGAATATCATGCGAGACGGTGTTCTATGTAAGTTTTAGAATGCAAAACCCTAGTCCGTTGTTGATACTAACTTTCCCGGATAGACTTCATTAGAGACCCGGATGATCCAACTTTCCATCCTGTTAAGGAAGTTTTGGAGCGGCCTGTCACGACTCAACTTAAGAAGATCGGCTTTAGTGCAATCATATACGGTGTTCTAGTGATAATGTTCCTAGGTGGTGTCGTATGGTCCCTCCACTACTCGTTCTCTGGGTTGCTGCCTGTTCATTGGTCCTCGAATGAGCCTGTTCTCGAATTCCCAGTCGACCTCTTATTCTACAACATTTTTATGCCAGTGGCTATCAAATACTTCCGGCCCGCCAATATCCTTGAGAAAATATATGGCTGGTGGTTTAGACAGTGCGCTAAGGCGCTTCGTCTTTCATCTTTCATGTTTGGTGAGCGCCGAGTGGAAGAAGAAGGGGTATTTGTGCGAAAGACATGGGCTTCCTGGATCCTACGACGAAAAGCACATGTTCCTGCGCTTCTTGAAACAGAAGGAGAAACTGAAGAAGTCTCGGACTTTAAAGAAGCTCCGAATTCAACTGATCTCACTGTAGCTTTTGAGAGAAATGGCAGGTTCGTCCGCGCTCCCGCCAAAGATAGTGTTCGACCTTCGCGAGAGAATCTTTTCATACCAGTCAACGAGAAAAACCAAAGAATTGATGGCAAGGAAGACCCTGTGGACGGAGACTTCGGTCCGAATAGTGAGAGTGTTACGCTGGTTTATCTCCCCCCGAATTTCAGAACTAGAATCGGTCTTGTCATCTGCCTTATCTGGTTCTTTACAGCCTGCACCGGCGCGGCTGTCACCGTTGGCCCACTCGTGTTTGGACGCTTTATCTTAGGGATGTTATTACCAGGATCCCTTCGGATGAACGATCTTTATGCATTCTCCCTTGGGCTCTACGCTCTTGGAGCAGTCGTTTTGATAGCATCTAGCTTCAGTGCTGCGAAGGAAGCCACAGGGAGGATGAAGTCGGCCATCGCAAGCCTCCAGGCATTTAAAAAAACTGCATGGATCTGCACTATCCGGGCACTGAAAATCGTGTACGTCTTGGGAGCATTCGTTGTGGTTCTCCCGACACTGTTCGCTTTTGTCATGGAGGCCTACATCATATTGCCCATGCATACATACTTCTCTACCGACAACAATCATGTCATACACTTCATTCAGGATTGGACTCTTGGAGTGCTATATGTCAAAATGCTTGGGAAGATGATCCTTCTTAACAGAGAATCTGCATGGTCTCGGTCTCTTGAGGCAATCGTGGCAGATGGCTATCTTAACCCAGACGTTGGAATCGCGACGAAGAAATTTATTCTACCGGCTGGTGGTGTGATGTTAGCAGCTTTGATCGCTCCTTTGGGGATCGGCTTTTTCATCAATACTTTCGTTGGTAAGTACCCTTAATAGTGGACACGATTTGAGAACAATTCTTAACTTTAGATTCACTACTTTAGTGAAAGGAGCATCATCCGAGCTATCTCACCAAATATACCGCTATTCATACCCGGCCGTTCTAGTTGTTTCGTTAGCTTCCATTGGGATTTACTTTTTGTATACGTTATTCGACAGATGGAAGCAAAGTTTGAGGGACGAGATCTATCTCGTTGGAGAGCAACTTCACAATCACGGCGAACGCCGCCCTCCAGAAGTTCGTCCGGCTCCATTGACAGAAACCACCGACGCCCCTGCGATCCCGGAGGCGGAACCACTTTTAAACGCCCAAGGCCAACCAAATGGTGAAAATGACAATGCAGACCAACAAGAACAGCCGCAGGAGCCACCAGAGCTAGATGACGTCCAGTTGGATAGACCGGCTCATGTACTGGAAAGGATAGACAGCTCAGTTCAAGCAGCGACTGACTGAGCCAAATACGACTCGGCCTGTCCCTTTTTGGCCTTTCCCTTTTGATATTTTATTCTTTTGTAAAACCTACGGTCGCCCACTCCACTCATTGACTATGGGTCTATCGTTACGGTTGTCCAATAGCCTTCCTGCTTTGCGACTTGCTTTATCGCTGTGTTCTACTTTTCCTCTTTCCGGATGGGATTTGCATCTTTATCGGAGTTGTACATTACGTGAGCAGCGTTCTTACTATTATTATTTTCTATTCAGAGGCTAGCTCTCTCGACCGAGATCTCAGCTGAGCTAGGAACGGTGAGGATATAGAGTGGGGATTATTGACGAAGGCGGTTTTAGTGGCAGCATATTATACGCCATAAGCTAACTTGTCTGGCGAGAAGGCTTGAGAATGTGTGTATGCTTGGACAGGGTTTGACGATGGATTGTGACGAGGGTAGCTCCTGTATAACACATGAATATTATTCTCTATCCTCAATGGACGGAAATATCACTATAATAGTGAAGTGGCTTTTAGCTGAAGCTACTGTCATGCATACGTAAACCATGTAGGTTAGAACCAGCTATTGGATGGGAATATTATCTTCTACATGTAGGTAGCACCTATAAGTTCAACGTCTTTTGACACAATTTCATGAAAGTGAGACACTCCGCACTTTCAGTTGAGGGCGTTCTGAGACCTTGAGGCTGAAGACCGACACTCTACAGACGTAACGAAGTACGTTCCCCCCGGTCGCTAAAGGTATCGGCAGGGTGCATATAGCATATAAAAGTTACGAAAGTCTTTCAACGTATCGGAACCTACCGCCTTCTGTCTTCAGCCCCGGCACTCGGGATGACATTTCCGCCGCCTAACTGGTGAATTCTACGTAGGATTCGAATGTGAAAGCCACACAAAGAATTTTCCTTGTCCGTGGAAACCATTCTGTGTGAAAAGAAGACGCCACAAAAAAAACAGGGCTTGACGTTATCCGATGTGTCGAATCGGACACGCCGAAAACCAAGAAAGAGGCGGAAAAGATGGCGTTCGTATTTGTCTGACCATGACCATGGACCTGGGAACTATCGGGTATTTTCGCAGGATAATTATGTGAACATGTACGCCTTATCACATCCACAATGGATATCTTTCCATCATTTGTAGTCTTAGGGAGATGGCATTTTTGAGAGGCGGTTTTTGTCGACTTTTGTCAATTGTGGCATTCTGATATCCAGTTTAGGGACGAGCGTTTAACTCTTCTTTTCCTGAACAGACCGCTTTGGCGGTTCTGTGGCTATTGTGGCATTCTCAAACATTGTTTGAGATTTCCTATGGCTTGAGAGTAGGAAAGCCGTCAACCACGTGGAAATGCTGGTTGACTACCATTAAAGTGGTCTGATATAGGGTTATAACTAGTCAAATATTTGCAGATTAGTTGTCGCTATATCTGCAGGACTTGGATAGCGGGGATGCCGCAACTAACTTCCAGGGTATTCCTTGAATAATGAGTGGACATTGTATCTGCAGTCTCGACCGGGAGGTACAAAGGCTGCTTAAAGGCCTCGGAAGGGTTTTCCTTGTCTAGACGGCCATAGGTAAGTGCTGGGCTCTCGACGGGTATAAGGAATATGATGAACCTATGTGTGGGGATTTGACTTTTTGATAGTTGATGTGACGTCGACTCTTTAAATTTAGTGTTAAAAAAAAAATATGATATCTATCCGCGGTAACTTCTAACTAGCCGTTGAACCAAACTAGTCCATGTCAAACTTCGTGACCTCAATATTTATGACAGAAAGCAAGTGACCTTGCGCTTGCCTGAACTAGCGGCTCTCCGTTGTGCTAAAAACCAAGGAGGGTCGGTGCTGATCTAGGTCTCTTTAGCAAGAGTCTAGACTCGGGCCATCAGAGCAGGTACCAAGAATGTGGCTTGCGGCTGCCGAAAAATCCATATCGGTCGCATTACCATTGTGGTTTAGCAGAGCCAATCAACCAAGGGGTAACAAGTTCGAAAGGGCGGTACTTCAATATACCCCCCAACATTCTGCGGAGATGATCGGGTGGACTGCAAGCATGTTGACATCGTGAGATGCTTTTCTTGCATAACAGAAATCATTCTAATTAGTTAATCTGTGGCCCAGGATCGGGCGTCTGGAGGCATGGGACTTCTGGGACCAAATCAGACTGAGCAAACCAGCCCACCGGGAAAGATAAATCCGAACCAAGATCTTGCGATCATCGCTATTCCCGTGAACCGGGTTTCAAGTGTCCAACCAATTGGTCGCAAGTTCCCGACGGTGTCAAATATATATGACGATCCCATGCAAGGAGATTGCGAATTGCACGGACGAACAGCAATTGTTAACTACGTTAGAAGGCCCCACCGAGGATCCCGTTGGCTTAAGGCCGCCGACTGGATAAATGACTTTACTGGAAACGGGATCGAACGACACAAGTAAGGAATTCACGTTGGCCATGTTGAAAACCTGGCGGCGGAACGAGGCTTGCAGTATATGAGAAGCCACCTGGAAGTCTAACCTCCGCTTCTTCAAGCTATGTATTTTGGAGTTCTAGTTTGGCGAACCAGTGCTCCGCAGCTGCGTAGTGCCTGAGCTGCATGCACGTCCGAAAGCAAAGAACCGGCTAATTCTGGTAGCATCATCCAAAAACAAGCTTGTTGATAGAACGAAGTCCACATTCGGACATGTACAGCCATGTAGCTGTTTCCTTTCGGTCACTGTATGCAGAGGAGTTTAAAATCTGATCTGATGGCTGGACGGACATGTTGCCGTATTTGTTCGCAATTTCGGCATCAACCACACATATTTCACACTTGGTGCCAACATGTTGAACATCTACCGCTTCATGGAGTTTCCCGCCACAAGTAGGCATTCGGCCGCCTCCTGTTCCAGTTAGGACCAATGTGCATTCGAGAGCTCATGTTCACATCTCGATCATCCAGTCCCTGATTTATAGCAAGCCTATTCGTTGCCGCCTAGTTGGTGTGAAAAGCGGGCCCTCCATATCCCTCAAGAGCAGGTTGGCTAGTGCGAAATGCAAGCTATCCCGTCGACATTTTCTCCGCGTTTGCAGAAAGAAGATACTTGTTTCTTTGATTCGATTTCACGAAAAATTCTTCCCCTAAACTCCGAAAAACTAATTCGGATAGTTTAGTCCGAAGTTCTAAATTTTACGAATCTAGACCAATATTTGCCCCTACCTAAACCCGTTTTGCAGGTTTCAAGATGCTGTTTTCCCAACTGAAGTTGATAGTCTACAGCTTATTTATCCACCATGCATATTGCGGCGCAACGATGCAATGGCTGAAACCTCGCCAAACCGGCCGTTATTTGTACTTACACAACCGAGTTCCCTTTACAATTCGGGATCCTAGTGCTGGTATTTACCAGTGGGCGTGGTCAACAATTAAAACCTGCATGCGTGGCGTCTAGCTATCCTTCCTTCTAAACTGCCATGACTAACTCGGAATATATTGAACGGTTGAATGTGCCACAAACGCATTAGAGTTTCTTGTCAAATTCGGCTATGATATCAACGGCTGCAAAGATCAAATGAAAAGGGTGTCCCTCGTGACAGTTGAGCCTGGTGTCTCAAGGGCGCCGCTGGACCTGGGCTGAACTGGCGAGGGCCTAGACGCCGATGCCGTCTTGTTTATTTCGCTCCTTGTCATCCCACACTCATGATCAAGGGGGCGCAAATTTATGTCAATGGAGCCCCGCCGACCTGTGACGAGGTTGTGTACATGTCGGTACATACATCTTCCCATGTATTATGACGAATTCGAGCCAGTCCCTTGCCGTACCCTGATTGACGGCCGACACATGCTGTCTTGGGGCCACACAGTTATTTCAAGAGTATATGTTTCAAGTTAACCCTATATATACGGCTGTAAGCGATCCAGCGGGTTGGATTCAAACTTGAGTGACTCTGTCATAGCTTTGTAAATTACTCGCACTGGGCAGCTTGTTGGTACGTATTCTGTGTCTAGATTATTGGCTGATCTGGTATATATACCAGGTTTCCCTACCTTCAAGTCAGCCTACCCTGCCTCACTATTGACTTGCGGCCTCATATTCCAAAGGTTTTCCAGACACAATTCAAAATTTTAACGCAGCCTCCTATCATAAGCCGCTAAGCTCGGCATCCTCTAATTCGATTTATTCAGCTACCAGTATATCCATTCAGTATACCGACCATATCGACGACTCTCCTTCTAATATTGTTGCTGATGACTGTAGCATACAAATACGGCATATACGGGCTCAGTAGCCGCCTATTGTACTCGTACGAAAACACTGATTCAGCAGCTAGTCGGAAATTTGTATAAATTGCATATTACGCCATTAGTGTCCACCATCCGATTATTCGTTTGAGGCTTCGCTGGATCTTTGGACCCTGAACAAATTTCTTAATAGACACGGAAATTGAGAGTGACGACATCGCTATTTCTAGATTCCCGGTCGACACTTTCGTTTTGTGTATCCGAGCACCCAATCTCTAGGGATCCCGTGGCCTTTTGCTGGAGCATGCTTAATACTTAAGTAAATACCAAGAGCGGCTGGGTAGTACCTTTTGATAACCGACCAATCGATACATTTTCAATACCGTGTCAAAGTAGCTTCTTTCCCACCCCCTCCTGCATGTCTGGCCTATCGGAACTAGTTCGACAAAAAAGAAGCCAATCGATTACTGCTCCCCACCTTTCTCACTACTGACAATAATGTTCAAACCCCTCCGTTAACCGGCTCCGAGTTACCAGCTTAATCCAGAGAGTCTTTCAACTTTTACTATTTGTCATCACGCTTCCAAGCACCCCGAGTTCTTTGGTTCACACCATCGGTACCACGACGATACAGCGTTTAATTACGGTAGACATAAATATTTTGGTACAAGAGCATCCTTAAAATATACAAAGTTTAGTGTACCAGACATCCAAAACGCCCACAAAACGGTCTGGTTCTCCCGACTTTGGCAACCGTAATTTGAGGCGCTGGACCCTGAAAATCACACAAGAAACACCACAAGGAATTGGTACAAGGCTTAAAGGTAGGCAACAATCCCAAGAGTTTCCATTCAGCTGTTGTGTGCCCACTGCTAGCGTCCATGGGAATGCTGCCACAGACGTCATTTTCCTTCTCTCGTTTACCCTTCCCAATTTACTGTAAATTCGGAAAGTCTTCCCCGCCAGTCGGTCAAAAGCGCATTCTGCCAGATCCGACGCATATCTTTTCTATCTGGTTTTCAGTTTGCTTACATCTGCTTATTCCGTGTTTATGCATGCTGTTTTTCCCAACCTCTTCTCTAGCCTCATCCGTTCGTTTGGGTCCTTTTTTATGGGCGGTTGCTGCCTATGGGACTATCAGTTTGAAATCGCGCAGAAAAAGGCGAGCCGAAAAGCAGTGTGAAAACGAGCGAGTCAATCACACAGAAGTCCAAGAAGAGCAACCAAGGGTTCTTAATCTTTAATTACCCGCAGGCTCCGGGACACATGACGAAGGTGTGCGAAATTTGAGCACTTCTTTGGGCTTTTCGGTTGGTATCCACAATGAGAAGCGAAGCCCGGCCCACACAATTTGCTTTCGTGCAGGTTGGACAAGGCAAGATCTAGCCACTGACCCACATCTCGAAAGCTCCAGCCAATAAGGTGGGCGCTTGGAGATTGACGAGAAAGATCTGGATCTCGTTCGGCCCTTTCGAGATGATATGTGCCAATGGTTCTTAAGCCCAAAACAGGGAACTAGAGACCAGCATGCATCTCAAACGGGAAAACGTGGACAAGGGTATTGCTATCAAAGAGGAAACCAACCCTGGACGGAACCTCTTCTCATGCATCGCAGAATTATTGTGATTTATCCATTAGAGCGACAGCCAGGGTCCTTTAAAGCCCGAACCTCGTGGGGAAGAATTTATCGAGATGGACCCACCTGCTGCATCAGAGGCGCAACTAGAGGTCCCCGAAAGGCTTAAAAAGTATATATCACGATGAATTGGCGCCTCCGCAGCTTGCATGCAGAAGACACTCTGCTTTCCTTTGGAGTTTTCCGCATTTCGATTTAGTTATCCAAGGGAGAGTTGGAAGTTGAGAGAAACATCAAGCAAAAAAAAAAAGAGAGAGAGAGAGTGGCAGCGAGAGAGAGAGGGAGACTAACTGCCTTGGAATGCGAGCTATTGCATGCGATGATAGAACGGCGACCAAGCTTTCCCAGCACACACTCCAACTAAACTCCTTCGAAACCAACATGAATTGAGGCCGCAAGTAGACAAACCCATGGGATTCTTTGGCTGCTGGCGTACTCGTTAGATGAAGCAAACGTTTTCCGGTTGCACGCTCTGAACGAGAGGTTGTTACCATTCTACCATCATTCTTTGTGTACCTTCCTTTACCCACCTTCTCCACCTAACTGCTACTCTTTTGTTTTCACCCTGTACCATATTTTTCACCATGAAATGCATGTGAGTCGGGCAATATTTGGTCTGCTTGATGCAAATGTTCATGTCGTTCAATGTTTCATACTCCCTAACTTGGTCGTGTTTGGAAATCATGACTTATACGCAATTATGACAGAGCTGACAGATCACATTAAAGGAATTCCAGACGCACCTTTCTGGCTTTGTCATATTCACCGGGTTACCTTTTCGCTTTAACCCGTGGTTCTCTTTTTCTCTTTTTCTCATCCCTGCGCTCCCAGTCACTCTTGTTATTACGTCTTTTCAGAATCCAACGCCTCGCAACACCATTTTACGTCCGCCTCGAAAGAACGCCCAGAATATTGGGTCCAGGCCTCCAGACATCCACGAGACAGGAGACGAAGTTGGAATTCAAAAATAATCTTTCATTTCTTATATTATAATATTTCCAGCAACCGGCACCCCGGGAAGTCTTACCAAAAAGGAAATTTTTTCCAGAGCCGGTTCCGTAGAACGTCGAACATCTTTGCACACCCTTCTTTGGCAAGGAAAATTTTTATTTCCTGTTCCTGATTTCTCTCCGTTCCCTGGTATGCATGCGCCCATTTTCCGCTCTAAACCATACTTTAAACTTTTTGCCTCTCTGTTCCTTGGTTCCGTACTGTTCGGAATGCAAACCTGGCTACTAAGCTATTAAACCCGGGCCAGTGGGGTACCCGGTGAACCATTACGAGCTGGACTTACTCGTCTGCTTGGGACCATCATGCTAATCATCACCATATCTGTCTAAGTAGGGCGCGCGTAAAAAATGCCACCCCGCCAGAGATTAAACTCCGGGCGGGCGGATTTTAAGTCAATGTCTCAGAATATCGTACCACAGCAGTCGCATAAGAAGCGTCGCTGGGATCTAGTAGATGCCCCTTCGTTGTCTCACAGTCAAGAAGTCGGGTCTATAAAGATGGATCAGAACAGCATTCACAAGCCGTTACGTCGGTCAGCAAGAATACAACAAGCATCATCTATACCAGAGCATTCAGAACAAGAGCAGAACCATACATCTACATCCGCCCCGAAGAGATATCAACGACCGAGGTCGAAAACCGTTCCGACACAGCCAAGAGATTTGAAAATATCGAAAAGAAAGCCAATATCAGAGGAAGAAATTCCCATTCTTCCAAAAAGACGTAGAAGAAAGTCAACCTCAGCAAGAAGAGATCAGATACCCTCTTTGTTACCACCTATAAGTTTCGAAGGTATTTACAGTCCGCGCAAAAATCTACTTAGGTTAGTTTCCTAACTCGTATTATTTACCGAAACAGGCGAAGACGCAGAAGGCGAAGAAAGCGAAGTCCGCGATTCAGAAGGTGTTCTTTGGATCAAAATGCCATTCGTATCACCCCAAGATATTTACAACTTCTCAGCCGAGTTTTACATTTCCCCACCTCGGACAGTCGAAGTTAACACTGATGTCGGCCCTCCACCAATAATCGTGCGTCTGCACATTGTGGACAAGAAGACCGGCCAAGAGGTTCCCTACGATAATGACCCCGAGAGATATTATTGGGCTATGGCGAGGGTACTCCATGAAGACCATACTTTGTGCACAGGGCCAGAGTACCAGAACAAGAACCAGGCAACGGAAACTCCCATGTCGTGGTTTCATGAGGAGCAGGAGGAAGATACCCGAACGCCCGTTACTCAAACCCCACCACCTGGCGGACCCGTGCGCAAGTGGAAAACCTTTGTGACCTTTCCAAATATCCAAATTCCAGTGTTAGGAAAATACCGGATAATGATTACCCTTGGCGTGTACATCGACCAGAAGTTGCGAACGGCAGACGGGAGAGAGAAATTCGAGAAGGTCTGCAAGGAGTTGGTATCGACCACTTCGGATGTTATTGTGGTGCAAGAGGAAGACCCCAAGGACGATGATGCATGTAAGTACATTGCATCGCGCATCATGGTATCCCACAACATGAACCTGGCTAACCATATGAACAGCGGACCTCCTCGAGAAAAAGGATCTTTACGATAAGTTCCTAGCAGAGCGCGACGAGTTCTTCAAGCGCGAACAGGACGATTCTTTCTAAACCAACTCCATGGCTAGCTACATACAGAAAACAGCAACCGCCGATGTCAACCAATAATCCGTTCAATCACCTGCAGCAACATTTTCCAACAAACATCCGGCATTCTTCACAAAATGCCGACTTAATGCTCTCCGACAAAAATTATACAAAAGAGGCAACTCAACCCCACAATACCAACCCCGCCAACCCCGCCAATACCATTAATATGCTAAATATCCGCCTGATTAAGCTTTTTCCCAGTACACTTAGCGTTGATATTTAAGCACTTCAGTTTATTCCTTTTGTTCGTTTACGTACAGTCTTTTCATTTGTCTTCCCTTTTCTCCTTGAAGCTACTGTTTATATATTCCTTATGTATCGTATATGTCTCTTCTTTTTTCCATTTGTCCGAACACGCATGATACCCCCGAAAGATTTCCAAGCCAGTTGATATCTACCTGTATTCGATTCCTGCTTGTCAATTTCTGCCATCATGTAGTAGTTACTGTTTGTTTTTGTATTTTTTTTCCTGCTCGCTCTTAAAAACTCGAAATATCTAATAAATCCTGGAGTTTTGTATACCCAACATCGTCGACTTATATTTTAAAGCTAAAATGTAGATTACGGAACTGATTGCGAGTCTATGGATCGCCCAATCAAAGGCCTGAGCTAGGGAACCATCAGAATAGATCATTTACCCGGTGTATATGTCAAGTATTTCCCATTGATATCCGCTATTTAATGGCGATGCGAAGTAAGAAGTCCGTATACGTGTATTTAACTACATGCCAGAGGATCTCAACTTGATTTTATGCGTTTATACTACTTGAATACTGAGGTGAAATATCCGTTAAGAAAACAGACGGCCAGACCCCGAGGTCTGACAATCGAGAGTAGAGATTTGTTTTTTGTTCTGTGGATCTAAGATTATACAAAAACGAAAGAAAGGAAAGATATCAATGTGTATGGAAACAATCTGCAAGTTAAAAGAAAGGAAGAAAGAAAGAAAGAAAGAAAACCAATCGGGGAAACCACCAACGAATACACCACGCTAATCCAAGATATAAAAACAAGGTGTAATATAATACAGCCAGCCAGCCTTTTGACGAGGACTTATTCCCAGATACTTTTTTTGGTGAACGCCCCGATAAAAAAGAAGAAGAGGAAGAAAAGGGAATAGAGGAAAGTATAGGGTGTACAGTATAATGAAAAGAAAAGGTAAAAGAGAAGAGATAAGAAAGAGGTAGACTAGACTCATCTCGCACCCGAGTCTGGACCAATCTCATGTCGTGTAATCCTGCAATCAACCCCACTTTTTGCGAGCTCCAGCATGTATGCGGGGACCGGGGCTAACAAGCGGGGTAGCTGATAGGGAAAAAAAAAAAAACGCACTGCAGGAAGGGCTGCAAGCTGCAACTTTTTTTTTTTTTGACTTGTGTGGGGACATGTACCGCCAAAAGATTGCGAGCGAACTGGGAAGGTGGGCATGCGAGTAGATGTAGATGGGAAGGAAATATAGGGAAATTTTACAATTAAGAAAGTAGATCGGCTGGGGGAATAAAGTGTGGAGAGTGGGATGTGTGTGACAATACAATTTTATCTCTATCGCCTTTTTGCCGTTGTCATATAGAACATTGGGAAGGAGAATAGATTGGGATACAGTCGTTATACGGATTAAAACGTATCCGTAGGGTGGAAATTATACTTATTGTTTAAAGGTATCGGAATCGCGGCTTCCCCTTCGTAAACTTTTTTGTTTTCTTTCTCTGCAAGGAATAAGGAACTCTCTTCTGTTCTACATCTCGTTCTTTTTTGTAATCCAAACAATTCCAATTGTACTCCAATGAACGCCATGAAAAGCTGCTACCTTCCGAAAAAATGAACGAGTTCCTCTTTCCCTCAGAAAAAATCTGACACAAAAACAAAAAGGAAAAAAGAGCCAATACCGATTTCCCGAGAGTTTTCTGGACGGACTGACCGGACAAACGAAAATCAAAGCGTAACAAAAGAGAAGAGAGAGTGTGTGAGAGACATGTACACAGTAAAAAAAACGGCGTGGTGACAGTCCTCGGTGTTTCCCCAGACATATGACAAAAGGAAAAAAATCTTGTAGGTAATGCAGAAGCTCAACAGGATGCTTCTTTGTAGCCGTCGCCAATGCAGTCGAGAAATTCAAATAAGAGGGAAACATCGAGTTCTCAAAACCGAATGCCTCGCTCAATTTCTCTAAAACGCCACAAAGAACACCATCCTGCCATACCGAAGTGAAGTTGATATATGTACCTTAGGATCCCGTATCAAAACCGAGTCCCGTAGTTTACTTGTACAATGTATATACCCGAAAAATTCGCCTAGCGCAACATCTCGCCTTGTTTTCAACTCCCATGAACCCGGACTCCAAAACACATCAATCTCAGCATAAGACTGACAATTTAATGGAGCTAGGGATCTACTGGCTTCGCTGATAAGCCGGAGGCGGAGAACTTCCATCCCTTCGTCGTTGTTCGTCCAAGAGTTCCTCCGCCTTTTCTCTCCTAAGCCGTTCCTCACCCCACCGTCTCGCCATCTCACCAGCCATCTTCATCATCCATGCCTTTTCGGCAATAGAGCTAGACGAACCAGTCCTACCTCTTGACTCTAAGAATGGATTTTCCATCGAGACAGAGGAAGCGGAGCTGTGATGGCCCGGAGAAAGCTGCTGAGGCTGGTATTGTGGCGAGTACTGACCCGAAAAGAGTGAAGTTGGCGCGGAGTTTTCCCTGGAATATTCCGACGAATGAAACGGCATTCCTTTCTCTGATGGGTATATAATGTGTTGCGTTGTTTGCTGCGGTGGGGAAGGCGTGGAGGGTGTCGGAGGGATCTTGGTGTCGGAACCTGCATGATGAACTGTCCGATTTGCCAAGAATCCATCTCGTCCAGTAGGTGACCGCAGCGGGGATACATCCACATAATCCCCACGCCTGTCGTTAATTGCCAGTGACGGAGGCGGAATGTTGATCTCTGGAATGATGGTGGAGGCCCTCGCCTCATTCGCCTCGACATGCTCTTTGTCTTCATATCCGACTTCCATGGATGATGTGATGGACTCTGGAGCGCTCGAGCCGGCAATTGAACTCGTGTCCCCATCGGATGTCGATGTATCTTTCTTTCGTCGCAAATTTACCACTCTAGTCTTCTTTTTCTTGCCTAGTGCGCTAGATCTAGTGACGGGTCGTCCGTTTGGACCAAGCCCACCGGATGAGCTAGATATCGAAAGGGAGGACGCCATAGCCACTAAACCAGGTCGGGCACCACTTCCATCCATCGAATATGTTGTGCTAGAATGCGTTCCATTCGTCGATGACGGTGTAGATGTAGGGTCGCTCCTTTCACTCGTTGTCGCCCAGGCTCTATAAATCGCTTCTCGAATTGAAGGTGTAAACAAACTCAAGGTCCTCTGCGAATCTGTCAGAGTTGCCAGTCTTAGTAAACTCTTTGACGATAATGTGTCGGATTCCAGGTCGTTATTGAACGAGAACGTCTGCTGCGATGTTCCCCCACCTTCTGCCTGTTCACCCAAATTTTCGAAAGATGACTTCGCTGATAACGACGGGCCACTGTTGAGCGTCGGATTTTGAGGCAAAGACGATCGTAATGTATTGCTCGATGCCGAGTCGTAATCTTGTCCCCACCATCTTAACGACAACCTGTGAATAATAGCGGGTAGTTCCTCCTGGAAAAGATTTCGCAGTTGCTTTTCGATTTCCTTTTGGAGGTAGTCCTTGATGAAAGGTATCGAATCGAACGTGCTGCTGACGACTAAAGACTCTAGAGGGTCGTTTCGGAAGACTAGCGTTACGCCTTTCGCTTTCGAGAAGACTAGGATGACGAAACCGGACAACCGGAAGTTCGAGAGTGTGATTTGGAGGGGTATTGTGAGAGGTGCTCTAAATGTGCTTGTTAGAGATATAGCTTGTTTTAGTCTCTGTAGACGGCGAACTCACGATGCTGCGAGAGGTTGTGGGCTGGTAAACGAAGGTGCCGTCGACAGGTACGTATTTAGAGGATTTGCCTGTATACCGATATACCGAGTAAGCATTTCGTCATCCAAAAATATCACCATCTCGTATCCGAAATAGAATAGATAAAAACCGACCTGAACTTTCGTCTGCAGCGTCAAGAAAGCATCACCAGAATACTCCATCTTGAATATCCCACGAAACCTATCATCGGCCAGGTCTCCAATCTCTAATATCTCCAGATCCGGTGGGGTCGTTCCTAAATTCAACTCCGTGACAAGAATATCGGCTACGATAATCGGTGGCTTTGGCGACTTGTTTAAAGCAGCCGTGAGCAGATCCCGAGCCCTGGAGTAGAACTCGGGATCCGCTGTTAACGGCGACCAGTTGAAATTGAACGCCATTGTCGGTCGGAAATGGCCGGTTGATTAGGAGAGGGAGGAGGAGGAGGGGAGGGAGAGGGAGAGGGGGGTGTTCAAGAGATGGTAGTGTCGGTCATCCGGTGGAGGGTTCTGGTTGAGAGGCCGAGAATTCTTCACGGGATTCGGGATGGTTGTTGTTTGCCCGGTGACGTTGGTTCGGTTATCGGGAAGGGAGGCAGCCGATGGGAATTTGATATGATAGCAATGCTATGACGATAGGCAGTTGGGCATCGGCCAAGTACAAGTTGACTACAATCTACTGTTGGATTTATTACTATCGAATAGCAATCGAAGAGGGGTTTTTAGTGGTTGAAGGGAGGTTGGAGAAATAAGGAGAGAGGTGAGAGAGATTTTGACAGTTGTGGTGGTGTCGCAAAGAACGCAGCTAATTTGTTTGATGTGATGGAGGGAAGGAAAAAAAAAAAAAAAAAACTTTTAAATGAGAAAAATTCTAAGACGCCTTTCCCTATGTACATAATACATGTAAAGCAACCTGTCCCACTGCGGGAACAGCCTCGTTTACGCGACACAGACTGATAAAGAGGACTGCCAGGGCTAAACCAGAAACAAGATTCCGCTGGCCTGTCGCCTGATCGAGCAGCATGTTCCCCGTCATCTGCGTCGACTCGGATGAGGGGAAACCTCAAATATAGACAGACGGTATGCAAGATTAAGTGGTGGTGGTGCTCTGTCCCTTCATGCGAGGGGTAAGGGTATCGATGCTCCCCATCTTCGTCCTTCTCCACCTTTTCACATTTTCTTTCATGGGCATGGTGTGATGGTCAGAGCACCCAACCATGATCTGGCTGCTTGCATCATTCACAGGGCAAGCTATCGATGCTTGGGTGATCTCGTGAGCATGCCATATGCCTGTATGGCCATATCTAATAGTTTTCCGGTCCCGATAGTGGTACAGCTTGGGTATCTCACGAAGCTGCCATTTCTTTATTTTCGCACCTTCTCAAACTGCGCTTGTACATGTACATTCTCCCAGCCGCATTTTCCCGTTTGCATTCCATATCCTGTCTGTCTGCGCAACTGCGCTTAAGGAAATAATTTTCACCAAACTAGAAGAGAAAAACCGGATGGTGGTTTCGCCCTTCCCGATCTGACTTTTCGGCACAAAGCCAGAAAATCCCTCCTTTTCGGCATGCCGCGGGACGTCATCGGCTTCCTAGTTTTCTCGGAGATTACAACATCTCCGAGCTGACAGTTTCCAGAGCATACAGAAAAATCTCCTAACTTGCATGAAATTAAATCCTAGTGGAACAGGAAATATCGAAGCTAGGTTTCTGTTAAATGGGCTTTATCTGGGTAACCCCCATCTCGACAAAATAAATGGTGTGGGGTGGCCGGGGACTGCTTGTCTTCAACGTTTGGAGACGTTTGCAGGGATACCGATCCTTGAGACTTTTTTTTGCAAGATCTGAAAAAGGGAATTATCCCAAGATCTTGGGATGGATGTGGACCCCATGCATACCTTAAACGCATTCCATTTACTCGTGATATTTCTTGCGGTGTCCATCATGTACGCCGGTTGGAGTAAATGGTTAAGCACTATCCCATCCTTTAAATTTTAAAGGTAAGGGCTGTTCGCTGTTATGATAGAATTTGCGGTTAGTATCGTCCTATTCGTAGTAATATTTATACGACAGGAAGCTTTCTCCCCACGAATTAATTTATTTTTGCTGCAAACAGTTCACACAATAATTATAAAACTCGAATAATGATGATGATGAATAACAAGTCCTGACATTGTATATCGTCTCCTGGGCCAACCGTCCATGTAGCGCAGTGGTGAACCACGGTCTCAATACGGGAACTGCAATCATAAAAAGGGCCTCCAACAATATAAACTAAAGGTATGCACCGTAGTACACATCCACATCCAATCGGGCAAATCTTCCATGAAACACGAAGCCTAGGCCTTTACTATAGGTATAGGTTACACAAAGGCAGCCATGTGTAACAAGCAAGATCTTAAGCTCTGTCTAGCCTAGATAAAATTTTCTCCATGAGATATATGTACGTATGACTAGCAGGCAAAGATATTTACTGAAGGGCGTATATTGACCCAAAATTACGGTCACCCTAGTTGTATCCTTCGGAATCCATAAATTCCGTCGCGTAAACGTAGGCTTGCCTAATTGCAGTGAGGGGTGCATATGTTTGGTTAGCCATACAGATCCGGCCGTTCTTAAACTAAATGTACAGAACATCTCCTGAATGAAATGCTGCGTAAATTACACGTACCTGTACTATCATAGCTAACCTACCATTTAAAATAGAAAACCCCATCTCCGTCTGAAAGTAACCCCGCAGACCTCCAGCCGCATACACGACACCTTGCGTTGACCGTTTGTTGTATTTTCCGCTGCAGGTGAGGTTGCACAAAAGGCCTCCTGGAGGAGAGAGAGAGAGATAAATATACTTATCTGCATCAAGCCTCCTCCAATCGAAAAAATCAGCCTCTAACCTCCATACGTGCTCACACTAACATCTTCTTACCCCTCATTTTTCACCCCTTCCCCTTCGAATCAGTCACTAATATCCTCTTCTCCACTCTCAAAATCAGTACCTTACGAACTATCAGGGTCGGCAATAAAGCTTTACATCGAACCCGGCCTCATCCTCGTTGCTGAGTCGTGCAGGAACGTCGCCTCTCAGGGCGTTTACGCCTACGACACTAATGGACGGGAGACCCTACGAGACGCGAGACCATGAAATGGAATATGCATATATGCAAATATACTACAATACACAATGACTCCCCACAAACAACCACTACTGATGCTGTCGCAAACGACACGGAGAGGGGAAAAAGAAGCTAATGATCTGGATAATCCGCTAAATGCCGTTCAACACTAATACTCATGTATTTATACAAGAACAGAAGAAGAAACATGCAGATAACCCAGGACGCCATTCATGTTACCCGATGACAAAAGCGAGAAAAGAAAAAGGAAGAAGAAAAGCGGCAATCGGTATGCACAAACTAGACGGGTTTTGCATGGAACGCCCGGGCAGCTAATAAAAAAGCAAGTAGAATGGAAAAAACGCCGTTCGAATGCTGATGCAGCGAAATAGAAAGAAGAAAAAAATGAGGAAATGAAGAACAGAAAGCCTGATCGAGGCGGTAGTAATACAGTACAATGCACCCTCACACCGGCCAGCAAAGCTCTTTCTGCTGCTCCGTCATCACTCTGTCGCGAGTGAGATCAGTCAGATGAGCATCATCGCTACATTCCCCTCCGTAAATATCGAACGTCGTCAGCACATACACTGGAAACCGATGGACGCACGACTTCATAGTCCATGCAGTGTCCTTTTTGGGTCCATTGAGGTCATCATCATCATAATCTGGGATGAGCGACTGCGTCTTCCACATAATGATGACTCCATCCGCTTTTTTCATATGGCATACGAGCCCTATAGAGCGAAGCTGATTCCCGAACCTGGCCGGTCTGGCTTCCTTGGCGATGATTATGAAAGATTTGGCGTTCTCCGATCGGGGTACCCAATGGCAATCGATGCACAGTGCAGTCTCGGTAGAGAGAGTAATCGGCGGTTCGTGAAGGGATGCAAGGAGCTCTCGAGCACTTTTCTATAATGTCGGTATAGCATCCCTTGCGTCGTCAAGGACGGTTTGAATATACTCTATGACCTCGGTTGAAGAAACAGTGGAAGTCGGCGTATGTGAGGTGACGGTGGTCAACACCGCCGTGCTCGAATTCTTAAAAGCTGGCGGTGGAACTATCGCATCCATAACCCTGACTTCCACCCATTGGACCCCTGCAAGCATCCACAACAGCACTGCGAGGGTGCGCTCAAGGAGAAACAGGAGGACATGCCCAATCGAGACGAGCACCTGAAACATCGCTCGAAGGGTCCCTCCTGGTCTATATGAGCCGGCAGGGTGCTTTGCGAACCACTCGTCAGATGATACCCTGGAGTACTGGGGGATAATTGAGTCGGACCTATTCAGTAAGATTAGCGAGGGTGGGCTAGGATGCAAGGGTAATCCGAGATGTGGAAACCAACCATAGCTTGTATTCGACAGCAGCAAGGCCCAAAACAATGAAGAGAGTTGCGCAGAAGTAATCCTTGAAGCTCCATGGCTTCTGGAACAGGGTTTTACCAGGAGGTCGCTGCCTTCGCCGACTGATCATAACAATCCGCTGAGGTGCGACAGCCATTGGTTCGGGAGAAGTTGGTTTTTGTTGGTCCTCTGATAGCTTGGAAAACATGCCTTCTTCTTCGAGGATGCCGAATCTTCGTTCAATGCTTTCAAGTCCCTTTCTTGTTTCGCGGATGTCCAGCTGAACCGTTTGGAGGTTGTTAAGTACTTTGGTGCGGAGAGCAAGGGTTTCGAAATCCTGTGGTATTGTTGACTTCGGCCGGTCCGCGACTTGAACGGTTCCGTGGAGGAAGGATTCGTCTTCGAAAGATGCAGGCTGCAGCAAAGACGCGTAATCAGTGTCGTTAGTGAGGAGTCTGTCAAGGGAGTCGTCGGTTTCGTAACCGTCTTCGAATTTGATGGTGGAGGTTGATGATGATGATTTTTTTGTTGTTGTTGATTTCTTGAGAGCTTGTTGTATTGTGGGTGTTGGAGCAGGCGAGCGTCTCAATCCGGACTTATTGATGCTGCTGAGAATGCTAGCTAATCCGACATCCTTATAACGCTCCGGGTCAACTGGTTTGGGGTCAAAGTCTAGCTTGCTCGGCCCAACACCTTGCACATTCTGCTTTCTTGTCGAGAGCGGCCTGGATTGGTGCTTGTAGGGTTGCCGGGTATCAACTGTAGCTGGAGTTTTCGCCACTGACTTTGCCTGAGCTGGTTTGGCAGTGGATTTTGATCCGGCGAGCTCGACGATTTTTTGTCCCTCGTTCTTATTTGGAGTATTCACAGACAACAGCCGGCTTAACTGCCTAAGTGTATCCAGTGTTTCGTCTGGGTTTGTCTTCTTTGTACTCTGGAGAAATGAAGCCTCTTGTCCTTTCTTTAAGCCGCTTGCCGCGGGCTTCCTAGCAGTGGCTGCAGGAGTTCCTTTGGAAGCGACAGGCGGCTTACTTTCGTGCGACAGGTCCAGCGTCAAATCATCCTCCGACACAAAATCGACGAGTTCATGCTGCATATAGCTGTTACTAAGAGCTGATGGAAGCTTTGCGATAGGTGATAATCGAGTTTCGGTTTTGACTTGTGCCGGCTGCACGCCCGTCTTCGAAGCAGGAACGCTCGCCCTTGTCGAGGTAGGGACGCTTGCTCTTGTGTTCGTTTCGCCCTTTCGCAATTCGCCGCCGAACTGTTCCGATTGTCGTAAGGCCCGGGTAGTACTCATAAGCGGTGTCCCGGTTGACAGTGGGCGCTGTCTCCGCTTTGTGCTTGGTTTCCGGTCATCAGCGACATCCTGGGCGGCAGATAACCAGTCAATTGCATCTGCACCTTCCCCTTGGGCGGTCTTTGGTCTGGTTTCTTGAGGGTAGTAGTCATTCTGGACTGGGGAAGGTGTATTGGAGTGTGAACCAGCATTTGGCCTTCTGGGTCTGATTTCGACATGACGTCTATGGACGGGGGACAGTGGAGGAAGTTGCCTCTGGTTCGTAACCGGCAGTACCACTCTCTTCGGCCTCTCACTGGAACTCTCACTCAACGTCCGCTTGAGTTCTGCATACATATTGGTTGTATTGGATACCGAATTCGGTTGAGCCGGCTTCGGTGCCGGCTCGTACATACTACTTGGGCGGTCAATGGTGGAGGCACCATTGAGTCGACGAGAAGCCTCCCTTGCACCTTCCACCGCTTCTGGAGAACGAAATGCCACCCGCCTTGAGGATACCTGATCGCCAGACGTTGGCTCATATCCCCGACTTGCACCGGATGACCGTTCCCCGGCCCTTGCGACCAGCCTATCCACATTAGCATTATCGATGACCAGATTATCGTTCGCTATTTCCTTCTTCAGGTTATTATACTGGTTTAAGGGCGATATCTTTGCGTGCTGTGTCATCCTCTGCATCATATCAACGTTGAATTGGTGGTCTCTGTGTTTTGGCGGGGTAGCTATCCTCGATATCGAAACATCGCTCTCAGGGGTCGGTGGGAGGCCGTAAGACGATGTCGAAGCGACACCGTTGATTTTATGAGTGAAGCGGGAAGCATTCCGCGACCATGGCACAGCAGGTGACTTAGACCGTCCCACCGATTCGGCAGCTTGCTGGGCAAAGTACTCGTTCGCAGTCGGTAATGCAGGTGGCTGATTATTGGCAGTGCTACGTGAGAGACCACCATCGAGCCTGGAGTATGCGGTGGACGAAAGCGAGGCAGTATCTTCAACACCGCTACCGCCTAAATTTAACATGCTCCCACGCTTTCCATAAAGGTGTGATCGCCTTAAACTAGACACATGGTTTCCTTGGGATTCACCCGCAGTTGTCGCATAACCTCTCCGGGCATTGTAGTTTGAATTATTACCGCTGCTCATATCGACAGAGACAGCAGTGGAATAATAGTAGAGACGTGGTCAGGAAATGCTGGTTCACAGACGCTCGGCATGGGACAGTCTCCTGGACGATGATGCTACCAGCAGCATTTGTCGGGCAATTGTCGCATATACGAAACGGTGTCGCCTTCTTCCCTATATCTATGTGTAGATGCTTTTTCCTATGTTTAATATGCGGTGGTTGTGGAGGATGTCGTAACGCTGTTGGTGATGCTAATGATGATGACGATGACGGGGGGAGCGTTGGAGGGAGAGGAATATTGGATGAGTTGATGTGTCGATGTTGCTGCACGTCGCGACGTTGAGCCGCTTGTGGTTTGTTTTGGTTTCCGCAAGCAACAAAATCGCCATTTTTGGGACAACACATTTTTTCCTGTTCTGCAAGTCGACCCTGTCAAACCGGCAAACACCAGTCGCAACACAGATCACGACGGCTTCCTGATATCGATAAGCTGCTGCACGCAGAATGCGTCTTCGGACAGCGCATGGTGCATGAAGGACGGCTTGCTTAAAAAATCCCCTTATGGCTGCAGCCTATGCTAGAAGGGCGATGAGTACCGGCAGGTACCGGAGATAGATGATCCTTATGCTTGGTATTGATAGATAGACCGCGATAACGAAGGGGCATTTGCATTTGGCATATTTGATGAATAGCTGTATACAGGTAGAAGTAGAAGCTAACGGAATACATTACATACATGGACATACAGAAGAACGCAGGAAGGGGAAAATGCCATCTGGAAAGGCTGGTAACACAGAATGGAGCAATTGGGTACATCACGTGAGGGGCGTAGGACAGGATCCGGATGTTAGCACAGGATTTTGAGAATATCTCCGGGTGTCAAAGGGCCAGTTGGAAGATTAGCTTGAGCAAAGAGCATTCCTCCCTGCAACAGGCTGTCGAGCCAGCCCTTCTGATTTTGTGAGGGAATTTTGGGTGGAAGAAGCAGGCGAGTTTTTGTAGGGGTTGATTTGGGTGTCAACATGTTTTGGCTAGCAGGAAGGAAGGAGCAGCGAGAAGTAGTGGCAGCAAGCAGGCGGCCTGTCCTTGTCTGTTTTTTTTTTCCTGCTGGTGCTGCTGATACATCCGTAATAATTTCGTGTTCGCGTTTCCTGTATGGGATGGGATGGGAGAGAGGGTACTCCACAGCGGTTGTTCTTGTAGAACAAGTACATCCATACTAGTATAGTAGTACTTGCTCTGTATGTGTATGTACCTCCACGGCTACGAAATGAAATACAGGTGCAGGTGAGAGGTATGTACAGGTACATTACGTGAGGGCAATGGGTGGTGGCCTTGAGGGTGCAAGTGCAAGTACAGGGACGGGGCGGGAGATATGATATGAAGGGATTTTGCTTGATTGATTGATTATTGGTGCCTCCTGTCATACATGAGAGTACTTGCGGACATACATACCAGCAGGCGGGCCATAGAAACCGAGTCTGAGGGCAGTATGTATGTGTGTGTGCCAAACAAATAATATGGGCCACACCTCAGGCTCTGTGGAAACAGGCGTAATATTTCTCTCGCTCTTTATTTTGGTGGTGTTTTGCTTTTTCTTGTGATTGCCCCTCAGTGATTTTCGCCCATACAAAATACAGTGGTGCGTTCTCTCCCTCCCATTTCCTCCCTCTCTTCTGTTCCCCCCATACAATCCGCCCTCCCATACAAACTCGCCCATACAAACCAGCAAAGAGTAAGCCCTTCACTGCTCCCATACCATACTCACCGCAACCCATCATTTTTATATGGCCCATACAAGTCGCCCATACTGATTTTATACCATCACCAGAATTCGTCTTTTCTCAACCTCTCCAATTTTCTACCAGCTTTTCCGGTTTTATTCTCGCAAGGTAAGCTCGTTCCATCCCCGATCCTTTTGTTTTCGTTTCCAATCCCTTTGTCGTCGACATCATCTTCCTCCGCTGTTCTGTCTGTCGCCCTTCCGCGCTCTCACGCTTCCAGCGACATCACCTCAACTCATCGCGTATATTCCCCCATACAAATCCTCATCACCACACAAAACCTCGCATCATCACCATCACAGCCAAAGCTCAACCATCAGCGCACAACCTTCCAAAATTCTTTCTTTCGGAAGTTCCACCATCGTGGTCGCGTCCTGTCATCCGAGCTAGTCCCTTTATTCATTTCTCCTAATTTTCTATCATCGCATCGCAAATCCGCTTTTTTTTTTTCTTTATTAAATTCAACCACTAACGCTTCCCGCGACCCAATAGAATAGGACCGCTGCCTTCACATACTACGCAGACCTCACTACCACTGCAACAACAACACAACTCTCAAAATGCCTAAGGACACCAAGCGTTCAAGTGCCAAAGCCACCACCAGGACTGGCAAGAAGAAGAAGGGTAAGTTGAGTTATTTCTTCCTTTCCATTCAGTCGCATCGTGACGAAGATGTATATTCCTTCATCTGTAAATCCATTCGGAAGCCAATGATGGCAGGCGACTGCGGTTTCTCAAGCATCGCCCGCGAAAAATACAACGCGTCACCTTGTTGCATTATGATCATTCAATCACCTGAATCCCAGACATTTCAGACAGCCAGCTAACTGCCGCTCTTATCAGACCCTAACGCACCAAAGCGTGGTCTCTCCGCTTACATGTTCTTTGCCAATGAACAGCGTGAGAACGTCCGTGCTGAGAACCCTGGTATTGCATTCGGTAAGTTTTAATCTATCAATCCCTTCTCCGTCGCACAGGAATTCCATGGTTCCTTTCGGCTCCGTTTCGCATCGGAATTCCTAACCGATTTTTTTCCTCAAATCTTATAGGCCAGGTCGGCAAGGTTTTGGGTGAACGCTGGAAGGCTCTCACCACCGCCCAGCGCAAGCCTTACGAGGACAAGGCTAAGGCCGACAAGCAGCGTTACGAGGATGAGAAGATAGCCTACCAGGTATGTAACCCACCTATCCATTTAACACACATCCAGCGATGCATATTAACTGACTCCCGATCTAGGGTGGCGCTGGTGCCGATGATGACGAAGAGGATGATGACTAAATCAATATTAATCTGATTCTTTCTTGTTGTCCTTTGGTTGTTTTTTTTCTGCGGGAGCTTCTATCTGTAATTTCATACCTTATGGCATATTTTTTTCCCTCCCACGAAGGAAAAGAAGGAGGAGGCAGGCTTCCAATAATGAAGGGCAGCTTGTTCCCTTTTTAACGAGCGAGAAACCAGACCTCTTTAATGCCATTCCACTTTTGACTGAAAACTGAAATTCATGCTTTGAGCCTTCTTCGGGATCTTCTCTTTTCCGCTTCATGTACCTTTATATGTGGTCTCGTCTTTTTCTTTAACGCATGGGGATATCGTTCGGGTTTTATGGATTATTGCTTTCTTCCAAGGGGATCAAATTCAAATTCCGATTTTTCTTTTTTTAAAATGACAAATGATCGTGGACCGATTTAGAGGAGCCCTTTCCCTTCTGTGAACCTCGCCTTACCTAGCTTCCGATCTGGACTTGCCGATGCATCTCTAGCTTTCGGCTTGTCGTATCGGGCGGTCAATCCCCGGAAATAGAATGAAACCCAACTGCATACTTGCCTTTCATCCACGTCGACGGTGCTGAAAGTTGGTTCATGGCGTTAGAGAGGCGGCATTGTATGGTTTTTTTGTGATTGGGGCGAAGAGAATTTTGCATATGTCAGTAGCAAGTTGGATCCGGTTATGACCTCTGAACGCTAACGGCAGCCTTTTGCCTTCCCTGGATCGTTTTTATTCTGTGATTCGATAGTTTGGCAATTGCTTGCATCTGAAAAAGGGTTTATCCTGGATGGAATTGAGTCGACATATGTACGTAAGGTGCAACTTTTATGATAGGTACAATTCGACCCTTATTATATCGCATCGTCGATGGCCGATATATAGTCCAATATAATATAAACTTTTTCACTCGATCGGAGGAAAGCAACTTCTTTGTCAGCAAATTGCAAGTTTACGTACATACCCTAGTCGACGCGTCCCTATCAGCGAGCTCGATCGAAGGGTTTGCCCACAGGTCCGCACAGGTGGCCACTGTAAGAGTGCCGACGCCGGACATGCAGGCCTGGGGAGGGCAAAAGGTTTCAGGCCGTGTGACGGTGAATACGATACCTGTGATCGGTTTTACGTTTTGGGGAGGGGAGCTCTTGTCTGCAGGTTTTTGTTGCCTGCTAGCTGCTGCATCTACCTGCATATATGAGAATGTGATAGTTCTAGCTAGGTGCTAGGGATCGATGGTACTTTGGTGAAGTATCGGTTTTCGACGTTGATGTCTATCTTCAACAGGATATGTGAAGAGGGATATCACATATCACCTTGTATTGATTGCTTGTTGTTCTTGTGATCTCCAACAATTTAATGCATCGATGTCGATATTGTGATATTTATCATCTCTATCTAGCTAAACGGTGTAATGAAGCCCTAGCACTGTCGTACCAGTGGGCATAATCCTTCGTCTCCATAGAACCAAAGTTCCTGTGTAACGGGATATCTCTGATATCATATATCACAAACCATACTAGCTAGCAAGGTGTTAGCTATCCGAGACAATGTCTGCGATGAGCATCGACAACCGCAAATGTCCTAGATTCGAACCGTGGGCTGACGATAACTAGCTTGGAAGCTTAATATCCATTACGTCTAAGAATTCCAAAGAAACATAGCAAACTTTACGAGACCAAAGCAAGCCTCGCGTCTTTCGAGTTTTCTAGCTTCGCAGCCGAGCGATTTTTTTTTTTTTTTTGCTTTCGTATACGGAATTCGGAACCCACGTTCTCCGCGTTTTTTTCTTTCTTTCTCGCACCAACCCAGACACTTATGTTCGGAAGATACGCGGATTGCTAAATTTAAACATCTGGTACTTTTTTTCCCTTCCCTTACCCTGTGGAAGAATGGTGGTAACTGACCCACGTTCTCCAAGTTTTCCCAGATAAGCCGTCTACAAGGCTGGTGAAAAGAGGTGCAGGACAAGAATGGAAGGTATCTAAACTGAAACACGCCTTACAGCATATTTCGATCACACGGGCCTCTTCTACAGATGATGAGATGCATTCCGGGTTTTTATGTGATTATTATATCATAGATGATCACTTGCCATCTTGAAATACAGATGGGAGGAAAAAAGAAGGCTCCAACCTCTTCTCACGAGAGCGCGCACAGCGGGTTTTTGTTCAGCTGAATAGAGATGCAGTCGAGAGAGGTCATGTAATCTATTTGAAACGTCTTTTGACAGGGATGAGGTTGGTAACCGAATTGTGTTGTTTGACTGTTGGAAAACTTAACTTTTTCTGTTTGTTCAGCCTTGACCCGATTAAGCTCGTAAACTCGTTTTAGCGGGTTTACGAGCAGACCTGCAAGTCGATGTTGCTCGACGTCGCTGGATTATCGGACTTTTGGGGTACAAGTTGTATGTATATCGAAAGATGTAGCTATAGTTATTCTAGCTTCATTCTCGTATCTTTCCCCAATAAGGTCGCTGTGATAGCCGAAAATTCGCCGAATAAACGAATGAGGACCTCGCTACATTCCCCATTGCTTATGGAGCTACCAATTGACTTTAGGGCAGAAGGTGTCCGATGCAACGATTGGGAGATCGTACGCTATTAGCCTGGACAGGTATCGGTCGGTAGGAGAGCTCTATTTTAGGGCTGTGCAAGCTGGGGTACTTTTTTTTCCTTTCGCCAATTGGCCGGTGTATACATCTTGGAAGGTTATGGAATGGGGGCTTGTTGGAGAGTGGGGAAGGAGGCTGCTTTTCTTTGTGATGTTCAGAGTTTTTTTCATGCAACGGATCGAAATGTGGGAGGGGCGAAGGTGGGAAGAGTGTACTATGTATACGGTATATCATGGGCTTCTTTTGGATGGTATCATCGGACCCGTTCGGCATTGGGGGTCTGGGTTTTTCGCGAGGTTCTTGAGGAATTGGGTATTTTGAACCTTCTTTTTCTTTGTGGTTTATTAATCTGTCATCGATTGCTTACAGATGCTATAAAGCTGGTGCTATCTGAGATGCTTGTTAGTCAGTTTGTAAGCTGCTGTGCCATCGAGTCGCCGGAGAGGCGGGTGCGAAGAATCGAAGCTTCCTCCTCGGTACACGAGCTGAAGGCCTGGAAAGATCTCATGTCAACGCCAAAAGAAGTTTCGTGACGATAGCGTGTCAATGGGAGCATCTGCATAGCAAATCCCACACACCTGTCTCTCCTGTGCAGCGTCCACTTGATAGCTCGCTAGTTGACACGCGCCTCGCCCTATCGTCTTTCGAGGATTTCTGGGGAACTCCCCCCTCCCACATGCTTTTTTGCTTTAGCAAGAAAGGACATGAGTTCCAAGTTTGGGGCCAATTCCATTCCGCATCATGCAAAGACCTGGACTGTGCAGCGTTCGTTGGAGTAGAGCTTTGTTGGCAAATGACCATACGAGGGGGCCTTGTGAGCTGCGAGCTTTGCAATTGGGTTTTCCTCGCTTTAGTCTCGTTAGTATACTGCTCCCATGGTGTTATCTCTGCTCCCCTCACGTTGCTTGTCACCACCGCATATCAGGATTCACCCGCAGCGGCTGCCATTGGGTGATATAATATCGGGTCTTTGATACTTACACAAAGAATCAAAAAGGTTGTGGAATGCGAAGAGTGAAAAAAATAAAATAAAAAAATCTTGAAAGAAACCACCTTGGTACATACATTTTGCTTAGTGTTGGCATTAATCAGCGTGGGAAATTAAGTTGTATGCAGAGCGCAAAAATGCCCAGGAGAATTTTTTTGCCCTGGCAAGGAGAGGGCCATTAGTGCAAAACATCGCCAACATATTGGAGTGTGTGGTCCTGGTGTGATGAGAAGACCTGCTTTCCCACAGTGTAACGGAAGTTTCGGACCATTGTCAATTGTTAACTGTTATCCCACCACCCTTCTGCTGCTTGTTTGCTGTTGAACAATTCACTCTCCTTATTTTGTTAAATTTTCCATCCTTCGATTAAAAACCAATTGCGATCTTGATTTATTTTTTTCCCCGGGCCGGCGATTATAACAATCGATATCTTTAGGCTCGACTGCGTCCTGTATGCGTGTGTTTTCCTCGACATCTGCTGCTGCTGCTTGTGTAGGTGTGCTGGCGGCCTGAGTATTGGTAGGCGAGCGAGAATTGGTCGACAAGCTCCAGGTAGTCGACGTGCTATTGCAGCAGAGGACCGACAAGAAAAACGATAGTCTGCATGCTTAAGTGGCCAAACCCCACTTTCGGCTTTCCCCTCTTAGGGTTCGCTCTTATTTTCTCTTCTTCCTCTTAATATTTCCTCGAGAAGCTTGTCGATTCGAGAGGGAGGGTCTTTATATTTTCGAGATAGGAAGGGGGAAGAGATATAGTGTCAGCAGGGTTGTGAGCCGGTTCACCGACATCTTCAGACCTTATATTATACCGTTGGTTCTTCGAGAACATCAAAAGAATTATTCTACTATATATTTATTTCTGACTAGCCCCAAAAAACTTTCGAGTCGACCACCCACATCTCTTCGGCAGGGCCTTTCTGGGTCAGAAATACAGCTTCATATACCGACATTGGCGGAACGACAGGTGGTTGCGCTTTTGGTGTGTGGGATATCTATCAAACAACAAAATTGAACGGTCCAATTACTGGTCTTGAGGTTTCGACCTCAAGACGTTTAGCCAGGATGGCTTCGTCACCGTTAATCACTATTTCCACGGTCGCTTCCAATGCGGCCTTCGTGGGCCAGTCTTTGTCGAAATTTGCGGGGCAGGTTCCCGAGGCGACTACAGAGTTGACTGGAATCGTCAGCGGCCTCTTCGGACTATGTTCTGCGATGCATCATTTCGAAGACGCGGCAAGGAATTATGGACTTAAGGCCTTCTCCGGGGAACTCAACGGCCAGCTCGGCGCGATCCTTCGCGATGCTACCGGGGTTCTAAGAGAGGTTGAGATGATTGTACAGGAAATGGACATTGCATGTTCGACCAAAGGTGCAATGCAGAGGAGCAGTATTAAACAGGTTGCATGGCTGTTGAAAGAGCAGGAAACGTCGTTGATTACACGGTTAGAGTCACATAAGGAAGGCATGTCGCTGTTGCTGGCCAGTTTGCATGCGAATGCACACAGTGCGGGTGGACAGGCTTCTAGTCCGTTATACGAGGACTTTGAGCGAAGGCTCAGCTTCGACGACTATGGAGTGCCAGAGTCTCCGGTTGATTACAGGTCACTGTCGCCGGTTAGCTATCGTTCTCCAACTTCACCTCATTCTGGAGTTTCTGGGTGGTCTGGGTTTTCTGGTGTTAGTTCTGTCTCTCCGATTTCGAGACGCGAACGATCGGCCTCGTTCTCTGCGAGGATGCACGACGGAGGGTTTATGAATGATGGCCAGGGGGGATATTTCGATCGTGGGTTCACAAGGCTGCCCCCGAATCCTCATTTTATGAACGCTCTTCCTCCCCGACCAAAGACGGCGTATCAGCCGCTTAGAAATACAGAGTTTGTTCAATATATCGACCCAAATAACGAGGATGGTGAAGGGTCAAATTCTTCACAGGCTTCGGATCATCGTTATAGATACGGGCCAAATCGTATGGACGCTCTTGTCCCTGTTCACAGGCCTTACACGAGGAGGAAGTCTCAGCCCAATATTCACAAATTGAACTTGAATGTTCTTGTCGGAGAGGAATCGTTCCCTGAGCGTCGTCAGAAGTCCGAACACTGGGCATCAAAGGTTTTCGAAGGCATGCTCGGAGAGACCAAATTCCAAGATATTGAGTATGGCTCCTTCTTAACGCTCACAATTGCGGATGTAGCTAATACCCCCCTTCTAGGTCAACCAAAGGCTCTCAATGTTTCGGCCGCGCGATGGAAGTGCTGCGCAAAGACACCGAGGAAGAGCTTCTCAGAATGTCAGTCCCCCTCCCCCTCCCATATTACCTTGCATGCATATTGACGTGTCCCCACAGGAAATTTGCTTCAGACTTCATCGTTCGATTCTGGCGGTGCAAGAAGACACAGAAGACCCGTATCGTCTGCCAAGTTGGCCGGCGCACCAGCACAGAACGCTACCATTCGGCAATGGATATGGGGTGGCTTACCATTTGGCGGGAAGGCGCGTTGGTGCATCTTCGTTTCAAGAATACCAAGTGGGCGACCTTGTCGTTCGGCAATATCGAAGGTATGTTATCTGCCGTTGTTATGATTCGTGTTTGAAACTCAACCTTGCGTCCCTTTATGCATGCTTGTGCAGGACGCCCCTATGGCGTTTGGATGTTGGCGAATGCTGATATACGTGTTCTTGCTTGCAGATCTTGTGGTGTTCTACATGACATTCTTGGTTCTTCGCCAGCTCGGTCGGAACCCTCCGGACCTTGACCATGAGATGGATATGGATGAAGAGTTTGTTGTCTTCAGTGGGTATGTACTTACCCCCCTCTGCCATACCCCTCTACCCCCACGCTCATGAGTACCTGATGCTAACATGTACCACAGTCTCATCAGTGACGACGAAGGTGGGGAGCACTTCCTACGTGTCTTCCGTGACGAGAACAGTGGCGCAGTAAGACTCGCTGCCTTTGTCAAGGACGGAGATTACAATCAACTCCCTGTCTGGACCGCTTTCGTTACGCCACACATCTTCCAGAAGGGGTGGCTTACACGTCAGTCTGCCCGTGTGCAACTCTCGTCCATCCACTTGGTTTCCTTCTCGGATACATGGGCCACTAGAGCCTATCGTAATTGGGAACTACTCTTCAGTGGACGTGAAGGTATGAGATATCCTTACCCCGCTTGCTATACTCTCAATTGTGAACATGAATTGACTCGCCTGTTCTCTATAGATGCAAAAGACTTCGAAAGAATCTTCAAAATCGATCTTCGACAATCCATCAAAGCCGAGATCGCAGATTCTTAGGCTTCCCCGCCTAAGATCTTCTATCTACCCTCATCATCTTCCGTACCCTTCATGCATATCTTTGCCTTATACCATTTAATACCTTAACGACCTTAACGACTATTACGACATGACCTCAAAACGGACTTACGATTCCCCGCTCTAGAAAAAAGGGCAAAAAGATTCCTTGGTTGCTTATCCGATATCCTAGCTGCGCTTCTTCAATTATTTTCATTCTTTGAAATACCCTTAAAACCTCTTGAACAAAAAAAGATATTTTCTATTTTACTACCAACACCCTCTTATGAAACTCATGACCCTTTGCAAGTGTTTGGTTTCGTTGTTCGATTCTACCCACCCTTTGAAAGATTCTTATGAAGTCTGATTTTGAGAGTTCATGATTTCCTACAGTACTTATGTGCTGCGGGCTAACGAATTTCCTACGACCATGTCGCGCTCAAAAGAATGCATTTTTTTGTCTTCCTACCCTGCGTGGTATATACCCTTTTAATACTCCCTCTTCCCTTCTCTTTACAAATTTCTCCTTACATATCTCCATGTTGTTCGTCGTTTTTGGCTCAAAATTCTCATGGTGGGAAAGCTGTCTTATGTTTTAGCTTGTCTTTTTGGAGTTTTTTCTGATACTCATTGGTATGGTTGCCGGGGAGGTTTTGTTGGTTGCCGCCGGAGGGATCCTACTAAAAACCTTTTATTTACGATATCGAGTATCTTCGTCTCTAGTTATGTTTAGTAGCTATTTCTTATGCATTTGATGATGCGCATAACCTTTCCATTTCGCTTTGTAAGTAAGTTTTTTTTCCGTTTCGTAGGTTACATATTTTTTGGGAGCGCGGTGGCGAGTTGTTATTCAAAGTTAATTTTACTATATAACCTGTCGAAGGTCTTGTGCTGTAGTCGTATCGTAAAGTAGTAGACAAGTAAGTAAGTACCATCTTTTTAACATCCTTTCGCGCTCGCCTCGTTAGGTCTAGATCCATGGAGATCGTATCCGGATAGAGTCGTCGGATTAGTGAACAATTCGGATAAGAAACCGAGATCTTTCCGGACCAGAGCCCATCAAATCATGATACATGAACTTATCGAGATAGCAATGTTAGAATACGAAGTACTTACTTAAGCCCTTAATTATGCTCCACTTTTATTCTTGTCTCAGTAAATATGTGACACTGTGTAGATATCACCTCAACTGCAGGATCGAAAGAACATCAAGGACTGCATATGTCTCAAAAAACCCAATTGCCCAACAGCTTCAGTCTGTTATCACTATATTGCAAGCTTCACCTCCTCTAGCTCTGATTCGTGGAACTCAACCGGGACCCACTATGGCGAATTTTCAATTCCCCTGCACAGTTTCGCGGACGGATTTTAGTGCTAAATCCCCTGATAAACGTTATAAATCAATTTTCTTGACATGCAGTCAATGCAAAATGATCAATTGGTCACTCGAGTACTCTATCTTTTGACACTTCACTCTATGCCGCTGTTTTCGATACAATTGGTCCTCCTCGTCACATCTTTCCGGGATTTCTCCAATCATGATAGACAACAATGGCGACATTGAGAAGAGAGCGATAGAAGCTACAGATATCGACTCAAATTCTACCTCGGGTAGCGGCGCAGAGATATCGGCAGAAAATGCAACAGGGTCAACGCAGGAAACTAGGATGGTACTGGAACGGATACTTAGGTTTTTCAACTATGTGCCTCAAAGATGTCGATATGATCCGGAAAGGGAATTTAAATTTAACATGGCGTTGAATTTGCTATTCGCGTTTGCGGCAAGTAAGTTCTCTATTCGTTGCGTTCTAGAATTACATCGGGAATGGGCATTAGGATCTGGGAGGTGGTTGTGGTGTCACAAGAGTCACATTCCACAGCAGAATTCCCGATGGCGGAAACCCATGGGAAACTACAAACCCCATATGCAGATCTAAACTAGTCTGTACTAATGGGATAAACTAGCTTTCACCGTCGCAAACCTCTACTATAACCACCCGATCTTGGATATCCTGGCTAAGGACTTCAATGTAACCTACGAACGGGTCTCAATCATCCCTAATGTCATGCAAGCTGGCTATGCTTCTGGTCTCTTCTTTATCACACCACTCGGAGACTTATTTAGACGGCGAGCTTTGACATTAGGTCTAATTCTCTTTACGACTCTGATGTGGCTCGGCTGCACTTTAACGAAGAGCTTTAGTGTGTTCGCCGCATTGAGTTATATGGTCGGACTGACGACCGTGACCCCACAGCTAATGCTGCCGCTGGTTGGAGAGTAAGTACACGATAATCTCGATCCTATTTCTCATGGAGTTTTCATGCTCGTGCATAAACTTCAATATCGGCTACTTTTTGAGTCGTCCGTTTGCAGATGTTGCAGATATCGGGATGGATTCGATGCAAGGGGTACCTTGCTCGATTTGATACAGCCCGAGTGCGAAGATGCTGCGTGGCTCCTTGCATTAATTGCTTTGGTGGGTTGGTGCTACATGTTCACGGAGATAGGGACGCTATGGCTTGCAGACAGCGTGCACATGCTGAACGTGTCGATATCTGATGCGTGGCGTACCGTAAACATCGACGCCTCGCTGTGACACATTCTCAGTTTATATTAGTTACCACGGCGAGGTGAAGAGAGGCAAACCAAACAGGTGGTCTGATTATCATGCCATATTTTGGACGACACGTCGAGGTCGTAATGTGTCTTCCTCTATGCGGACGATTTCAACATATCGATCAAGAGTGCTCGGAGATCTAGACCATGGCCGGCCTGGCCGAGGAAAATTGGAGGGCTCGTTAAGACGGACATGGATTTCGCTTCTCCCTTGCAAGATCGAAGCTAACGAAAGTTTAGCCTCGCTCCAGCAAATCGGAAAGCCGCGTCAATCGCAATTGTTTCTTCAGGATTACAACTTGGGCTTCTACTGGCTCGTGTGCTTTCTGGAGTTATTACCCAATATTCTTCATGGAGAAGCGTATACTGGCTAGGTTTCGGCGTCCAATTACTAATTTTCAGCTTGCTGTGGCTATTCATGCCGGACTATCCTCCCAAGAACGTTGGGTTGAGTTATCCTAGCATGTTGCTGTCAATGCTCAAGCTAGTAATCAAGCATCCTCTCCTAGTCCAGGCATCGCTTAATGGAGGGTTTCTAGCTGCTACTTTTATGCTCTACTGGACTACTTTAACATTTTTACTAGCGTCGCCACCATACGAGTTTTCGAGTAGTATAATCGGTTTGTTCGGGTTAATCGGCATTGCTGCGATCTTGATAACGCCCTGGACGGCCAGATACGTAATCGATCGGTTCCACCCACAGCTTTCGGTGATTTTGGGCAGCGGGACTGTCTTGATAGGCCAAGTTATCGGAACATATGCAGGAAAAGCCAGTGTTTCCGCGCCGGTTTTACAAGCGTGGTTCATCGATCTGGGGATATCGACGGCGCAGGTTGCGAATCGAGCCGGGATTTACCAGTTGGACGCGGGTTCGAGAAATAGAATCAATAGCGTGTACATGTTGTCGGTGTTTATTGGACAGGTGAGTGTTTTTTTCTATTTGATATTCTTAAGCCACGTTTTTTTTTGTTATTTTTACCCGTCGTCCTGCCGCTGGAATTATTATTTTTTTTGCTGCAGCTGGTTTTATGGTCATAGAACCCGATGGATTGGTCTTGCAGGATGCATTGGACCATGGTTGCATCCGTGGGAAATATGTTCCTGCTTCTGGGTACATACGAACGCTCATGGCCGCCATGGGTCCACTATTCGTTGAAGAAACACACCCTGGGATTCAAAGTTTGAAAAGGCTTCCGTGGTTGTCGCGAATGGGAAATGCTCCTTTGGCCATCAGTCAGCCGCCATTTCGCTAAACTTGCAGATGGCTTTTCGTATCCTTGAAGTGGGAAGCGAGGCGGAAAGCTACGCCGAAGGTTGAGCTTTAAATGCTAATATAAGTTTGATCACATATGATATAGGTTATGGGGACTGGCATCGGGGCGAAGACGTATGCTGTCGGTGGGTGGCTAGCAAGTGGAAGTGCTAGTGTGGGAATTACAGTGCTGGGGTTGTTGGTCGCATTGGGGAGAGGCCCACATGCAAAAGGTTGGCTGGGGTGGGACGGCGGTTCCAGCTTTAAATTGCAGACCCAGGTGTCGGCTGGCGGTGAGGGAATGAAAGCTGAAAGTCAAAGTGGGCCTGGGGTGGACCTCGTCGATACTCATATCACATCTCAGGATCCAGATTCCACTAGATTAGTTATACCAGAGCGAGATCGAGATGGGGGAGCGTCAGGGACTGTGGAGAAGACGGCTTTGGCCTAAATACTTCATGTATAATATGGAAGTTGCTATAGACTAGAGAGCATCCACATGCGTTTATTTCATCATAGGAACAGCTTGTGGGCGCGAAAAAATAAAATAAAAAATTAAAAAGCTTGCCCGAGAAGACCAAACTGGGAAGAAACTGGAGTCTCCAGGTTGATATAAACTTTACTGGGATAAATCAGCGAATCGGTAACGTGGACAGTCGTGTGGGCAATTACTCTATAGAAACTCTTTCGACGCCTTTTAATCCAGAGCGGTGTTTCTTTTACCTCATTGTAATATTAGCGAAAAGTAAAGGGTTTATCCGGTGCCCCCCATATTAAGTAATATAACCATATTGGGTTCACTTCTAATAAGGCAGTTACGTCGGATTGGAGGACGCACTAAGTAAGTAGACACCGAATCTGCGAATCTGCGCGAGTGCCAGGCCACATGGCCACAGCAAAGTTCCGAGACACACCCTAACTGTTAGCTCCAGTAGCTTGGTGACAGCTCGGATAAATTTTACTGGCCGATACAGGATTCCATACAGAACCTGGTGCTTTCTCGCTTCTATGCATCGAGCTCCCGTCAATTGACGGTAGCGGCAAACAAAAAAAAACGTCGAAAAAAAACTCTTTTTTTTTTTTTTTTTTTTTTTTTTCCTTGCTGCACATAATTGTTGGAATTGGAACCTCCTCGCATCTGCTGGTTCGCGGGGTTCTTCGTTTCTTCACCCCACCTGCATTACCTACCCTAAACATCTACGACCAGATAAAAAAACTCCCCGCACCATAACGATGGCGGCAGTTACTAAGACTGACCTCAAAGGCGCCTTGCCGCTCTTAGCTAGAGGCAAAGTCCGGGACGTCTACACTCTAAACGAATCGGAACTGCTCTTTGTAGCGACGGATCGGATATCTGCATACGATGTGATCATGGAAAATGTCGGTGGGAATCGATAATACAATTGCCGATGATCTAGAACGTCAAAACTGACAGCGAGCTCACGAATCAATTGTAGGGTATTCCAGGAAAAGGAAAGCTCCTGACATCGATATCTAAGTTCTGGTTTGATTACCTCTCGTCGGTCTGCCGGAACCACTATGTCGCAGCTTCCGTTGACCAAGTTCTGGAATCTGTTCCGGAGTCCGAGAAGGAAGATGCCGTGAGACAATTGGAAGGCCGCAGCATGATTGTCCGCAAATTCAAGGTCTTCCCCGTCGAAGCCATCGTTAGAGGATACATTACCGGAAGCGCATGGAGTGAATACAAGAAGTCAGGGACCGTCCACGGCATTAAGGTGGCTGAAGGGCTCCAGGAATCACAGGAGTTCGAGAAGCCGCTTTATACGCCAAGTACTAAGGCCGAGCAAGGAGAGCATGGTACGTCTAACCGGATACGTTTTCCAGCATACCGGACCCATGGAAGATTAATAATCCGATCTTGTAAACAATAAGAGATATGCTTACATTTGGCTCTCGAATTCAGATGAAAACATCCATCCTGATAAAGGTATGATTTCAACGGATATATCCATAAAAGGTTCTCGAACGTGAGAAAAGTGCGGCATAGCTGAGAGCTCTTCACAAACAGTTAAGGAAATGATCGGAGAAGAACATGCCAATAGGATTGAAGAACTTGCATTGGCACTGTACACCAAAGCCAGAGATTATGCCAGAACTCAGGGCATTATTATTGCAGACACCAAGTTCGAATTTGGATTGGACGAAGGGACGGGAGAGGTCATCCTTGTCGACGAGGTACTAACTCCTGATTCCTCGAGGTTCTGGCCTGCAGACTCCTACGAGGTCGGGAAGTCACAAGACAGTTATGACAAGCAGTTCCTGAGGAACTGGCTAACGCGGGAAGGTCTCAAGGGTAAAGAAGGGATCAACGTTCCTGACGATATAGTAATGCAGACGTCGGAAAAGTACAGGGAGGCGTACATAAAATTGACTGGTGAGAAGCTCCAGTAAAGTGGTATCGGCATAATAGCTGGCTTGGGGGGGCATTAATTGGCTTGCTTTTGCACCCGGCCTCACAAGGAGGCATTGATGCATTTAACTTTGTCCGAAAATAACACCGTTGAGATCCTTCTGCTTTCCAAGATTTAAATCAATCTGATAGACATATGCAAGAGTTGGTCACACAAAAAGCGGTTTGGGGTTACAAGACCCGAGGGGATGGTACTCACTCTCTCACGGAAAGTTCCTTGAACCGTACGCGTTGCTTAATGTCAGATCTGGGCACATTTTGTTTTAGCTTCGGTTTGAAGAGGGCCGTGGGATACGAGGTCGTGCCCCCCGTGCTCCTAGTGCTGCTAGTAAAACTACATTACGGATTTCGAGAAGCTGATAGGCAAACTGCTAGCTAATGCATGGCAGCCATCGGGCTAGCTGTAGTTGGAGGGAGAAGAAATTATATTCCGAACCCCGTGCTCACAAAAAAGCAGTGATGCAATGCACACTTCATATCAGAACCCGCCGGCCTTGCATTGGAACCGTTGTGGAGCGAACTTTCGAAGCATGGACCGAGATCGCTCGCTCCGTTTGTTTCCCAAATGATGAATTGTCAAATCCTTGATTTGATTACCTCCTCGACAAACCTTTTTCCCGTGGAGATAGGAGCAAGGACCTGCGACGGAATGCAGCTAACGAGCAGCTCGACATGCACAACCGCAGGAGGATGTTGGGAACTCAACGGCAGAACCAGTTGACTCGACATCAGCTCGTCACGTATGTAGCACAACCTTTTCACCTTGCAGGAAAGCAAAATTAGAGCCATGTCGATCACCTGAATTCTGAATTCGAGCTAAGGAGTTTAAGCCGTCGGCGAGCGACGAGGCAGTCGCATTTTTTTGGTTTGGATGGTTTGCGGATACCTCCACGCTATTGATCCGATTACCCACCAAAGCCCGGATTGGGCTTCATCTCAGCTTCATTTTCGCTTGGCTAAAACTCGCGTGGGCTGTCTGGACCGGGAAGGAGACCAGAGCAGAGGAGCTAAGCTCGCTTCTTTTAATTTGAACTCCGTACAGTTCACGTTTCCTGATTTGTGATCCAGCTTCGTCGAAAAAAAAGTGGGACAAATTGGCGGAGCCGTCGAAACGCGGGGAAAGTGAACAGTCCATTTGTTCATGCCCCCCTCATACATGGCGTATGGAGGGTGTAGGATCCCGGAAACGACCCTTCCATGCCGAATTCGGTGCGTCCCCTCTTGCGCCGGTCCCGCCTGACCTAATGTGCGGTGGTGCATTCGATAGAGGAAACGACATATCTGTGCTGTGCCGTGTTCAAGCTTTCGATCGTAACGTTTGCAGATATGACAGCTCGTCAAAATTTGCCAGGCTTCTGCATATATAGGAGTTTCAAATCCCCGCTCTCTAATTGATACGCATGCGCACCCTCGAGTGTATGGTTGTGTCGAATATAAAACAAATGGCAAGAATAAAAAGCCTGCACATAATTCAACTCTGCAATACGAAGTGATGTGTTAAGACGCCGAACTGCAGTCCCCTAGGCGGATTGTTCAAGCGACCCACAATTCGAATCCTGGCCTGCGTTAGAGGGTTGAAGCACCAAAAACCGTTGTTTCTGATATTAATGGCTGCAACTGCAAGGCCAACAGTATTTGGCCCATACCGCCCAGGTCACGCACCACTGAGAGAGACAATGGGTCCTGTGCCGTAATGCAAGTGTAGGCAGCTCGCATTTCCACTTCATGGAAAATAACGCGCTGCAACATTTAATGCACTCCTGTACTTTCTAAACGAGCGCCAGCGAACTGCATTGCATGTCCGGGGCTTGCATACGATTGTGTTCGAGAGGCACAGTTGCAGAATTGAAGAGTTCCTTGACGCGATAACCAGCTGCACCTCAATATCTATAAGGCTGCGCAAACTCCGTTATAAAGCTTGTTGGAGCAGTAAATTTTGTCAAAAACTAGCAGAACTCTAGCTTCTTGGATGAACAATCATCTAATCCACACTACGCGGCCCGGTACCAGCCACCATGATATTCGGTTCTGATATCTCAATCGAGAAACGTGTCTATCAGGAGTGCAGATAGTGAAAGGGAGATTGCGCACGACGGTGCCTAGTCGTCGCAGCAAGCTTTTTTTACGAAAAACTATTACAAGCGTCCTTGTCGACGTAGGTATGAGATTTTAACCCCCCATTGTTGCAGGCAGACATTTCTTACGTAGAATACGACAAATAGAAAAAAAAATTTTCAACTGTGCCATCATCAACTGCCCTCCGGCCGCGGCCCCCCAAGTCGATATATGTTTTTTATTAAACTGATGCTGCATCGGGAACAGGCACCCGGCATCCCAAGAATAAGGAAAGAAACAACGATAATTTGTGAACCTGGTAGCCCGTTTAGAAACCCTTGCAAGCGAGACCGAAAATCCCCATCTGGACATGGTTTAATTCTCGATTTGGTCCTCGGATCAGGTTGCTGCTATGCAAGAGACCTTGCCCAGATATCGATTTTTTGTTCCCCAAGGCCAGGTACCGAATAACAAGGGTGGGGTGTGTGGTGGGAAAAGGAACCCACAATGCCATGCTGATGCAGCACTCATCTCTGGTCCAGAATTTCTTACTGGCACATGCTGTTGACACATCGAATTTACGACCTTGCAACCAATGAAGCTGAAAGTAAAAGCAAGGATATAGGCGAAAAGAGGATGCTGGAAAGAGATCCGAGTAGTGTGAGGTCTCTGGCTAAGAAAGCCATGCCGTTTTTTCGGTTTAATGTCAGTTGACGAAGGGATATTGGTTCTAGTTGCATCGACGTGCGTAGGCAGACCTACCAGGCAACATTTTTTCTGTTAAGTCCTGTACTTGGGAAATAAAACATATGAAGCACGCTCCTGGCTTTTTATCGCAGTTACCAAGGAGTACAGATTACAGAATGCCACATTCACAATTTCATATCACCTCAACGACCACACCCTCAGCGAAAAAACAAAGACGGTCCCGTTGACAGGGTTCCCGCAACGACTAGTTTGAATGTCTTACTCGCAGACATGAGCTAAGGGTCGAGTTCACCACTCTTAGCCCTTGCAACACTCTGGGTTCTGCAGCCATCTCGTAAATTTGGATATCAATTGTTTGCATATTCTACTTTGTTAGGGACTTTTGGGTGAAACTTTTTATTAAAGTATTCCCTTTACTTGATACACTATCAATCCACCGCGTATCGCCGTTTATAGGCAATCGTTATCCTTTCCTTCCCCTTTCAAATCCTGCTACCCTACAAGCTTCAATCGGTACAGGAATTTCTGGCGAGCGCCAATGGCAATTAGCTGAAAAGTTTATAAGGGCTTTCCTTGCTATCTACCAAGATCGGTTGGGATAGGTATCCTTCGATCTGAAACTTGCGGTAAGTGGACCTGATTCGATCGAGAGTAGCCTGAGTTTTGCAGGGCATCTAGACAAGATTTTTCCTAGGCCCGGTCAGCCTAGTGGAATATATACCCTGGTCCACCATTGCTATTATCACCATCTAGACGGAAATCTAACATTTGACGCTCCCAGAGCTAAATTCATAAAGGAAAATCCAAATTAGTACCCTTTAGGACCTCCTGGTTGTGTTGTGTGTGACCTGAAGAGAACTGAAAGCAGACCTCCTCCTTCTCTGTTTATTTAAGCTTTCTAGCTCCCACATTCTTTTGGATAATACCAGACCAGGTCTTATTACTTATCTTTCTTTTTGCCTCTTGCATTATCAAATTAATTGTTTGCAGCTTGGGCGGGTTATCGGTTCCGGGGTGGACATTGCATAGAACAATCCGTGCACTCTGACTAGGTAATGGGATTCGAGTGAGCTCTTTCTGTTGCCCATTATCAACGGCTGGCTCTCGGACTCCTTCGCTTCCCTTGGATCTGGCAGTTGATCTAGTTCGCTTATCGGCCTTGCGCAATATATCCATATCAACCAGGCCGTTCGCAACTTGACTGGTCACACAGGAATTGATATAAATTCTCTACGTCGACACTGTTGAATGCAATTCACAATTGGGGCACGACCGATCAATCGATTATAAATAATTTGATAATCGTTAAAACGGCGGGATTCGAAGTGGAACCTTTAGACGCCGACCTGGGCATCAATCATCAGAAACATACATATCTCTATCAGCAAAGGATCACCTTTTTTTCTTTTATTTTTCCTTCTGCTCGTTTTTGATATATCTGACGACACATCGGATGGAAGGGCTAGTTCTAAGACAACCTTACATCCACCACGAATTCTTCTGACAGGGGGTTTCGCAATTATTCTAGCAACATACCGGACCAGGCGGAGCAGGAATAGCCAATCGAATTATCCTGACGTCTACTGTTTTCGGGTGGTTGTCAAATAATAACGAAAGGGTCAAGGATTGTATCATTGGGGCCTAAGAAGGAATCAATAATTCTAATACGAGGGTAAAAGAAACAATACTTTTTTGCTGTTGCAGAATAATACGGCGAAGGCAGGGAATCCCCAACGGGACTTATATCCAGCGAAAGAAAGAAAGAAAGAAGAATAAAGGAATAGAAGAAAAAAGAATCTGGAAAAAAGGGAAAAAACGAAACGAACGCACGGCCCAACAGGAATTCAGAACGTATTCGTTTTTCTTCGGTGAAGCGGTTGCAAAAGGCGCTCATCTGAGGTATTAAATGTGTCGCCAATTGTAACGGGACCAGAGAGATATTCCGAACCTGCATCCCAACCCGAGCAACAGCCCGTAACTGAGCCTGTCTGGCGTGGGGCCTCTGACCAGGAGCGTGCAGGGAACGAGCGGGATTACCCTGGTTCACAACACACTTTTGACGACACGAGACATTCAGCCAACACCAAACCGGTCCTCCTATAACCATTAAACACGCAGAATCGCTGCTTCTTCCTCTTCTTTTAATCTCGACTTTTCCTTGCCGTTTTCCTAGGACAATTCGGCCTATTAAACCCTTCTGCCGTTTCCTAATTGTTGCCTAAACTCGTTACTGGATTCCTTTTGTGGCCACATAATCCCCCCTAAAGGATACTCTACTCCAAATTGATTGCTTAAGTAGTGGCTACTTAGTAATTATATATAAACCGGCAGCCCCTCCCCCTCCCTCAGGTCGCATAGCATTGCTCCCCGGCCTCACAAGCACAAAAACAAGAACATTTTATTGAAACAGTCTTATAGCTCTGCGGGATCTGCATCCTTGTATACTGCCTTTTATACGTCATCCTTTTCTTGTCTTTTCCTCTTACCACAATCATCTACGACCTCATAATTCATCCTTCTCAACCACATCGACATCTACCATCAGCCAGATACGACCCTCATCACCAACCTTCAGTTCCAGGCAACCGTGTGTCCGGCAACATGGTTCGCCTTATTCGTGCCGGGTCCCTTCTATTCGCCCTTGGACTCTTCATCTTTACTGTTACCCGCCTTGTTCAGAATGTCGTTTCTAACAATGAAGCGGCAGTATCCAATGCTGTCCAAACAATCCACTACGCCTCTCCGGTCATCGTGTTCCTCTACTTTATTTTTTCGTCAATGATGACTATATTCACTTTTAAATCACTGAGGAAGGCCAAACACCCAAAGACGGAGAACAGGAAGAGGCTTGTCCTCGGTCTTTCCGGAGCTGTTATAGCTACATATGTTAGTGTTCCACCACTTTGGCCTATTTGAACAATGCTAATTTTATGAACTATAAGCTTCTCCAAGGGGTACTTATCATCGAAAGATACCTAAGGAACGCGAGATGGGTACCAACTACCCATGAAAATGTAAGTATTTATCCTAGTAATGGATTATTAGACCTCGGTTTTCTACACTAGTGTGCCTTCGGATACTAATTTCTCTGTATAGGTCTATGTTCTTTCATCAATCCTGATATGGGCAGTTCTTCAAGTATCTATTGTTGATAGCCCATTTGTAATATGGTATCCATACGCAGGCTGTTGGTACATCAGTGTTGTATTTGAGGTTCTACTGCTCCTTTTGGCCGACTTGCGCCGGAATAGTTTTCCCCATCCCGCCGGGATTGCTTGGATCACGGTTGTAGGAACCAGGATCATCCTTTTGGTCTTGCTCCCACTTCTATTTTATACCTTGCCTTCAACCAGCAATAGACCGATTTCCGACAATTTCGACGAGGAACGAGGACTACTTCGTAAGCAACGAGAGTCCGGCGTGGACGACGATAATGACGATAATCTTGGAATATATGGTTCTTTCTTCGACACGGAAAGCGATGATGAACGCACTAAGAAGACGAAAGCCAAATTACAGGCAAAATGGCAAGAAAGCGGAAACTGGTGGAATTATGCAAAATCCTTTTCGGTTCGTTGTTTTCTAGGCAGCTTTCACAGGGGTCTAGATTAACCGGTTTGTTTTAGGTGTTTTGGCCAATGATCTGGCCTTCGCAGGACCGGAAACTGAAGTTTTATATGCTCTTGATCGGGCTCATTCTAGCCGGGCAAAGTGCCCTGAACGTTTTAGTTCCTCGACAATTTGGCCTGGTCACTGATTCGTTCCTCGAGGCCACACACGGTTCTGGACAAGGTAGCTGGCATAAAAAACAACAGGGATTCGAGCGTTACACTGACAATATATATCTAGGATCATCTCCTTGGGTTCAGGTGTCTTTGTTTATAGTATTCAAGCTCCTACAATCCAATGCTGGGCTCTTTGCCGTCAAAGACTATTTGTGGATTCCTATCGAGCAATACTCCTATCGCATGATTACGACTTCGGCATACAATCACATTCTATCGCTTTCCTATGACTTCCACTGCGACAAAAGGAGCGGCGAGCTTTTCGCATCGATTAGCAATGCCAGGTCCATCAATTTATTCATCGACATGATGCTTTTCAGGTTCATCCCAATGCTAGCGGATTTATTTATCGCGTTTATCTATTTATACTGCTTGTTCGGGCCGTATATGGCGTTACTCATTGCTTTCGTTAGCGTTTCGTTTCTTTGGTCTACTTCTAAAATGGCCAACTATAATCAATCCACGCGAAGAGACTTTATTAAAGCCTCACGCAAGGAGGGTGACACGATGTGGGAGACTGTCAGCAACTGGCAAAATATTTCGGTACGACCCTTTGAACTTTTCTTTGATTCTCTCTTCTAACTTGACAGCAGTATTTCAACAATCTCAAGCACGAGCAAAATAGATATCTTGAAGCTGTGATGGACTATCAGCAATACGAGAGGAAGTGGATCTGGGGAACATCGTTTCTTAAGGTCCTCCAATCTTTGATATTCACCCTTGGGCTTCTCTGTGCCTGCTATCTTGCTGTTTTCTCGATCGTAAACGGGACACAGCCGGTTGGGTCTTTTGTGACGTTGCTACTTTACTGGACACAGCTATCAGGTAAGCATTGTTCATATGCGATGGGCGAGACTATTACTTACGGAGTCCAAAAACTAGGCCCTCTTGCTTTCTTCGCAGATTTCTTTAGAAGATTGAACACCTCGATGATCGATGCTGAGCGTGTTTTGGAAATCCTATCTTTGAAACCAACAGTTGCCGATAGGAAGAACGCACCAAAGCTGGAGGTCAACGACGGGGAGGTTGCATTTGACACAGTTCATTTCGATTACGACGAGAGGAAGTCTGCGATCCGAGGGATCTCTCTCAGAGCCAAGCCGGGTGAGACTGTTGCTATCGTTGGGGAAACGGGCGCTGGAAAATCAACGCTTCTCCGTCTTCTATTCCGCTTTTACGATGTCAAAAAGGGATCGATCAAAATTGATGGCCAAGATATCCGAGACGTCACTCTCGAGAGCTTAAGGGATGCTATTGGCGTCGTTCCTCAGGTTAGTTGCCTATATTTCTCACTAGTAGGCATGTACTAAGATCATGGATACCCAGGACCCGACACTGTTCAACGACACGATCATGAACAACCTGCGTTATGCCAACTTTAAAGCAACGGATGCTGGTAAGCTCTATCCACGCATCAATATTGGGCGTTGCTAATAAGAACAGATATTTACAGGGCCTGCGAGGCTGCCGCCATTCATTCACAGATTCTTAGCTTCCCTGATGGCTACAACTCCGTCGTTGGTGAACGAGGAGTTAAGCTTTCGGGAGGTGAATTACAGAGAGTATGTCGTTGTTGATAAATGCATTTAGTTCGAAGGCTAACCGGTGGAATAGATCGCAATCGCACGAGCCATCATCAGGAATCCCAAAATCATTTTGCTTGACGAGGCTACAAGCATGGTGGACATGCAGACGGAACGGAAGATCCAGAGAGCGTTTGGCGAGTTGGCGAAAGGGAGGACTACTTTTGTTATTGCGTAAGTATGCTTGGCTAGAATCGATATGAATAACGGTGCTGACTAGGATTCACAGGCATCGGTTGTCGACTGTTATAGCTGCAGACCAGATTATTGTTGTTAAAGATGGAAAGATTAAGGAGATCGGTACACATGACGAACTACTTCGCCGAGGAGAAGCCTACTTCAAACTTTGGAATAAGCAGGCTAAGGAGTCCGGTCCTACCCTCGCTGATTTTAACAAGCCTAGCACCGTCACCGACGACTCGCCAAAAGACGATTCATCTACTCCAAACAAAACCTCGCCGATACCAGTTTACAAGCCAGGGACTAGCAAGGCCACAAATGTGAATACAACTATCTGTCAGCAACCCGACCTTCGCCATGGTACCTCTGTCGTTGGTACCACCACTAAGAACGCTCTCGACAAAAATACTAAGGGTTTCAAGCCAGCATCGTTGCCACATTACAACTATACAATGCCGAATATGGGAAAGCGACTGTTGTCGACATTGAAAGCGGATGCTCCTGAGTACATTCCAGCGGAGACTACAATTTCACGCCCGATACCCCCTCCTGCATACTCTACGGTGGCGAGAAACGGTCGAGCTGGAGACCCGAACTCTGTATCGAATTTGGTCGATGTCTCTAAATCTACGGCGGAAACGCTCGAGACGAAACGGCAGCTTGAGGAGCTCGGTAAAATGTTAATAAGTAAGCCTGCTGAGAGTGAGAATCGGCCAACGACGATTATGGAGCGTACGGAAATCAATGGGCATAAATTGGGACACCGCGACACTCCTTTTGATGGGCCCCATGGTTTGTCCTGCGAGAGCGGCGAATTATCCCCTATACAGGATCTCGGAGCCTCGGCCAGGATTGAAGAAGAGCAGATGGGGCAATCCGACACCGTGATGTACAAAACCATCGCGGCCGACTATGTTCCCGCCACTGCCATAAACAATCCTGAAGAGATTAACGCAGACGTCGAGGAGACGCCAATCATCCCGAGCGAAGGTCCTCGGCGTTTTCGACATAGGCTTCGTAGATCGCGGAACAACGGAAAGCCGAAGTGGGATACTCATCGATTATCAAGCTCGGACAAGCTAATTCCTGGAGAGAACACCATCTCTAATACTCAGCCACGAAACGTTTCAGATCACAAGGACTCGATCTCTAAAATCAACGAACTGCAGGCGAGCACGGTACTGATAAATGCAGTCGTCGACACACCGATTTGTGGAATAGGGCCAGACGAATATGGTGCGCAGCCAAAGCCCTCTGCCTCAGGATAACTCCCCCGCACCGATTCAAGCAGAATAAAGCGCGGAATGGCAATTCACCGAATCAAGGAATTGTCTCCGTCACATTCAAAATATATATTACTCAATACCCCCGGTTTACGATTCATTTGAACATATTGGACGAAATACGTTTTAATCACGGACTTTAGCATCAACAACATTCACTGAAGAGCTCTGGAACGACTTTTGTTCTGTCGCTTTGGGAGGGAAATCCTCGCATGCTGTTTTTGTTCATACGCATGAAAAGAAAGGTTTCGGTTTATTTTTCGAAAGCATAGCAAGGCGTGGCACTCTTCTGACCTCTTTCTTCAAAAGAACTTTTGTCTTTTTTGATACGAATACATAGTTTGCGGGGTTCGTTTTCATAAGGTCGTTATTTTTCATTTTACGTTTCTCTTACCATTGTACTCATAGCATTGCATGTTCTTGCTTATCGTTTTGCATGCTGGCTTACTCATATTGCCAGCTTATCCTTACCAATGTTTTCTAGCTCGATACCTTGGATTGAGAATCATGCCAGTCTGCATGATAATAAATGTTTTTGTTCTTTTCATCTGTTAACACCCAAGCCCCCAAGTGCCGGTGCATATAAGAATTACTAGTATGCAAGCTTATCATGTACTTGCCTCCCAAATGTGCCAACTTGTACGACACACGTCACATTGCTCTAGCTTGTGCGACATATGTAGTTCTTTATCGGGCCAAATACTTTATTATCAAATAAAAATGATTAAAGAGGTGTATGGTATTGACAATTGGTAAGATAACTTTGTATCGAAATTGTTTGAGAATCCCTCGCTCCGAGTCCGTGAGGTGAAATGTACAGAATTTAAGAGACCCTCAGAACGCCATCGCTATATGAGAAAACAAGAAAAAAGAAAAAAGAGAGACGACAAGAAGCAGTGGCTATTATAAGAAAGTATGTGTCAATAAATCCGTAAATGTCCTGAACGTTTAAACGTTTGCTCTTAAGGCATTTCGCATGTGTGTATCCCCCCCCGAAAGAGTATGCATAATTAGAAGTAAAAGCCCAGAATATTACGCCTTCTTCTTTGTCTTGTATATATGTGCGTTTGATAAGTGGTGTCAAATCGTGTGGATCATCACCAAGCTCCTTTCTTTTTCGCCAGCTTTTCACTAATCTCGGTGTAGTGCTTCATCTCGCCTGCACAGTCTCTACCCCATTGACATCCGGCCATGTTGACGAGGAAGTCTCGGTCTTCTGGTTGGTAGAAGATATGAGAATCACCTGCTTTGTTTTTGCAGGCACCTGGTGGGAAAGAATTTATCATTCTCTGTGGAATGAAGGCGATGCCGTTGCGGGTCCATGGTTGGTGTTGATATAGATGCTCCTGCAAATGCTCATATTAGCGTTTTGGTCTCATACGGAAGTCCAAGCAAAGGTAGGGTTTTAAAAAAAGGAGGGACATACCAGGACGTTCTGCTCTTTATGTTCCCAGACCATGTGCATCTGTTCATACCCAACAGGGTCCCACCAAACATCCATCAACCGCTCCGTAAATTCCGAGCGTCTGGCAAAGAAACTACCCAGGTTGAAGCCACCGCAATCCTGTGGAATGATAAGACCGATGCTATCTTCATCTGCGTCGCCAGTGCTACTCTTCGCCACATTGTCCAGCCACTTCCTTCTCGGCGGATGCGTGATATTCAAGGGGTTATGTTTGTTGATATCCCGATAAGTAACCTTATCCAACCGGTTGAAGATGTGTCGCTGCAAACTAACTTCAGGTTCCATGATATACGTCTGAATATCCAAAAACCAGAACCACTCTGCACTCGGATACTTCTTCATCGTCTGTTTGAGCACATCGATCTTTTCCCATCCTTCACGCCATTCGTGAGCGTACCGTCGCATGGCTTTCATATCTCTGATTTCGAGGGTGTACCCGTGTCTTTCGGCGTACGCTTTTTTATTCTTGATCGATTCGCGTTCTACGAACCATTCCTTTTCGCCTTTCCAACCGAGGACGCCGCCGCCTTGGTTTGCGGCGAGGATGATGACGAATTTGGAGCCTCCGCCGAAGAGTGGGGAGGACCTGTAGAACCCTGTCAGGGGTTTGCGGAATAGGAAGGCTAGAAGGAGGATGGAGATTAAGAGAGTAAAGAGACGACGTGGGGTGAACAGGATTTGGGAGTAGCGTTTTAGGTGGAATAGGGTGTATCCTAGCGGTGCAGAGCGGAATGTGCTATGGTATTTTGCGGGTTTTGGATAATAGTGGTGGGGGAATTGGCCGGTTTGCATAGCCTTTTCATTTGGACTTGAGCAATACTTTTCTGAGAAAGAACCATTGCTGCCGTGAGTACCCCAGCTGCGTGGGGTTTGTGATTCGGGGTCGAAAGAGAAGGAGGTGGAGAGTTTGGAGAGGCCGATTTTACTAAGCAACTTTTTTGAGGCAGTTTGGGAACTCCGTGTGAGTTTTTCGGTTGCCCAGCTTAGTGGGCTATAAGTTGGTGATGTAGGATGTGAATAGGATATAGGGACGGAAGAGAAGACGTTTGGGCCATATTCGGTAGAATTCCGTCTTGTGGATGGGGTGCTAGCGGGTAAGATTTGGATGGATGGGGGGGTTCGACGTTGGAGGATATCGTCGTTCTTTTTGCTATCCCACGAGGAATTTCGAGAATGTGTCCTGGAAACACTGATAGTTGGTAGCCCCGTTCGCGGGAATGTATACTTTTCCCGTGAAGATTCACGGGAATGCCCTCCAGCCTTTCTCTCCGAGACTTGAGAGGTTGCCATTGTGGATGTCGTCGAGGCCGACATTTGCGCCCTGCAGGAGAAGGATTGTTGGGGAATATGTGTTGTGATGGTGGTGTGCCCTGTGTAACGAGGTCGTTGGAAGGGATCGTCGGTGATAATCCTGGCTGAAAGAGGGCCTGAGAATTCTCTTTGCTGTCCTTCTCTTCTCCTATTTCGTTCCTGAGCAGGAATTCGTGGGTATCTCCAGATTGAGTGGGAAAAGAAACCAGAATGCTATCGTGAGCTGGTTATACTTCCTAGCGCAGACAATCGCACAAAAACGAGTGTCAGTTAAAAAAAGGATACCGGAAACGAAGGTAAGAATTTTTCAATTGCGAAGAAGTTAAAAAAAAAAAAAAAACGAAAGTATCAAGATCCTTAAAAAGTGGGGAGGAAGAAAGAAAGAAAAAATTCCAAGAGAAAATATAGGGTTACCTTTTCGTTATATAACAGCGGCTACTCCGTCGAATCTCAAAATTTAGCTTAGCTAACATATAACTAGGCCAACCGTGACATCAAACGACTATGGTAACATCCCGGTGCTAGTCGGAAAAAAAGTCAGGCTTTGGTAGGACTAGTTGTCTGGTAATTTTTCCTTTTGTCCTCCAGCCCCCTGCAGATGGGCAATCCAACCCAGTGGTCGATGTCCGGAGGCGTTTTAGGTTGAGGCACAGCCAGTGTCAGGGCGCCTGGGGAGCTGTCCCCAATAGGGCATTCGCTACAGTCCGTCGTCCGAAGTTTGATGGAAGAACAAATCTTTCGAAACGAATGGCCAGCGAGAAGGCAAAAGCAGTTGAAGAAGTTTGGGAGGAAAGCATCGGGCTGAATGGGGAGGCACGGAAAAACCCTCAGATATAAAATATCGCAGCTCCCTCATGTGGCTGAAAGCCTCGCGTTCAAGATAAGGTTACGTTACAGCACAAGAAGGAAGGATCTCTGAATGCATCAGCTATCGCAGTGTTCAGCGGACGCCCGCTGTCACCGAACTCTGCAACGAGTAAATTTAGCAGCGATCCAGGGTGGCATGCGACGAAAAAAAGCTTGAATTGTGGCTGTCCGACGCTAACGAAAGGGTCACCATTCTCGAAGCGGACCAGGCCCCAAGAGCCCACAACCTGCAACTTGGGACGTGGGGTGAGCATCTCGCAAGAGCGGAAACCTGGGCTACCTGCGATATTAAGCCGCGCGAGGTGACATCGCATGGGGTAGGCTTTCATTTTGATTCGTGCTCGCGATATTTCATGCTCCAGTTTGAAAAATAAAGAGGCCGGTTCATGAAGAAATCTAGAGCTTGACACCGGAAATTGAGATTCAAGCGCAGGCTCAACTTGCCGTTTTCAATGGATCTTGTCATTTCATTCAACAATTGGATGCAACGATATCGTGATGTTGATTTTGTGATCAGCCGCTCCAGGCTAGTTCCTTGAATACGACGGCTCGGGGCCTAGAGACACGACGTACGTATGCGTATGTCTTCAAGGGTGTTCGGGATTTTTTGACATGCCAATCCTGCGACCCAGACGTTGTGGAATCCCGCGATATCCGGACTTGTCTACAACACATCCCGCCCCTCTTCGAGCGTGTAAAAACCGTGCTTCTTCCTGTCTGCTGCCCACTTCTCGAACCACATCTTCATTTTCTCGCGTGACTTCGCGGATCCCACACTGCGAATTATGTCAGCTCTAGTTCTTCCATACTTAGACATTTAGACATATTGAACGAGATAAAAATAGTTAAGGGAGAGTCATAGTCACTTAGCCTCTCAACAAAACAGGAGGGTGAATACTAACTTGACTGTCGGAATAATCCGCACAATATCTAGCGCGCAACAGAACGCTGTCAGTTCCCTAAAGCTACTATGCTCGCTGTAAGGAACCCCGAAGCACTTGACCTCAGCCGTACTCCCTCTCTGCGGTACCATCTGGGCAACGCTATAATTACTTTTCCAAGCCTGCGAATTTAGTACCGTCTGCACCTGCGGGCTGTCCACAAGCCTCCCCGTTGGCGGCCGATAGTTCCACCCGCTAGGCCTGAACCCCACAATCTTGGTAAATCTCTGTTTAAAGGATAACAGATACTCTCTGAGCGTTTCAGGCCTGATCTCCATCAGTGGGGTCATATGTACCTGCGCAGCATGCGGGTCTGATGTAAGCCGCGAATTAAGCTCTTCGTCCTCAAGTGCGGTGCAGATTCGCTGTTTGTTCGCTGGGGCGTATATCTTGCAGTTTAAAGCCTGGGCTATGCCCATGCATATTCTTTCTTTGCCGATACTATAGGTTCCGACGACGACCAGTAGTTTACCTTTGGTTTTCACGGTGGGGGCTCCCACGTTCGCTGAGCTTTCGCTCTTAGAGCCGCTAGCCTCACTGGTGGAGGCTTTTGATATTGTAAATTTCTCGATCCCGCCACCATCTTTTCGACTCTCTCCAAACCCCAGTTCTTTACCTTCTTCGACTTCTCTATCGAGGCTGACGCATAATTCCATGCAAGCTTCAATGACCTGCTTTTGGGGTGGGAATGCATATTTTGGGTTCAGATAAGTTGTATCAAGATAACATATATCGATCTTGTTCTTCCTAGCCACACTTAACAAAGGGTGTCTCAGATGCTTCGCAGAAGCTCTAAAGTCCCCACAGTGCAGAATCCGCTGCTGTCTGGTCCCTCGTGGAGAAACTATCGTCTTCTGGAACAAAAATAGCGACGACCCTGGACAATGGTTCGCATCTATCATTGTGACGGTTGCCCCACCGGTTCCAGGTACCTCTGTTCTTTTTTCGTACTCTAGTTCCTTGATGTATTGTGGATCCACACGTAACTGGCGTCGGCACAGATTCGCCGTAACTCTTGAACAGTATATGGGTCCATGGTTCCAGCTTGACGAAAGACCGATATAATGGTCGCTGTGAAAGTGACTCAAGAAGTATGCATTTGTGCCTTCAACAGCACCGTAGCGAAAGGCATCGACTGCGATGTTGAGGTTTGGGAGGATCTTGTAGAAGGGGCACGTTCGTTGGAATGAGCGCTTCCCGCGAGAGCGGGTTTCTTCGTCTGCGGCAGCTTTCCAGGCACGGTCTTCGGCGTTGCTAGCCATGATTTTGGAAAAGGCGGATGGGTTAGAGGTTGTAGCGGACGGATGTGAGAAGGGATTCGACTGTGCTGGACGAGGAGGATGGAAGGTTGTCTTTTGTGGGGTATTTGTCTCTTTGGGTGCCATAGGTTTGGAGTCGCGAGGAGGCAGTGGTACCGGCTTTCCATCAAGGCAGCCGTTTACATGGCGGGATACCACCTACGTGATGATCTTAGTATACGATACGTAGCTCTCTTCCGGGAGGTGTAGGTACCTACATCATCCTTATAGCCAGTCATATCGGTGTCACATATCGGACAGCTGATAAGACACTTCTGCTCCTCTTCACCTTCGTCCAATGGGCCTAGAGAAGCAAGAAATGCGGCTTCGTCTAGTTCCTCTTGCTCCATGAATTTCCTATTCATATTCTCTTCCCCAATTTCTTCGCCATCGTCTTCCATCTCATCATCATCATCCTCTACATCCCGCCACCGCCCTTCTTGTTCTTCATCAAGGTTCTCCATACCCTCGTCCTCGATAAAGTCATCGTCATTAAACCCGTAGTTTGAGGATGGAGGGGCCATTGTACGTAAGGAATCTACGATATTAGGCTCAATCTCTAACGTAAAAGGACCGTTCGCTCGATCTTTTTCTGGGAGCTGAGGAGGCGCAGACGGGCCAGTCGTAGGCTCTTCTATCGGATCGTCGAAGCTGAAGGGACACATGTCATCATATGCATCAAGACCGGCTTCCTCCCCGGTGGCATCGTTTGTTTCAGTATCCAATGGAGGCGGCGTACAAGCCCTCACCGGAAGAGTAGCTTTATCCAAAACCAATGATTCGTGAATAGCTTCCTCTGTCTCCAGTATTTCCTTCTGTTCCTGGGTGCTTGCGGGACCGAATAGGTCTTCCATATCCTCATAGTCTTCTGCTGAGCCCATACTTCCCCTTCGTAAGGCATGGGTCCCACAATCATCTTCTTCATTACCGTCAAGGAAGAACATATCCCCGCCTAGCGCTCCGGTCCTCACCGGACGAGGCCCTTTGTAAAACCCAAACTTCCTGAGGTCGCCATTCCCGTCGCGATTGGCCATAGGAGGTAATGGACCATCAACCTTTTTAAAGAAATTTAAAATATTCCCATTAGCACCTGGCCTTGATCTTCCGGCCGATGCAGATGTAGTCGCTTTTTTCGCCGGATTTTTCGACGGCGTTGACGTAGCCGGGGTCTTGCGTTTCGCAGAGACAGGCATTGTAGCAGGGTATGAGAGCTAGTATACAGCCTCCGGGTGTAAAATGTTACATTCTTTTCAGGCTTTCGTAGTCGAGATTATATATTCGTGACCGCTGTCTATATTCGTGTTTGGCTGAGGTGAATGTTTGGGCGTGCAGTTTGCCATCGAAGCGGAGCGTGGGAGGTGACTGCAAAGACGCGGCATCACTTGACATTGAAATTCATCGCCAAGACATTGCAAACCAGAGCTTCAAAGTCGCCCAGCCCACTTCTGATTCCGTCACAACCTCAACCGTTCATATCGATCATCTGCTGTCCACGATGCTTTTCTTCAGCTTCTTCAAAACGCTCGTGGATCACGAGGTAGGCTCTCTCCCAGATTACACTCATTCTCAACGATGGGATGCTAACAGGTTGTGTACGACAGGTAACAATCGAGCTGAAAAACGACCTCTCCATCCGCGGCACACTCAAATCCGTCGACCAGTTCCTGAATATCAAATTGGACGAGATCCAAGTTGTCGATGAAGTCAAATATCCACATCTCGTACGTTATTTCCTGCCCTCGAGGCATCGATCGGATGGTAGAGAAACAAGCTGATGGGGTGGTAGTCTGCTGTCAAAAACGTTTTCATCCGTGGATCTGTCGTTCGATATGTTCATTTGCCGGCTAATGCCGTAGATACGGCATTATTAGAAGATGCAACGAGAAGAGGTACTGTTGGGTCCTTGATATTGGAGGCTGGATGTTGCAAAGGTTGGATTAGGTACTAATTCGTGACCTGAATTACAGAAGCTGCGGCGCAAGCGAACAAGGCGAAATAACTGCGCTATTTGGTGGGGTATTGATTGATATTGGCGACGGGAAAAATAAAGGATCATAGTCTCTATGTGCCTTTGTGTACTAGATACTTCATCGGCTTATTGTGAAGGGATGGTATATCTGGAGGGAAGTTTTTGTCACAAACCATAGAGAACCACCGATCAATACGGAGGATTGGATCATCCCCCTACCACATGGTATATATATATCACTATCTCTAAACGAGACTCAAAACTACAGCAGTAATGATAACCCCGGGTATTGGCGTTGTGATATGTACAGTACTAGATACCAATGCTATGATACAAACTACTCATCTAAGGTGATTCAGACTAGCCTAGCTTGCCCAAGAAGTTCTTCTCCTTGATCGCTGCCCGTCTTCTCGCCCGTGATGCCCTCTTTGCCTCATCTATGGCTGCTTGGCTCTCATCAAATGACCCATATGGCATGTCTTCTGTTTTATGGTCGGCTGGAGTTTGCAAGATACCGGAAGCCGCAGCTTGCTTTGCTGCTATACGCTTCTGAGCAGCCTTTCTTCGACCTTTGGATTTGGAGTATAGGTCTGCTGCATCCTCAGAGGAGAGTTGTGGAGCGGAGGAGAGAATTGGACGTCTGTCTTCAAGGATAGTCCACAACCAGTTCGGGTATTCTTCGTCTGGTAGGGCGATGGGGTCTTGTAGCTTTTTGTTGAAGTTGATACCCTTGAGGACGGTGCCGGCGGGAGTGATAGAAACGACCTTGGGCTTCTCTGGGGTCGCCGATGCATCTAAACATGGGTCAGATTGCGTCCATTGAGTGGTTATGGTGGGGGTTCCGGGGTACCTGAAGGCTTTTCCTTCAAAGCTTTCTGGTCCGATGTGGAGGTAGAAATGAACCGTCTAGCTGGGACTATTGAAGGAATTGATAACCTGGGAGCAATTGTCCTTGTCGAGCGAAAGGCATGCCTGAAGGCACACTGGACGCACGCCGACATGGCTGTAGGAGACTGGCGATGGTGTTTGTAGACGATGCGTGTTGCCATGAGGTTGCCCGCCGTTGGAGCTGCCCAGCCTGGTCGTCTGCCCGCCTTTCCCTTTTCGCGTGGTTTGTCGCAGAAAAAAAAATTTGTTCGTCGCAAAAACCTTTTTCTCCCCAGATTTCCTTCGACATATTTTTTCTTCCTCCTCTTCTTCTCTTCCTCTCTTCTTCACCACCACCACCTCACCTCTTTTCACCATCTCTCCTTCTCATCTACCATACTCTCGTACTCGGTCGCTCGATCGTTATCTCTTGTTCTTTCTACCAAGGGTGTCGGATCTTCCATTCGTGGGATATTCTAAAGCCAAAAGCAAAAGCCATCTGCTTCATCGCAGTTGCTGTATAGAAAACTCTGAGGGCATACTCTGAGGGTATACTTCTGTCACATAAGACGTCTGAGGGCTCGTGGGCACTGTCGGCTTCAAGGGAACTACTTTCTGAAACAATCTGTAGGCGCAATTCTAGAGGGCTTTTCACCTTCCGTTCAAAAAAACTTTTTGATTCGGAATACTTGGGCACTTGAGGGCTACTATAGTGGGCATTTAGAGGGAATACCGAGGGGACTGATACCATACAGTCAAATTGACAATCTGAGGGATCTTTTAGAGAAGTGATTGATACTTTCTCCGAGGGCATTCTGAGGGCTTAGTATTGAATATACCTGATCGTATATCAGAGGCAAGTATTACCAATCTGTGGGATTGCTGGCTCAAAATCACCATCCTTTCACCTTAACACCCCCATCCTATCCCTACATTTTACCCCAAACTACCATCAACAATGGCAAAGTCACAAGTCAAGGACAGCAAGAAGTCCGCCAAGAAGGACACCAAGAAGGATGTTCTCTCCACCGTCAAGACCGGCGGTGTCACCAAGCCTGCTGAGACCCCAAAGTCCAAGGCTAAGGAGATTGCTAAGAAAGCCGCTCCCGTTATCGTGAACGGCGACAAGAAGAAGGGAGATAAGGCCGCTGATAAGAAGAAGAAGAAGGTCGAGGAGAGCGACAGCTCCGATTCTTCCGATTCTGAATCTGACAGTGGAAGCGACAGCTCTGACTCCGAATCGGAGAAGGAAGAAGCCAAGACACCCATCAAGACCAACGGTGTCGCTAAGGTTGTCGGAAAGAAGGAGGAATCTGATTCCGACTCCGACTCTTCTGACGACAGCGATTCTGATGAAGAGGTCAAGGCTAAGGACGCCAAAAAAGCAGAGTCCGACTCTTCTGACGACTCTGATTCTGACGATTCCGAAGCCGAAGCCGAAGAGAAGAAGGCTGCTCCAAAGGTCAATGGCACACCAGCCAAGGCCAAGGACGACTCCGACTCAAGCGATTCGTCTGATAACGATTCCGACGATGATTCCAGCGACGATTCCTCCGACGAGGCTGAGAAGAAGGCCGAGAAGAAGGCCGATTCCTCCGACGAAGATTCCGACTCGGATGATTCCTCCGATAGCTCTGACGATGAGGAAGAGGAGGAGAAGAAGCCAGCTGCTCCAGAGCCAAAGAAGCGTAAGGCTGATGAAGAAGGCGCCGCGCCCCCCAAGAAGGCGAAGACCAACCAAGATGGTAGCGAAGAGTCGAAGACTCTTTTCGTTGGTCAGCTCTCCTGGAACGTCGATGAAGATTGGCTCCGCCGCGAGTTCGAGGGTGTTGCCACTGTTGAGAGCGCACGTGTCGTCTGGGACAACCAGAGGAACAGGTCGAAGGGGTATGTTTAGTGAACCCTCTAAATACTTACTGGGAGACCGTGCTAACAACTACTACAGTATAGGATACGTCGACTTTGCTACCCGTGCTGATGCAGAGAAGGCCCTCGCTGAGAAGCAAGGTGCCGAGATCGACGGCCGTCCCATCAACCTTGACTTCACCACTGCTCGACAAAACAATAACAACAATGCCCAAGACCGCGCTCGCAAGTTCGGTGACAGCGAGAGCGCACCAAGTGATACTTTGTTTGTTGGTAACCTCAGCTTCAACGCTGACGAGGAGGCACTCGGTGCCGCCATGGCTGAGCATGGCGAGGTCACTAGTGTTAGAATACCAACTGACAAGTGAGTTGGATCCTTTCCCTACTATGTTGAAACTCTGCTAATCAAGGAACAGGGATACTGGTAACAAGAAGGGTTTCGCTTATGTCACCTTTGCCTCCATCGATGAAGCTAAGGCGGCCCATGCTGCCATGAACGGACAGCAGGTCTGCGGCCGTGCTATCCGCACCGACTTCTCCGCTCCTCGTGACAATAGCAACGGCGGTGGCCGTGGCGGTCGCGGTGGATTTGGAGGCCGTGGCGGCCGTGGTGGCTTTGGAGACCGTGGTGGTCGTGGTGGCGGCCGTGGTGGCTTCAATGACCGCGGCGGTCGCGGCGGTGGCCGTGGTGGCCGTGGTGGATTCGGTGGTCGCGGTGGTACCAATGCTAACAGAACCCCTGTCGGCACTGGTACCAAGGTCAAGTTCGACGAGTAGACGGATGACACTATCGTATACTCCGCCTATTCCTATTAATTGTGCATATGACACGAATGTAACCAAAAGTTCTTTTTCTTTTCTTGTGCAATCGGCTTTTGTTGCTTTTCTTATTCGGATGCATCTTAACGATTCCCTTTCTACGCCTTTCATACTTACTTCACTTCTATCAAGACCCTTTTATCAATGTATTACTAGGTAGACAATGGAATACTCGTAATGAACTTTCAGGCTCTATCAAAATAAACATATGAACATGTGATCATCCCAAGATCGACCATCTAACCGCCAGCTTCAACTCCCTGAACCCTCACCATCTCCTGCGATGGTCAAAAATCCCTATCCACCAACCTCACCCCCTGGGCTCAATTCTCACTCAAATGGCTTAATTTTGGGGCCAATCGTTCGGAGAGATTGTTTTCTTCACTTTTGGTGTCCGTCACAAAAATCGTTAAAATTTTGGCTCCGAAGAAAGTCACGGGGTTTCGACTAGTTCTGATCTCGAGGATTGTCAAGATATACATGTCAACACGTCATGATGTTGGATTTTCTTTCTACACTCAAGACGCTCACGAACGATTCTCCTAGACGAAAGAAGTATTTTTTTGGATTCTAAAAGCTTTTTTATTCGTTTCATTACTACTTATGCTAATGTACTCGTCCATCTCCTGATGTCCCGTGCATGCACTCTTTTCATCCCTGAATTAACTCTGCTATGCGTATGCTGTAAAATAAAAGACACTAAACCGTATGTGTGTGTAGACCACTGGCGAGTATGACCAGATATAAACCCCCATATGAAAACATAAAACAAAAAGAAGAAACAAAGGAGAGTATTAGAAAAGAAGTATAAAAAACAAGAACTTTGGATTCCATAAAACCCATCTTTTGTATAAAAAGAAAAACTAAACAAAAACCCGGGAAGGACAGAAAACCAGTTGGGGGTATCAAATAAAACACTGCAGAGAAGAAAAGAATGCTCGCGTGGTATGAAAACCGAATTTACAGTCCTTGCCCAGTACTTGTCTTAAAGTTACTCCAGGCGCACTGACAACCTCTGTAATCAACTCCGCTCTTTCCAGTGCTGATACCTTCGACGAGGATACGGCGCTGCATGGTGGTGTTATCGATCTGTCCGCGATCATCGATGGACCAGCAGGAAATGGTGGATCTCTTGCCCTCGTAGGTTGCGATGTCTTCTTCGATTTGAACGGCATAGCCGGCGAAGCCGCCAGCGTTTGCACCCTTCATGACAGCGATGGTGGATGGGTCGACAACGAACTTGCGTTTTCCCTGCTCATCGACCTGACCGGGGCGAGTGAAGATCTTGGTGATGTAGCGGGTTTCTGGCCAAGAACAGACGAAGCGGGCTTGGGAGGGAGGTACACCGCCTTCGGCGTCGAGTTCGTTGATACCAGAGCGGGTCGAGTCAGCGCTGATTGTTCTGAGGTAGATTGTCTTTTGGAAGTGGGTGATGAACTTGAAGTGTTCTGTTGGGAGACCGCGGTCGAAGAAACGGAGTTGCTGAGAAGTGTACTGGGGTGGAAGGAGGGTAGCAGCTGGGAGAGGCAGATTCTGAGCGACCTTGGCTGAAGGGGTGGCGGTTGCGCGTGGGAAGTGACGTCCATGGGAGCGCTTGACCTTTTGAGGAACTCCTTGAGAGTTAGCGCTAGAGTTGGTGGTGGTGTTGGATGGAAGGAGGTTGATATAGAAGTTAGTGGGTTCGCCTTCTGGTGGGGAGCCGATGACACCATCGATCTTGCTCATATTCTTATATTCGTCGAGGAGGGGAAGGATTGGGTTGGGGCTGGCAAGGTCACTAGTGCTATTCAAGGCCCAGACTTTCCAGCGGAAGACAGGTTTATCGGCCTGGGCGCCGCTAGCCAATGGCTGGGGAAGTTTGCAGCTCCAAAGGGTGGATGGCGCGATACAAGTGTTAACTGTATTCACTAGGCGTGGAGTAATGGTGATCTCTTCCGCTGGCATTGGTGGCAGGCCAGGAATGTTGAGGAGCCTAAGAGGCTTCGCTTCTTCGACTGGAGCTTTGGCATTGCTAGCTTTGACTGCCATGATCGTACCAATAGTGGTAACGATGATGACGAGTGAGATGAAGAACACCCACCAGAAGAACTTGATCTTCTTAGAGGTGCTACGGATAAAGCAGCATCCGCAGAGGTAAAGCCATCCTCCTCGTCCGAACAACTTTTCACGCTTTTCTTGCTTCTGTCTCTGCTTTTCAGCACGCCTTCGCTGATCACCAATTGTATTGCTGCGGTATCCAAGCTCGCTGAGGGTTATATTGCCTCCCAAGGGACGGGTTTGGGGAATGGGGTACCGAGCGTGGTTAGGGGTGGTAGGTGTGAACTGATGTGTGAAAGCGCCAGCGTTGGCATTGAGTTGCTGCGATCCAGTCGAGATGCTTGGGAGGTGAGATGCTCGAACAGGGTACCTTCGGCCGGGTTGGATTGGTGCTTCCTCCGAGATTCTCTGGGGTCGCCGAGAATCCTCGGTCTTGTTGATGTCTGGGGTTCCTTGAGAGTATGGCGGGGGTGCGGAAACAGTGTTTGTGCTCTCATTGCGAGCGTGGCCCGGCGAGCTGACCTTCTCGTCCAAAGTAAACTCACTCTCGGATCGGGCGTCTTCTTTCGATGGAGCGAAGCGCTCAGCGAAAGTATCTCTCTCTGAGGCGGTCTTGTTATAATCTGGTCCTGGGAAAGTAGTATTGCTGTCCATGCTGAGACGCTTGGCTGGGCCGAGGCTGCTGGCCTCGAGGCCGAGACCTGCGACAGTAAACATAATCGGGACTTCCTGGACCTCCCTAGCCTCCTGGGCTTCCCTAACCTCTTGCTGTGGGGGTGGGATGGTTGCTTCCTCCTCCTTCTTTGCCCATTTGAATGGAGACTTCAAAGCCTTTGCAAATCTTGATTCCTTCTGCTCCTTAACCGCAAGAGTTGCGTGCTGTGTCGGGATTTTTGGAACTGGTGGGATATTTTGTGCACCATTCTCAAACGTTGGCCAGGCAGTGCTAGCACTGGAGACGCTTCGTCGGTCAATGGGGATCTCCTTTCGAACCCCAGTCAGGTCGATCTCCTCCCAGATCTTAGCTGGGTCCTCTTGATACCTGGTCAATCGCTTTCCGCCAGTGGCATGCTCCAAAGCATCGTATGCCTGTTCGTGTGCCAACTGTCGCTGAATAAGGTCCCTAACACGATCTCTCTCCTCCTGTGCTCTGACTTCGGCCTCCGGGTTCATGCGGGTTCTCCTCAGCTCCTCGAGTTCGTTTTCAATGCTCGCTAGGTATGGAACGGCGGCATATGTGATTTCAGGCGGGGACAAACCGTGGGGGTGAGCGGAGTTCGGCGCTGGCATATAGGACATAGCACGATTGACCTCTGCAGGACGGCCTTGGTATTGAACAATGATATCCTTAAACCATTCGGAGGGAGACGATACAACGGGGGATCTGGCGCTAGCTGGCTCCGGGATTTGGTAATTGGTAAGAGACCTCCTTAGCGTCGATGGCCCGGGCCCAGCAGCGGCTCGAGCATCCAAAGCGGAAGTGTCAATATTAATTTTTGGAGAAGACGAAGGTGCTGCCTTTCGCTGCATCTCCTGTGTTCTGCCTGTGATCATATCCCAGATATCGCCAACCGCACCCGAGTCTCGCTCCTTTCTCGCTTGCTCATCCAAGCCTTGGAACGGGTTAACACCGCAGTCGGAATATCTAATGTCTTGGCCGACTGGTTCCTCCGGGGAGACTGGCGAATGCTCTCTGTTGTAGGGATAGGTGCCACCATAAGCAGGATAGGCGGGGTACTCTCTCTGCGGCGACATTCCAAATGGGTTTGAAAATCTCGAGCTCGAAGGGCTCCATCCGTCCAAATTCAGCATATTGGTCTTAAGGGACGGCCCATTGTTGGATTTCGTCGATTTCTGGCTGTCATTTCGTTGCACTTGAGGATTCGGCGAGTTTTGTTCATGGGCATAATAGTTAAAAAAGCTTTTGTTATCATAAGGTGATTTATCACCGTCTTGTTCATCGTCAGCTTTCGAGTAGAAAGGATTTGTGGCTGGCACAGGTGGAGCAAGACCGTTGCTGTTCCACGCTTGTTCGTATTTGTTTGGCTGAGGAGTGTTAGGGCTAACAACTGAAGCAGCATACGATTTCATTCCATCGGGACTCGATGGCATGACAGTGTGATCTGATGGTCTCCTTCCAGGCCCTTCCGACCATGTCATCGACTGTGTTTCTATCCTCGGGATGACGGTTGGCTCTGTAGGCATTGGGGGAGCTGCAAGGGGAGCTGATGTCGGTGCAGCCGCTGTCGCCGCGTTAAACTTGGGAAGGTCGCCGAGTGTTAGTGTTTTGAATGCCGGCTGTCCTTCCTGTGTCGCCGGAGCGCTTCTTCTATCTGCAGTGTTGTTCTTCCCGAAGAAGCCCCCCAAGTTAAGATTATCTCCGAATCCTTTAAACATTGTGACGGTTTTATTGATGACCTGGGATCCGGTCGATGATGGTGAGGATGGTGGTTGTGGTGATGTTGATGGTTATTGTTGATAAAGGTGTTTAGAGTGATGAAGGCATAGATGAGGTGAGGATCTAAGATGAAAAGGTAAGAAGGTTGTCAAGAAGAAAAATGATTTTAGTCGTTAAGGAACAGACCTTGACAGACTGCGTGTGGTTGATGCTCAGCTAAATTGGCCGAGATGTTAGGAACGCCACACAGGTATTGTGTTGTTGTTGTTGGAGAGGTACAGAACATACTGAAGAGTGATCAAGTAAGAGACTGGAGTCTTCCCAGAAGAAACAGGTGGAATGTATATATGAAACTCGTTTTAATATGTCGAAGTCCAGTCGATACAATTAGAGAGGCACAGAGAATGTGATACCAGAGCGGCTAGCCGACTTGTGTGAATGTAAGTACGTATCACCAGGATATTATCGAAGGATACAGAAAGAGGGTCGGATAAGAATAGTAAGCTAAAGAAGTGAAATCTAAAGTCGACGGGAAAAAATAGAAAAGAATAAAATAAAAACTCCGTCGACGGAAAAGAACTGAAAAATCTAGAAATGAAAGAAACGAAGGAAAGAAAGTTAAGAGAAAGAAAGAAAGAAAGTAGGGAAGAATTGAAGTGAGGGAAAGAAGTGAATAACTCGTGTAAGAGAAACCAAAGGAAGACACCCAATGTTTGGCTGGCAATGCCTGGTTGATATACTCAAACAGAGTGTCTAGAGGCTCCTGCAGGTACCGCAAGACGTTAAAACATGAGACCGGGCTAACCTATTCGAGCACCCACAGCAAAAAAAATTCACCAAGCAGCTAGCTGCACCGCCTTTCCGTGAAAGACTGGAATATAGAGTCAAGTCAAATAGCACCGATCATTTGATCTGGAGGAGTGCCAACTGACAGTCCCGGTCGTGTGCTGTCATCCCGCCAGCGGTATCTGATACAGGCAAATATGGGTATGTGGAAATGGCAGCACGCATTTTTGGAAGAGAAGCAGGGCTGCAGCGCAGATTCGCCGCTCTTTTTGGTGAGGGACAGAGCTTAATATCACGATCCGGGGATGTGAGTGGTCGAGGAGGCCAGCAAGTCGGCTGCTGTGCCATGTTCGGGCGCGTACAGACATCGACCCCGGAAGCCGCTGCCTGGGGTGTGGCAGCCAATGGGAGACCGGAATTCCCAAAAATAGCACATCCGTGACAGCTTCACGAAATTTAATATCGAGATCTCCACAGATATAGATATAAAAACACTGAAGATAGAATTTGCGCGGGATTGTATCCGAAGGGAAACGTAACGCTCAGCTTCGTCAGCCAAAATTGAGGTTCTTGTTCGCACTGTCTAGTCCCCGAGACTTGTAACGACTCTAGAACAGAAAATAAACATCTTGCAGAATATCTGCCCCGATTCAGAAGGACCTTGAAGAACTCGCTGCTTTTAATGTGTCGCACTGTGACAAATGCCAATTTTGCTATTTCAGCTTCGATATGAGACGGATGATGCCCTGTGCTCATACTCGGAGACTCCTTCGAGAAATTCGCCTAAATCCTATGCAATTGCATGCAATCGATGGGTCGACATGCCTTTCTAGTGTAGAGCTTCGCCTCGTTCTTCCTCCAGAACCCAACGGAGAGAACCGTCGTCACGAGCCCTATGAACGAAATCATCTTTGTCAAAGAAACATCTTAATTGCCTATCTTATCTGCAATGTTCATCCAGAGTCAATGTGGAATGCATACCCGAATCCTGTTTGTCGACATCGCATTGTTTCGTAGACGCCGAAGCCGCAAAGAGTCGGTGGACACAATAGATGCTGGCAACACGGACACCGCAACACATTGTGGTATTCGTCTGATCAGCCGAACCTTGTGGCACCTGCAGAGCCACCGCCGCAGGGGGCGTGGCTGGAGCATGCACATGTGGCTTGGCGCACTAACCACCGCCAAAACCACATCTACCAATTCCTTGCGATGCCTTATCCACAGCATTCTCAAACATCCGTCCCACATCCGATCTCCGGCTCGATACCCGTCGAGACCAAATCCCAAACATGTCCGGCTTCCAGTTCCCCAATATCAAAGAAAAGCTAGAAGCTCCCACCAAGAAATCCGCATTCGAACGCGCTAAGGCTGAGGCAGAAGCGAAGCGGAAACGCGAGGCCGAGGAGACCGCCGCTGTATATAAAGAGTTTGTTGAGTCCTTTGAGGACAATTCCAGACCGTCTTATTCTAGAACCTCGGATAGAGGGGGTTATGGGGGTTCGCGTTCAAATTTTGGACCTTCAAGGGCTGGACCGGCTGGACTTGGGAAACGACACTTTACTACGGGACAGGGGAGGAGCGCGATAAGTGGACCTGGGACATTGGGGCCTTTACCGACGAAGAAACGGGATCTCGATACATACCGGAGCGAAGGGAGTTATAGTGGAAGTTATGGAAAAGGCGGCTATGGCAGTGGGAGCACGAGTGGTGTACTAGGTTTCGACGAAGGAGATGGGTCTACCTTGAAGGCCGCGAAGTCAGAAAGGGGAATGAAGTTCGGCGAGGACGACGAAGACGATGATGAGTTCTCGAAGAGTAAAAAGGACCAAGCGAAACCGACAATCAGCATGACGCATTTGCCCTCGAAGATGACGAAGACGACAGTCATGGAGATGATGCAACCTTACTTTCCGAAGTTAACAGCTAGCCAGGTCTCTATGCAGGCGATAGGCGGCGCTGGTGGGACAGGGAGGAAGTCAATGTCTGCACTCGTAACCCTACAGACGGATACAGCTGCTAGCGAAATCGACGCGGCTGTCAATGGGTTATCGAATAAGTACATGGGATTCGGTTTTCGCCTTGGTATCTCACGTCACCTACCATCCACGGTCATAGGCTCAACAATTACCCCGACGGTAACAGGACAAAGTGCGGCTCCTTTCAATGCACGTCCCGTATTCTCTGGTGTTGGTAGGGGGGGTTTTGGTAGAGGAGGTTTCGCCCCGCCCTCGTCGTTCGGTCACTCCAGCTCAAGCTCAGCCAACAGTAGTAAA